>CM066032.1:1076227299-1076827299 GCA_033557465.1 Ichthyophis bannanicus
ACATGGGACCAAATGGACACTCTTTGGAAAGAGACAATGTATCTATTTTTTGGACAGCTGTTTATTATCACAGCAATTCTCTCATATAAAACTATTGTTACAAACATGTTGTGTAGACATATAAAGATCCCCCCAAGCCAATTACATAACACAACACAACATACTAATCACATGTCTACTTTCACATATAACCCAAACCAAGCCGCAATAACAGAATACTATGTACATATTGCTAAAAAAACATGCAACAGAGAAACCTTTTGGTTTCGTGCTGTACCAATTTCTATATTATCATAGGTTACTGACGGCGTGGTCGGACCACGCCTGCCACGTCGGGGACCCTCTCCCTGGCAAGGCTATACTCATCCTCCTCAGGCATACATTGGTGGTGCAGGTGCAGGGCTCGGATCAGAACATCACGGATTTGCCCTCAAGGTCCTCACACATGCGAGTTAGTGGCATGGCTACGACCCCCTCATGTAATGTCCGTAGCGCAGCACAAACATGCCCTGGTGTTCCGCTCTCCACACGCACATGCGATCACGCTCCATGAACACGTCGATTGGGCTGTGCATGGGACACAGGGTGGTCAATGAACTACCTCTCCACGGAAAACACCTTCATAAAGCCAACATGTCATACACAATACCACACTAATGCTATGTGTATAGTGCTGAGTCATATGGGAACATGGTTGAGGGGTAATAACACATATATCGCAGTGTACTAAAAATAATAAAACCGAAACACACAGAGAAAACACTATACAGGGAAGAGGATGTGGCGGACAACACAGACAGTCATACAATAGCTTCTGCATACAACCGCCACATACTACTGCCGTGGCAACAGAATTGGGCGAAGGACCAGTCCATCTCATATCCATTATTATCTTAGGTCAGGTGCAGCATGCCAAGCAGCCCTAAACACCTCAGATGGCCCAGAAAGCCATTGGTTTGTACCGAGGTGTGTTTGGGATATGTCTGCCACAGGTCATGTATGGGTCCAGGTGTTTTGCTATATGTGGCATAGAGATGCACATGAGCTGTTGGGGCATGTTACGACAGGAAAACTGTGTGTTATGTGTTTATGGAATTTGCTATTCTCCATGAGATGTTTGTACTGGATGTAGGCCTCATGGGATGCCATATATTTGTGTAAGAACTGTGTGACGGCAAATCAGTTTTGGCCTGCCCTAATGATTGTTTTATGACATGACAATGTATGGTCTTGATGGGTTACATTGTCAGTTTGGATGAGGCTGGATGGTGGGGATGTACACATTATCCCGCATGTGCTGTGTCCTTTGGAATTGTCCTGGTGCAAGGGGACTACACTGATACTGTATGCTTGTGTGGTGTCACAAAATGTACGTGAGCTGATGTTGGGAATGACTAGAATGTGATGGTGCTGACAGACGGTTAATCCCGTGAAGCATTTACGGGTTTTGTGGGCAGTGGGTGATACCTTATGAAAAAAAAAAAAAAAAAAAAAAAAAAAAAAAAAAAAAAAAAGAAAAAAAAAAAAAAAAAAAAAAAAAAAAAAAAAAAAAAAAAAAAAAAAAAAAAAAAAAAAAAAAAAAAAAAAAAAAAAAAAAAAAAAAAAAAAAAAAAAAAAGACAAAAAAAAAAAAATAAATAAAGGACATAGCTGGTTATGTGAGTGTAGTTGAAGATAGACATTGGCATGTTGGACTACGTCATTGATAGTGTGGGATGTCAGAGACCTACTACACGGAATATAAATGGTTTATGTTAAAGCAAATGTGACATGTAGAGTGGATAAAACAGTACAATAGAGCTGTCTGTACACATAAACATCAGGACTTATGTGTGAGTGAGCAGAACTCTTGCACAGGCATTGTGAACGTGGATGCAGCAATTATGACATTGGAACAAACAGTCATAACAACTAGACAACATATGTTTTCCCCTTTCTCATTTGACATAGCATATGGATCCTTACAGGCTGAGCTTCAGTATGTTTATTTGTACCCTGCCTGTAAGGGATGAATGTATGTATGGACAGTACAGATTGGTCAGAGATCTCTATCTACCCACTGGCCAGTTACCTATTACAAGTGTTGGGTCAAATTCCCTAGTTGCCTTTTGTGTCTCCAATAACACCATTTCGCCTAGGTAATGTATTTCTTTGGTTGCTGCTTCTATGCGATGTATCTGGTTATTTTGTAAAGGAGATGAGGTCTTCAGTTTATGTTATTTCTCATTGGGACTTGGAACAAAGTTGCTATCATTACACCAGTATGTTATGTGAGGTCTTTTGTGTAATGCTCTAATGTTTGCATTCGGAAAGGCAGGGGTTGGGGTGACGGTTGTCCAATGGTCTGGTAAATGTTTGTGTGGATACCGTGGTGTGATGATATGGCTTCTCCACATGGCAAGCTTTATGTTGTAGTTAGTCTAGGGGGGGGTGTTTAGGTTTATTTTGCAGCACAGTAATTGTTCACGGATTTGGTCCTTGTTTAACCATTTGTTTGCGAAATAGACATGCGTCTACTCATTACTGTATGGTTGCATACAACACATATCTGAGCAGGTAGACACACGTGATACTGGGACCATCACACGGTATGGGGACATAGGCCCACAATTTAACTGGGACACACATGACTCACAGCCTATGCAATCTGTTGAGGGATTGTTGGCCTTACCAGTAAGGGGACATGGTGTTTTCCTTTTCTGTCTGGATTACAGTCTATGTTATGTCTTTCTGTACAGAGGGATATTGAGGAATGTTCTCTCCAAAACAAAGCCATCAGGTTCAGTGACTGGTACGTTTGAGGGACCCCCCTGTAGATCGCGTATCTATGGTGGACCTAGAACATATTTTCGCACCTCCTCTCCATATGCTATGTAATTTGACACGCTGCAGATGCAGACTGTGGGGAATGCGTTTCTTTGTGCTGTTACATCACAGAGGAGGGTTGCATTGCTATCATATATGGTATGTTTGTTTCTTCAAACTATTATTTAGATGTCACTGCTGTGGTTTACCAGACATCTCGGGTGTCTGCAATGAGGTAGACTGTTGCAAGGGCAAGTGTTGATCTTTCTCATGACAACAACATGGGTGGCCCTTATACAACATTCCTTTTAGGCCTGCATCTGTGGTGTGTCAACTGACCTTCGGTGATCTGTTTTGCGTCATAGTAACACCATATATTATACCCCACAGTCCCACCCCAAAAAAAATGCGGCCGGAACCCCCCCCCCCCAGGCCGACCCCCCCCCCCCGTCAAAAAAAGAGAGAAGCCTTCTTTCAAGAAACAATATCCCACCAACATGAGCCATACATGTGATATATGTGGTGGTTATGTTGCAACATTCACCACACAAACACAACTAGTGACTATTTGTGTTTAGTTTGAATTATGACTGTCGTATGTCACCAACCTCATACAGCATCGCGATGTGCAAGATACGCCATGGGACCTTAAACTCCGCCATCATCGCCTGAGGGTCAGGGCTCTCGGTGTATACTTGCAGCCTGGGTCCGTCGATGTTCTCCCGTGTGCTGCCCCTAGTGTTGATATACTGGGTACAGGTGGCCTCTATGGGCTCATCAACAGCACTTGTGCTGCCCCCTGAGACAGGAAGGTTTCATCCTCCAAACCACCACTCATTGGCGACTGTGATGGTCAAAGTCCACCTCTTCCTTCCACTTTTTCCTCTTCCTCCTCCTCCTCCTAATCCTCCTCCTCTCCTCTCCCATTTTACTGAGTTAGGTCAGCCTGCATATTGAACAATAACAAGGCAAACAAACACATATGTTTCCAACATATCATAATCTATATATGTGTGGCACTAGACACCACAGAGGATTGATGGGGTGGGTATGTTGCGTGTCGTTGCTGCGTACCCTACCCATGGACACCCTCCCCATACATGTTGGTCTACGTCCTTCAGCATGTTTCTGGGGGACATGTGTGGTCGTGCCCTGTTGGCATGCACATGTTTGCATATTTTTCCATGTTTAATATGTTGGAGTGCCATGCCACATGTGTCCCCCATCACATCCCTCCCCCCTATCTGTACAACATAATGTCCACACATGTGTGAGAATACATCACCCTTACATTGTTTGGACCCATACTTGCCTGGCTGTTTATGTTTTAATTTATGCATTTGAACGAAATAGTGTCTCTAGACATACGATATGATCCTTGTTGGATGATGTTTTGGCTGTGACCCATTGTGCCGTGGATCCCTATGTAGCCAGCACCTGTTGCCCACTGAGAAGCACATGTAGGCACTGTGCAAATAGTATGTCACACACACGTTCACCGGATTAGTGTGCCACAAAATCATATGGGGCTTTGCAATCACAGATGATGCAGGTTGTTGGATAGGATGTTGTGTGTAGTTTTGGAAACAGATGGGGAGGTTGCTGTTTTCGAGGGACACATATGTAATATTGTGACAGGGCATGGCAACCAACACAGTTTGTGCAGGGCCATAACACACACATGTGACACCACTTTTTAAACATGGATCCGTGGATTGGGTCACAGGTATGGGAGTGGTCTGTGGCAGCTGAATGATGTGTACTGATAGGGTACATTGTGAACCTGGGCAATTACTATACATACCTGCGTCAGGATTGTTGCCGGTGTCAAGGGCCTCCGGCAGTCCACGGAGATAGATGTGGCCCAAACGTGTTGCCAGCTCTTGTTCCAATGGTGTGAGTGATGGGATAAAAGGGCCCCCACCACCTGTGCCATGCGCATGTTGTCTTTCAGCCACCATGTGCTGGCGCACCCCTCTTTTTATATCCGAGTACCTCTTTTTGAGGCTTTCAACATCCCTTGTGGGGCCCCCTGCCTCTGCAATTGCAGCACGCACCTCCTCCCATACTGCCATTCGGGTGGCCACTGTTGTGCGACTGCTGAGCCTGCCAAATAAGAAGGTCATAGTTTTCAATTACATGCGAGAGTAGGATATAGTTCTCTCTATCACTGAAGCGTAGAGCTCTTTTTCGCTGTGGACCAGGCACAGGTACCCTTTTTCTCTTCCCAGTTTTGGACATATTGTGCAGGCTGTGGCCCAAAAGATGGTCCTGCATGTCCCTCCCTAGGATGTGCAGTCTGTAGCGTCGGTGTATCACCCACCACAGGTTGGGACACATCCTCCACACCCTCACCCTCACCCTCACCGTCTCTCTCCTCTCTCTCTCCATCTCTGTATGTTTTTAAATGCTCCTTTCAACAGAACAGCACTCACTTAAACAAAACAGAACAATACACAGCATGCAATACAGACTTACAGAATGTTACAGTACAGGACACAGTAAAGGGACACATTAAACAAAGGGAACAGAAATATTATCTTAGCACAAGGTGAGGAATCTACTCTGCTCCTGACTATCTTACACTGCCTCTCTCCGCTGCCGTACTCCCTGGACTGACTCTCTCCCTCCTTCCTCTGGACTACTCCCACCACAGCCTCTCTACCTATAGATTTTGTTATCCCTCACTGTGCTTCTTTCCTGTGCAGTAGTCCCACCACTGTCTCTGTTTCAGACTTTATCTATGACACCCTCTCTCTCTAACTGTGACTCCTTTCTCAACCCTCAACGTGATGCACGTGTGCAGGCCTATTTATAGTGTATTGCCATGTGTCTTCCATTGCACATGCGCAATTGGGCGGGCGTGACGCTCGTGCGGTTGGGCGCGTGCTCGCAAACGCATGGGTGGCCGTACGCGGACCACCGCACATGCGCCCTGAGACACTGTACTGCGCATGTGTCGCAGTACGCATGCGCACTACAACGACTACCGCTAGGGTGTCTGTGTTTTGTGCGCATGTTCACGCCGGCGCACATACGTGTGGGCACGCACTGACCGACGCCCATGCGTAGAGTGGCGCACGCGTGCCACCAACGGGCATCGCATGCGATCAACTGCGCATGCGCAGTGTGCGCAAACCACACACCCCAGAATAACATATATTACCATCACAACATTACCCACGTTGAGGGTTGTAGAGGAAGAGCAGGAGGAGTGTGGTTGGTGTGGAGAAGAACGAACGTCTATGCAGTTGTACTAGCGGATTGTATTGGTGTTTGTATTGCTTATTATATTGTGTTGTGTGTGTATTGTCAGTTGTTGTTTTTACTTTTGGATACTGTATAGTGTGTTTTGTGTGTTTGTTAGAGTTTGTGTGGTTGTTAGAGTGTGTTTCGGTAGTGGGACGGGAGGAGTTTATGGCAGCAATATATGCTTATGCATGTGTCCTGAGTGGTGGGCAGATGCTGCGGTTGCCGGACAGGGGAGATGGTGTCCACGGGGCTGCAGCACAGGGCATGGGTGTAGTCCCGCAGCAACTCAGACCTGCAGCTGTGGAGGTGGTCCAGCCATGTGCTGTGCGTTCACGGCACAGACGGCGTGCCGAGGTGCAGGCTCGGCAGCCACGCCTCTACAGGCCCAGGGCACAGCTCCAGGGCATGCGTGAGGACCAGGTCATCTCCCTGTACCGACTGAGCACAAGGGCTATTAGGGAGCTTTATGAGGATTTAAGACCTGACCTCGAGCCCCTGACTGATCGGTCCCATGCAATACCAGGTTTAGTCAAGCTCCTTGCTGCTTTACATTTTTTGCCTCTGGCTGTTTCCAGTCATCTGTGGCTGCAGTGGGTGGCATGAGCCGCCCATCCTTCTCACGATGTCTCCACCACGTACTGCGTGCCATGGTCAGCCGGGTGGGGAATTACATAGCCATTCCCCACACTAGGCAACAATGGGGGACCCTGAACCAGGCCTTTGAGACATTAGCAGGGATACCACACGTGATGGGAGCTATTGATTGCACACATGTTGCCCTGGTCCCGCCTAGAGACAGGGAGGTGGCGTTTCGCAACCGCAAACACTACCATTCCCTGAATGTTCAGGTTGTATGTGATGCTAATCTGCATATTCTGAATGTGGTCCCTAGGTTTCCAGGGTCCACCCATGACTCCTATATCCTGCATCACTCGGCAATCTTCACACAATTTGAGGGCGGACGTTATGGGGACTGTATTTTGCTGGGTGAGTATGTCATGTGTCGTAATGTATGTATGTGTTTGTAACTTTCTTTATGTCTACTCACATAGCTAGCAAACTCGTTTAAAACCATAAACTTAGATCAACATATGAGCAATGTTTGTTTGGGGACTGTTGTATCTTTAGATTATTACAGGGGTATAGACGTACACATACAGCAGCTACAAACAAACATAGACCATCAGACTCCTAGCATTATATGATCCAGACATTCACATGGTGTGCAGGTGACAACACCCCTGTGCATGTGGCTAGGCTGTTGCACAATCCCTCATAGTGTGTGGTAATATCAACTGCACACATTCTGAGGGGGGGGGTTTGGCCCTCATATGCACGTATCATGATGGGTCATTGCCAAATAATGCTTGTATGTCATTTAACCTTGTGATAATTGCTCATCCATACAGGTAACCCTTCTCATGTGTGTGTGGGGTTCACACACTCACTCTGGACTGTTGTTGCTACCCAGGAGCCAGTATATAGTATGAGGGGTTTTTTGGGAATATCTGATGTATGCTTTTGCCCTTTCCAGCTAGCAGCACTCGTGTGGATATGTATGGTCACGCATTTGGCCTATGTCACAGCAGGGGTGTAACGAAGTATATTTGGTGCTAGTACCTTGGCCTACTGTAGATGATCATGATTTAGCCACATATTGGCCAGTGATCCTCATGTAGTTTAACATATTGGAAAGGGGATGCCTGAAGCTGTGGGCTATGTGTGTGCATACAGAGTTGTATTGTTTTCAGCTACACATGACGGTAATGTACCGATGTGTATCTCTATGAGGTTAAGACATGAGTAGTACAGTGTGCAGGTTTGCAGACCCCACCTTCAGTGGGATGTTCCCAGGATAGACACAGTGCACAGGATTGGTATTTAAACAATTTATGTTTAGCAATATACAGCATAAGGACACAGAGTATGAGATCTAGATATGTTGCCCGTACAGGACAGGATGCATCTAGGTGATATGGTTCACATTATCACCAGCCTCCATGGCATACATGTTCTGTTTTTTCCCACCCTCTCATGGCAGCATATTTTACCTAGGTTACTGTTCAGACATACAATATGAACATGTGACACGTGAATCGTTACTATCGTCTCTCATTGGCAGGGGTGCCAATGTGGACAGTCAATGCATTACAATACCCATGTCGCGCACACACACACAATATGTTACAGTATAGATGGAACTGTTGGGGTATTTCCCATGAGTGTACTTACTTTCTAGGCTATGTGTTCCTTTTCTAACAGCATATGTGTTTTTTACAGCTCATTAATTGTTCGGTTATATGTTGATGTCAGGATTTGTTTTGTGTATGGTTACTACATCTTAACATATGTCAGTTATGTTGAATATTGACACGCACATTTCTTTTTATTTCCAAGGTGATGCAGGATATGGGTGTCGCCCCTGGCTGCTGACCCCTGTACGTCAGCCACGGACACGTGCAGAGCGGAGGTATAATGAGGCCCATGCCTCCAGCCGCTCAGTCATCGAGCGTACCTTTGGCGTGTTGAAAAGTCGCTTCAGGTGTCTGGATAGGTCAGGCGGGGCCTTACAGTATAAGCCAAGGACTGTTGCAGAGATAATCATAGCCTGTTGCATCCTGCACAACATTGCTCTCAGGCACAATATCCCTGCAGAGATTAATGAGGATCTGGAGCAAGATCCAATGTGCCCCCTGTACGTGCCAGTGGTGACACACAGGATGGCACAGCAGTCAGACGGAGGTTGATTGGAGAGATCTTCTCATGTGCGTATTACCTACCCACACAGCTTTTTAATCCTATGTGTGTTATGTTTACAGCAGTTACAGTTTATGTCAGGATATGATTTGTATGTGACACCACATTAGTATTTTAGTGCTAATTCACAACTCACATATAGGCATGTGTGAGGCACAAACAATGTGGCCAGTACACAACAGCATTTGGTGCCAGATGATGTGGGTGGTTGCTCATACGGCTGTGTGTGATTTTTAAGGTTAAAATTACAGTTAGTGGCTGCCTGTGTTAGCACCTGTTGTTGTTGTTGAGCACAAATGATGTTTTGTGATGATATGGGTGGATAACAGTGTTAGCCATATGGTGAGATGTTCACAGTGTGAGACCAGTCCACGTTTGGGGACATTAGTCCAGTGGGTTGAATTTATATGTTTCACCTTTGGGGTGTACATTTGGTTCTTACACTCCTGTCAGCTGGCTATGTGTTGCTTTGTTATTATGGCCGTATCAGGACATACATATCACAGGACAGATGCTTAGTAGTAGTTTCTGCGGATATTAGGGTATCTATGTGTAGGGTGTTAATGTCACCCTACAGTGTGTCGGAAATGTATACTGCACCAGAAAGCCATGACATGGACATGTTATAGGATGGGGATCTGAGCATTGTCCAGCCAGAGAGGTAGTATTGCCACATTTACATGTAGGCGAATTGACCTTAGGTACAGTGCTACATATGTACACAGATACAGAGGTTAACCTACCCCATATCAGCGAGGGGTGCGTTACAGTGGGCAGGATGAGCACAGAATGTGTTGGTGGCTTATGGTTGTGCAGAATTCTCAGGGAGTACATGGCATATCTTGCTGATAAATTCTCAACATATGCCATCATGCCTCAGCTACAGGCTGGGAATGTGAGCAGTGTAGGATAGTACAGTCCACATTACATAGATTGCATAGATAGTCGGACAGGGAAGGGGAGGATTATGTTGGCAAGGAAAACCAGACATATGTGAGAGTTGTTTCTCTGAGGTACACATATTGGCTATCCATGCGTTGACATTCTCAATGACACACAGTGTGATGGCATGCAGCCATCATGGTTTGCGTAAAAAATATACATGCCATTGGTGTTTTAATGACATGACGCACACATTGACAGCTATCTGTGGAGATCATCAGCAAATAGCTGTCACTATGATTCAAGGTATGACATCTACACACCAGGATATGTATTTGTTCCCTGCATACATGAGACACTCGTGCATATTCCATATGTGTTTCCAGAATTGTAAGCGACTTTGCATTCAACATTGACACACCCCTACACAAAGATAGGGGGCATTGTTGCCAATATAGTGGATCTGTGTGACTCGTCTGTACTTTGTGATGAGGTGCAAACATGGTGGTTTCTGACATGTCTGTTGATCTTTCTGTACAACAACACAGAGGTACGATGGGGACAGGATTGATTATGGACACCTGAGGATAGCCTCCTACAACTCTGTGCTGCCTCTCACATGTGAGAGATCTATACATTGTGATAGGGAGCAGTCAGACATTAGGTGATGGTGTGGGGTATGAGAGTTGTGGACAGGAAGGTGCAGTGTGTGATACTCTTGTAGAACATGACATGTTTGTTACTGTTGTGTTTCCCAATGCACAGGACATAGTTTATTCAGATGCTGTTGATGTGTTGGATTGGCATGTGACTGAACATCACCCAATATGCTTTGCGTTGGGGTAGGTGGATGTACAGGGAGATTGTGTGTGCCTGGGGTCATGTGGAAAACATATCTTCATTGCTCCATCATATTGGGCAGATGGTGTGTTGTTTTGTGTTTCACTTCAGGCTCCATCACCCATCCCTTGCTGTTGTCACACATATCCCCATGTGTTTGTGTTCAGCATGTCCTGTGCCACACTGTATATGTGACAGTTACAGCATATCTGCATGTGTGTGTATTTAAGGTTTGTATTTGGTTTGCCTGCACTTGCTCCCTACCCCAACATTGTACCATAAGCCAACAACAGGGTATTATTGCCGGTTCACGGGGCCTTTATATGTCTAAAGGTCCACTTGGACACATACAGGCCATGTGTTGCAGCTGGACTGCAGAAATATGCATACTTTGTGTGTGGGTGATTACAGGTTGCCTGTGTGATGAGACACTCTTCAGGCATAGTACATTATCATGTACTGTGAGGGGACTGTGCACCTGGGGGGCAGTTGTGACTGTGGTATGTGTTCCGTAGTGCTGTTTACCTTATGCGTATTATCAACATGTGTTGTGTGGTGTGCGACAAAATGTGTCTTGTGTTCTGAGTCACCACTGATGTTCACCTTTATTATTTTCAGATATGACCATAATGTGGACATGCATCAGCAGCGGCTTGACCTTTTGTTTGTACACGGACTGCTGAGATTCTCTGCCTTCACTGTCACCTCTTATTGCTGTGTAGTGGTTCATGGGATTGCTGACATACACCTGATGCACACACAAGGTAAGTTGCACATTTGTTAATTGCAGATTTGTATCTATGTTTACCTGTTGATGAATCATAATTGTCTTATATGCATATAATGTTTCCTCTATGTGCACATAAACAGATGCATGTCGTGTGTAGCTGTGACACACCTGTGTGACACGAGCATGGACATGACCATACCCATGTTTTACCCATGTGTGTGTTTCGGATTAATGATGTCATGACCAATGTTTTGTTAAGTAATGTACTGTGTGGTTTCACATACCTTTCTTGTGCATTTGCAAAGGTGTAACGGTGTGCATTGTGTGGTGTTTATCATAGGTGGCTCACAAGAACGTACGTATCCTCTCATGACACAGGGCTGAGTACATACCGGACACATCTATTACAGTGCATCTGGTGTCACCATCACCCACCTTTTGAAGAAACAACACCATAGACATTTTACACCAGAAAGTGCCCCATTGGATGTTTTACCTCTGCGAGTGAGACATATGACTGCGATGGACAGTATTACTATTAAGCTACTTAATTCTCCATTACAGAGGTGTTCTCTGCACTGTTTGGTGTGATGTTTCTGCAGGGAGTCTCCTGCTCATGGTTGAGAACACACATGAACTTTCAAAGACAGTGGAATGTTGACATGTCACGCTTGACTATTCCTAGCCATATTTGGTGGAACACTATTAACCTCACCTGTTGGATTGCACATAGTATTGTTACTTTTGGCAGTGTTCCCCCCGTGTGCAGCAGCAAATGACATGGATAGTGCAGCTGATCCATTCGAACACAGTTTTAGTATTGTTACGTTTTGGCCCTGGGTGTGACATGCCACCCAGGATACCCTCATCTTTTTCTTCCTAATCAAGCATACACCCATGTTTGCGCCATACAGCCAACGATGGAGCACTCCTATTGTGTATGTCCACCTGCTTTCCACATGCACATGCTACAAGTGTAACCTCAACAATGATTTTGGACACACGACCATCTTTAATTAATGTGGTCAATGTGACAAGGGTGTTTACGTGCATGTGTGGCATCACTGTCTCATGTTGCACTGTGGATGGTGCTTTTGCATATGACGGACTATGTTTGTGAGACAAAACATGTGGACCTCAGACTTCTTTGTGGCTCCGTATAGGATGTTTGGCCCTCATTTCCTTGTTCAGATGCTGCTTATTGTGTTTGTTGGATGTGCAGACGTGACAGTCTGCATGTATGTCAACACCTTGCATTTCCCATGTGCACAGTCCAGGCTATGCCCTGTGGTAGAGACACTCACATTGCGACATGATGTTTGCAGTGTGGCAATGTGGGTCACCGTTGCACTTCGTCAATTGTGCATTCCATGTATTATGTTATATGTGGCCAAACACTGTCTACTCTGAAAAGGTTGCAGGGCCACCTCCTTCATGGTGGTATATGTATAGGTTTGGGAAGGTAGTTGAGTTTGTATTTGTTTGTGTTCATGTGCCTGTCCTACCTGTTGCATATACTCATTGTGATTTTGAGGAGAGTTTGTGTCTACATTGTTGCAGCTTTGATTCCTAGCTCAGACATTATGTGAGACCACACACATTACTTTCCCAGCGTGATTTTCACAATAAAACATTTTCTCAACATAGGCTTTTTTGGTTTGGTTGTCTCCTGTGTTGCAAGATGGATATGGTTTGAGGGACACATGATGTGTGTTGTGTCCTCAATATGCAGCGCCAACTCTCTACATGCACTCATATGTGCATTACACCTTTGCAGCATGCAGAATCAGGTAGGGGCTGGGGGTCTGCTGCCCAGTGCATTGTATGCAGTGGCTGCACATTATATCTCATGCTCTTCATTTGTGGTGGTTGAATTAACTTTTCTGTGTGAGTTAGATTTATGCCCTATTAGAGGGGTTTCAATATTCCATCAGAGATGCACTCACCTTCATATTATGATGGCACTGACTACACTATTTGTGATGTGTATACCAAATAAAGATATTTATTCCACATACATGTGGCTCTTTTGGTGATTGAGCAGGGTGATACAAAGGCACACATTGCATTGCCTGTTTCTCAGTCCTGCGTCTTTGTGACCCAGGGACTGCATTGTTTATTTTGTCAATATCATTGGATGAGGATTAACTGGTCTTTGTTCCACGGTAATGAGGGGTTACATGACTTGACCTAGGCCACATGGGGTGCTAGTGGGAATTGATCAGTGTTTGCTTGGGTCCAAGGCCATTTTGTTAACAGTAGGTTAGTCCTTCTCTCTTTGATCACATTAACACTTGTCTGGGGCCATTTGCCACACATGTACATGTGCCACCTGTGCTCGCATCCTTGTACAGTGACAGCTGTGTATCTGGCAGACACATGTAACCTCACTGGGTATTCACGGTTGCCACACAGTGTGCTTAGTATGCTTGGCTCAGTGTGCTCAGTGTGTTACTGTGTACTCAGTGTACTGTTTCTGGGAGTGGCTACAGTCATGTGTTTCTACTCTGTATGTTTTTGTTTTGATTAGCACATGTGCTATATCCTTTGTTTTCTAATCTGCTGACTGTACCATGAGGTAACAGCAGGTTCCTCACCTCTACATACACCCTTCTCTCTCCTCACTGTACGTCAAGGTGCATCCTGTGTGCTGCTTAGCCATCACATATTATTTCGTTTCAGAGGTGTCCCACTTTAGGGTGTTTACATGGCAACACATCAGGGGGTTTTGGTTTTCTGTGATTCAGGTGTTGTGTGTTACACATGATTACATGTGGAACTTTCTCATGTCCTGATCCAAATTATTAACATATTCCACATACCGTCCTCTGTTGCCCTTGTGGTATATTTTTCCCCTCTTTTGCATGCTGTATCCACTGCAGAACATTTCATTGTGTGTGCACATGTGCACCACATCACAAATACAGACTGCAATTGTATGAGTAATTAGCAGCTCTGCATGTGCATTTCATCATGCTTACTTTTTGGTGTTTGCTTGTCCTGACAGTCAGCAGGCGGTTTGTTTAATGGACTGCACTCTTTCTTTCTGCAGTCTTTGCTAAGGAGCTCACATTGTTGGTGTGGCATGCCGGTTTAGCCATTGTGATTTGTGGTAGTGGTCATTAGTGTGCTTCCTGTGTGGTGTCTTATATTTGTATGCTTTTCCATAAAAGGTGTTTAACATTTGTTTGAGGGTCATATATGTACTGATGTGTGCTGTGAGCATATTGTACCCTCAACTGGGTTGTCCATTTTAATGGGTGCCACATGGGTTGGGGATGATTTCTGCAGTTCAGCAACTGATCTTCATCCCTCTTTTACTTTTGTATTGTTTTTGTGTTTTAGCTCTGTGCAGTGCTTGTGTTACGTGTGGGTTTGCCACATACCTCCTTTGCCATTCCAACTGAGGGATGTTAGTGCTACTGGGTTACGTTTCTGGGTTCATCTCTACATCCTTGGGGCATCTTTTGCCATGCCTTTGATTGACACAGCTTATGGGTTACATACAATAGTGTCTTGGGAGTTGACAGCCTTTCCACATGGCCTTTGTGGAGAATGAGGTTTTCATTTCCTAGCAACGTGTGTGCCTTCTGAAACACCATAAAAGGTGCATTAATATCTGGCACAAGGGGGTAGTTCTTTTGAGACAGCATCACAGATTGCTGTACAGTTGCACACAGACAGTTGACATACCTCTGCCAACCTTATTCACTGGAACATTCAAACCATGATCACCCCTCCATCATTCACTATCTGCACAAGTTGTCAGCATTCACAACAGAGGAGTATTGGCTTCTTCCCCAGAGCATGAGTTTAATGGAGCTGTAGTACTCCAACGGGAATAGGGCAGTTTACAAGATAAGATACACTCTAATCCCCTGTTCATATCAGTCGCCTGCCCCTGTCTGCAGCCCCTCCCTGCCAAATCAGGTATGGCAGACCTTGGTCAACACACCGACTTACATTTCCCATACGTTACAATGCACACTGCTGCCATCTGGGACAGTGCTCTCACCTTACCCTGCCTCATATAGCACACTTGGCTACACTTTCACCAACATTGTAGGGTGCCATGGCGGACATTGCATTTTCACATGTGCCCTCTGCATTAACCTATGGGCGACGTTCTGTTACACTGCTTTGCGAGTGTATTTGCTATCGGTTATGATTCTACATATATACAATACGGTACTCCTAAAACAATATTACCCCTAACAGCTACTGCCTCAGCCAGCTATCTTCATTTTGCACTGTTGGGTATCGTACCCCTGATCCCTGCAGCATTGGTTGGTGTGGTAACCATTGTGCTGCAGCTTTGCTCTCTGATTTGCACATCAGCACGTCACTTATGCCTTTCAGTATTGACATGACTCAGAAAACAGTAGCGCAACGCTCTCTGCCCAGCATACCACCGCCTTATGCCACCCATTATATATCAGCCTCCTAACATTACACAGCACACAGCAGTCTGCATTAGTCACTGTGGGGATTGAACCCCTGATCCCTGCAGCATTGGTGGGAGCTATAACCATTGTGCTGTGGCTCTGTGTTTCTGTTTGCACATCAGCGCCCCACTTATACCTTCCATTATGCGATTGCCGCCGTAACCGGCGCACCGCCTTCTGCCGCCCAGTAGTAATATGCCGCCAGATAACATCAGCGCGACGCTTTATGCCGCCCAGCATTCAAATGTCGCATAAAAACATCAGCGCGCCTCCTTATCCCGTCCAGTTTTGATGTGTGCCAAAACAAAACTCAGCGGGCTGCTTTATTTGGCCCAGTATTCCTCTGCCTCATAAACTAACACCTCAGCGAGCCATTGCGCATTGTGTGGTTTCGAACCCCTGCTCCCTGCACCATTGGTCAGTGCTTCAACCATTGTGCTGTGGCTCTGTCCTTCTGTTTGATCAGCGCGACACATATGCCTCCCGTTCGGCTCTCATTTGCGGTAAGGTGCGGAGCGCACACGGGCGCCGCGCACCTTAGCGCATCTGTCAATCACGGCTTTTCTTCTTCAGGACGGAACGCCCACTCCTTATACGACACACTCACTCTACCGCGACCCGCACTTTACCGGCCTGTTAGTAAACATGCCCCTAAGGGGCATGTTTACTAAAACCCTGGTAATGTGCGGGCCGCGGTAGTGTGAGGGTGCCATATAAGGAGTGGGCATTTCCTGCTGAAGAAGAAAATCCGGAATTTGCATATGCGCTAAGGTGCGCGGCGCCCTTGTGCGCCCCGCACATTAGCACATCAGATAGCTGCGTGGGAGGCATAAGTGGCGCGCTGATGTGCGTACAGAAGAGCAGAGCCACAGCACAGTGGTCAAGGCACTTACCAATGTTGCAGGGATCAGGAGTTCAATCCCCCACAGTGCCCAATGAAGACAGCTGGCTGTGGCATTAATTTATGAGGCACATAAATACTGGGCAGCATAAGGCAGCACACTAATGTTCTTGGCTGCATATTAATACTGGGAGGCATAAGGTGGCACGCTGATGTTTATGGAGGCATTATAATACTGGGCGGTATAAGTGGCGCGCTGATGTGTACACAGAAGAACAGAGCCACAGCACAATGGTTAAAGCACCTACCAATGGTACAGGGGTCAGGGGTTCAATCCCCCACAGTGCCCAATGAAGGCTGAGGCATTGCTTTAGGAGCCAGGTTACTATTGGGCAGCATAAGGCGACGCACTGATGGGCATAAGGCAATGTGCTATTGTTTTAAGAGGAAGATCAATATTGGGCGGCATAAGACGGCGCGCTGATGTATAATCACAGGAGCAGAGCCACAGCACAATGGTTAAGACACTAACCAATGGTGTAGGGAACAGGGGTTCAATTCCCCAAAGTGCCCACTGAACAAGGCTGGCTGAGGCATTACATATTATGAGGAAGAGTGGTTTAGGAGGCATTTTATTTTGTTTTTAATTATCACTACTAGCAAACACACTCTCAAAGCGTGTTAACATAAGGCACCCTATAAGGTACATTTTAAAGTGCACTGTCAACCAAGGCACCCTAGAATGTTGCGTATAGGACGCTTTAGAGGGTGCCGTATGAGGTACTGCAAGGTCAGAGTACTGTTTGTTATGGCAGCACTGTGCAGTTTAAGGAATGAAAAGCATAAGTAGGTGCGCTGACAGGCAAGGAGGAGCAGCAGTGGAGCACATTGGTTAAGGCACTGACTGCTGATACAGGGGTCATGAGTTTGCTCCCCAGTGTGCCTAATACGTAAGGCTGGCTGTGGCATCAGCTTTGCATTGTACATATTTGTTCCTGCAGCACTTATTTTTATTTTATTAATTGCTGCCAGCAAACACGCCCTCACGTGCCGTAAATGAGGGTGCCATATAAGGCACCCTATAAGGCACTCCATAGGGCACAATATAAATTGCACTGTCCGTCACAGCACCCTAAAATGTCCCCTATAGGGCACCCTATAAGTTGCACCACAGGATAATGTATAGTGCACCTTATATGGACGGGAACCGTAAGGTGCCCTATAGGGCGCCCCATAAAGCACCCTCAGAGGCACCTTATGGGTACAGTACGCTGAGGGTGTTTTTGCTGGCATCAAAATATGTACATTAAAAAAAGATAACATGTTGGACAACCCTATCAAACAACCCCACTGTGGGTTTGAACCCATGACCTCTGAGTTCATAGGCAGTGAAGTAACCATTGGGCTATAGCTCTACAGCTGCTAGCAAGCCACTGGCTGGCTACAGAGAGCCTGCACGTCACCACACAGACAGTCTGCTGTGGTCACCAGGATAGAGTTAGCCCACCCATACCCATGATGCACTGCACATGCAAATCAGATGTCCACAGATAAACACAAGATGGGCAATGCACCCCCACAGCACCTCGGCCTGGTAGGGGGAAGTGACCATGTGCACCCACACAGCACCTCGGCCTGGTAGGGGATACTGACCGTGTGTTTTACTGGCACAGAGTAGCTACACACCGTCACATTGTGCGGGTACTGTGCTCACCCTGAGGGTGCAATGAGGCGCCCAGGACCAGGTCCACAACACCTTCCATGGCTGAAAGAGGCCATGCCGGAGGTCCAAAGCAGTGTTAATGTGTGTGATAGGTAGTTTCTGCACCAACACCTTGGATATCTCTGTCTGTCTCAGTCAGGTGTAGCCCCCATGGACCCCCCGGTGGGCCATGCACCACCCCCACCCAGGGCCGAGGGTGGCAAAAGGATCTCTCATCAATAGAACCACATTCTACCTCCCTGCAAAGGTGGCAGTCAAGGGGACCATCAATCCCAGTCCTGCTGAGGAACAGACACCACCACAGGGACATTACTGCAGCTCTATACACATCCATAACACAATAGCAGACAGACATTAGGCCTGGATATGGTAAGCTGCACCCCCACCACTATCTGATGTCCTGCAGCAAGTCATCAGCCACTGCACCCTGCAAGCCACTCAATCAAGACACATACCAGCTGCAAACAGTGTGCTAGCTAGTCCATAGTGCATGTTCCCAGTGGAGATGCATGCACCCAGAACTGGGATGTCAGCATACACAGCAAGCAGATAAATCAGTGACTGGGCCCCAAAAGAAAACCCATATCTATCACATGAGGGAAATGCTATATAGCACTATGGGGGTGCCTAGCCATGCTGTGGTCACTGCACAGTCAGGGTGAGAGTGATCTCTCAGCAGGACATACTGAGGTCACCCTGTCTGTGTAGGTGGTGGCCGGGCACTACAATGTCCCAGTCAGTGCCCTATGCCCTGTGCAGATGCACCCTGGCCAGGGCACCCTGTCCGGCCTATACCCATGGTACCTTGCTCCTCATTATGCACGTTGGCAGCCCAATACTGGCAACATTGCTGGCAGTGTGGGCTGTGGAAGGTGTTTGCAGCCACCACACACTGGATAGACCAGGGGTGGGCAAACCTGGTCCTGGAGGGCCGCAGACCAGTCAGGTTTTCGGGATATCTCTAATGAATATGCATGAGATATATATGCATTAGAGATATCCTGCCAACCTGACTGGTTTGTGGCCCTCCAGGGCTGGATCTGGAGACCCCTGCCTTACACCTCTGTCATTTAAGATTGTGAGTGGACAAGGTGCAGATGTCCAAGACATCAAAAAGGTTAGATAGAATTTGTCACAGTTCTCCTCACTTCTCACCACCACCAAAAAATTGTCTATTAGACAACTTTTTGGTGGTGGTGAGAATCGAGGAGGAATGTGACACATTCTATATACCCTTTTGATGTCTAGGACATCTGTACCTTGCCCACTCATGATCTTAAATGACAGAGGTGTAAGGCAGGGGTCTCCAGATCCAGCCCTGGAGGGCCACAAACCAGTCAGGTTGGCAGGATATCTCTAATGCATATATATCTCATGCATAATCATTAGAGATATCCCGAAAACCTGACTGGTCTGCGGCCCTCCAGGACTGGAGGTGCCCACCCCTGGGATAGACAGACAGCCACCCCCACACCTATGCCAGCATTGTGCTACTATAGAGGAGTCCAGCAGCCATACCCACCACACCAGTCCTGGGCACAGTACAGGCATGGATATGGTACGCAATACTGTTGGGGGTCACTCCCCAGGGTGGTAAACACTGTCAGAGACCAGACCTAGTAGAGATCAATGAGCAAAATGTGCTTAACGTAGGAATTGATATCTGCCAGTTATCATGGGCAACGTTTGATAGCTGTGTACCATATACCCAGGTGTAGGGTGGCATTGCTAAGGTATGCAACTGCTAGTATTGGGAGATACAGGCAGGGCCCAATGTCCTGCCTCTCCAGGAGGCATTGGCCAATGGGGCTTGTGGGTGTGTGTGGGTGTGTCGGGCCCTGTTGGCTGCTGCTTTACGGCAGAGTGTCCCAACTCCAGTCCTGGTGTTCCAACCACTGTTCGGGTTTTCATGCTGTCCCTCATAAATATGCATGAGCTACATCAGCATACCATGGGGGTGGTGCATAGATATGCACCACAGGCATCTTTATTAGAGGCAGCATGGATCCTGAATGGTGTGGGGCCCTCCAGGACTGCATTTGGGAGACTCTGCTCTAGGTAATGCGGCTGTTTATGGTGTCTGTGTTTGGTGTGATAAAATATAGGCGTATGAACCATGTGTATGTTCTCAGCAATAAAGGTTTGTCCTTACTATCACGGTTAAGTTGTAGGAAAAACATGTGGATTGGATTGACAGTAGCCCCAGCTGGGCTTTGAACCTGTGATCTTCTGTTCCTGCAAACACTGTCTGTGTGCACTGCACCACCGTGTTGCCACAGATATGCTATGCTCCCTGGGGAGTCCATGACTGTACATCCGACAGAGCCTGTCTGTTGTGGTGGACGGTGCCAGCCTGCACAGGCCTAGGCCACTGTCTGCTGTGGTTTGCAGCCACTGCCCCCTCCACCACCTGTACCCTTCCGCCAACATGCAGACATGTCCCTATCTGGGAAAAAGCATATGACCTGATTGAGTTGTGGCACTCCAGGACTGAACTTGGGGGACTCGGCTGTAGGTAATGCCCATTGTTATGGTTTGTGTGCGGTGTAGGGTAAAATATAGGTGTTGGAACCATGCTTATGTTCTCTGCAATAAAGGAGTGTCTGTACTATCACTGTTTAGTGGTGGGTAAAACTATGGGGATTGGGTTGGGTTGGCAGGAGCCCCAGCTAGGATTTGAACCTGTGACTTTCTGGTTCTACAGGTACTGGCTGTGTCCACTGCACCACACTGTGGCCACAGGGACAGTGTAGTCTCTGGAGATAGGAAATCTGGACGCACGAGTCAGACACCCTGCTCTGCACAATTTTACTGTGGGCTCGTTTACCTTGTATGGGGACAAAAATGCAAATAAACCTCAAAAATGACCTCCAAAAAAGGGGAAAAAAACCAAAACCAAGCTGGGCAACAGTGATATCAATGGGCAACATAAAAAACACTCCCAGGAAAGCTCCAAAAAAATGCAGTGATTTTTGAAAGAGTCTACGGAGCGTAGACCCTTCCAAAAATCATTTTTTTTTGGAGCTTTCCTGGGAGTGTTTTTTAATGTTGCCCATTGATATCACTATTGGCCAGCTGGATTATAATTTTGTAGACGTTTGTTGTGGTCATTTTCATGTTTTATTTGCTATTTTGTTCTGTGCACATGTATCACACTGCTCACGGTTTGCAGGTTTCCCCGGTTTTGCAGTACATTGCTGACGTAAATGGTTTCTCTTCCCTTTAAATTGGCTCTAACGCGAGGTTTTCACTCGCGATAGTTTTTGGACCGAAACTCAGCCCCGCTCCTGTGCGGGGAGCCTCTCCCCTCCCACTCTCCACCCATTGACCCCATCCCCCCACCCCTCGGGAGCCTTCCTCCACCCTCGAAATGCCTTTCCACGCCTCTATCACACATCAGCGCACCGTGCACTTTTGTGGGCGGCGCGCACGTGTGCAGGGGCACCAAAATGCACTATTAGCGTGCGCTAAGGTACCTTAGCGCACGCTCAAGTGCGCCCCCGCACAGTTGCGCGGTTTAGTAAACATACCCCTAAGGGGTATGTTTACTAAACCGTCTTAATGTGCGTTCTGACACATTATCACATGATAAGGTACCTTATCGCGCAATAATGGTGCTTTATCATGCTCCTGAAGGCTCCTGAAGGCGGGGAAAGGCTCCTGGAGGGCGGAGTAAGGCTCCCCAGGGGTGGAGAGAGAGGGTCAATGGGCAGAGAGTGGGAGGGGAGAGGCTCCCTGCACAATAACGCTGTGAAATTCGAGGCTGAAAACTAACGCCAGTGAAACCCTGGCATTAGAGCTGATTTAAAGGGAAAAGAAACCATTTCCGTCAGCAATGTACAGCAGAACCAGGGAAACCTACAAAAAGTGATAAGTGTGATACATGTGCACGGAACAAAAGGGCAAATAAACAATGAAAATGACCTGAACAAAATTGAAAAAAAACATAACCAAGCTGGGCAATAGTGATATTAATAGGAAACATCAACCCCCCCCCCCCCCGAGAAAGCTTCAAAAAAAAGATAGAATTTTGGAAGGGTCTATGCTCCGTCCCCATACAAGGTGAATGAACCCACAGTGAAACTGCGATGAGCAGGGTTTTCCCTCTCCATTGGCCAGGTTTCCTATGGCGGGCACATGTTCCACAACAGCAGGGCGGGCATGTCGGAACGGGCAACTGGACAGATGCTTGAAAAGGGGACACAGAGGGCTGCAGGCGGCACATGCTGTGGTGCAGCTGGGCCACAGTGCGGACTAGGGTGATGCCTAGGTGGCCCATAGGAATGCTGAAACAGTAGTGCAGCCAGACAGCAACTGATGAGGGCCAAACATGGGCATGAGTGTGCTTCCCACAGTGTCACAGGGGATAGTACCCAGCAGGTACCCCCAAGGGCACAGAACATTGCCAGGCGGTGCTGGGGAGAAGCGTGGACAGCTATGCAGGCACCCCTCCCCAGAACCCACACCATAGGCAGCCACCTACCCGCACACTGGATGGACTGAGACTGCGCTCCACCAGCACCACCAGCAGAAGGGCATGTCAGCAGGGTGGCAGAGGGGTACTGGTGGGGGAGGGGGCAGTGGCAGCTGCCCAGAGCAGACCATGGCCTAGCCCTGTGTAGGTGGATGCCATGCACTTCAACAGACAGGCCCTGTCTGACGAACAGTCATGGTATCACCAGGGAATGAACCATTTCTGTGGCAGCAAGGTGGTGAATTGCACCCAGCCAGTATGCTCAGAAGCAGAAGGTCACAGGTTCAAGTCCCAGCTGTGGTTCCTGCCAACCTAGTCCCATATTTTACCCACTACTGAAACATGCTAATACAGACAGAACCTTTATTTCAGATGACGTAAACATGCCCAAAACACCTACATTTTACCCTACATTTTACATTTTACCCTACAGACACCATAAACATGCATATTACCTAGAGCAGAGCCTCCCAAATGCAGTCCTGGAGGGCCAAACACCATTCAGGTTCCATGCTGCCTCTAATAAATATGGCTGTGCTGCATTTCTATGCACCACCCCCATGGTATGCAGATGTATCTCATACATATTCATTAGGGACAGCATGAAAACCCAAACCGTGTGTGGCCCTCCAGGACTGGAGTTGGGAACCTCTGCCTTAGAGCAGCGGCCAACAGGGGCAGACACAAATGCACCCACAGGCTCCATTATCCGAAGCTGCCTGGAGAGGCAGGATGTTGGGCCCTGCGTGCATCTCCCAATACTAGCACCTGCATACCTTAGCAATGCTACCCTAAACATGGGAAAACTGTACACAGCTATCAAAAGGTTGCTATGATAACTGGCAGATAGCAATTCCTACGTTAAGCACAATTGGCTGATTGAGCTGCATCATAGCAACCTTTCTGATGTCTGTGGAGTGTGCCTCAGGTCTGGTGTCTGACAGAGTGACCCCAACAGTATTGCGTACCATAGCCATGCCTGCACTGTGCCCAGGACTGGTGTGGTGGCCAGGGCTGCCAAACACCTCTGTAGTTGCACAATGCTGGCAGAGGTGTGGGGAGTGTGTGTCTGTCTATCCAGTGTGTGATGGCTGCTAACAACTTCCTCAGCCTACACTGCTAGCACTGTTGCCAGTATTGGCCTGCCAATGTGCATAATGAGGAGCAAGGTACCATGGGAATAGCCTGGATAGGGTGGCCTGGCCTGGATTCATCTGTACAGAGCATAGGGCAATGGCTTGGACATTGTAGTGCCCGGCCACCACCTGCACGGACAGGGTGGCCACAGCATGTCCTGCTGGGAGGTCACTCTCACCCTGACTGTGCAGTGACCACAGCATGGCTAGTTTCCCCCATAGTGCTATATAGTACTTCCCTCATGTGATATTTATGGGTTCTCTTTTGGGGCCCACTCACTGACTTATCTGCTTGGCATGTATGCTGATTTCCCAGTTCTGGGTACATGCATCTCCTCTTGAGCCATGCGCTATGGATTAGCTAGCAGGCTGTCTGCAGCTAGTATGTGTCTTGCTGGAACACCTTGCAGGGTGCAGCGGCTGGAGGCTTGCTGCTGGAGAATGTCAGGTAGTGGTGGGGGGCATCTGAGCATTTCCAGGCCTACTGTCTGTCTGCTATTGCTTTATGGATGTGTACAGCTCTGCATTGCCTGCCCTGTAGGGTGTCTGATCCCTAGCAGGGCTGGGGTTGATGGTCCCCTCTACTGCCACCATTGCAGGGTGGTAGAATGTGGATCTATTGGTGGGCGATCCTGTTTCCCACTCTAAGCCCCAGAGGGTGGGTTGTGTGGTGGTACATAATTCGCCTATGGGTCCAAACAACCCCCCCCCCCCCCATCCCATTGACCTACATCATGTAGCCATGGCACCAACACAGGATATGCACTATTCTGGGTGCATCATAGCCCATAAGGGCTAGACATGACTGAGAAATACAGAAGGACACAGCTGTAACCTAGGTGTGTCTGCAGGAACTACCTATCACACACAGTAGCACTGATGGGGACCTGCACCATGGTGTATTTCAGCCATGAAAGGTGCTGTGGATCTGGTGCTGGGCACCCCACCTCACCCTCAGGGTGGCACAGTACCCGCACAATGTGACGGTCTGTGTCTACTCTGTGCCAGTACCACACACAGTCAGTTCCCCCTACCAGGCCGAGGTGCTGTGGGGGTGCATACCCCATCTTGTGCCCATCTGTTTATTTATTTAATTCTCTTATATACCACACTATTCTGCATCAGTGCAGTTTACATTGAACAAACTGAAGTTACATTGAACAGGGCATTATAACTTGGAGATAACTATTTTACAGGGAACATTGGCTATGGAGGGTTAAGTGGCTTGCCCAAGACCACAAGGAGCACCTGTGGGACTAGAAACCCCAGTCCTTCTGGCACAAGGTTGCTGTCCTCTAGTGGGATTTGAACCCCCGACCTTCCGGCCTGAAGTACCTTGCCCCAACCACTAGGCCACTCCTCCACTCCTGTTGACTGCTGATTTGCATGTGCAGTGCATGATGGGTATGGGTGGGTTAACCCTATCCTGGTATCCACAGCAGACAGTTTGTGTGGTGATGTGCAGTCCTTCTGCAGCCAGCCAGGGGTTTGTTAGCAGCTGTAGCCCACTGGTTATTTCACTGCCTGTGATGCCAGAGATCATGGGTTCAAACCCATGGTGGGGTTATTTGATAGGGCTGTCTGAGGCATTGTCTATTTTTAATGTACAGAGTACTGTAACCTTAAGGTGCCTCATAAGGCACCTTATAGGGTGCCTTATAAGGCGCCCTATCAAGCGCCTTATAAGGTTCCTTATAAGGTGTCCTATAGGGGACATTATAGGGTGCCTTGGCGGACAGTGCACTTTATAATATGCCCTATGGAGTGCGTTATGGGGTGCCTTATGCAGCACCTTAGGTTACGCAACCATGAGGGTGTGTTTGCTGGCAGCACTAATTAAAATAAAAGTAAAATGCCTCAAAAAGCACTACTTAAACATACAGGGTGATGCCTCAGCCAGCCTTATACATTAGGCACACTGTGGGGGTCAAACTCATGACCCCTGTATCATCAGTCAGTGTATTAACCATTGTGCTACACCTCTGCTTTTATGTTTGTATGTCTGCGCGCCTACTTAAGATTATCGCGCGTTAACGGGCTTAGCTGCGTTTCGCCCGATAATGTGCACAGTGCGCGTTATCTTGCGATAATCCCGTTTTGCTATGTTAAGACCGAAACGCCCATTCCTTTTATGGCATCCTGCACACTATCGCCGGGCACACATTAAGACGGTTTAGTAAACATACCCCTAAAGGTATTGTTACAAACCTTTTGATATAATCTTTTGCTGTATTCTCCTCATCCCTGTTTTCTATTTTTATTTCTCTTATCTGTATTTTGGAGTATAGGATGTAATATTTTATGGAATTTATTGATCTCTGCATTCTATTTGTGTTACTATTGTATTTTATTCTTTTATTATTGTTAATCTGTACTCAAGTATAGTGAGCAATGATTTATGCTTTGGTTTTATCAACTTGTGTATTTTATTTGTGTTTTTTTATATTTTCTTTGATTAACTATTTTTATAAAATTTGTCTTATGTTATGACTCCTTTATTATATTATACATGGTACTTTCATGTGTTATTATATACGTATAGGAGCACTTTTATTTTTAAGTCATATATTATCATTATTAAATTTATTGTAATTTGTATGTTCTTATGATTTTATAACACACTGGTTTTTAAATGTTTTATGGTTATTCTCATATATATTTAATATTTATTGCTGTCATTTTCTTTTGAGGTTTGCTCCCTCTAAAGACCCCCTGAAGAAGGCTTTTGAGCCGAAACGCATAGGGGCTAATAAAGGGGTTTTACCTGAATTGAATATTCACCAGTCTCTTTTGTGCCTGCTTGTTGGTCTTCTTTGGTAGTGTGCAGGCACCTACCGCTCTCCTTGATTAGTCATTTTATAACTGGGCATCCAGTTAAGGAAGGCACATAGGCAAATATGTTGCTCCTACTTCACAAAGCAACATATGCAAGCCTAGGTGTCTTTATAAAATACCCCCCTGGAAAGTATGTGTACACATTTGTACCTGCTGTGAGGCAGGTTTAATGGAATAGGTGTATATGCTGGTAAGAATAGGCATTTACGTGTGTGTTTAATATGAGTGGAGGAGTAGCCTAGTGGTTCAAGCACTGGCTTGGTAATCAAGCAACCAGGGTTCAGTTCCTACTAGCACTCCTTGTGGCCTTGGGCAAGTCACTTAACCCTCCATTACCTCAGAAGAAAGGCCTGGCAATCTACTTCCAGTGACACTGCCAAGGAAACCCAGGAGCTTCTGGGTCACCAGGAGTCAGGACTGACTCAAAGGCACACATTGCATTTATATGATACATGCACACAGTAAGTGCTAGTCTTGTCTCCACTGCCAAGAATTCTTTCACCTATATCTATGTCTTCTTTTATGCGTGTATATGCCAGCCGGTTTATTTCTTCATTTAACATTTCTTATATACTGCCTTTCACAGGTATCAAGGTGGTTTACATGCAACACAACTGAACTTAAGTTACATAGAATAATAAGGGATATGTTTACTAAATGGCGGTAGCGGCTTCTTTGCGATAATTGGAGCTGCGGCCCCATTGATTTCAATGGGGCTGCGGCTCCGATATCACACGGAAGCCGCACTGCCATTTGGTAAACATACCCCTAAGAGGAATAAGTGTGAACATACATGATAACAGTGGTTAGTTATAGCTATCTAATTAGTAAGTGGGGAGTCATTTATCAAAATTACCCCTAAGGAGTTCATTCCAGACTACAAATAAGGCCGATGTATGTGCAGCCTAGACATGTTCCTGGCAATAATGGCTATGAGTGTATGCTGCACCCATCACAGCCCTGCATGTACATGGCAGTTGTGTGGGGATTGCTGTATGTGGAGAGGAGGGGGCGGAGAGGGGGCAGAGCAGGGGCATGGCCAGATGCCGGAACATACACAATGTATTCACAAATGGCCTATTTACATTCATTGGCTCACCAGCGGACGTACAGGTTATCCTGCCAGGACATGGTATAAGGGCAGGACTTAGAATGTTTTTGCTCTGATCCTCCATGTGTCCATAGCAATGGTTGGCTATATAGAGAGGCGGCGTGCTTGCAGTCTGGAGGCTCACGGGAACCATTCCAACAGAACAGAATGCAGCGGCAAGGGACAGGAATGGAGCTGATCACACACCACCCCTGAGTATGTAGATGGGGATTAGTGTGTCATCGGGCCATGCAACAGAGGGATATATTTGGGCTACAGTGCAGCGGATCTACCGAGCCATCTGCTGCCATTTGTGGTTTACAATTAATTTAATTTAATTTAATTTAATTAACAGATTATTTATATACCGCTCCTTCCATTGATCAGGTGCGGGTTCCATATAACAACAATAAACAGTGTGGTCTGTTTTTACATATAACAATTTGTAGCTAGGTAAATACAGTTAACAATTAACAATTAGTAAACTATGTACAGTTGAACATAATTAAACTATATACATTGTTCTGTTTTTCATTTACTTATTCGCTTTGTTTTAGGGTGTAGCACTTCATTCTTTTGTTGAGTTGTGTATTACCTGGGGTAGGCTTATCCTTTATCTAGTTGGGGGGTGTGGGATGAGCTGGTCAAAGATCCATAATGCTTTGTAAATAAGTGTGTTTTGAGTTTTTTTCTGAACTCCATTATATCAGGTAATTGTCTTAATTCTATTGGGATTGTGTTCCACAAGATAGGGGCTGCATGGGAGAAGGCTTTCTTGTTAGTGGATTTATTGGCCTAATTAATTCTTTTGGTGGGGTTAGTTTATTTAACTGGTCTCTCCTTTGTAGATTATGGGTAGGTTCTATTTTGATGATGTTATTTATGGGCAGGGGTGCTGTTTTTGTTATGGCTTTGTAGGTGGTTAATATAGTTTTGTATTCTATGCGGCTTTGAATCGGGAGCCAGTGTAGATATTCTAAAATTGGGGTTATATGTTGGAAAGGTGGGGCTTTCGTTATGGTCCTCGCTGCTGCGTTTTGTGCTAATTGAAGTTTTTTTATGGCTTCCTTGGTTACGCCAAGTAAGGTTAGGTTTGCGAAGTAAAAATGTGGGGTTATGATTGCTTGTATGACGCGTTGGAAATCCTGTAAGTGCATTAGTGGGCGGAGTTGCTTTAATATTTTTAGTTTAAAGTAAACTTTTTTCGCTATGTTTCTTACATGTGTGTCCATGCTGAGATGTTTATCCAGTATAACACCTAAGTAGCGTATTTCAGTTTTTAGTATGATATTATTATTTTGCAATGTAATATGCGAGGGGGGAATGAATGTTGTGCATTTAGTTACTATTAGGGCTTCTGTTTTTGAGTGATTGATGTACAGATTGTTTTCATTTAGCCAGGTGTTGATTTCAGGAAGGCAGTCGTTAATGAGTTGTGTAGGGATATTTGGGATTTTGAATGGGACATACATCATTATGTCGTCCGCATATAGGTGATAGAGGACATTGAATTTTTTAAATATTTTACAGATGTGTTTTAGATATATGTTAAAAAGCAACGCTGACAGAGCTGAGCCTTGTGGGAGGCCTAGTTCTTGTTTGTATGTTTTTGATGAGAGATTACCGATTTGTACCGTTTGTGATCGTTCTGTTAGATAAGAAGTAAACCACTTTAGAACAGTGGATTTAATACCTATTTGTTTAAGTTTATTGATCATTATTGAATGGTGAACGCTGTCGAAGGCTGCAGACACGTCTATGAATATGAGTAAGAATGCTTGTTTAGGTTTGTCTATTCCCCTCACAAGTGTATCGATTAGCACTGTTAGTAGTGATTCTACTCCGTGTCTGGGGCAAAACCCATATTGCTGGTCGTCAAGTGGGGCTGAGCTATCAATGAATTCTTGTGTTTGAATTTGTACAGTTTTTTCAATTAATTTGGCCATGAATGGAATACTCGATATGGGTCTGTAAGAATTAGGTGATGATTTGTCAAGGGTAGTATTTTTTAGGATTGGGCGGATCTGTGCGTGTTTTAGAGTAGCGGGTAGGTATCCACTTTTTAGGGAGAGGTTTATTATTGGGAGGATGAACTGAGAGAGTACAGGTAGGGAGTTCTTTATCCAGGTTACTGGACAAGGGTCAAGTAGTGAAGTTGTAGTATTAATGTTTGTGATGATGGATTTGAGTTCAACTTTGGTTAAGGGTTGAAATACAGACCATTCATCTGTGTTAAGTATTTGGGAAGTGTCTACTGGCTTAGGTAGTATGGGGTGGTACTTTGTCTTGTTCATGTAGTAATTTGCCAGTGTCTGTGGGGTAATGTCTGTGATTTCATTGCTGGAGTTGTGATTATTATTAGTCAGCTTTTGGACAATTGAGAAAAGTTCTCTAGGTCTATTTATTGCGTTGTTTAAGATAGAGGCGTGGTTTTTCTTGGCATTGTTTATTGCGTCTTTATACTTGTTAAGTAGCGTGAGGTATGAGTCTTTTGTAATTGTGTTTTTATTTTTCCTCCATTTATATTCGGCTTTTCTTAAGTTCTTTTTCATTAGCTTTAAATCTTTATTGTACCAGGGGGTTTGACCTTCTTTAGGGTGCGTGTTTTTCTTAGTTATTTGTTTATTAGCTGCAGCGTTTTTGATGGTTTTGTGCCAGTTCGTTACTGCTGCATCTAGGTTTATTGGTGATGTAGATAAATTAGGTATTATTATGTCAAGGAATTCTTCTTCATTGTATTTTTTAAATCTTGAGGTAGGTGCATTAGTTGTTGTTCGTTTAACTGACGTGTTTATTGTGATATTAAAGTTGATAAGGTAATGATCTGACCATGGGGTCAGTGTGCAATTGAGGGATGTTGGGTTATAGAGTTGGTAGAGTTCGTTTGGTAGGAATACCATGTCAAGGATACTACCTTTTTCATGCGTGCTAGTGTTTATTATTTGGTGAAAATCCATGGGGCATGTTTACTAAAAACCGCTAATTTGCGCGCCGCAAAATAGCGCACTAAAAGCGGTACTTAAAAGCGCTTAAATGCCCCGCAATCGTGCGTGTCACCCCCGCACAGGTGCGCGGCACAATAACGGGCCCCGCACAAGTACGGGCCCGCAAATGTCCGATAGAGGCGTGGAACGGCTAACGGAGGGCGGAGGAAGGTTCCTGAGGGGCGGAGAGACGGGTTTAATGGGCGGGGAAGGGGAGGGGAGAGGCTCCCCGCACATTATCGGGGCCGAATCCCAAAGCAAAACTACCGCGAGTGAAACACTCGCGGTAGAGGGCATTTAAAGGGAAGAGAAACCATTTCCGTCAGCAATGTACAGCAAAATCGGGGAAACCTGCAAAACGTGAGCAGTGTGATACATGTGCACAGCACAAAAGTGAAAATAAAAATAGAAAGTGACCACAACAAAAATATCACAAATAGTAATGCAGCTGGGGAACAGTTATATTAATGGGCAAATATAGAAAACACACCCAGGAAAGCTCCAGAAGGAAGAAATGAATATTGGAAGGGTCTACGGAGCGGAGACTCATCCAAAACAAATGTCCTTTTTGGAGCTTTCCTGGGAGTGTTTGCTATGGTTGCCCATTAATATCACTTTTGCCCAGCGTGGTGATATATTGTCCCCCAGTGTCTGTGGTCATTTCCGGGGTTTATGTGCACGTTTGTCACCAGACAGAGTGCATGTGCCCACAGTAAAAATGCGTAGAGCAGGGTTTGTGACTCCATCCTGCCAGGTATACTACCTCCAGGGGCTGCATTGTCTCTGTGGCCATAGTGTGGTGCAGCAGACAGAGCCAGTACCTCTAGAACCAGAGGGTCAGACGTTCAAATCCCAGCTGGGGCACATGCCAGCCCAGCCCCTATATTTTACCCACCACTAAACAAAGATAGCGCAGACACCCCTGTATTGCAGGGAACATAAGCATGGGGAAAACACCCATATTTTACACAACACTGCAAAAACACAACAACAATGGGCAATACCTACAGCCAAATCCCCCAAATGCAGTCCCGTACTGCCACATTGCAATCTGGTCATCTGCTGTTTCTGAGAGCAGCTCATGCCAGCATGTTGGCAGGCGAGTACATGTGGTGCAGGGGGCAGTGGCTGCTAGCCACAGAAGACAGAGGCCTAGCCATGTGCAGGCTGGCACAGTCCACTGCAACAGACAGGCCCTGCTGGATCCACAGTCATGGACGTTCCAGGGAAACCAGCCAATCTGTGGCTACACGGTGGTGCAGTGCACACAGACAGTGCATGCAAGAACAGAAGGTCACAGGTTCAAAGCCCAGCTGGGGCTTCCACCAATCCTAGCCACATATTTTTCCCAGACCTACACAGTGATAGTAAGGACACACCTTTCATGTCGAGGACATATGCAATGGTAACACGTCTATCTTTTACCCCACTGAGCACAGACACCATGAACAGGGGCAGTACCTAGAGCAGACTCTCCCAAATGCATTCCTGGTGTGCCACACACCAGTCAGGTTCCATGCTGCCACTCATACAAATGCCTGTGCTGTATATCTATGCACCACCCCCATGGCATGTAGATGTAGCTCATGCATATTCATGAGGGACAGCAGGAAAACACGAACAGTGTGATGCAGACCTAGACTGGGGTTGGGAATCTCTGCCGTAAAGCAGCAGCCAACAGGGGCAGACACACCCACACCCACACCCACAGGCCCCATTGGCCAATGTCTCCTGGAGAGGCAGAACAGTGGACCCTGCGTGCATCTCCCAATACTAGCACCTGCATACCTTAGCAATGTCACCCTACACCTGAGGTATACGGTACACAGCTCTGAGACGTTTGCTAGGAGTATTGGCAGATAGATATCCATACGTTACGCACATACTGCTAGTTGACCCCATCAGAACAATCTGTTAGGTGTTTGTGGGGCGTGCTCCAGGACTGGCCTCTGACGGTGTTTACCACCCTGGGGAGTGACCCCCAGCAGTACTGCGTACCATATCCATGCCTTGACGTGCCTAGGACAGGTTTGGGGGCCAAGGCTAATTACCTCCTCAATAGGAGCACCATGCTGGCATAGGTGTGGAAGTGTGTGTCTGTCTATACAGTGGGTGCTGGCTGCAAGCCCCTTCCACAGCCCACACTGCCAGCACTGTTGCCAGTATTGGCCTGCTAATGTGCATAATGAGTAGCAAGGGACCATGGGTATATCTCAGACAGGGTGGGCTGACCAGGATGCAGCTGCACAGGGCATAGGGCACTGGCAGGGACATGGTAGTGCCTGGCCACCACCTACACAGACAGGGGGACCTCTGTATGTGCTGCTGGGGGATCACTCTCACCCTGAGTGTGCAGTGATGGCAGCATGGCTAGGCACACCCATAGTGCTGTATTGTGTTTCTCTCATGTGATATATGTGGGTTTCCTGTTGGGGCCTTTTCACTGCCTTATCTGCTTGTGTGTGCTGCCACCCCAGTTGTGGGTGCATGCATTTCCATCAGGACCAACCAGCAGACTGAGCACAGATGGTATGTGTCTTGATGGAGTGCCTTGCAGGGTGCAGTGGCTGATGGCTTGCTGCAGGTGAATATCAGATAGTGGTGGGGTGCATCTATGAATATCCAGGCCTAATGTCTATCTGATATTGTGCTATGGATGTGTGTGGAGCTGCTTGGACTGCCCTGTGGGGGGGGGGAGGGTCTACTTCCCCAGCAGGACTGGGGTTGATGGTTGACTCTACTGCCATCAGTGCGGGGGGGAGGAAGATAGTATGGGGATCTGTTGGTGGGAGACCCTGTTTGATCCACCGGGGGGGGGGGGGGGGGAAGAGGGATGGGTGTGTTCCACTAACTGTGGCAGACAGCGATCTACCAAGATGTTTATGCAGCACCTACCTATTTCACAGGTTATTGCTGCTTTGGAGCTCTGGCATGGCCGCATTCAACCATGCAAGGAGTTGTGCACCTGGTCCTGGGCGCATCATCACACACTCAGGGTGGGCATAGTAACCGCACAATGTGATGGTGTTTAGCTACTCTTTGCCGTTTGTCCACCCACTCAGGGCACCCTACCAGGCCGAGGTGCTGTGTGGGTGCACAAGGACACCTCCCCCTACCAGGCCGGGTAGCTTTAGGGGTGCAGTTCCCATCTTGTGTGCATCTGTGGACAGCTGATTTGCATGTGCAGTGCATCATGGGTACGGGTGGCCTAACCCTATCCTGTTTACACCAGCAGACTGTCTGTGATGTGACGTGCAGGCTATCTGCAGCCAGGCAGGAGCTTGCTTACAGCTATAGAGGTGTAGCCCAATGGTTATGCCACTGCCTGTGCAGCCAGAGGTCATGGGTTCATACCCACAGTGGGGTTCTGTGATAGGGTTTTCCAAAGCATTTTTTACATTTACTGTACATATGTTGATGCCTGCAATAACACCCTCAGCGTACTGTACCCATGAGGTGCCTCTGAGGGTGCTTTATTGGGCGCCCTATAGGGCACTTTATGGTTGGCATCCATATAGGGTGCACTATACATTATCCTGTGTCGCAACATACATGCTGCCCTATAGGGGACATTCTAGGGTGCCTTGGCGGACGGTGCACTGTAACATGTGCCTTATGGTCCGCCTTATGTTAACATGCTGTGAGAGTGCATTTGCTAGTAGTTATCACAAAATAGAATTAAAAAGCCTCCTAAAGCACTCCACAACATAAAACATACTGCCTCAGCTAGCCTTTTTCAATGGGCATTGTGAGGGATTGAACCCCTGGTCCCTGCACCATTGGTCAGTATCTTAACCATTGTGCTGTGGCTGTGTTCCTTTGCTTTAGCATCAGCGCGCCGCCTTGTGGCCATCAGCGCGCCGCATCCTGCTGCCCACAATTAACAGTGCGCCGCATCCTGCTGCCCACAATGAACAGTGCGCCGCCTTATGCCGCCCCAATATGAACAGTGCGCCGCCTTATGCCGCCCCACAATGAACAGTGCGCCGCCTTATGCCGCCCCAATATGAACAGTGCGCCGCCTTATGCCGCCCCACAATGAACAGTGCGCCGCCTTATGCCGCCCCAAAATGAACAGTGCACTGCCTTATGCCGCCCCAAAATTATTTTGCCTCCTAACACACATTTCCACATTCAAGGTGGTGCCTCAGCCAGCCATTTTGGGCTGCACACACTGGGGAATTGAACCCGTGGCCCCTGCACCATTGGTTATTGTCTTCACCGTTGTGCTACGGCTCTGTTCCTATATGTGCCCAGCTGCACCCCACTTAGCCTTCCCACACGCTAATGTGGGCCCCGCACATTAACGCGACGCGCACACATACGGTCTTTTTTTTTCCTTTTTCGGCCTGAACCGCCCACTCCTTATATGGCACAGGACACTACCGCGGCCCCGCACGTTAGGAATGTTTAGTAAACATGCCCCCATGTCTATTGTTGATTCCATAAAGAGGGAGGCATATGATGCTGGTAGTGATGGGATGTTGAAGTCTCCAAGCATAATATTTGGATTTTGTTCAGTGGAGGAACTTAAAAAGTCAATTAGTGGGTCTAGTTTTTCTGATTGTTTGTCTGGTGGCCTGTAAATTAGGCAGATTGTTATGTTGCCAATTTTCACAATAATGGTATCTATGTTGGTGTGTAGGTTCGATGTTAGTTTTTTGGCTTTTAGTTCTTTTTTTGACATTATTAGTACTCCACCACCTTTTTTGTGAATTCTATGTGTGTAGAATGTGTCGTAGTTATTGTTGCTTAGTTGATTTAGGTAAACGTTGTCTGTGTCTGATAGCCATGTCTCGGTTATACATAGTATATCTGGTTTTTGGTTGTCTAGAATTTCTGTGAATATAGGTAGCTTATTTTTCATTGACCTGGCATTGATTAATATTGTTGATAATGATTCTAAGTTTTTGCATATCATAGTGTTTGTTGACTGAGGGGATGAGGAATATTTTATGTGAATTAATCTATGGTTTTTTGTTTTGGGATGATGTACTATGTGTGGGTGCCATGATTGGGGGTTGTTTTGTGCGATGATAGGGATAGGGATATTATGATAGGGATATTTTTCACATTATTGTTGTGTAGGCTCTGAGCAATAGTTATTAGTATTGCTAGTGTGATACTAATTAGTATTATTTTACATTTGTCAGAGCTAATTAGTTGCATTTTGGGTGATATGTTATACCGGTGCTAGTTAAAATTAATATCAATGTGGGTGCAATTGCAGTTATAGGTACTGGTAACAATAAGAGGTTGCTATCAATGTGAATGTATGTACAGTTTTTGGATTACTGACAACAGTACTATATTACTAGCAATGTTATATGCAGGTACAGTTTTAAAATATTAACATTATAGGTTAAGTAGTGCACATCTATAACAGTGGGTGTAGCAGACTGGGGGTGCATGTCCTATCATCGGAGGTGTGGTCACTTGGAGAATGGCAGGATCGGCTACATCAAACTTTGCAGGATCCGGTGAGCACGTGCCCATCTATGTCCCCGATTCCACCATCGTGGGTGCGTCTAGACTTGCAGTCGCAGAATTGGGTCTAAATCAGCCCTGTCTTCCATTTATCCGTGCTCGCGGGCCACACGTATGGATTATCGAATTGCGCTCCTCATGGTTAAGGGAAGAGTAGCAGTAAAGCAAAATTTACACAAAGAGGATAATAACAAAGATAATTCCCAGATTCTGGTGCTGCTCCATATTGTCCCAGACGGGTTACGTTTCAGCCTGTGGCAGATTATAATATATTTTGCTGTTATAGCTGCTGTTTTCTCCTGTTTGCCCTGATTGTTCTTTTAGGGGAAATCATATTTCTTTGTCTGCTTTGATAAATGTATATCCCTAATATCTTTCTATTTTTCACAGTACAAGAGGAAATGCGTTTCTATTTCTTTGGTGTTACACTGCATGCAGCTTGTTTTCTTGGGTTTACCGTTCTGGTTTTTTCTGCATCTTTCTATTTGTAGCCTGTGGTCACTAATTCTGTATTTAGGGAGAGTCTGTTTGTATTTCACATGCATGACCAGGCTCAGGTATTCTGCTACAGTGTAATTTCTGTGTGCTACCCTGCTAAATTTGTGAGGATAATGCCTTCCTGACAAAGACCTGTTCTAAATCTATGTGCATGGAATTTGTATGAGTATATTTAGTTGGATATTTAGCAGTACTTTAAGTGGATAAGTGCAGCTGAATAACTGGATACATATAAGCAAGTTATTTTACCAACTCAGTGGGCTTTTCAATATCAACTTTAGTAAATAGGTTTTATGAAGTTGACCCACAGGTGATCTGAAGGTTTCCACTGTCGTATTTCAACCAAATCATGTGTGGAGATCCTGACACTTATGTCCAGGATACATTTGCAGCAACACGAGTCATCTGCCTTCTTTCAGAGGATTTAAGAAGGATCAAGCAAGCCTGTTTATTTTTTCAAATCTTTCCTCTGAGCTTTTTCTAGACTTCAGAGAGATATCAAAGGTAGTAAAACAACACTGAATCATTCCAGAAACAAAACGCAGTGCTTGGCTTAACTAGGGATTAGTCTGCTATGCAGACTTGGATGAAAAGTTTCACCTGGGGGTACTCTGTTCATGCGCTTTTTGCATGCGACTACTGACCTATTAGACTGACTTTCTACAAGGCTACGGGTGAAGTCAGCATCTTTAATATAGGAGAGCGGAAGTCTGTTTCACCCTCTGATGTGTCATTCTGATAGTACTCAATACATATTTCTTTTTCTTTTTTTAAAATTTTTTTAATGCTGATTTTTACAAGATTTCCAAAGGATACATATTACTTCTTAATACAGTTTTTAGCTGTGATATAATTGGTAGCCAGAGGAACGAGTGCTTCAGACAGGGGGTTCAATAAGGTACTTGAAGCTGCTTTGTCTGTTTTGCATGTACATTGTAAAAGAGACACTGTAGGCAGACTTGAATACTAGAAATAAAGCAGCACACTTTTCTTCCAGTTTAATTCTTCTTTCTTTATTACATCACAATGATTTGTCCAGCGTTGCAAGAGCAATTAGTTCAGGTCTACTTGGGCACAGCATTGTCTATTGTATCAGTTCTATATGAGGACATATTAATCCAGGTAGACAACCAAAATTGGGAAAAGTATAGTACTCTAGAAACAGGAGAGCTGCTGAAGATTACAGGTGAACCTCCTCTAGATCAAAATAATATTTATTTGGTTGAATCTTTTGCTGGGAGGAAGGAGTGGGCGAGCATGCTGAGCTATGAGTGAGTAGTTTGGGTTATCTTCCAAAGACTTAATGCCTTTCCTTTTCCCTTATTTTGTTTGACCTCTTGATTTCCTTCTGCTCCTTTGGGTTATAGCTCACTTGGAATTGACGTCTACTGGGTTAGGGCAGGGGTGGAGAAATTATGGCCTACGGGCTACATCCAGACCATGGATATTGTGACTTTCTTCTGACCCACAGTGGCACCAATGCCTAGACCTACATTCAGCTCATGGATGGTCTCTTGGCTTGTAGCTGCACCAGTGTTCCAGTCTCACAGCTACAACATCACTTCCTCCAGATGGTGGAAAGGAGTCAAGGGGAAGTGCAGCATGGGGACAAGGGGAAGTGCAGCATAAACTTCACTAGCTGTGGTTGGTGAACTACTGTGGTTTTCTTGGGGGGAAGGGGGATTATAGTTCCCTCCCCAAGTCTTGCTGGGACCTTCTAGTGGTGATCCCGTTGTACAAAATCTATACAGAATCCCAGCAAGGTGACACTACAATTGAATTATGGTAGGAACGAAAAAGAAAAATACATACTTGCCTCACCCATAGCTTATGCACTAGGGCTAATGATGATGGTTGTGATAGTGCAGGCACTGCAGATATAGATAACATCCCTGCCACAGATAAAGACCATGGCGAGCGTGTTCGCAGATCCACTGTGGCAGGAGATAAAACACGGAATTTAATGAAAAAGTTAAAAGGATTAACTATGGTTAAGTGGACTTCTGCAGATAGGGATGAGATAATGTACTGCTACTTTTATGCTTCAAACCCTATTTTTAAATCAAGAGGGCATACAAGTAGATCCGTCAAAAACTGGAAGAAAGAGGAAAATTGCCACAAGAAAAACTGCAAAAAGCAACAGATGCAAATTTCAAATCTTCAGTTGTACAGATCAAAGCAAAGAAGTATGTGAATGATAACAGCTTGAAGCAACTAAGGGGCATGTTTACTAAAAGCCGCAAAATAGCGCGCCGCAAAATAGCGCACGGCAACGCGGCACTGAAACGCGCAGAAACGCGTTTAAATGCCCCGCACACGTGCGTGTCACCCCCGCACAGGTACGCGGCTCACTAACGGGCCCCGTACAAGTGCGGGCCCGCAAATGTCCGATAGAGGCGTGGAACGGCGAAAGGAGGGCGGAGGAAGGCTCCGGAGGGGCGGAGGGACGGGGTCAATGGATGGAGAGTGGGAGGGGAGAGGCTCCCCGCACAGTACCGGGCCCGAATTTGCATGTAAAAACTACCGCGAGTGAAACACTCGCGGTAGAAAGCATTTAAAGGGAAGAGAAACCATTTCCGTCAGCAATGTACAGGAAAACCGGGGAAACCAGCAAAACGTGAGCAGTGTGATACATGTGCACAGCACAAAAGTGAAAATAAAAATAGAAAATGACTACAACAGAACCATTAAAAAGAGTAATTCAGCTGGGGAACAGTTATAGTGATGGGCAAATACAGAAATCACACCCAGCAAAGCTCCAGAAAAAAGAAATGAAGTTTGGAAGGGTCTACTGAGAGGAGACTCTTCCAAAAACATTTCCACGTTTTGGAGCTTTCCTGGGAGTGTTTGCTATGGTTGCCCATTAATATCACTGTTGCCCAGCGTGGTGATATTTCGTCCCACATTTCCCGTGGTCATTTCCGGGGTTTATGTGCACGTCTGTCACCAGACAGGGTGCATATGCCCACAGTAGAATTGCGTAGAGCAGGGTTTGTGACTCCATCCTGCCAGGCTTACTGCCTCCAGGGGCTGCACTGTCTCTGTGGCCAAAGTGTGGTACAGCGGACAGAGTCATTACCTCTAGGACCAGAGGGCAGAGGTTCAAAACCCAGCTGGGGCACCTGCCAGCCCAGTCCCTATATTTTACCCACCACTAAATAAAGATAGCGCAGACACCCCTGTATGCATGGGGAAAACACCCATATTTTACCCAACACCGCACACACACCACAACAATGGGCATTACCTACAGCCAAGTCCCCCAAATGCAGTCCCATACTGCCACATTGCAATCAGGTCAACTGCTTTTTCTGAGAGACGTTCATGCCAGCATGTTGGCGGACAAGTACATGTGGTGCAGGGGGCAGTGGCTGCTAACCACAGAAGACAGAGGCCTAGCCATGTGCAGGCTGGCACAGTCCACTGCAACAGACAGGTCCTGCCGGATCCACAGTCATGGACAGTCCAGGGAATCCAACCAATCTGTGGCTACACAGTGGTGCAGTGCACACAGACAGTGCATACAAGAACAGAAGGTCACAGGTTCAAAGCCCAGCTGGGGCTACTGCCAATCCTGCCCACATATTTTTCCCACAACTAAACAGTGATAGTAAGGACACACCTTTCATGGCGGGGACATATGCAATGGTAAGACATCTATCTTTACCCCACTGAGCACAGACACCATGAACAGGGGCAGTACCTAGAGCAGAATCACCCAAATGCAGTCCTGGTGGGCCACACACCAGTCAGGTTCCATGCTGACACTCATACAAATGCCTGTGCTGTATATCTATGCACCACCCCCATGGCATGTAGATGTAGCCCATGCATATTCATGAGGGATAGCAGGAAAACCCGAACAGTGTGATGCAAACCTGGACTGGAGTTGGGAATCTGTGCCGTAAAGCAGCAGCCATCAAGGGCAGACACACCCACACCCACAGGCCCCATTGGCCAATGTCTCCTGGAAAGGCAGAACATTGGACCGTGCATGCAGCACCCAAAACGAGCACTTGCATAACTTACCAATGTCACCCTACACCTGAGGTATACGGTACACAGCTCGGAGACGTTTGCTAGGAGCACAGGCAGGCAGTTATCCATACGTTACGTACATACTGCTAGTTGACCCCATCCAAACAATCTGTTAGGTGTTTGCGGGGCATGCTCCAGGCCTGGCCTCTGACGGTGCTTACCACCCTGGGGAGTGACCACCAGCTGTAATGCGTACCATATCCATGCCTTGCCGTGCTCAGGACCGGTTTGGTGGGCAAGGCTACTTACCCCCTCAATCGTAGCACCATGATGGCAGAGGTGTGGAAGTGTGTGTCTGTCTATACAGTGGGTGTTGGCTGCAAGCCCCTTCAACAGCCCGCACTGCCAGCACTGTTGCCAGTATTGGCCAGTCAATGTGCATAATGAGGTGCAAGGTACCATGGGTATAGCCAGGGCAGGGTGGCGTGGCCAGGATGCATCTGCACTGGGCATAGGGCCCTGGCAGGGACATTGGCTGGGATATTGTAGTGTCTGGGCCACCACCTACACAGACAGGGTGGCCAAAGCATGTCCTTCTGGGGGATCACGCTCACCTTGACTGTGCAGTGACCACAGCATGGCTAGGCCCCCCCATAGTGCTGTATAGTAGTTCTCTCATGTGATAGATATGGGTTTCTCTTTGGGGCCCAGTCACTGATCTATCTGCTTGCTGTGTATGCAGACAGCCCAGTTCTGGGTGCATGCATCCCCAATGGGAACATGCACTATGGACTAACCAGCAGACTGTTTGTAGCTGGTAAATGTCTTGCTATAATGGCTTGCAGGGTGCAGTGGCTGTTGGCTTGCTGCAGGGGAATATCTGGTGGTGGAGTGCAGCTTACCATACCCTGGGCTTATGTCTGTCTGGTATTGTGTTATGGCTGTGTATGGAGCTGCCTGCCTGGGGGGGTGGTGGTGTTCCTCAGCAGGACTGGGGTTGATGTTGCCCTCTACTGCCACCTTTGTAGGGAGGTAGAGTGTGGATCCCTTGATGGGGACCATGTTTGCTGGGGGGGGGGGGGGTGCCTGATGGCGGCAGACAGGGATATCCATGGTGTTTGTGCAGAGACTAGCTATCTTACACATTAACACTGCTATGGAACGCCCGCTTGGCCTCCATCAGCCATGGCAGGTGTTGTTGACCTGGTCCTGGCCACCTCATTGCACACTCAGGGTGAGCACAGTACCCGCACGATGTAACGGTGTGTGGCTACTCTGTGCCAGTAAAACACCCGGTCAGTGCCCCCTACTAGGCCAAGGTGCTGTGTGGGTGCACCCGGTCACTTCCCCCAACAGGGCCGAGGTGCTGTGGGGGTGCATTCCCCATCGTGTGTCCATCTGCGGACAGATAATTTGCATGTGCAGTGCATCATGGGTACGGGTGGCCTAACCCTATCCTGTTGACACCAGCAGACTGTCTGTGAGGTGACGTGTAGGCTATCTGCAGCCAGCCAGGGGCCTGCTTACAGCTATGGAGCTGTAGCGCAATGGTTACATCACTGCCTGTGCAGCCAGAGGTCATGGGTTCAAACCCACAGTGGGGCCCTTTGGTAGGGCTGTCCACAGCTTTATTTTTATTTACTGTACATATGTCTATGCCGGCAAGACCACCCTCAGCTTACTATACCCATTAGGTGCCTCTGAGGGTGCTTCATAGGGCGCCCTGTAGGCCACCTTATGGTTGCCATCCCTATAGGGTGCACTATACATTATCCTGTGTCGCAACATACATGCTGCCCTATAGGGGTCATTCAAGGGTGCCTTGGCGAACAGTGCACTGTAACATGTGCCTTATGGGCCGCCGTATGTTAACATGCTGGGAGAGTGCGTTTGCTAGTAGTGATGACAAAATAAAATTATACAGCCTCCTACAGCACTCCACAACATAATACATACTGCCTCAGCAGGCATTTTTCACTGGGCATTGTGAGGAGTTGAACCCCTGATCCCTGCACCATTGGTCAGTGTTTTAACCATTGTGCTGTGGCTCTGTTCCTGTGCTTGTGCATCAGCGCGCCGCCTTCTGCCGCCCAAGGGGACCAGTGCGCCGCCTTCTGCTGCCCAAAAATAACTGTGCGCCGCCTTATGCCGTTCCAAATTAATTTGCCTCCTAAAACAATGTTAATCACTACAGTTACTGCCTCAGCTGACCTTTGTCGTTGCGCACACTGGGGGATTGAACCCATGGCCCCTGCACCATTGGTCAGTGTCTTCACCGTTGTACCACGGCTCTGTTGTTTTGTATACTCAGCAGCGCGCCACTTTGCCTTTCCACGCGCTAATGTCGACCCCCGCACATTAGCGTGACGCACACACGTCCGGTGGCTTACTACCGTTTTTTTTCTATTTTCTGCCTGAACCGCCCACTCCTTATATGGCACAGGCACACTAGCTCGGCCCCGCACGTTAGGAATGTTTAGTAAACATGCCCCTAAGGGTTTCTGTGGAAAGAGAAATATAGGGAGGAGGAGGAGACCTGGGTGAGAGTACCAGGAGAAAGGAAGACACAGAAACAGAAAGAGTAGTTGAGGGGGAGATGGAGTTTGGAGATCTGGAACTGCAAGAGAGTGAGGTAATTACAGGACAGGTCAACCAATCAACTGAAGAGGAGGAAGAAAGGGAGAGAAAGACTCAGAGGTGGAGGAATTCAAGATCGAACTCATAGTCCATATGGAAAAAGACAAATATGCTGGGTTTCAGGCAAGGAAAAGATTACCCAAGTTAAATTTAACACCTAAGGTTAAAAGTATGATTATAAAGATGAATAAGGCCATATCCAGTATAAAGAGACCATTTATTGACATCACTAAAATAAATCTAATACAGTATTGTGCAGCTAAAAACTGCAAGAATAATACCAGCTAGGAGCCAGCACTAACTTGACAGCACTAAAAAAAAAAAAAAAAAACAGCTAAAGTGCAGGGCCAGAAGAAAAAGAAAACAATAACAGTTCCTCCTTGGAAAAAGCGCATCAAGGGAAAAATAAAGTCATTGCGTGCAGAGGTCTCCCTGATAGATGGGTATCTGACAGGATTAAGGTCATCAAAGATATTAAGGAAAAAGACATGAAATTATATGTTTCAACTATAAATTGAAATTAGCAGCAGAAACGCAAAAATACAAAGATATGAAGGAAACCTAAAAGAACATAAGAACATAACATAAGATATGCCATACTGGGTCAGACCAAGGTCCATCAAGCCCAGTATCCTGTTCCCAACAGTGGCCAATCTAGGTCATACGTACCTAGCAGTTTCCCCAAAAGACACAGGTACCACAATGCTTGTACTGGGTCAAGCATTGATATCCTGGGTCCCTTTTTAATAATGGTTTATGGACCTTTCCTCCAGGAACTTGTCCAAACCTTTTTTAAACCCAGCTACACTAACAGCCTTTACTACATCCTCTGGTAACAAATTCCAGAGTTTGATTACACATTGAGTGAAAAAATATTTTCTTTTATTAGTCTTAAATAGTTTACCCTGTAGCTTCATTGCATGTCCCCTAATCTTTCTATATTCTGATAACATAAACAATCGATCTACGTTTACCCGTTCCACTCCGTTCATTAATTTATAGACTTCTATCATATCTCCCCTCAGCCGTCTCTTTTCCAGGTTAAAGAGTCCTAACCTTTTTAGCCTTTCTTCATAGGAGTAGCCTTCCATCCCCTTTACCATTTTGGTGGCTCTTCTCTGAACCTTTTCTAAAATCGCTATATCCTTTTTAAGATACGGCGACCAGAATTGCACACAATATTCAAGGTGCGGTCTCACCATGGAACGATATAGAGGCATTATAATATCTTTTGTTTTATTTTCCATTCCTTTCCTTATGATACCTAGCATTCTATTTGCTCTCTTGGCCGCCGCTGCACACCGGGCCGAGGGTTTTAACATGGTATCCACAATGACGCCTGAAAGATATCAAAATAAGCTATTTAGACAGAACCCAAAACAATTTTACAGAGAATTGGGAAACAGCATTATTTATTTTATTTATTTATTTTATTTACAGTTTCTTTTATACCGCACTATTCGACATCAGTGCGGTTTACAATGAACATAAAAACCACACGTCTCAAATAATTGATCTGTGCTTACAATGAACAGGTAAAATAAAACTTGGGTATACATTAAACAGGTTTCATGAACAGTGAAACAGTGAACATGGGAACTATGTACAAAGCAACTAAATGCAGCTATATGTAGAGTTACATGAAACTAGGTAAATTTTCTTGGTAAGAGGAGGTGCAAGGTGGGATTGCAGTTCTGCAGTTTAAGACTGTGAGGTGCATGGGTTTAATGTGTTGGCCTGGAGTATGGTGGTGGGTTGGTATGGGGGGGTGTCCGAAACATCGTAGTGCTGCAGGAACAGGTGATGCTTCAGTGCCTTCCTGAACTGGGAGAGGTCACTGATGGTTCTGATGCCTGATGGTAGGGCGTTCCAACATGATGGTGCAAAGTAGGAGAAGGCTCTGGATCTAGTGACTTGAGAGCATTTCGTGATTGCCTAAGGTAATACGAGAGAGTTGGAGGCGGTCGATCTCCTTGCTCGATTAGGGGGTATAATTGATATCAGGTCAGTGATAGCAGACGCGGAGTAGTTATTGATTGCTTTATGAGTCATAGTTAGGATCTTGAAAGAGATCCTAGATTGTATAGGCAACCAATGTAACTGTTTCAGTATTGGAGTGATGTGGGTTCTCTTGGAGGCTCCATGAAGGATTCTTGCAGCTGAGTTCATTGCCAGTTGTAAGGGGTTAATCGTGCTCTTTGGTAGGCCATGTAGAATCGCATTGGCGTAGTCAAGGTGAGGCATTATTAGGGCCTGAAAGACTGATCGGAAGTCATCTGGCTCTAGCAGCTGACGCAGATAACGAAGGGTCCGGATTTTATGATAGACAGATTTCGCTATGTTGCTGATATGAGCCTTCATATTGAGTTGCTGATCGAGCGTAACCCCCAGGTATCTCACTGTAGTCTTGCAGAGGAGTTCTGCGTCACGCACCTTGATGGACGTTGGTGGGGTAAATGCAGGGTTCCTGGTGACGAAGAGGACTTCTGTCTTTTTGAAGTTTATCTTAAGCATTTGTGCATTTAGCCAGTCGGTGACTGCGTCAAAGCACTTGATTAGCGGGGAGAGGTCCAGGTGTTCTGTCGAGAATGGCATATACATCAAGACGTCATCAGCATAGACCAGGCAGTTGATGTTAAAAGAGTGGATAAGGTCACAGATAGGCTGCATATAGAACAGTAAGGCGGAAAGGGAGGAGCCTTGTGGCACACCTTTAGTTTGAGGGAAGGGGTCAGAGGTGGAAGGTCCAGAACGGACATGTTGCCAACGGTCTCTGAGGTATGAAGCGCACCAAGACAGAGCTGATCTGTGAACTCCCTTCTCTCTAAGTCGTGACAGGAGTATTTCATGATCGACAGTGTCGAAGGCAGCGGCAATGTCCATGAAGATTAAAGCAAAACCTTGTCTGATGTTGTCCAAGCCTATGGTTAGGGCATTAAACAGGGATGTCAGTAGTGTTTCAACACCATGTGATTCACGAAATCCATGCTGACAGGGATGCAAGGGTGCATTGGTATCTATATGAACTTGTAATTGGCGTTGGGTAATCTTTTCAATGATTTTCGATAGGAGAGGAATGCTGGAGATGGGTCTGTAGGATTCCATCAAGGAGGGGTCCAACCTGCTGTTTTTTAGGAGAGGTCTGATGGAGGTCTGCTTCAGAGTGTGAGGGAAAGTCCCAGTAGAGAACGATACATCTATCATTTTAGCTAGAAATGGGCTGAGATCCACCCGTAGTGACTTTATCCAGGAAGCTGGACAGGGGTCAGAAGGTGATGTTTTATTAGATAATAAAAGCACCACTAACCAAAGCCAAAACAGAAAGCTTCTGAAGAAATCTATACAAGGAGCCTATAGAGAATGATCAAGAAGCAGAATGGTTACCCTGCATACAGGAGCATTTAGAAAAAACAAAACATCACACCCATGGAATGGCCTAACAACAAACGAGCTGGTAAGGAAGTTAAAGTGAGCCCCAAACTGGAAGAACCCTGGCACAGATGGAATAACTAAGTTTTGGTTCAAACAGTTAACATCACTCCACCCAGACTTGGTGAATTGCAAAAATCAATTGTTTACACAGCCAGACTTAACACCACAATGGTTTACTACAGGAAGAACATTTTTCCTTCCAAAAGGAGACCTCAATAACACTCCCAACAATTATAGACCAATAACTTGTCTACCTACAGTCTATAAACTGTTTACTGCAATAGATGCAGACAGAATATATGGTCATATTGAGTCCAATAACATCATGGCAATAGTGCAAAAGGTCAACAAGAGAGGGGCATATAGCACTAAAGACCAGTTCATGTTGAATAAGGCCATCATGGCCAGTGCTAAGAAAAGCAGAAATCTCAGTATAGCATGGATTGATTATAAGAAAGCTTTTGACAGCGTCCCACACTCATGGATAATAAATTGTCTTGAAATGTATGATAGAGTACATTAAATTCACCACAACAATGTGGCAGACCATACTCTTTTTGAAATATGAAGATGGTCAGTATATCATTCCTAACATCAGGATCCAGCAAGGAATATTTCAGGGGGATTCCCTGTCGCCCCTTCTGTTTTGTGTGGCGCTTAATCCAATGAGTACTCTTATCAACTCTTTGGGATATGGATTTAGCATGAATTCTAAAGAAGGTAGCAACCCAGAAACAACATCTCATTATTTGTAGATGATCTGAAACTCTATAGTTCCAGCAACCAACAATTAGCTGTGAAAAACATTTCCGATGATGTCAGGATGACCTTTGAACTTGACAAATGTGCTAAGGCAACTTTTTTTTAGAGGAAAATTGAGCAAAACAGAAAATATTTCCCTGGCTGAAGGCTGTGACATCAAGGACCTTGAACAGGAAGGTGGATATAAGTATCTCGGAGTAGAGGAAGGAAGGACACTCAAGCAGAAATTACTGAGAGGAAAGATCAGTAAAGAATACTACAGGAGAATAAAATCATTATTGAAAAGTGCTTTAACATCACAGAATAAGATATAAGCCATCAATCAGCTGGCAATTCCTGTACTTTCATACAGCTTTGGGGTTGTGGACTGGCCTCTTAAAGATCTTGAAAAACTGGATGTGAGAACACAAAAACTCCTCCATCCCCATGAAGTGATTTACAAGAATCAGTGTATGCCAAGACTGTACATCCCTAGAGCTGAAGGAGGACTAGGATTCATAGAGATTGATTACATATACAGAGCTAATATCATAGGCCTTCAGGTCTACTTAACTGCATCCTCGGATCCAAATACACAAAAAGTGCTGAAATATGAGAGTAAACGTTGAGAAACGGTTTCTATCATCAAACTTGGACAAGCGTTCCAACGATTAGAAGGAATGAGTAAAAATCTACAAGCATGCACAGGGAAGGAAGTAACAGAAACAAGAAAAAAACCTCTTCAAGGAATTAGATCAACAAACAAGAAACAAACAACCAAACAGATGCACAAATACAGTGGGAAATACAAAGTGTTACTCCAGGAACTATTTGTTGATCTAGAATGGACACATGAATGTTTAAGGAGGTTTGAACTGAAACCAAAGGATGAGAGGCTGAAAACTGAAGCACACGACAGTGGCTTTCAGATGAGATGGTTTACAGCAAGCATTGAAAAAAATGCAGTGCAGACATGTTTCAATTCTGTAAGAAAGACCTGGAAATGGTGACTCACCTCATAGCAGGCTTTGAAGTTCTGATGGTAGAAAATTTCTATATAGAAAGACATAATAAAGTAGTGTGCCTCATCCATTGGAAACTCTGTAAGCACTACAACATCACTGTGCCCGAAAAGCACTGGGATCAAGAGAATTACAGAGAATGAAGAGGTTATGATCATCTGGGATAGTCCCATTCCAACTGATAAAAAGCTGAATGTGAGAAAACTGGATATAATGGTTAAGGAGAAGAACACCAGAACAGTATTGGTAATAGAGGTGTCAGTTCCAAGCAACTATTCTGTGAATCGTGTGGAGAGGCAGAAGGTCCTGAAATACCAGAAAATTCAGTCAGAGGCCAAGAAAATGTGGTAGAAAGATACAGAAATATTTCCAATCATTTTGGGTGCTACAGGCTTGATAAAGAAGAATTTCCAAGCACATCTTGACAAACTACCCATACATGTTACATCTTATGAACTCCAGCAGTAGGCTCTCTTTGGCACGATGCAAGTACTACGCCAAGCCTTAGCAGTAAATTTGAGAGTCCGAGATCATATTCCCCATGCCCTGGCTTAGAAGTGAGGTTCACAATTGTCACGGTATGCACAAAAGTAACCAATTTGAAGAAACTGCCCCTGGAAAATAGAGTGAGGTTCATTACTGCCATGGTATGTTCAAAATTAATTATGCCAAAATGCCAACCCTTGGCTCTATATGAACCTTCACAAAATTCTCAGAAAAACCTATCAAACACTCTCCTGCAATCAACTTTTTTATAATCAAACATAGGGAGGAAAATTACCTCAGGTTTTACTTTTCTGTCCCTCTATGCGGCGAAATTCATCACCATAGGGGATTACAAAAGGTGTAACATCACGGGTCCAGCCTCTCTCTTCTAACTTGCAAACTCAAAATCGCTTACCAATATTAAGAAAGTACTTTAATATTGGTAAGTGGAAACCTCTTTAGTGAAACAACGTGTCATGAATAATCATACGTTTGAAGAGCTCCGTTGTATAGTAATTGATCAAGTTCTTCAAGATATCAGGAGTGGGGACAGAGGAAAAGTTTTATTGCAATGGGAACAGCGCTGGATTTTTAGATTGGACACTTTAGAACCTGATGGACTGAATGATAAGATTGAATGGAACATTTTCTTTTGAAGTTTTAGAGTGAATGGAAGGCTGCTTTTGCCGTAGGTAGCTGTGGAGTTCTATTCAATAGGTGTAAGGTAGGTGGGTAGAATGGGTTTAGGTTGTTAGTATTACTATGGTAGATTGCAGGCAGGCCACCTTAATTTTAAAAGTGCTGACATCTCCTGGGAAGTGTGACTAGTTTGTAGTCTATTGAGGATTGGTTGGAGAATATTTAAATTTGGTGAGGTCAGACGCTGAGATTCCTCCTGAGGTCATCGTCTGTGAAAAGAATATACCCCTGATGGAGCCTTTATAAAGGATAAACAAAGATCTTTGTTGGGTGTTGAACAAAATGTGATTGAAGGCAGACAATGTTGGTGATATTTGCAGGAGCTTAGAAGAAGACTTCTGTGGATAAATTTTGCAGATAAGAAATGAGAATATTGCTTGGATGGTGATAAAGGTTGATAATCTGTAGAGCCCTTTGGCTTTGTTTTTCAGGAATATTGTAGAAGATTAATTTGGAGTAGATGTTAAGAGGCAGAAAATAAGTTGACAAAGGTATAAAAAGTTAAAATTATTAAAGATATAGGCAGTATTGGAAAAGTACTTTTTTAATATTGATAAGTGATTTTGAGTTTGCAAGTTAGAAGGGAGAGGCTGGATCTGTGATGTTACACCTTTTGTAATCCCCTATGGTGATGAATTTTGCTGCATAGAGGGACAGAAAAGTAAAACCTGAGGTCATTTTCCTCTCTATATTTGATTATAAAAACGTTGATTGCAGGAGAGTGTTTGATATGTTTTTCTGAGAATTCTGTGAAGTTTTTTGGGAAGGTTCATATAGAGACAAGGGTTTACATTGGCATAATTAGTATTCTCCCTTGGCGCAGTAGTGAATATAAATTGATGATCAAAATTAACCCATCTGGAAAGAAGTAACTTCTTTGGGCTAGGAAAAATAATGTCTCCATCACAAGCTAGCTCAGGATGTCAGTAGCCCTTCCCTCATACACTGCTCATCCAAAGTTCTGAGGATGGACACCAATGTGGTTCTTAGGGGAAAAGAATACGCTCACTCTTAGGCTATGGCATTATGAGCCTTCATCTGCAACTACCTGAGGCTGACTTTCCTCACATTTTAACCACCTGTCCATGTTGTACAGCTATTACAGGAAGAGTTTTTGACCAGGACCCACAGCTCTAAAGTCCCCTTAATATGTCCATTTACATTCATAGATCTCAATTGATCTCTGACTTCCTTTCACTTCACAAACAAAAATCCCTTGTGCTTATGCCTTTTTTGAATTTTGTTGTGACCCAGGTCATTCAGTGCTATAGTCATTGTCATTCTTAGCTTCTATTGTTAACTCGATGTCTGGTGGCTAGGTGTATTTATACGTTGCAGAGGTACCACTAGCCCTGGAAGCTATATAATATATAATATGTGGGAGCAGGCCAGAATTAAGTCATAGCAAACTGCCTAGGGCACCAAGCTAAAGAAAAGCCTGTTCTTGCTTCCTTTAGGGCCACATGCATGTGCTGCTTTAAAGAGATACCACCGTGGCAGTGTGGCCTTCCTTTACAACTCTTCTGGCTCTCCAATTTTTGGGATGCCTACCACCCTCTTTGGTTTCCGCTTGCTGGGGTCTGCTGTCTGTCATGCCTATCAACTCTAAAATCTTAAATTTGGCCCTGTGTGGGCATGTATGTGTACTGTAGATGTCTTTTCCACTGGGAATGGTCATGGGAGGAGATATGGAAATGTGATGATGTCAGATAGAAGCATAAATGTCCTAGTTTGGTAGGAAAAATAGTCTTTTGTCTCCTTTCTGCCAAAAGAAGCAGCCTGATGGCACAGGAGCCCTTATTGTTGGGCCTTATGTAGGTTGGACTCTGAAGTATCATACTTGTCGGGGAGTCAAAGAAAAAGAGATTCACCAGTCTCTTGCCTCTTTTTGGCTATCCTAAGATAGGTAGTGAGATTATCCAGCTCTGAGTACCAGGCATTGAGGGACTAAGCTCAAACCACCAAACTAGTTGGGGCTAAAGAAACAGAGAAGTATTGCTTTAGCTGGAGTGAAGAGACCCAGACAGAAGAAGTTTCAGGAGTGGGGGGAGAAGCATTCCTTCATCTAATGCAGGGGAGGCTCAGAGGAAAGAAGTCTCTGGAGTGGGAGGTGAGAATTCTTAGTTCCAAACACCTATCTGAGTAGAGTCAGCACTCACGATTCAGAGTGGTAGTACAGGGTCCTGGCAGTCAAGTGTCCTGTGGGACTGAAGAAATTAGTTGATTGAGACTTTTTGGGGTCATAATTTACCCCTGGGGGTTCAGGAGCTTGTGAGAAACTTGGAGAATGCCTTTCGTAATCTCCCCTTGGGTTCAAGGAACCCTGAGAGTGATGAGGAAGGAGTTGGCATGATAAAGTGCTTTGAGGTGTCTTGAAGGATAGACGTGCAGATTCCAGCATGTAAGAAGGAGAAAAAGAGGTTTGTGAAGTGTCTTTCAAGTAAGAGGGGTGAGTTCCTAATGGTGAGTATAAAAGATAAGAAGAGGATTTCTGGCTCTGGAGCAGGATGAGTTCTAGATTAGAAACACAGAACATAGAAACATGATGACAGAAAAAGACCACATGGCCTATCTAGTCTGTCCTTCCATATCAACCACTACAACAGTCCCCTTCTTTCCTTTAGAGATCCTCTGTGTTTGTCCCATGCTTCTTTGAATTCAGATGCTGTCCTTATCTCTACCACCTCCATTGGGAGACTATTCCATGGATCCACCACTCTTTCCGTAAAGAAGTATTTCCGCATATCACTCCTGAATCTATCCCCTTTCACCCTCATCCCATTGAAAGCAAAGTCCTCAGAGGAAGAGAGAGAAAAAACTCCAAAGTGTCTTAAGATAACAGTTGATCTGATTTAATCACTCACCTTTTATATAGTCGAAATCTGGATCAGACCTAACTTCATTTGGGTGGATAAGGAGAGAATGTGGAGACAGAGGGATACTGCTTCCATGGATATAAGCCCTTGAAGTGAGTTTTCTTTCTCTGCCTTTTGTCTCCCACCTCACATGCTATAACCCTGGATACAGCCATTAAAACAGGTGGCTGAGGGCTACACTGTCAGGGACTGATTTTATAAGGGAGCCATATGAAGTTACATGCTCTTTACACAAGCAAGTCTCTATTTTAAAGAACTTATATGCATGCTTTAGTCAGTCGCTATTCTGTAAGTACAGGCTTAAGTCCTATCACATGTCCTTTCAGTGTTGGCATGTACAGTGACGGAACTTGGGTGGAGCGTAGGCGGAGGAGACTTTGATGCGTGTGTTATAAAATAATATGGCTAACAAGCATTTCTGATAACTGTAGGCCTGGGCATTTATACCTACTCTAGAGAAGGTATAACTGCTGCAACTAGATTGAGGAGGATCTTTATGCCCCTATTTTACAAAGTAATGTATGTTGTTATTGTTGTTAAGTGCTATTGAGTCGGTGTTGACTCATGGCAACCCTTTGGAATAGTTGTCCTAAACTGTGTTCGATCTTCAGTCGGGTGGCTCATTGTTGACAGAGTGGCACCCATAGCTGCTGTTATTGTATTGATCCATCTCTTTGCTGGCCTTCCTCTTTTGTGTTGACCTTCAACCTTGCCAAGCATGATGTCTTTCTCCAATGATCTCTCTCTTTACATGATGTGTCAAAAGTATGAAAGTTGAAGTCTTGTCATCTGAGCTTCTAAGGAAAGCTTAAGTATGATCTCCTCTAGTACTAACTAATTTGTTCTTTGGGCAGTCCATGGTATATACAGTATTCGTCACCATCACCATAATTCAAAGGCATCAATTTTCTTCCTCTAATGTATGCATGTACTTTATAAAATAAGTCCTAAATGTGTGCATGATAATGCGCATTAACTGTGCAGGAGTTTACAAAATTATCCTCATGGAGACCAATTCTATAAATTCCCATGCAGTTGGCACGCTTTGACATGTGTATATGTGAGCCTATTTTATAAAGTAAAGTACGAGCCTTGTTTACTTTATAGAATAGAGATGTAAGTGCATGATCAGTTACACCAACCCTAGATTTGGAATAAATACCCATGACTAGATTTGAAAAGAAGGTGTGAATTTAGGCCTTGTCAATGCTCCACTCAAGCTCCACCCATCCCACCCAAACTGAAAGCACATGGATGCTTACAGAATAACGACTGCCTAAAGCGTATGCATAAGTGCCCATTCACATGCATAGGGATTTACATGCATAACTTTCCACGCACCCTCTATAGTAGCAGCCCCTTTGTGGCTATTTTTGCCCATTCTTGACGCAATACCGTAGACCCTAGCTAATTGGAGACTTTGTTATCTCTTTCTCAGATCTAAAAATCATCTGACTCATCCAGCACTTTCTTGAATTATGTCACTGTTGTGGCTTCCATCACTTCCCTGGAGTGCAATGCCATGGTCTTCAGTTTCATTTCTATGAAGAAAAGTTTCTTAATTTGTCTTCTGAATCTATTCTTGTTAAGCCTCATATCAAGACCAATGTAGCAGGACGAGCTAATCTGAGCATACTCTCTATGCTAATGCATGGAAATGACCTGCATTTGAAATTATTTCCATAGAAGGAAAGTGCGCTAAAAATTTGCACGTCTTTTAACGTCACCCTTAGCACTGATCATTTTACCGCGGTTCTAGAGATGAAATCAAGTTTGACTTCCATTTTCTTCTAAGGAAAAAAAAATAAAATGCAAGTGGAAAGAAAAATAGCCAATACAGGCTCTGGGCCTGGGACCCCTGCACCTGGAAACCAGAGATGAAACCCTCTGTTTGGTACCACTGTATGTATGATAGAATTTATGGGGTGGATATTCAGAGGTAGCAGCCAGTACTTTTAAAACACTTGGCTGCTGCCGCTGAAAGTAAAATCAGATATTCAATGCTGGAGCCTATCCTTCATCTGATGCTGAATATTTTATTTATTTATTTAAACATTTTTTATATCGCTTTGTCCTTCACTCAGAGCGGTTTACATTATAACTTGAAACATTATACATAGAACAGTTAAACTTGGAAACATTATACATAGAACAGTTAAACAGAGGTTAATCTTGTACAGCGGGCATGATATATTGGGTAGAGGCTGTGTAAAAACTATGTACAGTGTTATTTTATTTGAAATCTAGCTATATACATTTTATATATTTCGTATATCGTATCGCAGACCATAGCAAAAGGTTATTCATAGTTGGTCTATGGCATGTTAATTTGAGGTTATTATGTAATATGGTCGAAGTGATTCTTAAAGAGGAGTGGTTTTAGATTCTTTCTAAAATCCTTAATGTCTGAGATTGCACGCATGTCATCTGGGAGAGAGTTCCATAGTGTTGGAGCATAGAGTGATATTGCTCTTCCAGAAGTGGATTGTATGGTCTTTTGATATCCAAGAGGTGGGATAATGATAATGAATATCTGGGTTTCACCAACAATCATGGCAGTTATCTGGTAAGTGGTGCATAAAGTTAGGACAGCCATTGACCTATCCTAATTTTATACGGTTTAGTTATCCGGTTAGCGGCTCAATATCACCGCTGACTGGACAGCGGCCAAAACTAGACCCCACTCCGCCCACAGACCTGCTCGGATTTAACTGGGCATCTTTCCTGTGCTCTCTGGGGATATTTAGTGGCATTATCTGGATTCTGCCACTGAATATAAGGATAGCCTAAGTTAGCCAATTAACAAGTCCTGCTAACTGGTCAAACACTTTAGAATATCATCCCCTATATATTTTTTATTTTGTTCTATTTGTGAATCATACCCCTCATAGAGATTCGAGGCAATCTGACTTACGAGCAAAGGTCTAAATGTGAAACAAAGAGGTGCTGTCTTAGGTTTTCCATTATACTTTTCTAAAATCAGTGATATACAGCACTCTGCAATTGGATAGGACCTCCCATTTATCTCTAAGATCTTTGAAAAAGCAGTCTTTTCCCAGCTCTCCACTCACCTGGATTCCACTCACTTTCTGCACCGACGTCAATCCAGTTTTCGCCCTGGTCACAGCACCGAGTCCATTCTTCTGTCCTTTCTTAATGAGCTCCACATCTCTCACGACCGAGGTGATGTCTCTTTAGCTGTCTCTCTAGATCTCTCAGCCGCTTTTGATCTTGTCAACCATTCTATTCTCTCTCGTCTCAGGGATGCTGGTCTCTAAGGCACAGTTTTTTATTGGTTTCACTCATTTCTTCACTCTCGTTCCTTTTCTGTTGTCACTGGCTCCCACACTACTGCTTTTCTGCCTCTGCACTGTGGGGTTCCCCAGGGCTCCGTGCTTGTGCCACTCCTCTTTAATATCTTCTTGGCCCCTCTTACTCTCTTAATGCAACAGACTGGTATCTTGGCATATTACTATGTCAATGATCAATGATATCATTCTTCTCTATCACACTTCCCCTACCAACTCAGATTTCTCACCCCTCAATACCTGCTTATCACTCGTGGCTCGTTGACTGACCATAAACCTTCTTCATCTCAATCCTTCCAAAACATCCACGAAGTGGTTCACTTTCGGTAACTCCTGTCCCACACATGCCCTCTTCTTTTTGACTTGCCGATCCCTTTGATGCCTTCATTGCATTACCTTGGTATAATATTAGATCCTGACCTGTCCTTCCACACACACATTTCTGCTCTTACCCATCACTCCTATTTTTACCTTCAACAAATCCGTTCTGTAAGCATAGTTCTGCCCTTTGCATCTCTCACCACTTTCCTCTTTTCCCTGGTAATTTCACAAATCGACTACTGCAATATAATTTATGCCAGCCTCCCTCAATATCGGCTCCACTGCCTTCAGATGATTCAAAATACCTCTACCCGGATTCTGTCCCACACCTCCCGCCATAGTCATATTACACCCTACCTTATTCAATTGCATTGGCTACCAGTCTCTCACCACATTATCTGATTCTGACTCACAAGACCCTTCATACACACACTCCTCAGTACCTGGCCGACTCCATACAGTTCCGGCTGGCGCCCCGTAGCCTTCGCTCCATACATGTCAACGAACTTGCTCTGCCCTCCCCATCCCATGCACATCTAGAACAAACCCGACATGCAGCTTTTTTCTTTTCAGCTCCCTCCCTTTTGACCCCCCTTCCCACCACACTTCGGCCAAGAACAGTCCTACTCCAAGTTTAAGTCACTTCTAAAGACCCTTCTTTTTAGTGCCGCCTATGACCTCCCTCCTCCTGGCTCTCCATAACCCCTCCTTTTCTGACAAAACTCTTTTCTCTTCCTCTCCTCTCCTTAACCATGGTGTGACTGTTTGCTTTCCTGTCTGAAGTTGTAATTCTTTTTGTTTCTGGCTTTGGCCACTCTTGTTTTGCCTCATTGTAAACTGCCCTGATGGTTCCCGAAGGTGCGGAAAATCAAGCATTCTAATAAAGATAAAGGACAAGGAAAGCCTCTCCTTGTAAGTTGACATCCTCTATAGAGGATACAAAAATTGTGAGATTTCTTCATATAGAGTCACCAGCTAATACCAGTTTTAATTCTTGTAGTATATAATTATGACACTGATTCATCTTTTTGCAGTATGAAAGTAATTGTACGCTGAGACTTGAATGGTGATATCTTTTTAAGTATTTCTTACCTTTGTAGGCAGCGGGTAAAGCCTGAAGTTCAAAGGAAATCCTGAATAATTAAAGGCCCTTTTGATCCTACCTACTAGTTAGTTTCCTATAGTTAAGAGTTAGAACAGATACTGCAAGGAGATCAAACAGAGTTAAACATGATGCAAAAAAAAAACTGAGGTAAAACAAAAAGCTTTGATGACATCTTACTAAGCCAGCACTCATAGCCCCTGAGAGGCCAGAGTGCAAGTTGTCACTCTGAAAACGTCACCCAATGACTGATCATACTGAAGCATGGAAAAAATGGCTGTAGAACAAGCGCACGTGCAGCTGGAGGGTTAGATTTATTAAAGTGCAATACTGATTTAGGAGTAGCTTAATGGTCAGAGCAACAGCTTGAGCTGGAGAGACCCAAGAAACTAGGCTTCAACTTCCACTGCTGATCCTTGTGGTCTTGCGTGAGCCCCTTAGTCCTCCAGTGCCTGGGGTAGAAACTTAAGGGACGTGTTTACTAAAGCACAGGAGCTGGGTGTGTGGGATTTAGCATGGGGATAATGCGTGTTTTGGCCACATGGTAGTCGGGAGCGTGTGGCTAAATGGTGACAGTGCATCATTTTTTGCATGATCTGAGCAGCTGGCTGGTAGCATGCCCAGATCATGTGTTCCCTCTCCCCCCATCCCTGTGTGCTCTTTATGTTTGGCCTCTAGATTGCTGGCTCTAGTGCTCTCCCCTCCACGTGAGGAACACACGCCACAATAGCTAGGCTGTTATGCAAGCCATATGAGAGAGATAACTGAGAGGGGGAGTCCCTCCCCCCACACCGGAGGCCTTGCACTGTGTTCCCTGAAGCTTAGGTGAATAGGCATCCTAGGCACCGTAGAGTGATGGGGGGGGGGGGGGGTTCATTTACCACCTCTGCATGATGGACACTGCAGACACCCCACCTGAACCCATACCAGGCCCCCTGCATCTTCAGATGCCACGTTTATACCTTTTCTCCCACAGGAACACAGCACAGACTTACCACATGTTTGCTTTTCTGATTTGCATGCCCCGCCCTCTCCTACTTATCCCCATTGCTCAAAGCTGTGCAGCCAGTTGTGCGTATTCCTGATCCTCCTCCTCTGTTCTGCACTGGTCTGTTACTACTGTCCTATAAGTGGGGTTGAGACACATTTAATAATGTTTGCAGTGGTTCTGTAGGCCACTGCAAACATTATTAAATGTGTCTCAACCCCTCTTATAGGACAGTAGTAACAGACCAGACAGTAGTAACAACCCCTCTAGTGGAAGTCCTGGAGTTTTTGGGGAATCATTTGCTAGAGGCAACACCCTCATTTTTGCATTGTTGTGTTCAATGGAATAATTTCACCCATCACTGCTTAGAATATGAGGGGAAGAGTGGGTAGGATTCTATAACCAGGAACACAGAACTACTGATTGAACTGCTAATACAAAATAAAGTATTACATTGAAAAAAACCTTCCAAAATACTAACCTCCCTATGATTATGCTTTGGAATATAAATTAATGTAGAGACTAAACTACCTTGTTTTCAATTAGCTTTACAAAATCCAAATTTCCTCCTAAGAACTTTTATCAGTTCTCATTGTAAAATGTCATTAAGGTAGGAAGACAAAATAGAGGTGGGAACGGACAGTGGATGTCATAAAAAGTGCACCTGCCGTGTTTAATAACAGGTTCAATATTCTGGGATTAGAAGTGGATTTACGATCCTTGACTGATTGGAAAAATTCTACTTTTGAGTAGTGAAAGAAAGAACTATATTAACTTTGCAAAACTGTGTTAGAATTGGTGTTGACAGACCAGGAGCATTTCAGCCACTCAGTGGTCCTGCTTGTCTCTGCCTAACCTTTCTCTAGTAGTAATCATCACTTTTCCTTGCCCTAACCACTGCTCATTGTGCTAAGGGATATCTCCCAGCTGTCAGCTGCAGGAAGGCACTGTAGGGGGTGATCAAGCTATCCTACCATCCCTGCTTGGAGGCCAATCACTTCCATCTATTACGTTTCCTCCATGCTACCTGATCTTGCCCTCCCCTCCCCTCCCCTCCCAGGGAGCCTGATGCAGGTGACCACAACTCCATATAAATTGTTTTTGCTTTCTCTCTCCTTTGGCTCTCTACCAACCCGGTTAGATAGTCATATGCTTTTTCATACCTAAATGAAAACTCAAGCCTCCATTTCTTAAGCATACCTCAACCCCTCCCTTGACCTTTCACAGCCCTCTGTATCTGTCCCAAGGGAATGAATTAGCATACATCTGAAACTTGTGAGTAGTAGTTTTAGTTGTCAGGCTGAAACTTGATGACTGATGCTATTTGTATGTGTCTCTTATGTCCTCTGAGCCTTCCTCTCTCTGACCTCATAAGAACATAAGATATGCCATACTGGGTCAGACCAAGGTCCATCAAGCCCAGCATTTTGTTTCCAACAGTGGCCAATCTAGGTCATACGTACCTAGCAGTTTCCCCAAGGGACACAGGTTCCACAATGCTTGTACTGGTTCAAGCATTGATATCCTGGGTCCCTTCTTAATAATGGTTTATGGACCTTTCCTCCAGGAACTTGTCCAAACCTTTTTTAAACCCAGCTACACTAACAGCCTTTACTACATCCTCCGGTAACAAATTCCAGAGTTTGATTACACGTTGAGTGAAAAAATATTTTCTTTTATTAGTCTTAAATAGTTTACCCTGTAGCTTCATTGCATGTCCCCTAGTCTTTCCATATTCTGATAAGGTAAACAATCGATCTACGTTTACCCGTTCCACTCCGTTCATTAATTTATAGACTTCTATCATATCTCCCCTCAGCCGTCTCTTCTCCAGGCTAAAGAGCCCCAACCTTTTTAGCCTTTCTTCATAGGAGTAGCCTTCCATCCCCTTTACCATTTTGGTGGCTCTTCTCTGAACCTTTTCTAAAATCGCTATATCCTTTTTAAGATACGGCGACCAGAATTGCACACAATATTCAAGGTGCGGTCTCACCATGGAACGATATAGAGGCATTATAATATCTTTTGTTTTATTTTCCATTCCTTTCCTTATCATACCTAGCATTCTATTTGCTCTCTTGGCCGCCGCTGCACACTGGGCCGAGGGTTTTAACAAGGTATCCACAATGACGCCTAAATCTTTTTCCTGGGTGGTGGTTACTAATGTGGAACCTTGCATCGTGTAACCATAGTTTGGGTTGTTCTTCCCTAGGTGCATAACCTTGCACTTCTCCACATTAAATTTCATCTGCCATTTTGATGCCCAGTCTTCCAATTTATCAAGATCCTCTTGCAATTTTCCACAATCCTCCTGGGTTTTAACAACTTTAAATAGTTTTGTGTCATCTGCAAATTTGATATCCTCAGTTGTTATTCCACTTTCCAGGTCATTTATGAATATGTCAAAAAGCAGCGGACCCAGCACAGATCCCTGGGGTACACCACTATTCACCTTTCTCCATTGGGAAAATTGGCCATTTAGCCCTACCCTCTGCTTTCTATCTTTTAACCAGTTCCTGATCCACAATAGTACACTGCCTCCTATCCCATGACTCTTTAGTTTTGCCAAAAGTCTCTCAACCGACTCACCTTTGTCCACCTGTTTATTCACTCCTTCAAAAAAACATAACAGATTAGTAAGACAAGATCTTCCTTGACTAAAGCCATGTTGGCTGTCTCCCATTAGGTCGTGACTATCTACATGCTGAGTAATTTTATTCTTTATGATGGTTTCTACCATTTTTTCCCGGTACTGATGTCAGGCTCACTGGTCTGTAGTTTCCCGGATCACCCCTCGAACCCTTTTTAAAAATTGGTGTTACATTGGCGATCCTCCAATCCTCAGGTATTAGAGATGATTTTAATGATAGTTCACAGATTACTGATAGCAGGTCTGCAATCTCAAATTTCAGTTCTTTCAACACCCTTGGATGTATACCATCCGGCCCAGGTGATTTGCTACTCTTCAGTTTATCTAATAGTTGTAAGACATCTTCCCGATGTATCGATATTTCCTTCAATTCTTCCACACCTTTAAATACCACTTCAGTCATGGGTAACATCCCTACATCTTCCTCAGTAAAGACCGAAGCAAAGAATTCATTCAGTCTTTCCGCTATCGCCTTGTTGCCTCTTAGTGCTCCTTTAACCCCTTTATCATCTAATGGACCAACTGACTCTCTCACAGGTTTTTTGCTACAAATGTACTTGAAAAGGTCTTTATTTCGCATTTTTGCTTCCGCAGCAAGCTTCTTCTCAAATTCTCTCATTGCCTGCCTTATCAATGCCTTGCATTTGACTTGCCAGTGCTTGTGCTGTTTCCAGGTTTCATCGTTTGGCTCTTTTTTCCATTTCCTGAAAGATGCTTTTTTGGCAACAACAGCCTCTCAGACCTCACCTTTAAACCATGCTGGCAGTTTTTTGGACTTCCTTCCACTTTTCTTAAAGCGTGGAATACAGCTGGTCTGGGCTTCACATAACAGTATCTTTTCAGAAATCTCCATCAAAAGACACACGAGAAGAGACTGGAGGCCCTAAATATTTATACCCTAGAGGTCAGAAAGGAGTGAAAGGATATGATACAGACCTTTAAAAACTTGAAAGATATTACTTAACAAGACTTTTTCAAATGAGGAGAAGCTCTAGCAATAGAGGACATAATGAGACTACAAGAAGGTAGAGTCAAAAGCAACATCAGCAAGGTCGATACCTGAATGTCCTTCCCAAAAAACTGGTGGAAGCAAAAATGGTGCTGGAATTGAAAAAGGAGCGAGATAAACATGGTAGACCCCTCAAGAGGATGGTATCAAGAATGGTGCACCTCAACTCAAAACAGATGTGAAATGACTGTTTTGGTCTCCAAAGGAACCATGGGGAAAATAATGTGCACAGCGTGGCGCATACAGCCCTCCAAATAAAACACGCTATGTGGCGCATCTATAAGATGGTTGTACCTAGGGCATTCCTAACAGAGTCTCTATTGCAAGCAAGATAATACAGTGTGGCTTTTAAATACAGGCGCTCTGCCTGAGAGCTCTTAAAGGTAGCTTGGTCTTCATTTTTAATAGTTAATTCCTTTTCTGGTGCTGTATTTGCAAAAGGGGATTTTTTTGTGGTGTTAGGTAAAGCTCTGCTATTAGAATTCATTGTTTCTTTTTTCCAGGTTCTATTCAAAGCTAGCTCTTTGAAGCCACTGACCTATATACAAACTCCATATTAACAGAACACCTAGGGGTATGTTTACTAAAACCCCGTTAGGGTGCGCGGCACGCTAGTGTGCGGATGCCATATAAGGAATGGGCGTTTCAGTCAGAAAAAAGCAAAACTGGGATTAATCATGCGCTAATGTGCGCTGCACTCATGTGCGCCCCGCACATTAGCACATGAGAAAGTTGCGCGGGAAGCATAAGTGGCGCGCTGACGTGCAAGCACAGGAACAGAGCCACAGTACAATGGTTAAGACTGACCAATGGTGCAGGGATCATGGGTTGAAACCCCCACTGTGCCCAATGAAGAAGGCTGGCTGAGGCATTTCCTATTATGGTGAAGATTGCTTTAGGAGGCATTTTATTTTTATTTTATTTATCTCTACTAGCAAACGCACTCTCAAAGCATGTTAACATAAGGCGCCCCATAAGGCACATTTTAAAGTGCACTGTCCGCCAAGGCACCCTACAATGTTGCTGAAAGGGTGGCCTATAGGGCGCCATATAGGGTGCCCTATGAGGCACAGCAAGGTCATAGCACTGTTTTTGATGGCAGCACTGTGCAGTTTAAGGAATGAAAATCATAAGTAGGTGCGCTGGCATGCAAGGAGGAACAGCAGTGTAGCACAATGGTTAAGGCACTGACTGCTGATACAGGGGTCATGAGTTTGCTCCCCAGTGTGCCTAATACATAAGGCTGGCAGAAGCATCAGCTTTGCAATGTATGTATTGTTTCCTGCAGCACTTTATTTGTATTTTATTAATTGCTGCCAGCAAACACGCCCTCACGTGCCGTAATTGAAGGTGCCACATAAGGTACCCTATAAGGCACTCCATAGGGCACATTATAAAGTGCACTGTCCGCCACGGCACCCTAAAAGGTCCCCTATAGGGCACCCTATAAGTCGCTCCACAGGATAACGTATAGTGCACCTCATATGGACGGTAACCATAAGGTGCCCTATAGGGCGCCCTATAAAGCGCCCTCAGAGGCACCTTATGGGTACAGTATGCTGAGAGTGTATTTGCTGGCAGCAATAATGTACATGAAAAAGAGATAATGCTTTGGGCAGCCCTATCAAATAACCCCACTGTGGGTTTAAACCCACGACCTCTGGCTCCACAGGGGGTGAAGTAACCATTGGGCTATAGCTCTATAGCTACTAGCAAGCCCCTGGCTGGCTGCAGAGGGAGTGCACGTCACCACACAGACAGTCTGCTGTGGTCACCAGGATAGGGTTAGCACACCCATACCCATGATGCACTGCACATGCAAATCAGCTGTCCACAGATAAACACAAGATGGGGTATGCACCCCCACAGCACCTCGGCCTGGTAGGGGGAACTGACCATGTGCACCCCCACAGCACCTCGGCCTGGTAGGGGGTACTGACCGTGTGTGTTACTGGCACAGAGTAGCTACACACCGTCACATTGTGCAGGTACTGTGCTCACCCTGAGTGTGCGGTGGGGCGCCCAGCACCAGGTCCACAGCATCTTCCATGGCACAAATAGGCCATGCTGCAGGTCCTTAGCAGTGTTAATGTGTGAGGTAGTTAGTTTCTGCAGAAACACCTTGGATATATCTGTCTGTCTCAATCAGATGTAGCCCTCCCCCCCCCCAGGAGGATCATGTACCACCACTCTCCTCCTCCAGGGCTGAGGGTGGCAAACAGGGTCTCCCATCAACAGATCTACATTCTACCTCCCTACAATGGTGACAGTAGAGGGGACCAGCAACCCCAGTCCTGCTGGGGAACAGACAGCCTACAAGGCAGTCAATGCAGCTCTGTACACATCCATAACACAATAGCAGACAGACATTAGACCTGGATATGCTAAGCTACACCCCACCACTATCTGATATTCTCCTGCAGCAAGCTTTCAGCCACTGCACCCTGCAAGGCACTCCATCAAGACACATACCAGCTGCAAACAGTCTGCTAGCTAGTCCATAGTGCATGTTCCTGGTGGAAATGCATGCACCCCAAACTGGGATGTCAGCATACACAACCAGCAGATAAATAAGTGATTGGGTCCCAAAAAGAAACCCATAAATATCACATGAAAGAAATAGCACTATGGGGGTGCCTAGCCATGCTGTGGTCACTGCACAGTCAGGGTGAGAGTGATCTCCCAGCAGGACATGCTGAGGCCACCCTGTCTGTGTAGGTGGTGGCCGGGCACTAAAATGTCCCAGTCAGTGCCCTATGCCCTGTGCAGATGCATCCTGGCCAGGCTATATCTGTCCGGGCTATACCCATGGTACCTTGCTCCTCATTATGCACATTGGCAGGCCAATACTGGCAACAGTGCTGGCAGTGTGGGCTGTGGAGGGTGTTTGCAGCCACCATACACTGGATAGACAGACACACACCCCCACACCTATGCCAGCATTGTGCTACTATAGAGGAGTTTAGCAGCCCTGGCCACCACATCAGTCCTGGGCACAGTACAGGCATGGATATGGTATGCAATACTGTTGGGGGTCACTCCCCAGGGTGGTAAACACTGTCAGAGACCAGACCTGAAGCACACACCGCAGACATCAGAAAGGTTGTTATGATGGAGCTCAATCAGCAAACTGTGCTTAACGTAGGAATTGCTATCTGCCAGTAATCATAGCAAACGTTTGATAGCTGTGTACCGTATACCCAGGTGTAGGGTGGCATTGCTAAGGTATGCAAGTGCTAGTATTGGGAGATGCACGCAGGGCCCAATGTCCTGCCTTTCCAGGAGGCATTGGCCAATGGGGCCTGTGGGTGTGGGTGTGGGTGTGTCTGCCCCTGTTGGCTGCTGCTTTACAGCAGAGGTTCCCAACTCCAGTCCTTGTGTGCCAAACACTGTTCGGGTTTTCATGCTGTCCCTCATGAATATGCATGAGATACATCTGCATACCATGGGGGTGGTGCATAGATATGCAGCACAGGCATCTTTATTAGAGACAGCATGGAACCTGAATGGTGTTTGGCCCTCCAGGACTGCATTTGGGAGACTCTGCTCTAGGTGATGCGGCTGTTTATGGTGTCTGTGCTCGGTGGGGTAAAATATAGGCGTATTAACCATGTGTATATTCTCTGCAATAAAGGTTTATCCTTACTATCACGGTTTAGTTGTGGGAAAAATATGTGAACTGGACTGGCAGTAGCCCCAGCTGGGCTTTGAACCTGTGACCTTCTGTTCTTGCACATACTGTCTGTGTGCACTGCACCACCATGTTGCCACAGATATGCTGTGTTCCCTGGGGAGTCCATGACTGTACATCCGACAGGGCCTGTTTGTTGCAGTGCACGGCACCCACCTGGACAGGGCTAGGCCATGGTCTGCTGTTGCCACCAGCTGCTGCCACCTCCACCACCAGCACCGTTCCATCCTTAGATTGGAGACAGTATAAACCCTGAAGGATTTGTGGCCCTCCAGGACTGCATTTGGGGGAATCTGCTCTAGGTAATGTGCACATTTCTGGTGTCTGTGCTCTGTAGGGTAAAATAGAGGTGTTTGAGCCATGCTTATGTTCTCTTCAATAAAGATTTGTCTTTACTATCACAATATAGTTGTGGGTAAAATACAGGGATTGGATTGGCAGGAGCCCCAGCTGGGGCTTGAACCTGTGACCTTCTGTCTCCAAACACACTGGTTGTGTGCACTGCACCACTGTGTTGCCACAGAGGCAGTGCATTCCCTGATGATACCATGACTGTTTGTCCAGCAGGGCCTGTCTGTTGCAGTACATTGCACCCACCTACACAGGGCTAGGCTATGGTCTGCTCTGGGCAGCTGCCACTGCCCCCCTCCACCTCCAGTACCCCTGTGCCACCATGATGACATGCCCTTCTGCTGGTGGTGCTGGTGGTACCCAGTCTCAGGCCATCCTGTGTGCAGGTAGGCGGCTGCCTATGGTGCGGGTTCTGGGGTAGGGGAGCCTGCATATCTGTCCGCACGTTCCCCAATCACCGCCTGCCAATGTTCTGTGCCCTTGGGGGTAGCTGCTGGGTACTATCCCCTATGACACTGTGCTAAACACTCTCGTGCCCATGTTGGGCCCTCATCAGTTGCTGTCTGGTTGCTGTTCAGTTTCAGCATTCCTAAGTGCCATCTAGGCATCTGCCTAGTCTGCACTGTGCCCCAGCTGCACCACAGCATGTGCCGCCTGCAGTCCTCTGTATCCCCTTTCCCAGCATCTGTCCAGTTGCCCATTCCGACCTGCCCGCCCTGCTGTTGTGGAACATGTGCATGCCATAGGTAACCTGTCTAATGGAGAGGTAAACCCTGATCATTGTTATTTCACTGCGGGATCATTCACCTTGTATGGGGACCGAGCGTAGACCCTTCTAAAATTCATATTTATTTTTTGCGGCTTTCTTTGGAGTGTTTTTTGATGTTTCCCATTACTATCGCTATTGCCCAGCTTGATTATGATTTTTTTATATTTTGTTGGGGTCATTTTTAATGTTTATTTGCTCTTTTGTTCCGTGCACATGTATCATACTGCTCACTTTTTGTAGGTTTCCCTGGTTTTGAGTTACATTGCTTACAGAAATGGTTTCTCTTCCCTTTAAATCTTTCTTACCCCCTTAGCCTTACTTGTTCAGCAGCACGGGATCTCCGCATATTACTACGCCGATGACTTGGTCCTTCTCCATCACACTTCTCCTCACTCTCCCGACCTCTCCCCTCTGAACACCTGCCTCACCGCTGTTGCCAACTGGCTCACTACGCATTGCCTCCACCTTAACCTCACCAAAACTCTTGCCATCTGGTTCTCTCGCGGTGACACTTCTCCCCAGATTGCCCACTCTTTTTCCGGCTCCCCGGTTCCATTGGTCTCCTCCTTCCATTATCTGGGAGTCTTCTTTGACTCTCATCTTTCCTTCCGTGATAACATAGCTCATGTATCAAAATCCTCTTTCTACTTCCTCCGTCAGATTCGCGCCATCAGCCTTTTCTCACTGCACAAGCACTCACCGCCCTTCTTCTCTCTCTGGTCATGTCCCGTGTTGATTTTTGTAACTCTGTTCTAGCCGGTCTCCCCGCCACTCAACTTCACCGCCTTCAACGCATGCAAAACACCGCTGCCCGTCTCATTTTCCACTCCTCCCCCCGTGACCATGTTACACCTTTGCTCATCCACCTCCATTGGCTTCCTGTCAAGTCTCGCATCCATTTCAAAGTTCTGACAATCCTGCATCGTGTCCTCTACTCCCATTCCCCTCAGTATCTCGCTGACCTTGTCCATTTTCATACCTCATCTCATTCCCTGCGGTCCTTCTACCTCAACCGCCTTCATCTCCCTTCACCTGCCCATGCTCACCTTCAGTCCACTCGTTCCTCCGCTTTCTTTTTCCTTGGCCCCGCCCTATGGAACTCTCTCCCCTCCTCCATCCGACTCGAACAGACACATACTACCTTCAAGAACAAACTCAAAACCCATCTCTTTGCCCTTGCTTTCGATCTCCCTGACCCCTCTGTGTAGCCCTCACCCCTTCTCTTCCCGCTTCCCCTCTTTTCTCCTATTGTCCTGTCGATTGGTTCTGCCTGGTTTGCTTTCCTGTTAATATTGTAATTTCCTTTCCTCTTTTCACCTTATGATTTCTTTTTTTTTTTTTTGTACCATGTAAACCGCTCTGATATTTATTTGTAGAGCGGTATATTAAATCAATAAACATAAACATAAATCGGCTCTACCGCGAGGTTTTCACTCGCGGTATTTTTTTACTTGAATTTCAGCCCCGCTCCTGTGCAGGGAGCCTCTCCCCTCCCACTCTCCACCCATTGACGCAAAACATTTGAGAATCTATTGTAAATAGTTTTTAATATTTTAATATCTTATTTATTTTAACCCCAGTTATCCATGTTTTCATATCCTGTTATCTGTAAACTTGACATATGTTTCATGCTTAAGTACAAAGTTGTTAAAATGTAAACCGCGCTGATGATAAAAGTGCGGTATATAAAAGCTGTTAATAAATAAATAAATAAATTGACCCCTTCTCTCCACCCCTGGGGAGCCTTCTTCCGCCCTCCAAGAGCCTTTCCACGCCTCTATCGCACATCAGCGCGCCGCACACATGAGCGGGCACTTTAGTGCGGTGCGCACGTGTGCGGGGCACAAAACGCATCATTAGCGTGTGCTAAGGTACCTTAGCGCACGCTATTGTGCGCCGCGCACTTGAGCGCAGTTTAGTAAACATACCCCCTGGTCACACACTCATCACACAGATCCTCACCAAGCACAGAATAAGTGACCATAACCTAAAAATAAACACATGTAGATAAAAATTAAACTGTAATCCCAAGAAGCCAGATTCTGCATACAGTGCAATCCCAGAGAAATAGAAAGAGAAGCATTTCCATGTACTGTATAAAATATAAAGATAATGACATTGAAAATAAAATTCTCTTTGAACTTTGTTGTTTGACCATTTTATTCTCTGATCATGTAGGTCCCAATCTGAGGTTTCTGCTTTCCTCTATCTCCCAGTGATGCAGGGCCATGTGCGGAGACTCATTGCGGCATCATGTGCATTGTGCATAAATTTAATATATTTTATTTTTAAATGTATATGCCACCCATCTAAAATCCTAGGTGGCTTCTAAACATACACATGCAATTTAATATAACAGATGTTACAAAAAACAAAAATAATAATAAAACATTAAATTTGATTAATGAAAAGCCACTTACACAGCCCCTCCCCCCTCATCAAACCATTATAAGTATCTGCACATCAGATTTATTTTGCTATGACCAGATTATTGATGAGGAAGGAAGATATAAAATGAGAAACTAATTCTGGTAGTTCTGAATTCAAATGCTGGATTGGATTGTGCTAAAGCTGGAAAAGTCTGGAATTCAGCAGCGGTGAAGCTATCAGGCTACTAAACAAAATTAAACTGAGACATTCCCTTAAAATTTGAAATTTCCTTGAACCTGAACTGACAAAATATTTTCAATTTCACTCTGGCAGCATAAAGAACGCAAAACTGCAAATCTCAAAAACAATACATATTCCAGTACCCTCCTTCCCTCCAAACCAACACCCTACAGTTGACCTCACCAAGAACCCAGAGTACAGGACCCATAGAGCAAATCTACTATTCCATAACAGCACTAACTTCCAAAACTCACATAACATGGAATGTACCCAGAAAAGGACAACACCATAAATATTGCAGTGGGCCCTAGAACATCCACATTCCTATTCAGAAAAATGAACAAGCCAGATTACTACAGCTCCCTACAAAGAAACTCCATGCTAACAGAACGTGTAGCCTCATTCACACATATGCAGAACAGAGATAGGTCTTCACCAATTAGGGAATATATTAGTACAAACTAAAAACAGATATATGTTGTCAAAAATGCTTTTAACCATTCCTGTTAGGTTTACAGTATTTCTTTCCCAAAATTATACTTTACTGCAGAGTGAGGTGAGAGAAATAACTCTTACAAACAGGCATCTGCTTTGTCAGCAGAAACTAATATAATGGCTCAACTCAAGTAGCGTGAGTGTAACTAATGCCACCTCAGCGAATGGCCTTATTTGCACCAGCAGCTATTTTGCCATGCTGAAATGCGGTAATCACAGGGGATGTAACTGCCTCCCTGAAATTAGCCTATGGCCCTGGGTAATCAAACTCTGGAATTAGTTACCAGAGTATGCAGTAAAATCTGTTAGTGTAGCTGGGATTAAAAAAGGTTTGGACATGTTCTTGGAGGAAAGGTCCATGAACCATTATTAAAAAGGACCTGGGAAATCCCCTGCTTGCCCTTGGACAAGCATTGTGGGACCTGTGTGCCTTTTTGGGAACCTGCCAGGTACTTATGACGTGGATTGGCCACTTTTGGAAACAGTATACTGGGCTTGATGGACCTTAGTCTGACCCAGTATGACATGTCTTATGTTCATATGTTACCAGTGCAGAGCCTAGGAAATATGCTGCTAAATATGCCAAACAAGAGGGGCTCAACAGCATCCATGCAGCATCTCCCACTTCCACAAAAACAAGAATGACTTGGCGCCGCAACAAAGCACTTCCCACCCTCTGAAAACAAGAGGGACTTTGTGACCCCAACACAACACCTCCCACTCCAACATAAACACCAAGAAAGGCTTAGTAACCTCACCATAACTCCTGAAACTGCGCACTGGACCAGCATGGTGTTAGTGTATATATATATTTCATAAAAAAACAAAGGAAATGAAAGATGCTCACACACGAAGGAACTAAAAAAAAAAGTGAGAACAACAACATAGGGGTATGTTTACTAAACCGCGCAATTGTGCGGTGCGCAATTGAGCGTGCGCTAAGGTACCTTAGCGCACGCTAATAGTGCGTTTTTGTGCCCCGCACACGTGCGCGCTGCACTAACGGGCCCGCACAAGTGCGCAGCGCGCTGATGTGCGATAGAGGCGTGGAAAGGCATTCTGAGGGCGGAGGAAGGCTCCCGAGGGGCGGAGGGGTGGGGTCAATGGGTGGAGTGTGGGAGGGGAGAGGCTCCCCGCACAGGAGTGGGGCTGAAATTCAACTAAAAAAATACCGCGAGTGAAAACCTCGGGGTAGAGCCGATTTAAAGGGAAGAGAAACCATTGCTGTCAGCAATGTACAGCAAAACCAGGGAAACCCTCAAAACGTGAGCAGTGTGATACATTTGCACAGAACAAAATAGCAAATAAAAATAGAAAATGACCACAACAAAATTCTAAAAAATTATAATCCAGCTGGGCAACAGTGATATCAATGGGCAACAATAAAAAACACTCCCAGGAAAGCTCCAAAAAAAGGAAGCTGTCCTGGGAGTGTTTTTTACTGTTGCCCATTGATATCACTGTTGCCCAGCTTGGTTAAGTTTTATTTCCCTTTTTTTCGAGGCCATTTCTAATGTTTATTTGCCCTTTTGTCTCCATACAAGGTGAATGAGCCCACAGTGAAATTGTGCAGAGCAGGGTTTCTGATTTCCTTGGCCAGGTTTCCTATCTCCAAAGACTGCACTGTCTCTGTGGCCACAGTGTGGTGCAGTGAACACAGACAGTGTGTTCAGAAGCCAAAGGTCAGCAGCTCAAGTCCCAGCTGGGGCCCCTGCAAACCCAATCCCCATATTTTACCCACCACTGATAGTAAAGACCAACCATTTTTGCAGAGAACATAAGCATGGTCCAAACACCTCTATTTTACCCTACAGAGCACAGACACCAGAAACATGCACATTACCTAGACCACAGTCCCCTCAATGCAGTCCTGGAGGGCCACATATCATTCAGCTGTGATGCTCTCACCAATATAAGGCCATGTCAGCATGGTGGCGGAGGGGTACCGTTGGTGGAGGGGGCAGTGGCTGCTGCCCACAGCAGACAGTGGCCTAGCCCCCTTCACCTGGGTGCAGTGCACTCCAACAGACAGGCCCTGTCTGACAAACAGCCATGGACTCCCCAGGGAATGCACTGTTGTTGTGCTAAGACGGTGGTGCAACAGACACAGCCAGTGCCTTTAGGACCAGAAGGTCACAGGTTCAAATCCCAGCTAGGGCTCCTACCAACCCAGTCCCTTTAGTTTACCTATGAAGAAAACATGGTAGTAAAGACTGAACCTTTATTGCTGAAAACATAAGCATGGGTCAAACACCTATATTTTACCCCACACAGCACAAACATCATAGAAATGTGCATTACCTAGAGCAGAGTCTACCAAATGCAGTCCTGGAGGGCCAAACACCATTCAGGTTCCACACTGCCTCTAATAAAGATGCCTGTGCTGCATATCTATGCACCACCCCCATGGTATGCAGATGTAGCTCATGCATATTCATGAGGGACAACATGAAAACCCGAACAGTGTTTGGCACACCAGGACTGGAGTTGGGAACCTCTGCTGTAAAGCAGCAGTACTGTCCAAGACATCAAAAAGGTTAGATAGAATTTGTCACAGTCCTCCTCACTTCTCACCACCACCAAAAAATTGTCTATTAGACAACTTTTTGGTGGTGGTGAGAATCGAGGAGGAATGTGACACATTCTATATACCCTTTCGATGTCTAGGACATCTGTACCTTGCCCACTCACAATCTTAAATGACAGAGGTGTAAGGCAGGAGTCTCCAAATCCAGCCCTGGAGGGCCAGAAACCAGTCAGGTTGGCAGGATATCTCTAATGCATATATATCTCATGCATAGTCATTAGGGATATCCCGAAAACCTGACTGGCCGATGGGCCCCATAGGACTGGGTTGGGGACCACTGGTCTATACAGTGTGTGGTGGCTGCAAACACCTTCCACAGCCCACACTGCCAGCACTGTTGCCAGTATTGGCCTGCCAATGTGCATAATGAGGAGCAAGGTACCATGGGTATAGCCCGGACAGGGTGACCTGGCCAGGATGCATCTGCACAGGGCATAGGGCACTGGCTGGGACATTGTAGTGTCCGGCCACCACCTACACAGACAGGGTGACTTCAGTATATCCTGCTGGGGGATCACTCTCACCCTGACTGTGCAGTGACGACAGCATGGCTAGGGACCCCCATAGTGCTATATAGTATTTTTCTCATGTGATATTTATGGGTTCCCTTTTGGGGCACAGTCACTGATTTATCTGCTTGCTGTGTATGCTGACATCCCAGTTCTGGGTGCATGCATTTCCACTGGGAACATGCACTATGGACTAGCTAGCAGACTATTTGCAGCTGTTATGTGTCTTGATGGAGCGGCTTGCAGGGTGCAGCAGCTGAAAGCTTGCTGCAGGAGAATATCAGATAGTGGTGGGGTGCAGCTTAGCATATCCAGGCTGAATGTTTGTCTGCTATTGTGTTATGGATGTGTACAGAGCTGCATTGACTGCCCTGTAGGGTGTCTGTTTCTCAGCAGGACTGGGGCTGCTGGTCTCCTCTACTGCCACCATTGCAGGGACGTGGACCTGTTGATCAGAGACCCTGTTTGCCACCCTCAGCCCTGGAGGAGGGGGGTGGTGGTGGTACATGGCCCACCTGGGGGTCCATGGGCGCTACACCTGATTGAGACAGACAGGAATATCCAAGGTGCTTCTGCAGAAACTACCTCTCTCACACATTAACACTGCTTTGGACCTTCGACATGTCCTCTTTCAGTCATTGAAGGTGCTGTTGACCTGGTGCTGGGTGCCTCACCGCACCCTCAGGGTGAGCACAGTACCCACACAATGTGATGGTGTGTAGCTACTCTGTTCCAGTAAAACACATGGTCAGTACCCCCTACCAGGCCGAGGTGCTGTGGGGGTGCACATGGTCACTTCCCCCTACCAGGCCGGGGTGCTGTGGGGGTGCATTCCCCATCTTGTGTTTATCTGTGGACAGCTGATTTGCATGTGCAGTGCATCATGGGTATGGGTGGGCTAACCCTATGCTGGTGGACCACAGCAGACTGTCTGTGTGGTGACATGCACTCCCTCTGCAGCCAGCCAGTGGCTTGCTAGCAGCTATAGGGCTGTAGCACAATGGTTACTTCACTGCCTGTGGAGCCAGAGGTCATGGGTTCAAACCCACAGTGGAGTTGTTTGATGGGGCTGTCCAGAGCATTATCTCTTTTTAATGTACATTATTGCTGGCAGCAAAAACACCCTCATCGTACGGTACCCATAAGGTGCCTCAGAGGGTGCCCTATAGGTTACCTTATGGTTACCGTCCATATAAGGTGCACTATACGTTATCCTGTGGAGCAACTTATAGGGTGCCCTATAGGGGACATTTTCGGGTGCCGTGGCGGACAGTGCACTTTATAATGTGCCCTATGGAGTGCCTTATAGGGTGCCTTATGCGGCACCTTCAATTACGGCACGTGAGGACCTGTTTGCTGGCAGCAATTAATAAAATACAACTAAAGTGCTGCAGGAAAAAAAACATACATTGCAAAGCTGATGCCACAGTCAGCCTTACGTATTAGGCACACTGGGGAGCAGACTCATGACCCCTGTATCAGCAGTCAGTGCCTTACCCATTGTGCTACACTGCTGCTCCTCCTTGCATGTCAGCGCACCTACTTATGCTTTTCATTCCTTAAACTGTACAGTGCTGCCATCAAAAACATTGCTGTGACCTTGCGGTACCTCATACGGCATCCTATAAAGCGCCCTATAAGCAACATTATAGGGTGCCTTGGCGGACAGTGCACTTTAAAATGTGCCTTATGGGGCGCCTTATGTTAACACGCTTTGAGAGTGCGTTTGCTAGTAGTAGTAATTAAAATGCCTCCTAAAGCAAACTTACCCATAATATCTAATGTCTCAGCCAGCCTTGTTCATTGGGCACTGAACCCCTGATCCCTGCATCATTGGTCAGTGTCTTAACCATTGTGCTGTGGTTCTGTTCCTGTAGTTGCACATCAGTGCGCCGCCTTATGCCGCCCAATATTAAAATGCCTCCTAAAGCATTAGCGCACCGCCTTATGCCACCCAATATTAAACTGGCTCCTAAAGTAATGCCTCAGCTAGCCGTCTTTGTTGGGTACTGTGGGGGATTGAACCCCTAATCCGTGCACCATTGGTCAATGTCTTAACCATTGTGCTGTGGCTCTGCTCTTTGACTTGCACATCAGCATGCTGCTTATGCCTCCCGCGCAGCTTTCTCATGCGCTAATGTGTGGGGCGCACATGGGCGCCGCGCACCTTAGCGCATATTTAAATCCAGGTTTTTCTTTTTCAGAAAGAAACGCCCACTCCTTATATGGCACCCGCACACTAGCGGGCCGCGCACATTAGCGGGGTTTTAGTAAATATACCCCATAGTTTATAAAATAAAATTATAACTCATTTTATTCTGTTATAAACTGTGTTATGGTTCTCACTTTTTCTTTTTGAATATACTGTATATTCAGCATCCACAGAAACCTCGTCCTCAACAATGGGCACAGAGCCGAAGTAGGACATTCACCCACAGAACTAAATATATTTTTAAAAAATCTGATTCTGGCCATCTCACTAACAACAAGCATTCTCCAGTACCAGGCATACTGGGAACTAATATAAAACCCTATAAAAGTCACAGAAGATCTACAAGGCCAAATCTACCATACCATACCAACATAAACTTCCAAAACTCCTACAACCAGATCTACCCAGAAAAAAGCAGCACTATAAATATTGCAGCAGGCCCTAGAACATCCATACAACTATGTGAAAAACTGAACAAGTCAAATTACTACAGTACAGTATAGATCCCTATGTAGAAACTCCATGTTAACAGAACACCTGGCCTCAGTCACACACTCAGAGCACAGACCCTCACCAATTACAGAATAAGTGACTACCACCTAAAGTAAAAATAAAAATATGTAGACAAAAATTAAACTGAAACCCCAAGAAGCCAAACTCTGCATGCAGTGCAACATCAGTTAAATAAGAGATACAGTTCCCCATACTGTGTAAAATATAAAGATAGCACAAAATCCAGTCACTAAAATAAAAATAAAATTATTTTTTCTACCTTTGTTGTCTGACCATTTTATTCTCTGATCATGCTGGTCCCAATCTGAGGCTTCTGTTTTCCTGTCTTCTCTGAGCTCTCTTTCTATGGTCTATAGTCCATCTGCCATTTCTTGTCTCTTCTTTTGTTTTCTTCACTTCCTTCCATCAGCCTATTTCCAGTCCCAGTAACCCTCCCCAGTATCAGCCCCCTTTCCAGTCCTCCCCTCCTGGTACCTTCCAATTTCACCTTGCATTCCCAGGACTGGTTCTGGTGACCAGTCCCCCTCCTTCCCCACTGTCTAGCCCCTTCTAGTCCAAATAGCATTGCAGGTATCAGCTCATTTCCTCTCCCAGTGCCTCCCACCCCCATCAGCTCCCTTCCAGTCACCCCACCCTCTGCCCATCCCCCTTCCAGTGCTATCCCCACATGTCAGCTCCCTTCCAGCCCCAGTGCCGCCTCCCTTCCAACCTCCTCCCCATTACCCAGGCACCTACCATCCCATCCCCAAGTGTCAGCTTCCTTCAAGTTCCCCTTCAGTGCCATCTCCAGGTGTCAGCTCCTTTTCAGCCCCTCCTTCCCTCATATCAGCTGTGATAAGGAAGCTTATCAAAGCTCAGGGAGTAATGACAATAGAGGAGAATTTACTCTGATTAAGGGACCTGTGCTGGCAGGTTATAGAACTAAGACAGCTTGTTTCCCTAAAAGACTACATGATCCAGAATGCACTTGTATGCAGAAAGTCCCTAGGGGAGCTAGAGTGGAAAAGCATGTGTCTAATCAGAGAAAGCATTATGTCATCCCTAATCAAACAGCCCCTAGAAGAATGCTTGATCCACAACACCTGAAGAATGCAAGGGTGGAGTTGCAATCTAAGCCCTTTAAAGCTAGAGGGGAATCTTCAGGAAGACAGAAGGAGAAGGGGAATCAGACAGAGACGAACTCCGAGAACAGAAGGAAGAACAACCGGAACCTGAAGGAACAAGGACAAGGAAGCAGACGGTCCAAGAGAGGAGCTCAGAGAGGTACCTATGCCTGGAGAGATACCTGGGGGAAAGGTTCAGAGGACTGGAAAAAGCCAGAGGTCTGTAGATGCACAGCCAGGGACCTTCAAGCAACACCTAGGAAGAGGTCTGTTGCAGCTAAGGAGGAAAGGAGTCCAAATACCTCTTGGAGGACGTCTGGAGAAAGGATCCTGAGGTCCAGAGATACCAACTGGAGGACAGGACACAAAAGCTCTATTGCATACTGGCCAGAATACCAGAAGAAGCAGCCTGACGCTTGCCTGGATTCAGGTAGGAACTGTGAACATTTCTCTAGCTTTGAGCAGTGCAAAGAGCAGGGAAACAGTTTCTCTCTGTGTAGAGGTCAGTTCCTAAAGCCCTCTGAGTCAGATGGAGAAACAGAATCTATGCAATTTCAAGAGCAAGGTTCAATAACTGATACAGAGGATAATTATATGGACTGTTCTTTGAGTAAGTTGTTGTTTTAGGAAAATCCTAAATATCAGAGCAAACATCAAAAGGAAACATTCTAAATATTAGCTTCCCATAAAGTTTTGTTGAAAAGAAAAAAAAGCTTTTGGAAAAGTTTTGCACGTTTGCTGAAATCAAGCTACTGATTGCAGTTAATTGTCACCTGTTGGTGGAGGAGAGCCCAGCACAAGCCGTGCACACGTAGGATTAAAAAGTTCTTTTCTGTATGGAGAAAGTGAGCATTGCTTTTGTATAAAGAAGTTTCCCTCTTTGATTTGTTTTTCCCCAGCAGTGCTAAGGAGTTTATTAGCAGTGGCTGAAAGAAGCCTTTCTGTTCTATAAAGGACTTTGATTCTTATTTGCATAAGATATTTCAGTTGCCTTATTTTGTGTTGAATAAAACCCTGGAGAAGTTATCTGGAAGGTATTACCAAGCATATCTGTGTGTGGGATAATCACCCCATAAATAAACTCTAATTTTGTCTACACTCGACCAACTACAAGAGTTTTCATTATTCTAAAAAGGCAAGCTTTGTGTGAATGGACTTCAATAACCACAATCCTTTGCAAGACAGTTAATTTGCATACTTGCCAAGATGGTGGTACCTTCATAACAAGCACCCCCTTTTACACAGCTCCCTTCCAGCCCCCTCCTTCCCCCATGTCAGCTCCCTTCCTGCTACCACCTCCCCTCCATGTCAGCTCCTTTTCTCCCCCCTCCTTCCTCTGGCAGACCCTCCCATCATCCACTCCCTTCCAGTCCCATTCTCCCTTGCCCCTGCATCAGCCCATTTGTAGCCCTAGCCCCCAGTCTTCTTCCAGTGCCAGCAGCTCTCATCTCCCCCTTCAAACCATTTCCAGTCCCAGCCTATTTCCAGTCCTATCCCCCTTAGCAGCCCACTCCAGTCCTAGCCCCACATCAGTCCATTTCCATTCCTAGCCCCCCCCCAATGATCCTATTACAAATCCTATCTCATTTCCAGTGCTAGCTCCCATCAGCCCATTACTAGTCCTAACCCCCTCCCCCGATAAGGACATTGTTAGTCCTAGCCTCCCTAATCAGACCATTTCCAGTCCCAGCTCCCCTAATCAGCCCATTTCCAGTCCTAACTCCCCCGATTAGCCCATTTCCAATCCTAGACAAACTTAAGTGCTCATTTCCAATGCTAGCCCTTCCATCAGCTCACTACCAGTCCTAACCCCCCCCCCCCCCAGATCAGCCTATTTCCAGTCGTAGCCCATTTCCAGTCCTAACCCCACCTGATCAGCCCATTACCAGTCTTAGCCCTCCTAATCAGCTCATTTACCCTCAGCACTGGCGGGCTCAACTTTATCAGAGCCGCGGGAAAGAAGGGAAACACTGTTCCTTCTCACGGCTCTGCAAAGGTGAATGGGGGTGCCCATCAGACAACTGCAGGGCTCTTCTGAGGCAGGGCAGAGCAGCAGAGGGGACAGCGAGGGGATGGGGGGCCGTGGGGCGGTTGATTCTGCTGCTGCCGAGAAGCAGTGGCAGCAGCTTGTCCAGCACTTTTTTTTTTTGTTCAAATTTTTGAAGGCTGAGTAAGGTGGCCTTTTTGGGGGCATTTTTTTGCCACTCCCAAAAGTTGCCACCTGAGGCGACTGCCTCATTCGGCTTCATTATAGAGCTGCCCCTGACTGATCTCATCAGGTGTTAGAGGTCCTTAATTAGCTTGCAAAGAAGCTAGGCAGCTGAATGCTGTATAAAGGTCTACAGTGCCTTGCAAGTACTGACATGCCTAACAGGGTCTCCGTTGCAAGCAAATTAATGCCTGAGAGCTCTTAAAAGGGGTTTGGTCTTCATTTTTTATACCAAATTCTTTTTCTGGTGCTGTATTGCAAAAGGGGGATTTGTTTTGTGGTGTTGGGTAAAGATCTGCTATTAGAGTTCATTGTTTCTTATTTCCAGCTTTGATTCAAAGCTAGCTCTTTGAAGCTACTGACCTTATCAGGCCCTAGATCCCTCCCTACCCATCCCAGTTCCCACCCTCCCCGTGTGATATTTCTTGCTATATAGGGCAACTCCCCAAATAGCTTGTTGACAAACAATTTGCAAATCTTCATGATGCTTTGATTAGGTAATTTTACTAAAGGAACACAATCTATATTCTTCAGACACATAATATCAAAATTTACTAATATAAATTAACAACTGTCTTGCAAGGAAGTGGTGCTATACACAGGAACATAGAACAGTGCTGTTTGAACACACATTAAAGAGGTCAACTGCTTTTCCTCTTAAAGGACAGCTGAGGAAAAGCTAGGGATTTTGGTAGGTCTCCCTCGTTTACTTACCAAAGCTCCACGAACTGAACAATGGCTGGGAAAAATTGCATTGCCAAAGCTGTTGCCCCATTACAGCTTCTGCCTCTCTCTTCTAGACAGAGATCTCAATACTAGTTGAAGGACCTGTTCCATGTGCAGGTTGCCTGCAAGCTGAAGCCCTCATGAAACAGGTGGTGGAGCTCAGAGAAAAGGTGGCAAGGCTGAGAAGTATTCGAGACAGCGAGAAGTTCATTCATGAGATGCTTCTTAAAACATCCAAGGTCTCTGACAGAGGTGAAGACGGGTTGCTACAGAATGAAAAGGGTTGGACATGAGTCACCAGAGGCTGCAGAATCAACAGTTCAACTCCTCCAGCCCTTGAATTGAATAACCAGTATGCAGCTCTAGAAGTGGGGGAGGAGAAAGCATCCCATGAAAGGGAAGAACCAGAGCTCGAACACCCCAAAGTTGCAGAATCAGTGACCACACAGAAGCGAAGGATAGCGGTGGTTGGTGACTCTCTTCTGAGGGGTACTGAGGCATCCATCTGCTGATCAGACTTGATGTCCAGAGACGTTTGCTGTCTGCCAGGTTCCAAAATCCGAGATGTTAAAGAGAGTTTGCCGAGACTCATCAAGCCTGACTATTATCTGATGTTGCCCATCCATGTCGGCACAATGGTACTGCTAGGTATCCCTCTGAGCATATCAAAATTGACTTCATGGCTCTGGGACAGAGGGTGAAGCAGATAGGTGTGCAGATGATGTTCTCTTCAATTCTCCCTGTTGAAAGTAAAGGCCGAGGCAGAGAAGCTCGCATGCTGAAGATGAATGCATGACTGCGTGGATGGTGTCATCAAAATCGTTTTGGTTTCCTGGATTATGGGATGATTTTCCAAGGGCTGCAGAGCAGAGATGGCGTCCATCTGTCCAAGAAGGGCTGAAGTGTCTTCAGCAGCAGACTGTCTAACCTACTGAAGAGGGCTTTAAACTAGATTCATTGGGGATGGGTGAAAAAAGCCCCCAAGTAAGTGAAACATTAAACACCTCGGTAGAAAATGGTAAAAGGGACAACTTGTGGAAAGCAGTGTGTATAAATCTTCATAGCATGGAGAATAAAATCACAGATGTTGAGGCTTTAATGGAAGAGGCTGACTTGGATTTAGTGGCAGCTACAGAGACATGGTTCTAACCATGACTGGGATGTAATTATTCAGGGCAATACTTTATTCAGGAAGGACAGGGTAGGAAGAAGGGGAGGGGGAGTGGCACTATATGTAAAAAATAATATTAAATCTATAGAATTACAGGGCTTCAAAGGGGGTAATGAGGCACTGTGGGTTAAACTAGCAAGAGGGAAAGGGAAATCCTTTGAATTAGTGTGATATACAAATCCCCTCACAGGGAGAAGAGGTGCACAAGGCTTTAATAGAAGACATACGCAATATTGGCAGCAAAGGAGAAGTACTACTGATATGCCAGATGTTGATTGGCACGACCCTGCTGTGGTGTCATCTAGAAGTTAGGAGATCCTAGATTTTCTACAAGGAGAACTATTCCAGCAACTGGTAACAGAACCCACATATGGGGAAAGTGTTTTTAATGTTATAGTGGGAGATCATCTCACACCCAGTGATCGCCAGATGGTGTGATTCAGTATTAGGACTAGGGCTGATAAAATCCATTCAAAAGCGAGGGTCTTAGATTTTAGGAAAACTAATTTTGCCAAGATGGGACAATACCTCAAGGAGTCATTAGCGGGATGGGAACAGCTGGGGGATGTATTAAAGCTGAAAGGGATATTTTAATAGCAACAAACCTTTTTTGTTAGAAAGGTAAAAGGAAAAGGAGAACACTTTGGTTCTCAAAAGTAGCTGAAAAGGTGAAGAAAAAAAAGGTAGCCTTTATAAAATACAAGAGATCACAGAGAGAGGAAGATAAGCATCAATATTTAAAAAAAAAAAACTTAGGGAAGCTAACAAAGTAGTCAGGAAAGCAAAGATACAAAATGAAGAAGAAATAGCCAATGCAATAAAATGAGGGGATAAGACAATTTTCAGATATGTTAGTGAGAGAGAGGAAGGGCAAAAGTGGTATTGTCAGACTGAAGGGTGAAGAGGATGAATATGTAGAAGCTGATGAGGATAAAGCGGAATTGCTTAACAAGTATTTCTGTTCTGTATTCACAGATGAAGGGCCAGGAGCAAGATCTCAGAAAACACCCACAAATAGAAAATGAAGTGATGGGGGCTCAAACAATTTTCAGAAGACTGTTTGTGAAGAGCTAGATAAACTAAAAGTAGACAAAGCAATGGGATTGAATGGGATACTTCTGAGAATATTGAAGTAACTTGGGGATGTCCTAGTGACTTTACTGTCTATGCTTCTTTAGAGCCTGGAATGGTCCCAGAGGATGGAGAAAGGTCCCTTTACACAAAAGCAGAAGTAAGGATGAGGTTGAAAACTACAGACTGGTTAGTCTAACCTCTGTGGTGAGTAAAGTACTGGAAACGCTGCTAAAAGAGAATAGTGAGGTTTCTGGAGTCCAATGGATTGCAGGATCTGAGACAGCATGGGTTTACTAGAGGCAGGTCTTGTCAGGCAAATCTGATTGATTTCTTTGACTGGGTGAGCAGGGAGCTGGACCAAGGGAGAGCCTTAGATGTAGTATACTTAGATTTCATTAAAGCCTTTGACACTGTCCAGCACAGGGAACTTATGAACAAACTGAGCACCCTAGGGATAGACCCTAATATGACTGACTGGGTTAGAAATTTGTTGAGTGGGAGGTGACAAAGGGTACAGGAAAATGGAGCTCACTGAGGAGAAGGAGGTTAACTGTAGTGTGCCGCAGTGATCTGTCCTTGGTCCAATTTCTTTTTAACATCTTTGTTAGTGATATTGCGGAAGGGCTGTCAGGTAAGGTTTGCCTCTTTGCAGATGCTACAAAATCTGCAATAGAATAGACACCCAGGAAGAAGCAAATAACATGAGGAAGGATCTAGTTAAGCTTGAAGAATGGTCTAGAATTTGGCAGCTGAGATTTAATGCTAAAAAATGCATGGTATGTGTTTGGACTGCAAAAATCTAAAGGAGCGGTACAGTGTAGGGGGCAAAGTACTTCTGTCCACAAAAGAAGAGTGGGACCTGGGCGTTATTGTTTCTGATGATCTTAAGGTGGCTAGACAGCTAGAAAAGGTGACGGCGAAAGGCAGAAGGATGCTTGGGTGCATAGGGAGAGGAATGGCCAGCAGAAAAAAGGAGGTGAAGTATTGTGTGCAGTTCTGGAGACCACATCTTCAAAAGGATATAAACAGGATGGAGTTGGCACAGAGGGTAGCTATTAAAATGGTCAGAGTTAAAGATCATATTATGCATACTTTAGAGGAAAGGTGGAATAGAGGAGATATGATACAGAAGTTTAAATACTTCCTTGGCATTAATGCACAAGAGGAGAGCCTCTTTCAATTGAAAGTAAGCTCTTCAATGAGGTGGCATAGGATGAGGATGAAAGAGGATAGATTCAGTAGTATATGCAGAAATATTTTTTATGGAAAGAGTGGTATATGCATGGAATAGTCTCCCAGTAGAGACAAGGACAGTATCTGAATTCAAGAAAGAATGCAACAAACACAGAAGATCTCTAAAGGGAGAAAAGGGATTATAGTATTTGATATGGAAGGGCAGACTAGAGAGCCATGTGATCTTTTTCTGCTGATATGTTTCTAGCTTCACCCCTTCCAAGGGGAAAATTGAGTCTACTCCTAGGTCTGCTTTTTTTTTAATGTTCTAATTTTGTGGAACGCTGTGGCTCAGGAGCTCTGCATGGAGTTTTCCTTTAAATCATTCGAAACACAGCCGAAGACATTTCTCTTCCAAAATGTCTTTGAGTGCTGCCTGGTCCCTTGGGGTTGCGACCACTCCTCCTGTTGAACCTAATCCCTATTTCTCTCCCACTGTATTTTCTTTACCTTTATTTTAATGCAGTTTGTTTCCCTTTTCTAATTTATTTTTATGTAAATTGTTTCGTTTTACTAAAGAAAAGCGGTATATAAGGTTTCTAATAAACTATAAACATGTATATGTCTATGTGTGTATATGCGTGCACGTATGTGCATTTGTGTATTTATATCTATGTTGCTTTTTGTGGATTTGTGATCTGGAGAAAAGATGAGGGGAGGTCTGTCTGATAGGTTCAGTTCCGTAATCACTGTCTCACTATGAATCAGTGTTTGTATGCTGCAGCTGTTGGAACAGCTTTTCCTATAGAAATCCATTGAGGCATTTTTTGAGGGGATATGGTTGGCTTGCCACCTGGTTGGTATTCAGCTGGTCTGGCTGGTTTACAAATGGTCAGGTCGGCTGCCTTAAAACTGGCAGTGAGGTTCTATCATTAGGCAGGGTGAGGCAGTCATCGGGGTAGCAAAAAACAAATTCCCTCAAATCGCTCCAGTGGCAGCCACCTCCCTGCTTAAAAAAGCAAACAAAAGATCAAATTTGGCGGCATCTCCCTGCTGCTGTCATTTTTCCTCTGTCAGCAGCGGCAGGCCTTCCCAGATCAGACTGAAAAACAATCTAAACTGCGTGGACGGGCAGCATTCACAGTGCTGTGTGCATCAGGGCCCGGCTGGTCCCACGCCCTCTGATGCGATGTCAGAGGGGGTGGGACCGACCAGACCCGCATGCACATAGAAGTCTAGAAAAAAGAAAAAAACGCACAGAGTAAAATAATGGGAGATAAAATCTTTCAGAATCACAGCCACTCCACGAATAGATCCAGCAAAATACAAAAAACAGATCTATAATGAAAGTTCCACAGATCTCTGTGCTTTCCCTTGCCTGCAGGACTTTCCCATAGCCAATGTGAGTTCCTCTGTAAGATTCTCCCTTAATACCTGTAGTCTTTCCAGCCAATACTCAAAAATCTGGAGAGCCCTGAAAGGGAGATCCAGATCAGTCCAGAAACATAATGCATTCAACTCCTCTGTGCATGAGGGCCCACAGATCCTGCCCTTTTCTAATGGATGTCAGAAGGGGCGGGACCGACCAGGCCTTCATGCACATAGAAGTCTGAAAAAAATAAAAAACTGCAGGTTCGTGCAGTATCAGACTCTAATATGATGAGGGCCCAGGTGGTCCCACCCCTCTGACATCTCATTAGAGCGAGGCGGGACTTGCCAGGCCCTCGTGCACACAGGAATCTGACCACTGCATGAACCTGTATTGTTTTTTGTGTGTTTTTTTAAATCCAATCCTCAGAGGCCTGTTGACAGAGGTAGAACAGTAGAGATATCAGCCACAGCAGCAGGCGGGGGGAGGGGAAGGAAGGCGGTGGAATTGGACTCACAGTGAGACCTGGGGAGATGCTGGAGAGAAGGAGGGGGCGAAGGGTAAATGCTGGACCAAAGTCGGAGGTGGAGTGCTCATGCTGGACACAAATGGGCAAGGTAGAGGACAGATACTTGACACAAGTTTGGGAAGGAGGACATATGCTGTACGCAAGAGGGGGGTAGAGGGAAGATATTGGACATATGTTGGGAGGGAGGGGGCAGAAGACAGATGCTGTACACAAGTGGGAGGTGAAGGGTAGATGATGGACCAAAATGGGAAGGTGGAAGTGGGAGGTGGAGTGCTGATGCTGGATACAAGTTGGGGATGGAAGGTTGATGGTGGATATGGGGTGGGTAGTGAGGATAGATGTTGAGTAGGGGGCATGGAGGGATGGATTGCAGATGTTTGACATGGGGTAAGGAGGCATAAGGCAGATGATGGACATGGGGTGGAGAGCAGAGGCTGGATATAGAATGAAGGGCATAAGAGGATGGAATGCAGATGGTGGATATGGGGTGGGAGAGTGGAGGGTAGATGCTGGACATAGGGTGGGGGTCATAGAGGAGTGGAGGGCGAGGGCCAGGGCCAGCCCCAGAGCTCACTCAAGTGGTTGACACCCTAGGTATACCTTAAGCATTATCCCCCCCCCCCCCTTTCCTGGATGTCAGAATCTGTTTAGTTTAGCTTTGAATGCCCCGCTCATAGCTGGGCAAGAAGCAGACACCCTAGGCAGTCGCCTTGTATGCTTAATGGTTGGACCGGCCCTGTGGAGAGCAGGTGCTGGACACAAGCTGGGGGGGGGGGCATAGAGGATGGAGGGCAGAGGCTGAACACAGGATAGTGGTGGCAGATGCAGAACACAGTGTGGGGGCAGAGGGCAGATTCTGGACATGGGCTAAGAAAGAGAAGAGATGCTGGACATGAGGTGGGGGATATAGAGAGAGGAGATGCTGGACCCAAGGTGGGGAGAGAGAGGAAATGCTGGACACAGAGTTGGGGGAGATGGAGTGATGCTGGACACAGAGTGAGGAAAAGAGGGAATGCTGCACATGGTGGGGTTTAGGATGAGAAAAGAGGGGGGCTCTTGATGGTGCAAGAGAGGGGAGAAACAGAATAGGGTAGGAGAGAAGAGGAAAGATGCTGGACACAGGGAAAGTGGAAGAAAGAGAAAGAGGAGCGTTAGTTAAAGACTGGGGAATAAGTGGCTGGAGGAAGAATAGAGAGACAGAAAGTAAGAGGACTGTGTTAAAACTTGAAAAATGGTAGGTAGATGCAGTAAAAAGAGGGAGACTGACGACTGGATGGTCAGACGGGGAAGTAAAATCCGAGTTGATAGATGGAAGAAAGCTGAAAGGAAGAGATCAATATCAGAGATGAGTAAAGGGAATGAAATGAAGACAGGAGGAGAGAGAAATGACAAATGGACAGGAGATGCTGGAAAGAGTTAAGAGACAACCAAAGAAAGCAGAAACCAGAGCCCGGGATTAACATAAGAAGAGAGCTAAAATGGGCAGACAGCAAAGGCAGAAACAATTTTTTATTTTCTATTTAGTGATTTTGATGTCAGTTTTTGGAATGTATATCTGCCAGGGGCTGGGTAATTATTAGCATGGAGTTTATATGTAAGTTATTCTGGCTTGTTCAGTTTTCCTAATTGGTGTGCTGATGTTCTAGGCTCGTTGAAATATTTACAGTACTACCTTTTTCTAGATAGGGTCTTTTTATGAGATTTGGAAATTTGTGCTGTCATGGTAGATTTTTGGTAGGTCCTGGGTCACTTTGTAGAGTTTTGTATTCCTTCATAGTATGTTTGATACTGAAAGGATGTATGTTGCTGTTAGCGAGATGACAAAAGAACCAGGGTATTTTTTTGTGTGGTATGTTCTATGGGGAAATGTCCTAGCTCTGCTCTGCACCCACTATTGGGGGAGGGGCAGGGAGTTCTGTGGATGCAGAATATATGTTTAGATTTAACACCATATGGAGAAGCATATGAGTCTGGGGGATTTAAAAAGGGACTGTAGCTCAAAGGGAGCTGAAGAAAAAAGGGGGCTGTTGTAGTTGTTTATATGGAAGGAGCATGGTGGGGTGGAGCAGAGGGCGGAGCTCAGACAGCAACAGGCGGTGGGTTTTTCTCTTTCAAAAAGTTGGCAACCCTAGGATAGGGCCTTCAAGTCTTTTCCGTCTCCCATCACACACAGAAACTTAACTTGTAAAGCACAGGAACTTCCCCCGCCTTACCTCCTCCCTTCCTGTGACTAGAGCACCATTCCAGTTGTCCACCCCCACAGCCTTCCTATTGTCTGAATCCTACCCAGTAGTCTCTGCTACTAGTTACATTGGAAGCAGACAGGACAGGGTCACTAACACAGGGCATGGGGGGAGGGAATTAGAGAACTGCAGAAAGAAGTTTTAAATTCGGAAAACTGTCCAGACATATTAGCCATCCTTCTAGCTTGAAGGCATTAATGTAAAATTCGGTGTAATCCTGATAAAATTTAGACTTGTCAATTCTAAACTCCTGAGTACAGGGCACATCCAACTGTGCCCCCCCCCTCAACTTTGAAGTTTAGATACTGTATGTTCATAGTCTGCCAATGCCTTAGCTTACTCCTACCCGTGGTAACAGCAGTATACAAAGCAAACAATTAAAAAAAAATCAGTACAATTCAGTAGAAATAGCTAAGAAAATTACATGTATATGTGACTAATTGAAAATGCAGTACAACACAGCTAGGTAATTTCTGTATCTGTGTGTATTCTCTGTGGGTGTCGTGCATGTGTTGTGTCTATGGTGGGCAAACTGGGGGTGATGGGACATTTCCAGAGGATGTTGTTTATGGGGTATGCATAGATGCAGAGAGGTAGTTTGGAGGTAGGGGTAATTTGGGATAGTTGCAGTGGGACGTTTTATGGCAAGGCAGTTGAATGGGGAGAGTTTTACAGTTGTGTGACAGTTTGCCAATTGCCAGGTGGTGGGGCAGTTTGTAGGGTGGAAGGAGAAATGTGGGAGGCAGTTAGCAAAGTGATGGGACAGTTGTTTGTGGATAGCTTTTAAGGGTGTGGCAGTTTGTAAGGTGTTAGAGCAGTTGCAGGGGTATCTTTTAGGGACAGGACAGTTTGTAGGGGGGTAGGGCAGTGAGAGAATATTTTTTTAGCAGTAGGGTCAGTGCACAGGGTGGAAGGGCAGTTGGCAAGTTGGTGGGGCAGATGCTAGAGGATTATGTTTTGGGGATGGTGGGATAGTTGTGGGGTTTTATGGGGCGTGGGGCAGCTACAGCAGTGTAGATTTGGGGGGGACAGTTTTCAGGGTGGTGAGTCAGTTGCACGAGGTTGTTTGTTTGGATGGGGTAGTGTGGTGTGATGGAGCAGTTGTGGGTGTAGCTTTTGGAGATGGGCAGTTTGCAGGGTGGTAAAGCTATTGTGTGGGGGTATGTTTTCAGAATGAGGGCATTTGGCAGGTTGGTAGGGCAATTGTGAGGGAGTAGTTTGAGGAGTTGGGTAATTAGAGAACAGGAGAGGGATTTTGGGGTAACTGCTATGTTCCACTATATGTAAATTTCTATACTATCGAAGCGGAAACTCCTTCTCCCATAGAAATGCATTGAGTCATTATTTTGAGGGCCTTGTTTTTCTGGAACCCCTTGTCTGATTTGTACAATTTTTCAACTTGATGTGTCTCTTTACTAGTTTTCCTCACAGGTCAAGTTCTGTCCCATTCTGTTAATTTTTGGAGAGTGTTAATTTTCTCCCAGATGTCCAGACAGACAGACATTTGATTCCTTTTGCATAATTCTTTCTAATTTCTATTGGGATGGAAAGAAGAGAAATGTTCTAATAAGTGTATTTTGTCATTTTTTACATTTATTTATTTATTTATTTATTTAACAGTTTTTATATACCGTCTTTCTACAAGTCAAGACGGTTCACATGAAACATTATAATACAGTATATTACAACTGTTTACATTTATTTATTTATTTATTTATTTACTGTTTACATTTGTTTTGAGAGGAAAGGGTATAACCAGGTTGTCAAAGTTTGTTCACACCTGACTGTGCTGTTTCTTGGGCCCCTCCTGAGGAAGGTATAGACCCTAGAACAAGCATGGAAAATGGTCTGGGAGATGGACATAAGAACCCAAAGAGCACAGCACAAAGGGGAAGGTCTGGGAGTTACCCTAGTGGAAGTACAAATACCTCAGACTTTTGGAAAGAAAGTATCTTTGAGAGCCCCCAGGAGCAATCATCTTGATCACCTCAATGTCAGATAAGAGTTGGGAGTAAGAGGACAAGGAGTTGTCCTGTAAACCAGAAGACTACTATCATTACCTGTGAAGCTGTCAGGTTCCTCAAGGGATCCACCATCATAGAAGGTCCCTATTTCTACCAATCTGCCCAAAGTACAGCGTATTCAGCAGAGTTCAGTGAAGTCTCCCAGATTTGAGGTCGTGAGGCAAAGGAAATCAACCAGGAAGAGAAAAGACAGGATGCGTAGCCTGGTGAGAGTTGGAGGAGAACCAATATGAGAAATGGTTCTCAGTCAGGAGAAGCTTCCTGCAGTACCAGAAAAGGGCCTCAATTAAATTAGCAGCAGTCAGAAACTTCAGGGTTCCAAGTAAATGAGGTTCAAATTATTGGAGTGAGTGGTATGTAGGAAAAGGAGAGTACCAATCCTTTTGTGCGAAGTACTTGGGAGAAGAACTAGTGGAGAACTTTGTAAGATAGATGAATAATTTTATTTTATCTAAATGTTGCTATTTGAATCTTGAATTGTTGGAAAGGAATTGACATGACTTGTTGTGTCCCAATAGATTTAGAGTTGTGTTTCCTTAACTGGTGTAGCATGACGGTTTGGCCGAGCCCTGACTGAACAGACTCTCAATAATAGCCTTACTGCTGAAACATGGTCTTTACAAGTAGAAAAACCTTGACAGTTCTACCACTAAAGTAATCCAAATGCAAAAAGGTTGAATCTCAAAATGAGCAGACTACTATTTCATTCAATTTGATTTTTTTCAGAAAGGCTGTCAAGGGAGAACAAAACTCGCCCATGTAACAGACTATCCTTTTTAAATTTTTATTATTTGCAGAATATATGAATAAAATCACTTAGCTGACTGAAAAAGCACCAGTGGAGCAGGCTTCAGGGTGTCCCACATACACACAACGTGTGCCACATTTCAAGCTTGTATTTATTATCCAAAAGCTCTGCTTCAGGTGTCTAGTGGCCCCATGCTCACACTTCAATCCAATGCTCTTGTATAATGTCAAAACCTGCTCTGACTTAAAAAAAAAGGAAATGGCATCTGATGTTATAACTAGGGTGTTACCCAAACCCTATTCAAATGGACCAATCATCACTGAAGAGATGAAAGCCCATAATATGATGTCAAACATGGTTACAGAGGCATTTATTTAACATTTTTATACCGCATTTTCCGAGGTTCAAATGCAGTTTACATTAAACAGAAAATTGAATTGTACAGAGAGGTACATATTCTTTACATGGAACGTTTAACTATGTACAGTAAAACAGGGTAACAAAGTAACATTGTGTGCAGTAGTACAATCAAACAAGGTAATATATTAACATAATGAACAGTCATTAGTTACAAGGTGGTGATTAGTAACTATTTACAATACATTGGGATGCTTTGAGTGCCGGGTTTCCTAAAGGGTTATATCGGTTCTGGATTATTTTGGGTTGATACAGTATCTGCGTTGTTCGGTGTGTTATTAGTGGATGGGGTTGTTTCTTCATTATTGTTTCCAATGTGTAAGGTGAACAGGTGGGTTTTGATTGTTTTACGGAAGGTGATGAGATCATCAATTGATCTTAAACTGTCTAGGAGGTTGTTCCAGGTTACTGGTGAGAAATGTGAAAAGGCTCTTTTGGTAAACTTTGTGGATTTTCTAAATTCCTTTGGGTGGTCAGTTTGTTTTTATTGCACTCACACTGGTTTTGGGTTTTGTTATCTTTGGTGATGAAGGTGGTTAGGTAGGATGGGGCAATGTCTTTGATTTTGAATGAGGTTACGAGAAATTTGTACTGGATGCGACTTTGAATTGGGAGCCAGTGGAGGTTATATAGCACTGGTCTGATGTGTTCAGCCAGGTTGATGTTGGACGTAATTCTTGCTGCCACATGTTGGGCTATCTGTAGTTGTCTTAAGGAATGTTTAGGTATACCGTGTAGTATAGAATTACAAAGGTCAAAGTGTGGAGTGACGAGGATATTAATGACTAATTTAAAGTCATGTGCGTGGAGTAGTGGGTGGAGCTGTTTGAGCATTTTAAGCTTGTAATAAATCTTTTTTGTTTTATGTGAGAAATCATGCTAAGTGAGCTGTCTAAGATAACTCTGAGATATTTCACTTCGCTCTTTACAGCTATAATTTGGTCTTGCATAGTGATATGCTCGGGAGGGGGGTGGTAAAATTTTGGTTTCTGGTTTATGTATAGAGCTTCCGTTTTGTTGTAGTTTATTATAAGGTTTTGAGATGAGAGCCATTCTACTGCTTCTGTGAGGCAGTTTGTGATGTTCTGGGTTTGCTGGGTTGCAGGGTCAGCAGTGTTGAGTGGGATGTATATCATAATATCATCCGCGTATATATGATAGTATACTCGGAATTTCTTGAATATGGAGCAGATGGGCTGAAGGTATATGTTAAATAAAAGTGCTGATAGAGCTGAACCTTGTGGGAGGCCTTGTTCTTGGTTGTAGTGTTGAGATAAGTGAGAGCCTATGTGTGCTTTTTGGGTCCTATGGGAGAGGTATGAGGTGAACCACTGGAGTACTGTGCCTTCAATACCGATTTGTTTTAGTCTGGTGAGCATGATTTGGTGGTTTATGCTGTCAAATACAACAGAAATGTCTAGGAAGAGGAGTAAGAATGACATTTTGATATCGATGCCACATGTGATGCGATCGAAGAGTACAGTGAGTAGGATGGAATCTGTATTGTTGTTTGTCTAGGGGAGCAAAGGTATCTATGTGGTCCTGGAGTTGGACTTGTACCACCTTTTCTATAAGCTTAGCCAGGAAGGGAATGCTGGATATGGGTCTGTAAGGTGTGGCGATGAGTTTGTCCAAAGTGTTTTTTAGGATGGGCCGTATTAGTGCATGTTTAAGTGAGGGGGTATATTTCCCTGTTGTAGTGAGAGGTTTACCATAGGGAGGATGAACTGGTAGAGTTCTGATTTTGTTGCTTTTATCCAGTGGACTGGGCATGGATCTAGATAGGAAGTGGTGGTGTTGATTTTGGTGATGAAGTTAATGAGAGCATCTTTTGATGATGGGGAGAAGTCGAACCATGATAATTGTTTCATTGTTTCAACCTATTTTTCTTTGATCATAAAAGACTCAAGTCCAATTCTAGATTCAATCCAAGTGGGGTAACAGTACGCAATTTGAAAATCCACTGTTGTTCTGCCCACTGGAATTTTGATGTCCAATCCCCTTCACGAGAGTCAGATGGGATATAGTCTATAATCTGCCACTTAAATTATGAAAAATCATGATGGTATTCCTAACAATGGGTTACTAGAAAGTGTAGAAGTGTTAATTCAGGAAGCATGTTCACCTAAGCATACTTTAACTGCTCTGGTGATCCTCCCAACATATTTTAAACCACAGAGACAAACCAGTAAATAGACCCCAAATTCTGAAAAGCATGAAGTATGCCATTGGGCATGAAAAACATCACCCAAGGTACAGTCATGCCAAACTGTGTCTTCCAAAATCATGTCACAGAATTTGCAGTTGCCACATAGGAAGTGTCCTGGATCATCGTGAGACTGTATCGGACGGTCATGACATATAGTTGAGTGGACCATCATATCATGAATATGCCTCCCTTGTATGTATGTAAGTGATTGTCAAAGGCTTTTGAATACACTCATGAAGGTGAAGAAGAGACCAATGTTTAGTCACCATAGATGATGGTTACATAAATGGTAATATAGCTACCATTTTCTCTTGATCACAATCTCCTGTCAATGAATCAGGTGGATTAAATAACCATTCCCAATGTATGTATTTGGCCCTCTTATAGACCTTAGGAACCACAGATCTGGGATAACCCCTTGCTGGTAATCTCTGCTTCAAATCAAGAGAATGCATTTGAAAATCATGAGAGGTGGAACAGATTCATCTAAGTCTCAAAAATTGGCCGAATGGGAGGCTCTGCATAAGGGTGAAGGATGAAAGCTATGAAACCTCAGTAAATTATTTCGTTGAACCGGTTTACGGTACAATGATGCCTGCAATCCTTCTTCAGTCTTATACGTATCTATCCAAAAATTCAATGGCTTGTGTGTTAACGAGACATAAATTGTATTTTTGATTTAATGGTGTTAAGCCAGATAAGAAATTGATCTAAAAGATTTCTGGAACCTCCGCATATAAAAAAGATGTCATCCAAAAACCTCTTCCAAATATATATATAAGATCTCACTTGAACAGTTGACAATTGCAAAAAGTGCTCACAAAACTTAGAAGGTGTTTCTAATATTGAATCCCTGTATGACATGATTGGGCATGCTGGAGGATGGTTAAGAAATTTATGCACCTTAGGGACCGTGTACATAACAGGAATTTTAGGGGAGATTTTACATAAATAACTTTTTTCTTTTGATGTAAGCCACCCTGCCATAAAAGCTGAAGAATTGAATTGAATAATTTGTTGAAGCATCGTAGAATCAGAAGATAATACTTTATAATAATGTGAATTACTGAGATGAGAAACAAGATCAGTGTGATACAGTCTTCAATTGTAGAACGACTACACCCCCTTTGTCCGCATCCCGGATGACAAAAGAATCTGAGTATAATAAATGCTTAAGTGCTAACCTATCTTCTTTTGAAACATTTGAATACTGTTTTACTAGGAACAAGTTCCAAGTTCTCCAAGTCAGCAAGCACTAATCTACAAAAAGTAGTAACAGTGGGATCCGGATCCCCGGGTTGAAGCCAATGGGAGGGATTACAAATGGCTGACTGATCCAAAGAAGGAGATTTCTTAGAAAAAAACTGAATAATCTGTTACTTATAAAAAAATGTAAGCAATGATAACCGTATCTTAAATGGGTCATAGTGAAGCATAAGAATAAAAGAGTCTTAAATTTAAGATCTTTTCCTGAGAGGTTGATAACTGCTGTCTGGATCTCGATCATGTTGGAGTACTCCATTGAACTGATTGTTGATACCACCGGGGTGTCCTGCCGCGGTAATTGCCCTCGCAAAAATCCTGATCTCTGTCATAATAAGTATGATTGTGTCAATGCCGACCACTATCATTAGAATCAGCTACGGTTCAGTATGACCCATTTAAGATGCGGGTATCATTGCATAAATTTTTTCATTGGCACGCTGAGACATTTGCAAACAAGAAAACACTTCAATATCCAGGGCTGAGATCATAAATATACCTAAAAACTAGAAAGGGAATTTTTTTAGCGATGTGCACAGAAAGTAAAAATGCAATTTCTTCATTTTTTTCATGAATTTTTCCCATTTTTAAGTTGGTTTCACACATTTGTTTTAATATGGAATTCTTAGTGCACACTAAGGGACACTTTTATTAAAGTGAAATGCATGTTTCAGCATGGGATAGCTGAATGCAGAGACTGGTAACCATTATCATGCTACCACTCCCTAATTCACATGGCAATAGCACATCATGCGATAGAGCAGGGAAGGGGTGAGTTAGGGGTGGACATATGGAGAGCACATTGCAGTTAGTACAGGGCTATATATTGCATGCTGTCAATGTTGCAATTAGCATAAGTGCACTTAACATCGCCTCAATGGCAGAGTTGGCAGGGTGGAAGGGGATAAGGGAAGTAGAACTGCAGTAGGCTAAACTAAAGGAGACAATAAAAGGGGCAACAGATACATATGTAAGGAAAGTAAATAAAAACAAGAGGAAAAGGAAACCTATGTGGTTCTCCAAAGAAGTGGCTGTACAAATAAAGGCAAAAAACACAGCTTTCACAAAATTCAGAAATTTGCAAACAGAGGAACACAGAAAAGAACACAAGATCAAACTAAAACAGACAAAGAGAAATAAGGATAGCAAAATCAAAGGCAGAAGAAAAGAGGGCTAAAGATGTGAAGTGTGGTGACAAAACTTTTTTCAGGTATATTCGGGAGAGGGGGAAATTCAGAGGTAGAATTGCAGGATTCAAAAGTGCTGGGAACGGATTTGTGGAAAGTGACATTGAAAAAGCAAAAATGCTAAACAAAGTCTTCTGTTCTGTTGTAACTAAAGAAAATCCTAGAGAAGGACCACCTGTGATTGACAAATATACATATGGGAATGGAGTAGATACCACACCATTCACAGAAGATGATATGTTTGAACAGCTTACAAAACTGAAAGTGGACAAGGCCATGGGACCAGATGGGATACATCCCAGGATACTGAAAGAGCCCAGAGAGGTTCTTGCAGGGCCATTAAAGGATGTTTTTACTAGATCCTTGGAGATAGGAGAAGTTCCACAGGGCTGGAGAAGGGACCTCTTCACAAAAGTGGTAGTTGGGAAGAAGTGACAAACTGCAGGTCAGTAAGCCTTATCTCGGTGGCGGGAAAAGTAATGGAAGCGCTCCTGAAAGAGCGAATAGTGGACTTCCTCGAAACCAACAGGTTGCATGATCCAAGGCAACATGGTTTAACCAAAGGACGATCTTGCCAAACAAATCTGAGTTCTTTGACTGGGTGACCAGAGAACTAGATCAAGGGCATACGATGGATGTGATCTACCTAGATTTCAGCAAAGCCTTTGATACTGTTCTTCATAGCAGGCTTATCAATAAACTGACCAGTCTGGGGATGGGTCCCAAGGTGGTGAACTGGATCAAAAATTGCTTGACTGACAGATAACAGAAGGTAATGGTAAACAGAACTCACTCGGATGAAAGGAAGGTGATAAGCAGTGTTCCCCAGGGTTCGGTCCTGGGACCTGTACTATTCAATGTATTTGCGAGTGATATTGCTGAAGGACTGAATGGAAAAGTCTGTCTTTTTGCAGATGACATGAACATTTGCAAGAGTGGACTCCCCTGAGGGTGTGGATAACATGAGGAAAGATCTACAAAAGCTGGAAGAATGGTCTAATGCTTGGCAGTTAAGATTTAATGTGAAGTGTAGTGTCGTGCACTTGGGAAGCAGAAATCCAAAGGAATTGTATGAGATAGGGGGTGAGAGGTTGGTGTGCATGGATCAGGAGAAGGACCTTGGAGAGATTGATTCTGATGATCTCAAGGTGGCAAAATAGTGTGACAAGGCGGAGGCAAAAGCCAGAAGGATGCTGAGTTCCATATAGGGAGGAATTATCAGAAAAAAGGAGGAGGTACTAATGCCACTGTACAAGGCACTGGTGAGGCCTCACTTGGAATATTGTGTTCAGTTTTGGAGACCATATCTCACAAAGGATATAAAAAGACTGGAAACGGTTCAGAGGAAGTGACCAAAATGATTTGGAGCCTGTGCCAGAAGACGTATGAGAAAAGACTTGAAGACCTAAATACCTACACTCTATAGAGGAGGGATAGGGGAGATATGATTCAGAACTTTAAATACTTAAAGAGTATTAAGGAACAAGCAAAACTCTTTCAAAAATGGGGAAACTGTAAAACTAGAGGGCATAACATGAAGCTGCAAGGGGTAAACTGAAAGGAAATGTCAGGAAATACTTTTTCACTAAAAGGGTGGTGGATGCTTGGAATGCCCTCTTGATGGGAGTGGTGGGGGGAAAATACATTTACATAGAGCGCATGGTTTGCAACAATATATCCTTGAAGGATACTACCAAAAAAATGAAGTTAGAGCACATCAGCAGAGAGGTTCCAGTAAAGACAACGGTAGTCCAAATGCCCTTGAGTACAGAGCAGACAGAGCTTAAAGATTCCAAATTACCCCTGCCTACCGATAACCAGATTAATATGAATAAAATACAGTCTCTAAAATGCTTGTATGCAAATGCTAGAAGCCTAGAAAATAAGATGGGAGAATTAGAATATATAGCACTAAATGAGAAGTTAGATGTGATTGGTATCTCAGAGACATGGTGGAAGGAGGACAACCAGTGGGACACTGTGATACCTGGGTACAAACTATATTGTAATGATAGAGCTGACCAAATCTTGCGCTCTATGTTAGAGAGGGCATTGAGTCACAAAGTATTTTGGACTTAGTCCTTAGTGGAACACCAGATCTGGTGCAAGAGATAAGGGTGTTGGGGCCACTTGGCAATAGTGTTCATAGCATAATTGTGTTTGATTTAATTAATGGAGGAGGGATGGTAAGGAAATCCACTGTACTACCTTTCAACTTTCAAAAGGGAGACTATGATAAAATGAGGAAAATAGTTAAGAAAAAAACTGAAAGGAGCAGTTGAAAAGATTAAAGACTTACATCAAGCTTGTGTGCTGTTTAAAATTACTATCTTGGAAGCCTAGACCAGCTGTATTCCACACTTTAAGAAAAGTGGAAGGAAGTCCAAAAAACTGCCAGCATGGTTTAAAGGTAAGGTCAGAGAGGCTGTTGCCAAAAAAGCATCTTTCAGGAAATAGAAAAAAGAGCCAAATGACGAAAACAGGAAACAGCACAAGAACTGGCAAGTAAAATGCAAGGCATTGATAAGGCAGGCAAAGAGAGAATTTGAGAAGAAACTTGCTGTGGAAGCAAAAATGCATAATAAAGACTTTTTCAAGTACATTTGTAGCAAAAGACCTGTGAGAGAGTCCATTGGACCATTAGATGATAGAGGAGTAAAAGAGGCAGTAAGAGGGGACAAGGCTATAGCGGAAAGACTGAATGAATATTTTGCTTCAGTCTTTACTGTGGAAGATGTAGGGATATAACCCATGACTGAAGTGGTATTTTAAGGCGATACTGCGGAAGAATTGAAAGAAATATCGATACACCGGGAAGATGTATTACAACTATTTCATAAACTGAAGACCTGGACCGGATGGTATATATCCAAGGGTGTTGAAAGAACTGAAATATGAGATTGCAGACCTACTATTAGTAATCTGTGAACTATCATTAAAATCATCTGTAATACCTGAAGATTGGAGGATCACCAATGTAACACAAATTTTTAAAAAGGGTTCCAGGGGTAATCTGGGAAACTACAGGCTGGTGAGCCTGACGTCAGTACCGGGAAAAATGCTAGAAACCATCATAAAGAACAAAATTACTGAACTTGTATATAGTCATGGCTTAACAGGAGACAGCCAGCATGGCTTTAGCCAAGGAAGATCTTGTCTTATTAATCTGTCATATTTTTTTTGAAGGTGTGAATAAACAGATAAAGATGAGTCAGTTGATATAGTGTATCTGGACTTTCAGAAAGCCTTTGGCAAAACTAAAATGTCATGGGATAGGAGGCAGTGTAATATTGTAGATAGAGAGAGTAGGGCTAAATGGTCAATTTTCCCAATGGAAAAAGGTGAATAGTAGGGTACTCCAGGGATCTGTGCTGGGTCCCCTGCTTTTTGACATATTCATAAATGACCTGGAAATGGGAATAACGAGTGAGGTTATCAGATTTGCAGATGACACCAACCTATTTAAAGTTGTTAAAACCCAAGAGGATTGTGGAAAATTGCAAGAGGATCTTGATAAATTGGAAGACTGGGCATCCAAATGACAGATGAAATGTAATGTGGACAAGTGTAAAGTTATGCACCTAGGAAAGAACAACCCAAACTATGGTTACACGATGCAAGGTTCCACATTAGGAACCACCACCCAGGAAAAAGATTTAGGCGTCATTGTGGATAACATGTTAAAACCCTCTGCCCAGTGTGCAGTGGCGGCCAAGAGAGCAAATAGAATGCTGGGTATCATAAGGAAAGGAATGGAAAATAAAACAAAGGATATTATAATGCCTCTGTATCGTTCCATGGTACGACCGCACCTTGAATGTTGTGTGAAATTCTGGTCGCTGTATCTTAAAAAGAATATAGCGTTATTAAAAAAGGGACAGAAGAGCCACCAAAATGGTAAAGGGGATGGAAGAATACTCCTATGAAGAGAGGCTAAAAAAGGTTAGGGCTCTTCAACCTGGAAAAGAGAAGGCTGAGGGGAGATATGATAGAGGTTTATAAATTAATGAATGGAATGGAACGGGTAAACATAGATCAATTGTTTACGTCATCAGAATTTAAAAAAACTAGGGGACATGCAATGAAGCTACAGGGTAACCTATTTAAGACTCTGGAATTTGTTACTGAAGGATGTAGTAAAGGCTGTTTAGTGTGTTAAGTGCCGTCGAGTCAGAGTCGACTCATGGCGACCCTCTGGATAGCTATCCTAAATTGTGTTCGGTCTTCAGTCAGGTGGCTCATTGTTGACAGACTGGTACCCGTAGCTGCTGTTATTGTATCGATCCATCTCATTGCTGGCCTTCCTCTTTTGCGTTGACCTTCTATCTTGCCAAGCATGATGTCTTTCTCTAATGATCTCTCTCTTCGCATGATGTGTCCAAAGTATGAAAGTCGAAGTCTTGTCATCTGAGCTTCTAAAGAAAGCTTAGGTTTGATCTCCTCTAGTACCGACTGGTTTGTTCTTTGGGCAGTCCATGGTATACACAGTATTCGCCGCCAGCACCATAATTCAAAGGCATCAATTTTCTTCCTGTCTTTTTCACTGTCCAGCTTTCACATCCATATGATGATATTGAAAATACCATGGCTTGAACAAGTCAAATCTTTGTATGGAGAGAGACATCTCTGCTCTTGAGTTAGTGTAGCTGGGTTTAAAAAAGGTTTGGGCAAGTTCCTGGAGGAAAGGTCCATAAACCATTATTTAAAGGGACCCAGGATATCACTGCTTGACCCAATATAAGCACTGAGGAACCTGTCTTTTGGGGAGACTGCTAGGTACTTATGACCTAGATTTGCCACTGTTGGAAACAGGATACTGGGCTTGATGGATCTTGGTCTGACCCAGTATGGCATATCTTATGTTCTTATGTTCTTAAAATGGCATAGGATAGACACAGTGGATCCCTTTATAGCAATAGGATAAAATCAATATAAAAACTATCTCAACAAATAGGAGTGACCTACACATAGCGGTGGGTACACCCCTAAACAAAGGCATGGGGAGCAGTGACTTGCACAGAGCGGCAGGTGCATCTACTCTTGCTGCCTAGCTGGGCAGACTGGATGGAGCATGTTGGTCTTTATGTGCCGTCATATACTATGTTACTATATATTAAGCACACCCGTGTTAAGTCCAGATACTGTACATGTCTGTGCAGTAAGTGCCAGGAACATGCTGGGCATACCACTGAGAGTTAACGCATGACTGTTGCACTTAACACGTATTAGGCTTTTCTCTAAATGTATGTAAAATGCAACATCTTGCTGCACCTTAGTGAAAGGCCCCCTAATTTAATGCACACTAACCAATGAATTAAGGCATGCTAAGTCAATTAGTACACCTTAAATCAATTTAGTGCACAGTAAATTTTTTAAACATACTAACAAACTGAATGTGCATTAATGAATGTACACTGCACATCCCAATGTACTGTCTGCTTCACTGGGAACCAATGAATTGCCTATGAGAAGTAGTATGACCCCTTGACCTTGAGCTTTTAATTCTTTAGAAAGTGCTTCCTTCTGGTATTTTATTGAAGCCTGCTTGATACTTGAATGCTTCTATCATATGTCCTTTTTTCCTTCTTTCTTCTCAAGAGTACATGTTTAGTCCCTTCTGTCTCTCTGTATGCCGCTTTCAGTGCACCGTGCATCATTTTGGTGGCCCTCTTTTGAATTGCCTCTCCCTTCTCAGTGCCTTTTGTGTAGATATAATCTCCAGAATTGAACATAGGTTTTAGTCTTCATGCAGCTGTATCCAGCTGTTTTTCATCCACTTAAATATCCCTGATAGGACCTGTTAGCTGATGTGATTAACATGCAAATCTTAGCATTATCAGCTTGTGGATGAAATCTCAGCCCTTGACATCTGGTCAAGTCTGCAACAGGTCTTGTGTACATGTTGAACTGCAGCCTTCGAACTACTGAAGTAGAGGTGTTATAATACACTTCTATACGTGAAGAAGCTCAGTTGCTGCATTTTTGGAGAGAGTTAAATAAATGAAAGGTAGAGTGAGGACATTGCACTTGGTCAATATGCAGACATTGGTATCTGACAACTCTTTGGGGCACTTTTACTAAAGGTTGCTACTCTGTCAGTGAGAGTTTTAGTTCATGTTAAGTATTTGCTGAAGCCCACGGTAACCGATAGCGTGGGGTCAAAACAGCGTGGGCTGATGCCGACTTCTTGTTTGCATTGGGCATTAGGCCTTGGCGGGGGCAGAACAGAAACAGCCTTGCAGCGCTGTGAAGGTAAGCGGGGGGGGGGGGGATGTTTATGACCACTGCCGCCATTGCAGGTCCCAGAGAGGGGTGGCAGCGGTGGCAATTGGGTGCGTCCAAAACCATTGGTTCTCTAGGCGGCCGCCTATTTTGCTTAATGCTCCCACTGGTCCTGACCATGAATTAATTTTAGTGCTAAACACGTGTTGCTTGCTAAGCCCTAGTCCACTTTAGTAAAAGTTTTTTTTTGTTTCAGCAAATAAAGAAGGATCAACAAATACTCATCAACAAAAGCACAGCAGGATGGCCAAAAAGAAAACATGTGGTGGGTAATTTTATAACAGGTCGCCTATGTGGGAAGGCCGCGTAGATGCCTATGTGTTATTAGAAAGCACTTGGGGTATACCGGCAGAAACAGCAGCTAGTTTGAAGCTGTGGACATTTATATGCATAGATCATGACTCCGTTTATGCTCTGTCCAAACTCCACCTCGGAACAGGCCTACATGCAGGTCATGTAAAAGAAGGCTCTTTCTTGTACCACACATACTTTTATGCACATAACGCCTGGGGTAATTTTTGTAAAAGCCCTTTTACATGCATAAAGTCTTTAATGACATGCAAAAAAATCTTTTGAAATTATTTCCATATTGCTTTTGTTATTACAGCACCCTCTACAGATGCACATCACAAATACAACTGAACTATTCAGGATTTTAGCTGCAAGGTCACCTTAACATGAACATTTCCATTTAAACACTGTCTGCATTACACACATATATCTAACTCCACTTCTAAAACACGTGTCTTTTCACACTTCATATTGCTTTATGTTTAAAGCATTAATTTTATTTATTTTATTTAACAGCTCTTCTATACCGCGCTCTTTATTATCAGTGCGGTTTACAGTTAACAATTTGACTCTAGGACAGGAACAGATCTGGCCTGAGTTTACATATAACAAGGAAAGTAACATGGAATAGAACTGGGGAAACTATGTACATTTTAATCAGAGATTAATGTTGGTATTCTATTTACAATAATGTACCTCAGGAAGCAGTGCAACTGCTTGATTACAGCTACTGCCTGGTCTGTATTACATGTTATGTATATTCATATTTTGTGATTCATATTAAGGGATTGGGTTGTGAGAAGGGAGGAGGTGAGGCGTTATTTGGTTGTGAGAAGTGCATAAAGAACAGATGGTGCTTGAGGGCTTTTCTGAATTGCCTGAGGTCGCTGATCAATCTGATGCTGGGAGGTAGATTGTTCCAGCACCTGGGGGCATAGAATGCGAATGCTCGATTATTAGTTGATTTAGCACATTTTATGGTTTCCCTCGGGATGGTTAGCATATTGGAAGCTAATGATCTCCTAGATCTGTTGTTAGGGGTGTGAGTGAGTAGGTCTGAGATTGAAGCGGGAGATATATTATTAATGGACGTGAAGGTAATGAGGAGGGCTTTGTATGAGATCCTGCAACTTATCGGCAGCCAGTGTAGGTCCCTTAGGATGGGGGCTATGTGGGCACTCCTTGAAGCTCCACACAGGACGCGGGCAGCAGCATTCATAGCTAATTGTAGCAGGTTTAGGGTATTCTTGGGGAAGCCGTGGAGTATAATGTTTGCATAGTCGAAATGGGGTGTAACTAGTGCTTGGAATATTGTGCGGAAGTTCTTTGGATCCAACATGGGTCTCAGGTGTCGTAGGGTCTTGATCTTGTAGTAGATGGCCTTTACAGTGCGGCTTATGTGCACTGTGAAGTCGAGCTGCTGATCCAATGTCACACACAGGTAGCGTATGGTAGGCTTGATTGGAAGCTCTGCATCTCTTACTTTTAGGATTGAGGGGGGGTGAGAGGTTTTTGTGTTTGTGACAATTAGGACCTCGTTTTTTTTTTAAATTTATTTGAAGATTCTGGTTGAGAAGCCAATCTGTTATAGCGTTGAAGCAATCGACTAAGGCTGTATAATCAGGAAGCGTGACATTGATGGGTGTGAACATCAGCACATTGTCTGCATAGAGGAGGCAGGATATACCGAATGAGCGGGTGATTTCACAAATCAGCTGCATGTATATGTTAAAGAGCAGCACAGATAGGGAGGAGCCTTGGGGTACCCCTTGCTTTTGCTGGAAAGGTTCAGATGTGTTGGAGCCGATCCGAACTTGTTGCCATCGGTCTTCTAAATAGGATTTACACCAGTCCCATGCGAGACCCTGGATTCCCTTCTCATGGTTTAATTTCAAATAAGCAACATCATTGATTTCTATTTTGTTTTCAAGGAGGTGGCAATGTGTCAAGGTGTTGAGAACTCAACCGCTTCAACCATCCACACCCTTATGAAGGTCTATAAATCAGGGGGCCTGCTGCTCTGTTGATCCTTACCAGTCCAGCATGAATGCAAGCTGAACTACCAAAGAGTGGATTTAGGGGCACAGTCTTTTAGAGAAAGAGCAGTGGGGACCATAAAGGAGGTATGATCTAAAAAGCAAATACTTGAATCCCAAAACAGGCATATCGATGTTTTCAAAACTCTTAACTAAAACTTTACATTTTCTTGTCTTAAAAATCACAGAAGACAGCGGTTCCCAAGTTGTGGTTCATGGACTCCCTGTTGTAAGTGAGAAAATTATAGGACATAGAAAAGACAAAAAGAGGGAGGCTGGTATGGATTGGATGGGATGGAAGAGAGAGAGACTGGAGGGGACTGGCTAGTGGAAGGGAGAGGGAGGAGAGAGAAAGGCTGGTAGAGACAGAAAGAGGAAGGAAGACAAGGACAAAAGGAGAGGGGTTCTTAGAAGAGCAGTGGGGGTAAAGTGGGAGGTCCCTGACCTTTTCAGAAGTTAATAAATGGTCCACATAACCAAAAAGGTTGGGAACCTGTGACATATGGAATCCAAGTTCAAATAATATTAATACAGGGTCAATATTCAGAAGAATGTATCCAAATCGTAGCACTATTATCCAGATAAGTACCGCTGGCTGAGCTATCTAGCAATTTTGAGTGCCACTATTTGGATAGTACCACTGAAAATCATCCTGACACTTGAGTAATGTCTGGGAAGAGCCAGGACAACCTGTGGGTGGAGCTGGTGGTAATCCAGATGGTGGCGATATTCAGCCCTCTATCATGGTGAGTATCTGGATAACGAACAGAATATCACCATTACTCAGAGAGCAGCGGTGCTCTCGCTCTATCAGGATATTCGGCCTAGCTGCAATCCAGATGAGTGTTTGGGTTAATTTTACCACCATGGCCAGTGTTTCAAAAAACACCAAGAGTGGAAGCCTTATAGCTCACGGGGGAGAGGGGGAGATATTTAGCTGTGGTGGCTAGTGCTTCTACAGCAGCTAGCTGTTGCTGCTGAAATCTAAACCTGAATATTCAATGCTGGGGCCATGTCTAGCCGCCAGCATTGAATATCTGGGTCAGCCGGATAGTGCAGAAGCTAACTGGATAGTGGCAATATTCAGCCACTGCCTGGTGAGCTTCAGCAGTGAAAGTTAACGGAGTTTTTCAGGTACCTAACTTTTGCCACTGAGAGACAACCTGTTTGCAGCCAAATATTGCCGCTAGCCATTTATCCCTGGGTGCTGCCTCTGATCCGCCCCTGCCATGCTAGCTGGCTAGCGTAGGTGCGTTCCGTAGCGGCACTAATCACGTTAATGCCCATGAATATCCCGCTCGCCATGATTAACATGGTCAGCAGTTCTGTTTACCACACTAAGCACTTTGAAAATGCCCAAACACATACATTTTTTAATCATATGTGAAATGCATTTTGCATTAAATATTCAGAGCTTGGTAACTATGCTTCAAAATGTGAAAGTATATGGGTATTTAGCTGTGCAAAAGTCATTTAAATTTAATAAAAGATAAGATGTCTCTATAACATTTGAAAGTTGGCAGCTAGGGGACATGTAATTAAGCTACAGGGTAAACTATTTAAGACAAATAAAATATTTTTTCACTCAACGTGTAATCAAACTCTGGAATTTGTTACTGGAGGATGTAGTAAGAGCTGTTAGTGTAGCTGGGTTTAAAAAAGCTTTGGACGAGTTCCTGGAGGAAAGGTCCATAAACCATTATTAAAAAGGGACCCAGGATATCAATGCTTGACCCAATACAAGCATTGTGGAACCTGTGTCTTTTGGGGATACTGCTAGGTACTGTCATACCCCACCCTCTGCCTTAGGCTTGGAGGGCTGGGGTTGCCATTATTTATCTCTATTGAAGGTTAAATTAACTAACTTTCCTCTCGTGATGCATGCTGGGAAAAGTAGTTTTCCTTCTGATAGAAAATAGTCATGAAGCCAGGGTTATAGGCAAAACTATAACAAAGTTTATTTCTCCCAAAAACAAAGGTTCAAAGTAAGTTGCATCAGGATACTTCTCCAGTATTTGTTCAAAAAGGTTCTTTATACAAGTGTGCTGGCTGAGCTTTTACATTCATTCAATCCAAATGCAGCTGCTTCTCACGTATACAGACAAAGAACAAAACTTGGCAGCTTCCTTTACCAAAGAAAATATCTTCTTTTCTTTAGGTTACACTCAGCTTATACTATACAGTTTAGCAAAGGCTTTCAATACTGTCTGCAAAGCATAAAGTACAATCCATAGGTTGTTCTGACTGTAAGGAATCACTCTCCTTAGAGTCCACCTGCATTGCTTCAGGTTCTTGTGCTGCACTGCCTTGCTTTAAACTACTGGCAAATGCCTTAGGGTGTTTTCTCCCTAAAACTCCATGTGGGTCTTTTAAATACAGCTCTAGTGAATAGGGATAAGCAGTACCTGAGCCTGAGGAAACTCCTCTCTGCAGCTGTGCAGCTATCTCCTGCCAGCTCTGGGGAAACAGTCCCTTGTCTCTTAGCTTAGGTTCCTCCCTGGAGCTCTGCCACGGTTCTCCGTTCCAGGCTGGGCTCTGCAGACTTCTGCACTGGGTCTTAGGCACCCACCTCTGAACTCTCTGAAGCTTTTCCTTCAGTGCTGGGTTTTGAAGGTTTTCCTGCTCTTTCTCTCTGAGCACTCCAGACCACCTTCCTGTCCTCTCCCTTTCTGCACTGCTTGCTTCAGTTCCTTTGCTCCATGTGGCTTCCTTCCTCCAGCTACTGTGTTTCCTCCAGCTGTGCTCCCATCCAGGCTGCTCTCTGTGCTGCTCTCCGTGTGGCTTCCTTTGCTGCCTCCTGTGTTGCTCTCTTTTCTGCTCCCCGTGTTGCTTCCCTGACTCACTCTCCAGCCTTGGTTTATATTCCTGTTCTCTGATCAGCCTCCCTGACTCTCTAGATAGGTGTTTGTAATCAGTTTCCAAGCCTTTTGAATCCCTGTGTTTGTTTTCTCCAGAGAAATGCTGGAACGTGTGCTTTTCAGGGCTGTGACCTTTCCTAAAGGTAGAATCATTCTTTTCTTCTACTTCCATGGGCTCACTAGAGTCTTCCTTATCACAGTACTTATGACCTAGATTGGCCACTGTTGGAAACAGGATACTGGGCTTGATGGACCTTGGCATATCTTATGTTCTTATGGCAGTATCGATGTGTAACTTGTAGGCATGGGAGTAAATATTTTGTGTGTCTATCTTTATAGAGTCCTACCATGCATGTGTTGACCGGACCATCCCCCACTAGGTTTTCGACTTCATCATCCAGTAAAGGCACTCACGGACACTTAAAGTCTGCCTTCCAAAATGGCTTTCTGTGGAAGATTCTAGTAAGCAATTAGAAGCCCGTGTCCTTATAGAGGAGCCCACACAAGCTGTAACAAATAATGCTTCTCAGTAATCACAATAATTCACAATGTTCTTTTTGGTTGTCTCTAATAATGTTTACGATGGTTTCTCAATCCTTGGATGTGATCCCAGCTAAGTACAGTCTTCCTTCCACCCCTCAGCATAGGACAACTGTAAACTTCAGGCACTTCTCCTCTTGTGTCCAGACAGCAACTGGGTCTCCACAGTCTGGGCTTGCTATATAAAGCAGTATGCCACCCCCTCTGTTCCCAGAGCCCCACCCACCTGAAGCTCACTGTCACTCACTCCAAGAATCCCAGTTCTTAAAGTAAACTCAACCCCAGTATTGCCTAGACTTCACCACAGTGTCTAAGTTAGGGCCAACTCAGATTTGACTATTAAAAGTCTACTGTATATATGTATGTGCATATTCAAAAGTGGTGTCCTGAAGGAGAAACCCCCCGTTTGCTACAAGTGTATATTCATGAGCATGAATTTGTTTCATTTGAGTGCCTAGAAAATGTAAATGTGTGCAAATTGCTTGCAGGCACATATACATTCATAGTGATGCGGGTACAATTAATTTGCATGCTTTAAAAGTTCTTGAATGCATACAGTGCAAGCCTAAAAACAGAATATGTCAAATGAACTGAAAGACAGTGCTCAAAAATCTGGAAAAACTTGTTTTAAATGGACATGAACTGAATTTAATTTGGCTGTGCACATCACAACAGAGTCCAGTCTCCCCACAAGAGTCCAATCTCTTCTGTCTTCTCCTCTTCTGGTACTTCTGAAGTACCGATTTAACTGATGTAAATTTGTTCTGCCTGGCTTCCTTCATTCTAACTCTGCAGCTCAGCTAAGGCCATAACTAGGGCTACTGTTGTCTGGGCTCACAGGAATAGGGGATATAAAGCCACAGACAGATTACACAGGTACACTAAAAAAAATTTTTAAACTGCCTCTAATGTTTCGATTGATTTTTACGTTTTTTGGTGCGCTGAATCCAAATCTGGTAACCAATTTGCTCCATCACGTACAGATTTTTTGTTACATTGGGTTAGCAGTTTGAGGTGAACGTTTCAGATTGAGTGCGATCGAGATAAATGTTTCTTGGATGAATTCTTTATACTAATTGTTTAGTAGTTATTCAAATAAGAATAAAGAAAATTGTAACAAGGCAGCACATAAGAATAGAGTAATGTCAACAAAACACACTGTGATGGTAGCAAAATTGTCTGCACTTAAAACAGCCACATACATGTGCACAAACATTGAGCATATAAGAGCGAGGTTAGACACAAAGCAAAGCAAAGAAATGTGCAAAAAATGTTGTACAGGTATGTATGTAAGAATAGAAAACGCAAACCGCACCATTGCAATACATGAAGACAAACACCCGATGGTGTGAAAATAAAATTCTAATAAATGAGATCCGACACTGTGGTAATAACTAGCAAATTTTTATTTCAAAGTTTAGTAAAAACACGTTATTTGTCAACACAGTTTAGATTTTAAAGTCATTCTTGGGTCAATCAATCTCCTGGTGGGCCCGATTCTTCTTCCCCCGAATGCTTCTCTTGGTGCGCTGCTTGGCGTATTTTTCATCTGGGGTTTCCAGCAGCAGCAACCAGCAGAAATCAGCCATCATAGTGGTGTTCCATCTTCCTTGGTACCTTCTCTCTGCGTCCTTGATGTCCTGGTGAAACCTTTCACCTTGTTCTTCACTGTACGCCCCCAAGTTTTCGGGAAAGTAGTTCACATGGGAGTGCAAGAAATGGACTTTCAGGCTCATGTTACAGCCTTGTTCTTTGAAGGCATTGAGCATCCTGGCAACAATATCCTTATAGTTCTCATCCCGCCTGTTCCCCAAGAATTTGAGAACAACATCCTTGAAGGAATCCCAGGCTTCTTTTTCCTTCTCAGACATCGTTTCAGCGAATGCTCCATCTGAAATGAGTTTCCTTATATCAGGGCCAACAAACACTCCTTCCTTTAGCTTTGCTTCAGAAAGTCGGGGGAACTTTCAGCAAAGGTACCGAAAGCACTCACCATCTTTTGGAAGGGACTTGATGAATTGCTTAATGAGACCCAACTTAATGTGGAGAGGTGGTAATAGAATTTTATCACGAGGTACCAAGCTCTCATGAAGAACATTTTTCTCACCGGGTCTCAAATACTCCCGAATTGGCCAGTCTTTTTTCCCCCAGTGTAGGTCGCGGGCCCGGCTATCCCACAAGCAAAGGAAGCAGGGATATTTGGTGAAACCGGATTGCTGCCCTAATAGCATGGATAGAATTTTAAAGTCTCCACAAATCATCCACTTATGCTCATCATAACGAATCTTCTGAAGAATCAGGGCCAAATTCTCGTATTTTTCTTGGAGAATAACAGAGAGAGCAATAGGAACTGAAGCGAATGTGTTGCCATTATGAAGAAGAACACCTTTTATGCTGTCTTTTGACGAATCAATGAACAGCCGCCATTCAGCAGGATCATACTTGAGTTTAAACTTTTCCATCACTCCGTATATATCGTTGCAAAATACCAAATCTTCCTCTTTGCTGAAATACTTCAAAAATTGTGTCTCGCGGTTGCGGTACCAATAAAAAGTTGTTCCTGGTGACAATAGATTTTTCTGTTTAAGCCGAGAACCTAGCAGTTGGGCAGCATCTTTTGGGAGTCCTAAATCCCGGACTAAATCATTCAATTCAGCTTGAGAGAAAAGTTCAGGTTTCGGTTCTGGTTCAGTTTCAAACTCGGAAGTACTGGACTCATCGGGAAAAGCCATCTGATGAGTCTCATCATGATCAGAACCGTCCACACAAATATGATCCAAAGATTTTGGTGGTTCAGGCACAGGTACTTTGTTGCTATGAGGCATAGGCCTAATTTCTGAGGGAAGGTTGGGGTAACTTATTACGTTCTTATTTTTTAAGTTGTATCCCTTCACAATGCAAGAGCAAAAATAGCAGTCACTGCTGTGGTCTCTTTGTTCACGCCACATCATAGGTATTCCGAAACGAAATGCTTGTTTTTTACCTTTCATCCATAAGCGTAGATCTTCCTCACATGTCTTGCACACTTTGTGAGGAGCCCACGGTTTGTCTTGATCGCCTAACTTCAAACCGAAATAGGCGAAATATACTTTTTAAATAAATGCAGAAATGTTCCTCTGCCGCTTTTTCACGGTATATTCCCCACAAATAAAACAAAAACTGTCCGGAGAGTTGACGCAACCTCTGGCTCTGTGAGCCATCACAAATACACAGCACTGCAAACTACAACTGTAGTGAACCACTTCGGAATAAAGCTTGATTACGACTGAGCAAACAAAAGGTAATAATGAACTTGCAAGAAACTGAAATTTGACAGGAACGTTCATGTCGCAACCACCGTGTTTGAGCGAGCGAGCGAACGAGGCGAGGCGAACAGGAAAGAACATGCGCCAGGGCGAGTACTGGATTTAGCCCCCCGCCTCCCAATTGTCCTGTTAATGTATAAAATGAATACAAAACACTCTAAAATATCATGAGGGAGTGTTTCTAGTTAGTTAACCATTACAACCTCTATTTTGGGCCAAGAAAATAAACTGCAGTCGGCTAAAAAGAAATTATGTGAACATTCCTTATATGGGTAAGAAATCTAATTTTGCAAGAAAACGTGACGTGATGGAACATTTTGGCTATTTTTCCTGGATTCAGCACCCCAAAATCTATAGGAATCAGTTGCAAAACTGGAGGCAGTTTTTTGGTAGTGTACCTGTTTTATTAATGAAATACTGACCCAGAGAATTTGTTTTTATCTTTCCTCTTCTCCCCTCCGGTGACCTGAAGGATCCATGAAGTACAACTAGCAGCATGGAAGTAAAAAATAAGATTGGGGGCTCTGATCTGCTGCACTCCCACCCTCCCCTTCAGCACAGACTTCCTGTTATTGCGTGGATCAAGAAGGCAGGAAAATGGTAGTGGGGCCATGAACCCTGCTGTGGCACAGCTTTCAAGCGCATGCTGCTGGTGTTTCACAGTCCCAACTCCCGGCAGTACTTGGCCTATGGGAGCATGCCCAAATGTTCAATAGGGCAGTCCACCCCTAGTGAAGATTCTGGTCCCAACTCTAACTGCTCTAGCATCAGCTTCTAAAAGGAAAATGAGGTCTTGAGGTGGTGATGGGAGTTGGGGTACAGGGGCTACATCACTGATTACAATGCACACTGCTAATGTTATGCATCTAAATCTCACCTGCTGCAGGAATCCCGAGGTCTGTCTAATGAGACAAAGAATGTTTTATAGTCTCAAGAGTACTGTTTAAAGCAATTTTTCAGTGTTAGATCTTGGTTTACTATAATAGAGGTTGAAATTACTTTTAACTCGTATTATTCTGCCAGAAGAGGTCTGAAATTCTTATATAGGATGGAATCTGGGAGGGGGTGAAGGAGGTGTTCTTGGTGATGAGTAGGGCATCTGTTTTTTTCAGGTTTATGGATAGGTGGTTTTTGGATAACCACTGAGAGACATCAGAGAAAAAATGTTGAAGTTTGTGGTATGATGGGTTATTGAGGTTGAGGGGTGTGTAGATCATAATATTGACTGCATAAATGTGGTAATTGATGTTGTGAGTTTGGATGATGTTACAGAGGGGTTGTAGGTAGATGTTGAAGAGGAGAGCAGAGAGGGTGGGGCCATGAGGGACACCTTGAGTTTGAGAGTAAGGGATTGAGGATAGTGACCCAATTCTTATCAGCTGTGTTCTGTTGTGAAGGTAGTTCTGGATCCATCTTAATACAGTGCTCTGGATTCTGATTGACTGGAGATGTTGTAGAAGGGTGTTGTGGTTGACAGTGTTGAAGGCAGTGGAAATGTCACGGAATATCATGATGAATCCTTGGTGGATGTTCTGGGTTCCTTTTATGAAGTTGTTGAGGAGTAGAGGGGTTAGGAGGGTTTTGACTCTGTGCTGAGGTTGGAAGTCGTGCTGTTCTGGGTCAAGTGGTACATGTGTGTCAAGGTGATCTTGTAGCTGGGTTTGGACAGTTTTTTCTATTTTGGATAGGAATGGGAATCTAGCAATAGGTCTGTGGGAGGATGAGTCTGAAGGGTCGAGGTGGGGCTTTTTTAGGAGATGGTGAATTGAGGAGTTTTTTAGGCAGGCCGGTAGGTAGCCATGTAGTAGTGAGGTTTGGGTGAGTTTGGCTAGGAAATGAGCAAGTTCAGGTAGGGTGGCTTTGATCCAGCTAGATGGACAGTGGTCAAGAGGGGAGATGGTGATGTTAAGTGAGGATACGATGTTCTGGATGTTTTCAGGAGAGATCATTTCAAAGGTGGTCCATGAATGTGTTGACTTGGTAGGAGGTAGAGGTGAGTCAGGTTCGGCAGGCGGTTGGGGGTGGCGAGTGGAGAAGTCAGCCAGTTGTTGAGGGGTGATAGGGTAGATTGTGGGATTGTTGGTGGGTGTTGCTGTGAGATTTTTACGAGGGAGAATAATTTGTGTGGGTGGTTGAGGGACCTTTGTATTAGTTTTGTATGGTAACTTTGTTTTGTGAGGTTGGCAGCTTGGTTGTACTTTCTTAGGAGGGTCATGCACTGAGTTTGATCTATGGGTAGTCATGTTTTTCTCCATCTGTGTTCTTGTTTTCTTAGATGGGATTTGAGCTTGCGGAGGTTGGGGGTGAACCATGGGGTCCATTTGTGGGCAGGGTTGTGAGGTTGGGTCGAGGTTGGTAAGGAGGCGACTTCGCTGAGAAGATCGTTCCAAGTGTTGATGACGGAGTCAATGTCCTGGAGTTCTGTAGTAGTAATTGGGGAGATGTGGGTGAGGAAGGGGTCTTTGTGGAATTGTTTGAATCTGTTCTTGTGCAGGTTGGGGGTTGCAGACTTGCAGAGGTTTTTGAGGTGTAGTTGGAAGGCTACTATCTTGTGGTCTGACCAAGGTAATGGGATGGTTTGGATTGTGGGTGGAGAGGCGATGTGGGTTGGGTTGTTACTGGTGAATATGAGGTCTAGGGTATTGCCTTTGCAGTGGGTGGGGGAGTTCACTAATTGTGAGAGGTCTATTGCTGCCATTGCTTCAATGAAGGCTGTCAATTGTTTGGGTGGGGTTGATTGAAGGTTAAGGTCTCCCATTAGGATGAGGTCCTTGTGCTTTGTGGTGTTCTTGAGGGTTGTGTGAATCAGATTGAAGAGGTCATTGGCTGGTGCTGACGGGGAACAGTAGACAAAGCAGATGGTCAGTTGTTTGTCTGTGATGGTGAGTATGTCAAGGGTGGTAGTGGATTCAACAGTTTTTTCTTGGTGAAGTTTAGGTAATCTTTGAGTATGAGGATGCCGCCTCCTTTTTTTATGGATACATGGGGAGTGGAAGAGACTGTAGTTTGGGGGTTGAATTTGGTTTAAGAAGACTGTGTCGGTTTCTGCGAGCTATGACTGTGATGCAGAGGATGTTCAGGTTGTAGGTGAAGAGGAGATCCCTTATGGGTGTTTTGTTCTTTCCTGAGCGTGTGTTGATAAGGGCACAGTTGAGGGGTGTTGGGGTAGTGAGATTGATTCTGATGGGTTTGGTTCCAGTGTTATGGGTTGAGATGGTGATGAGGTGCTTCGGGTTGCAGGTGCGGAGTGGGGTGGAGTTAGCTGTTATGTAGTATGGAGGAAGGGGGTGGGGGTGATGAGAAGGGGGATAGCAGAGGGGGGGGTTTGGGTAGGGATATATGAGGGATTTTGTGGAGTAGGATAGTATAAGCAGGGTTAGGGGGGAGTAGATGAGAGAATGTAGTTGTAGCATGTTTGGTAATGGGGGAGATTGCTCCCGGTAGGTGGTAGTTAGAGCTGTGATAAGGTGTTGGCTTGTGTGTTGGTTCATCTGTTTTATCCCTGGTTTCTGTGCTGTTTTGTTCTTTACTGAGCTGTTAGAGTGTTGGAGGTAGCTAATCTGCTGGCTGAGGTTGTGTTGGTGTCATATGCTGATTAGCTAGTAAGTGGTTGGGGATTATGAGAGCAGGAATATATAGCATACATAACATAGAGACTTACATATTATGGCTAAGAGTCCTGGAGTCAGAGTAGATTCGCCGGCAATGTGGCTTACAGGCTTGTGGCTAGGTGTCCAGGTGTCTGAGTAGTTTCTCAGATAGTTTGGCTTACTAGTTTGAGGCTGAGTGTCCAAGTGTCTGAGTGGATTTGTGGGCAATGCGGCTTACAAGCTTGTGGCTGAGGTGTCCAAGTACCCTGTAGTTTTTCAGGCTCTGAGGTTTAGAGAGTTATGTTGCATGATTATGTTCTTGTTGGAAGGCTGGCCCTCGGTTCCTGCCTAAGGGCCCTGCCAAAGGACCCTCAGGCGAGGCCCTCAGGCAGGGTCCACCAGTGTGATGGAGAAAGGCTGGTGAAGAGCGCGGCTCTGTATTTTAAAGAAGCAGGCTGAATGGAGGCAGTTCAGATCTCTGGGCTGATTGGAGGTTTCGGCGGGGAGCGGGGAGGAGCTTACCTCCTTGCTCCTTGTAGGGATCCCGATCGGTCCGGCGTGGTGGAGAAAAAAAAAGAGGGTTGCCCATATTGGAATACTACTGGGTGGGTGATTTTAGTATTAAATGGGTATTCTGTTAGTTCATGGCTTAGACTTCTTCTAGTGACAATAAGGTTGATTTAAGTTATGTCGTCCAGATTTTTAATGCACTGATATACTTTATTGATATAGTCAGAGTTTTGATCTTTGAATAATAATGAGTTAATGTTTCAATTATTATTATGCTATTGATCTATGATTATTATTATATTTAGGGCTTCCTTTCTTGTAAATTTAGGTGTTTATTTTCCAGCTATGTAGGGTATGATATCTTGGGTGAGCATTCAAGCCCAGGGCCTCTTGGAGTCTCTCAAACAAACCAACTGAAGCAGTTTCAGGGAAATAAAAATATTTTACCTGACAGCCCTTCAGTAATACCACTTACAAAAATGTTAAAAAAGAACCAATGATCACCTACTACAGTATAGCAGCAGAAACACTGTCCCCATTCTTAAGCACCAAACACAATATGGTTGGAACTGGACACACAGAGATAAACCCAATTCTGATCCCGCGGGGCATCTCTAGCCCCTGCAGGATCAGAATCACATCTAGGCCTGTACGGGAAGGCTGGGACCCGATTCCTATCTGCCTGCATGTACAGGTCCCTGCCTGGCTAATTCAGTCAGGCTCCTGAATGGAGACGCGGTGCCATGATGTCCGGTTGCCATGGCACCACGGCTCCATTCAGGAGCCGTGATCCCTGGCCGCTGACCACTTTCACCTTTCCCTGTAGCCAGACCCCCGATCTGGCCTCCCATGGCCAGGATCAGGCTGCGGTGAATACCCTGCACCCCCTCACCCCCTCACCTTTTTGCTTCCAGCAGGGCCTCCCATCCCCGATGTCTAGGGGGACATTCCACCTCCGAGGTGGAATATGTAGTCCGTCCAGTCTGCCGATCCCGGCCACGGACCGCCTACTTCCCACCCTAACTCTGCCTCCGCACAGCCCCTTCCCACCCCTGTCTAAGCCTCCCTGTACAAACTCCTTGTTTGAAGGGGGTGGCTTAGTCGGGGACAGCAAGGGGGACGAATAACAGGGATGGACGTCCCAACGGGACATCAATCCTCGCTATTCATGGGACAGAATAGACCCCCATAGTGGTTGTATTTACATAATTCTGCGGTCAGAACATTGTATGAGTGAGGTCAATCAACATCCAGCATATTGAAATCACCTATCAGTGGCACTTCTCTTTTCACAGCAATATTGTGAATGTCCTCAATTAAGTCTCTGCCCAGGTCTTCTATCTATGAGGGAGGTCTGTATATCACAACAATTCAAATAGATGTTCTATTCTCTCTTTCCAAATTAGCCCACAGTGCCTCCTCCTTACCTCATAAGCTCTGCAATTCTGTTGCTCCCTTTCTTCCTACTCTATCCTTCCTGAATAGATTATAACCCAGTATAATTATACCCCAGTCATGGCTAAGCTGTTATGTTCCATTCAAAGAGGTCTGTTACAAGCACTGTGGTAATTAGGCAGTCTCACTGGAGGAAGGGAGCCTTTTCTATAGCAGCCCCAGTCCTATGGAACAGTCTCCCAGCTGAATTGCACTTTGAGCTAAACCTTCTCTCCTTATGGAAGAAATGAAAAGCATTTCTGTTTACATTGTATGGAAGGGGTTAGGAACGTTAAAGCCCTTGAAGAAAGAGAGAAACTGAGACATTCTTGTGATATGATTTATCTATATGATTATGTACAGAATCTTGAACACTGATTTGGATGTTTTTCTCCAGGAAAGTGGAATATAAATTTATAAATAATAAAGTCAAAACTATGTCAGAAAGATTACCTGCAAAGAAAGCAGGCTCTAATCTCTGCAAATAATTATTTTTTGGGGGACAATAAAGCAAAACTACTGGTGTAGTTCTGCTTTGGGCCAATTTACTAAAGTGCTCAGAGCAGCTAGCTTGGGTTTTTGCCTGGCCCATGCTAACAGTTAGGAAGAGCAGAGAGGTGAGAAAGTAATGCAAAAAAGTCCTTTATTTAACTATCCCAACATGGCCACATTTCGGCAACACTTTCATCAGGGGGTTACCTCAAAAGAGAACCATATAAATAAAACATATAAAATAGGTACAGAACAATCAATATTGTGCAAATACACATAATAGATAAATTAATAACCCAAATTAAAGACAAATATGTATTCATAATTAACAATAACATGGAATAAAAACCATAATGAAAGGTAAGATGAAACTTAATTTGATAACTAAAAAACATTAAGAAACAATTGAAAAACATGTGTAAAGAACAATCAGATCAACATTAAAAACAAAGTAAATAAATAATAATTGAGTAAATGAACAAATATACAAAAAGGCCAGGCAAAAAAACATACAGCATAAAAGCAGCGTATCATCTAAGTATTCCTATCATGCCATACTGAGGAGGAGGGGAGGGGTGGTCATTAAACAAGAGGACCACTGACTTACTTGCGATTAATAGGCATTCAGATTCATGGGGCACACTCTAGTGTAAAACTGTGAAGTGCTACTCATTGTAAAAATAAAATCATAAATAATTACAATAGCTTAAACAGAGATGTAAATGTGTGTCCAGAGCAGAGAAGTATTAGGAAGGGAACTAAACGGCCACCACTGATAAACAGCACTATATTGAAGAGAACGATGAATGCAAAATAAAAAGCCAGAGAGATACAAAATACGATTAGTAGCAAACAAGCGCTTTGGAAAAGGTTTTCAGGCAAAATGTTCAATTATTGCAGAAAATAATGAGAACAACGAATATATACAAGTATTTATCAATTGCAACCCAAAATAAAGAAGAAAAGGTATGTAGTGAACATTCTAAAAAACACCCAGTCATTAGGCATCACATCTAACTCAAATCCCCCACTCAAATGGCCGACCCCAGATGCACAAGACCGACCTTGGAATCGGCCCTGTACGTCCGGGGTCATGATGCTGCCCACTGCCCGCCCTTGCTCCACCTCTGGCCTGCCCCCTCCTGCCCATGAACAGAGCTCCACAAGCATCTCTGATCTACGTGCAGGGAACTCTGTTCTGTGAATTGCGAACCTGGATCGGACGTCCACCCACGCTATACACCGCATGGAATCGACCCTTATGCATATTTGCACAATATTGATTGTTCTGTACCCATTTTTAATGTTTTATTTGTATGATTGACTTTGAGATTAACCCTTGATAAAGGCATTGCTGAAACGTGGACGCATTGGGATAGTTAGATAAAGGACTTTTTTGCATTACTTTCTCACCCCCTCTGCTCTTCCTGGTGTCCAGCGAGATTGCACGTGTGTTTTTGTTGTGGCCCTATTCTAATAGCTAGGTCATGCTAAAAACACCCATGCTATAAAAATCCTATGCTAACTACTTAGCATGGGTTAAAGGAATAAGGTGAGTTATGGGCGGAGAGAGGGTGTGGCCAGCAGTTATCCCTAACTGGCTAAATTAGGACAACTGAATGGCTGTTCAAACTTTAGCTGGTTTTGTAATATGGCCAATGGCTGAATTTCATTCCTGACTGGATTACAAAATCTCAATCTGGGCACCCTGAAGGATATTCAATACCAGTGCCTGGATATGGCCCAAGCACTGAATATCTGGGAAGAATTTAAAGTGGCAATGGCCAGCCACTTTAAGTCTACCGCCACTGAATATCTCTCCCTACATTTATAGGGAATGATTAAAACACACATTGGTATTTCTTTGACTGGGTGACCAAGGAGTTGGACTGAGGGAGAGCCCTAGATGTGATGTACTTAGATTTAAGTAAAGCCTTTGACATTGTTCCGCACAGGTGACTTATAAAAAAAACTGAGCATCCTAAGGATGGAACCTAAAGTTACTGATTGGGCTAGAAATTGGTTGAGTGGGAGGCAGCAAAGGGTACAGGCAAATGGAGCTCATTCTGAGAAGGAGGTTACCAGTGGTGTGCCATAGGGATCAACCCTTGGTCCAATTCTTTTTAACATCTTTCTTAATGATATTGCGGAAGGGCTCTTGGGTAAGGTTTGCCTATTTGCGGATGCTACCAAAACCTGCAATACAGTAGACACCTAGGAAGGAGTAGATAACATGAGGAGGGATCTAGCTAAGCTTGAAGAATGGTCGAGAATTTGGCAGCTGTGATTTAATGTTAAAAAGTGCAGGGTCATGCATTTGAGCTGCATGACCCTGGGAGCAGTACAGTGTAGGGGGTGAAGTACTTCTGTCCATGAAAGAGCGGGACCTGGGTATGATTGATTGTGTCTGATAATTTTAAAGTAGCTAAACAGGTAGAAAAGACGACAGCAAAAGCCAGAAGAATGCTTAGGTGCATAGGGAGAGGAATGGCCAGCAGAATAAAGGCGGTGATAGCGCCTATTTATAAGTCTATGGTGCGACCTCATTTGCAGTTTTGTGTGCAATTCTGGAGACCGCACCTTCAAAAGGATATAAACAGGTTGGAGTTGGTGCAGAGGATGGCTACAAAATGGTTAATAATCTTCGTTATAAAGCATATGAAGACAGACATAAAGATCTTAATATGCATAAATGCACAGGAGGAAAGTCTATTTCAATTGAAAGCAAGCTCTGCTACAAGGGGACATAGGATAAGGGTGAAAGGGGATAGACTCAGGATTAATATGCAGAAATATTTCTTTACAGAAAGAGTGGTAGATGCATGAAATGGTCTCCCAGTGGAGTTGGTAGAGACAAGGACAGTGTCTGAATTTAAAAAAGCATGGGACAAATGCAGAGGATCTCTAAAGATAAAAAGGGGACTATTGTAGTTGATATGGTAGAGAAGGCTAGATAGATCATGTGGTCTTTTTCTGCTGTCATGTTTCTATATTTATTAAACAGGAGAATAGAGGGTTCAAGATCCAAAAGCAGCCCCCAAAAAGTAGGCTTTTAGTCTGGGCTTCAATAAGACCAGGGACCAAACCTGACACACTGCTGCTGTCTTGACTTTCTTTCCTCTCAAGCCCTTCTTCATCCACTAAAACCTGGCTTTTGTCCTCTACATTGTACAGAAACTGCTCTTGCCAAAGTCTCTAGTGACTTGTTCCTTGCCATATCCATGGCCTTTATTCTATCCTCATCCTTCTTGACCTTATTGCTGCTTCTTACACTGTTGATCACCACCTTCTCCTTGATATCCTGTCCTCGCTTGGATTTAGGGGCTCTTCTGTCCTGGTTTTCTTATTTCTCCCATCGCACTTTTAGTGTATGTTCTGGTAGATCCTCTCTACCACCTTCCTGATTTCAGTTGGTGTACATCAGGGCTTGGAACCTCTCCTATTCTCTCTCTACACTCATTCCCTTGGTGCAGTTATCTCTTCCCATGGTTTTCAGTACCATCTTTATGCTAATGACTCTCAGATCTACCTTTCTGCACCTGAAATCTCCTCTCTGCACCTGAAATCTCTCCAGGAATCCAGGTCCAGATATCTGCCTGCTTATCCAACATTGCTGCCTGGATGTCTCACTGCTATCTGAAATTGAACATGGCCAAAACGGAGCTCCTTATCTTTCTCCTTAAATCTACCTCTCCTCTTCTGACCTTCTCTGCTTTTGTGGATGACACTATACTCCTTCCTGTTTCCTCAGCTTTCAACCTTGAGGTCATCTTTGACTCTACTCTCTCTTTCTCTGCACATATCCAACAGCTAAAACCTGTCACTTCTTTCTCTATGTTGTTGTTGTTGCTAAGTGCCATTGAGTCTTCCAATCTGAACACAATACTAAGACCCTTATCTACCCTCTAGTTATGTCCTCTCTTGATGATTGCAACCTGTTCCTCGCTGGTCTTTCTCGGAATCATCTGTCTCCCCTTCAATCTGTTCAAAACTTAGCTGCACGGTTTATCTTCCACCAGTGTCATTATGTTCATGTAACCCCTCTTCTCATGTCACTTCACTGGCTCCCTATCTGTTTATGCATCCATTTCAAACATGTCCTATTGACCTATAAGTGCATTCATTCTGCAGCTCCTCATTACCTTTCCTCTCTTATCTCATTCTACACCCCTCCACAGTAATTTCGCTCCTATGGCAGATCCTTTTTATTTGTGCCCTTCTCTGCCACTACCAACTCCAGACTTTGTTCATTCCACCTTGCTACTCTATATACCTGGAACAACCTATCTGAGTCAGTATGTCAGGCTTCTTCTCTAGCCCTATTCCAATCCAGGCTAAAAATCCACCTCTTCGAAGCTACTTATGGAACCTGATGCCCCTCACTCTCTTGTTCACCACTTATGTGTATATTATCATATTCTAATTCCCAGTTTGTGATGTTTGTAAGCTCTGATGAGCAGGGACTGCTAGTTATATCGATATGTATAGTGCTATGTATACCTTGTAGAGATATACAAATGATAAGTAAAGTAGTAGTAGTAGTAGTAGTAGTAGTAAATCTATTCCAGACATATGGCGCTGCAAGGTGGAAGAAGTTGACTGTAGAGATTGGGTAAAGGGAGAGATAAGAGAAGAGCAATAAGGAGGAGCTGAACTTGTAGGTCAGTAGGAGAAGTTTGAATTATATGCAGAAACAGATGGGGAGCCAATGAAGTGACTTCAGAAGAGGGGTTAAATGAGGATAATGAAATTGACAGAAGATTAGTCATGCAGCTGAGTTTTTAATGGATTGAAGGGGAGAGAGATTGTTCAGTAAGAGGCCAGTGAGGAGCAGGTTACAGTAGTCTAAGCAGAAGGTGATTAGAGAGTGGATAACGGTTTGGTAGGGTGTTCAGAAAGGAAGTGGCAAATGTTGCTGATGCTACTGAGAAAAAATGAGAGGTTTTAGCTGTCTGTTTGATATATGCAGAGAAAGAGAGAGAGAAGTTAAAGATGACCCCAAGGTTATAAGCCCAGAAGACAGGGAGGATGATAGTATTATCCACAGAAACAAAGAAAGGAAGAAGGAAGGAGGTAGAAAGATAAGAAACTCTGTCTTGGCCATGTTCAGTTTCATATAGCAGTGGGACATCCAGACAGCAATGCCACACAAGCAGACTGAAAGATTTGGGCCTGGATTCCTGATGAAATTTCTTGTACAGAAAGGTATATCTGGGAGTCATCAGCATAAAGATGGTACTGAAACTCATGAGAGGAGATCAGGGTATCAAGGGGATGAATATAGAGAGAGAAAGGAAGAGGTCTCAAGACAGATCCCTGAATTACACTGACTGACTGGTTAGCAGTCAGGGCCATACCAAGCCATAAATGTGCCCTGTGTGACTTGCACATCTGCCCTCCCCCCCTCATCTCACCCTTAACTCCATGTCCAGCTGGCTGCCTGCCCTTGCCCTGCTGCAGCCAGTGGCGTAGCGTGAGTTGTCAGCACCCGGGGCAAGGCAAGTAATTTGCGCCCCCTAACCCGTGGATTTTAGCACTCGAGTCTCTTCCACTAGATTAGTTAAAGAAACCCTTACCCCCTAAGCACATGTATTGTTTGTTATGAAAATACTGATGTAATTAAAGTAAAATGCATCTAAATACAAGTTTATTTTCAAACACTTTATTGAGTGCGAACATGCATTACACATTCTCCACATTTTCAGCAGGTCTATGAATACAAATCTACAAATGTAGTAACCTAGCATGGGCCATGCTATTATATGTCGTCTCACAACCATCGTAAACGACAAAAAATATCAAGAACAAAAACTAAACATCCCTCTCTCCATACTCCGCTGTCGGGATCTCTCTCCCCTGACGGACCCCCTCCCACTTTGCCCCCTTTGCCCCCTTCCCTGCCTAACCACAGCAACCCCATTAGCCCCCCGCCCCCCCAGTGTGCTTACCCACCATAATTGGGCTGCCCCCCCAAACCCCCGATATTACCCCCTCCCGCTAGACTGAGGAACCAAATACCAGTTATATTCTACGTTGTTTTTTGCCTTATTTATTTTATTTTTTTTGTATTACTTTATTTCATATATTAAACGAGCCCTACAATCCCGGCATCCTTGCCCTGCCTTCCTTTTTTTTTTAACACCATGGCCATAAACCTACTCACCTGCAAATCACTCCACAGCCGGCACGCTGATCTCCAAGCGATCCGAGGACACACCGGGCCCGATCAATGCCTCCGGCCCAGACCTGCTCCCTCCGCTGCCAATGACGCTCCCCAGCAACGATTCTGCCTCCTGGGCGCCCGATCGCATGTGCTCCGGCCACGCTGCAAACGCCGGAGCACATGCAGCTCCCGCGGCACTGATTGGCTCCGCTCAGCTCAACCTCGAGCGGAGCCAATCACTTTAAATGATGCACGCAGCGTGCCTACCCTGACACGCCTCGCCTTCCTCCCCAAACGCGTGTGCAGGTTCCTGCACCAGGCCGGGCACCCGGTTACGAGCAGGCTCCGGGACCCTGCCCGCACCCTGTTACTTACCTGATGGCAGGGGAAAGGTCTCAAACACTATCAAGGATCCTAAAAACTCCTCTGTATCATAGTAACATAGTAACATAACATAGTAACATAGTAAATGACGGCAGATAAAGACCAATCAATACTTTATGACCAATACTTTATGACTATTATTATTATTATATTATAATTATATCATATATTATATTATATATATATATATATAATATTATATATATTATATTATATTATATATATTATTAGTATTATTATTATCAATACTTTATGACCAATACTTTATGACTATTATTATACACAATTTAGGATAGCTATCCAGAGGGTCGCCATGAGTCGACTCCGACTCAACGGCACTTAACAACAACAACCACATATATATATATATATATAATATATATATATATATTATATTATATATATTATTAGTATTATTATTATCAATACTTTATGACCAAATTTCAAACTGCTGAGTAGTTAAGCTTAGCTCCTCTAGCCCTAAATATGATTCAATAATTACTGACTTAAATAATATATCAGTGGCTCAAGCCACACCGATAAGCATCAGCACTTTAGTTACTAACTTCTATCACAGAAGTATTCCACACTTAACTTTCAATGGCGCTATTGTCCCTCATAAATTCTTGTAAGCAGTTTGCCCAACAAGGTCCTTGTTTCACCAAACGGCTTCATTGGGGGCCAGCAATCTGCATTCACCTCAAAGGGATTACCCTGCTTTTGTTTTAGGTGTGGTTTGAGCGACTGGCCGATTGCAGCGTCTACTGTGCCTTCAGACCGATTCGCACAGCCAGCACTGCAGAGAGCTGCGAGTGCGAGCGCGCCCCCCCCCCATGTTGCGCCCGGTGCGGCCGGCCCCCCCTGCACCCCCCACGCTACGCCTCTGGCTGCAGCCACTTTTTGTTTTCATGGCGGTGGCGCCAGCAGCAGTGGAGCAGACCTGACTTCAAATTAAAAAAAAAACACATGGGTCTTTCGACTCCAAGCTTGTATGCAGATCTGATCCCTCCCTGCTCTGACGTAGGTTTGCATCAGAGGAGAAAGGGACCAGACCAGCCATTCAAAGACAGGTCTTTGCAACTCTGTGCTTGAATGTCTGACCTGGTCCCTCCCTCCTCTGATGCAACCTACATCAGAGAAGGGAGGGAGGGACCAGACCTGTGTACAAGTGCGGAGTCGAAAACAAAAAGTGGTGGCGGCAGGGCAACAGAAGGCAGTGTGGGGGAGAGCTGAGGCCAGCAACCCAAAATGTGCCCCTAATCCTTTACTCCCTGTGCATTTGACCTGCTCACACAGGACTAGGTATGGCACTGTTAGCAGTTGAGGAGGATCTACCAGATCATGCAAGTGATCATGAATGTAGGAAAGTTTGTTGGAAACATAGCAGACATTCCACAGGATGCATAAGAAAGGGAGAGAATAGGGAGGAGGAGAGCAATGTAAATAAGACTGGAAGAGTTGTGGTTTGAGCCACAAGATGGAGTGAAAGATGCTTTGGAGGGCCAGGATTTGATCTGATTGTAAACTGGGGGCTCCACAGGGGCACTACCCTACTTTACCTTGATGTTATGAATAGAAACATGACGGCAGAAAAATACCACATGGCCTATCTAGTCTGCCCTTCCATATCAACCACTAAAAAAGTCCCCTTTTTTCCTTTAACAGAAACAGAGAAACATGACGGCAGAAAGACCACATGGCCTATCCAGTCTGTCACGGGTGGCTGGAGTTACCTCAGATAAGCCACCAATGGAAACTCCCAGCTTACAGAGAAAATATTTTTTATTTTTTCTATAACACACTTTAGTGTTTCAGGAATCTGAAATTTCAAATCAAGACCTACCAAAGGATAAGAACTCTCCCACAGTGAGCCACTTGAAATAGTTTAACTTTTATAAAAATTTCAAATTTTAATTTTAAAAAAGTGTCAATTCAATTTTTATAAATAAACAATACCTCTATTTATAAATGTAGTCAAGTATTTTTCTGTGAACAATTCTAAACAATGCTTCTATTCAACAGTGGTACAACATTGTTTCTTTTGAAACAGGCAGGTATTAGTTAACCAGTTTAAAGCTTGAGAGTTCTTTACTCCTTAGTAGAAGAAAAGTTCAGTTCTAACATTGTCTTTTCTCTGTAACTTTTCAGGTGAATGAGTATTATCAATCAGGTAAAGACACCTTTTGTTTCAAAAAATTCAACTACTAGAGCACCAGTGTTTTGCCAAAAAAAAAAAATAGTTATTGTGGCGTGTCAGTCACTTATCTCAAATTTGCTTTTCAGGTCTTGCTGCTTTCTTGATGTTGGGTGCCTTAGGATCCTCTCTTCTCCAGCAATATCCAGCAATAAAAGAAACTAGTGTACCTCCCTAGCTGTGTATGCAGTAACTATAAAGTGTTCTTATCTTTTTTCTTTATTTTCCATTTCTGTTACTTGTGAGTCTTGCTTTTCCCAAAAACAAAAGATAATCAGATTCCCTGTCTTTTACTCCCACAGAAGTCTGTACAAAAATCAGTTTGTCTTTATTTATGTGCCTTACAACTGCCAATCAGCTCAGGAAACCTATATCAATTGCCAATAAATGTAATTCTTTAAATAAGGCAACATTTGTTCTTCTTTTTTTAATATTCAATCCTTCACTCTTTCAAAAATATACTCTCTTCCTTACTGAAACAGTTAAGTTGTATCAGGATTAAACAATTCCTGTGAGCAGTACTCAGTTTTAAAACAGCTCCCCTTCAGGGTTGCTCTCACTACACTGGGAGTTTGTTACCTTCAGCCATATCTTTCCTTCACTCCTTGAAGGACTCAAGTGTTATAGAAAGCAAGTCACACACTGTTGAATTTTTAATCAAAGCGGTTTTCAAAATTAAACTCACTCTTCAATAAATCACTTCGGATTCTTACTTTCAAATAAACCACTTCAAATCTTCCTTCAGCTTGGATTTAAAACTGCTTGAATGAGTTTCAGAGCTTCTTCAGTCTTATTCCTGTCACCAAGAAAAAAGTTTCCACATTTAACTTTAATTTTCTCTCTGGCTTTCATTCTAGCTTCTTACACACTCCTCCTGTAAATAATTCTCAATTACTTACAGTTCTTATATCAATTAAATCCTTTTCCATACAGACACATTCTCTCTGGCTTGTCTTACCCCATTAGTCTTCTTTCCCAACCAGTAACTGAAGTTCCTGCATGTGGATTCTGTCCTCTCTGTAAGTGTTCTTACACCCAGCTCTGTCTGGAAACAATCCCTTACTACCTTCATTTCAACTCACACAGCACATTTTCAGTGCTCTACAACCCCTAGCACACATAAAAGTAATTTTACAGGTTATTTTCTTTAAAGTTTGCTTAATATCTGTTTTAGTTACTTAACTTGGTCATGCTTTTTATCACGTTATTTCCTCCGAGCTCTCCCCCTGCTTGTCCCAGGCTCAGCTGCTTCCTTCATCGACCCTGCTTTATGTATCAACTCTTTGAACACTGTATTGGAAATGTAGTCTGATTCTCCAAATATTTCATACAATCACATATGCCCACATATAATCCTTCAGAATCAGTGAAGATTTATTTATGTGGCATGTTTCCTTATTTGATGCTTCATTTGAACTAGCTAACCTTTCATTTTAAATGATTATTTCCTTAATTGAGACATTATTGACCCTTACCCTTTTCATTTATTTAGGCTCTTTTTATAAAAGTGAACAGATGCCTATGTGTCTTTATAAAGTACTGTGGTAAGAAGCGGAGATTGCACTCCAAATTCAAGTGTGGACATTTCCATGTGCTCAAGAGCAGGTGCAAATAAAAGCACTTGAAGTACACAAGTATGTGCATAGATTAAGGTATTTTGTAATCAATGCTTGTACCAGAGAAGTCCACCCAGACCGTGCCACTGGTTATGCTTTTATTGCAGTTGGTATTTTATAAGAGGCCTTTGCATGTGTATGTGGTAGTTTATGCACATTAGTGGCCTTTTGCAACATACTAACTGGCATAAAAGTATGCGCACTGGCATGGAAACACGTACTTTGCTGTACAAACACGTGCATGCATTCCCATAGCCGGATTCGCAGTCAGGGTGGAACGCGGGTGGTATTCAGAAATACACCTATTGATTATACAATGCCTTAATTTGTGTGTATACTTGCCTACTTAAACATACCTGCTATAGAGCAGGTGCAAAGGTCTGCACTTGAATTTTAAGCATGCTCTTTGCCACTTACGTTAGTATTTTATAAAGGCAAGTAGGGATCTACTGGTTTTTATAAAACAAGCTTAAAACTAGTGTATTTTTGCTGCCTTAATCTAGATGCCATGTTATAAATTCACCCTCTGCTTGTATATACAGTGCCATTTCATATAAGAAGTGCAGCAGTGAATGTAGATATTATTTTAAGCTCCGTCCTGTCATTTAAATTAAAACAATGGCTATGCAGGCCGAATACTGAGCCCACTGTTTATTTTTGCACGTGTTTATGAGCAGGTGTAATGATGTGTGCATCTGAAAGATGAGTCTCATTGCTAGAGTGTGGGTGCATATTTACAAACAGGATGGAGTCGGTGCAAAGGGTGGCTTGCCAAAATGATTAGTGGTCTTTGTTATAGGCCATATGGGGACAGACTTAAAGATCTCAATATATATACTTTAGAGGAAAGGCGAGAGAGAGGAGATGTGATACAAACATTTAAATACCTCCATCGTATAAATGCATAAAGGATCATTCTAAAAGCTTTAGTCGCGTTTTGGATGTCGGTAGACATGCACGACTGTACGTGGATGTCAAAATCATGGACACATCGCCATAAGCATTCCACAAACGTCTCCAGTATGGGGACGTTCAAGTAGGCATGGGGGGTGTCACGGAAGCTTGTCTGGGGAGGGGAAATGGACTTATATGTCCCCATTCGATCCCAGAAGCAGCGGAGCTGTCTGCAGGCATGTGCATATTTATTCCTGCTCCAGGCACAAATAGGTATCAGGAAAGTATTTGTTTTCACCTTAAAGCATCCAGAGAGTTTAGTGTCTAGGGAACGGAGTAATTTTGAGGTTGTTATTTCTCCTCATACCAAAGCAAAAAAACCTAAACCAAATATAGTATGACCCGTAGTATAATAATTTTCTTTTGTTGGAGCTGACCGTGGGGAGGTCGAAAGGGAAAACGACCCCCACCCAGCGGGTAGCTACTTTTTATTATTTACTACATATGTGGTATATCTTATTAAATGCCCTTGCTCTCTTCTTTATATTGGTCGTACTGTTCGTTCCATGAAACGTCGTCTGATGGAGCATGCCTCCCGGCTACGTCGGCGGATTACATCAGCCCCGATTGTTTCCCATTGTTTGGAGCACTCTCATGATTTTGCACAACTTACCTGGTCAATCATTGATCATGTTCCCCTAGATCCTCGACGAGGAAACAGAGAATATCATCTTCAACGTTAAGAACAACGATGGATCTTTCGTCTGGGTTCAGTTGAACCTGATGGTCTCAATCGGGAAATAGACTGGATAAGTCTGCTGTAGACATGGACGTTGTTGATAATGTCTGATGACAATTATTTTTAATTGCTAATTAACATTGAAACAGTTCTCCCAATCGGGTCAGGGTTTCCCGACATGTGGGGCCTCCCTGCTCTTTGATTGGTTGGTTCTTCTCTTAAGAGCTGGTTGTTCGCCATTGTAATTTAGACCTGTGCTGCATTGAGACAGCGTTTTTGGACGGTTGCTGCAAATTTTTACTTGGCTATTGCGTCGTGCGAGTGGACTTCTGGAAGCAGCGTTGTTTTGGACTAAGATAAGTTTTACATTTCTACAGTTATTTTGATTGTGGTTTTGGGTGAAGAACCTTAAAAATAATAAAAAGTAGCTACCCGCTGGGTGGGGGTCGTTTTCCCTTTCGACCTCCCCACGGTCAGCTCCGACAAAAGAAAATTATTATACTACGGGTCATACTATATTTGGTTTAGGTTTTTTTGCTTTGGTTATTGATTCACCTCGACCTTTAGGTTTTTTTTTCTGTATTTCTCCTCATACAGCTGACGTGTAAGTCTCCCTTCTGCCTTTTTGTTTAATTGTGTTAATGCTAAGTTTTTGGCAGTTTATTGATGTTTCCTTGTACTCCCCCTTTATTTCCTATGTTTTGTTGGGGTCTAAATAAGATGGAAATAGATTGTATTTTAAGGGGCTTATGATGTTTTGTTGATTTAATTGGGAGAGCTCCATTGTTTTTCCTATGTCGTTTATGGAATGATATTCGAATGTTAATTTGATAATGATAAAAAAAAAAAAAAAAAAAAAAAAAAAAGCATCCAGAGAGTGTAGAGAAGATGGATAATTAAGTGACAAGCTTTAGATTACAAAGTCCCACACTGGGATTTGAACCCTTGCCACCCAGTTCTTAAGCCACTACTCTAACCATGTGGAGCCCCATTCCAAGCGGGGCAAGTCCAGGCCGTTGGCCCTTCCAAAGACAGGATGGCCCGAATGTGTACTCGATTCTGCACCCGCGGGAGCTAGACATTCCTGCAGGTGCAGAATCATGCTCTGATTCTGTAGTGTGGGGTGTTAACTTGCAATACCTCCCCATACAGCCCTGCCTATCCTCCTGCTGGAACACCTGTGTCATGGCGTCCCATCACCATAGCACTGGGACACCCAGCAGGAACACAGGCACCCCGCCACCAGTCCCACTCTTCTTTCCCCACTGCCCAGCCCTCTGTGGGGGCAGTCGCAGCCAGGATCGGGCAGCGGGGATCCTCCTGCAGCTGCTCCTCTGTTGTTGCGGGACCACCTGGGCTGATTCCCTTTGGTGATGGGACTTATTCCACCTCTGAGGTGGAATAAGTCCCACGTCTGATCTGCCGCCCTGGAACGTACGGGGCCGTGTATGTTCTGGTTGTATACATTGCCCAGTCCCCGCCCTGTCGCCGATCCTTCTTGCCCCCGTCTAGAGCTCCCCTTGTATGTATGGGGAGTTTTGGATACAGAACTGGGTCCCTGTAAATAGCAGGAGTTGGATGTCCAAGCGTCCATCCCCGCTATTCGCATCTCTGCATTACCCACTATGCTATTAGATGTTTTGGTTCTGAAATGCTCTTGTGGGGATGTATACATAGACATTTGATACATGTACATATCGGACACGTCACCGCTTCTGGAATTGTGTCTGAACTTGCATGTGCCTATCTTTCTTTTCAGACGGTTTGGCTTTGACATCCTAGATTGCACTTGGACGTCCCATTTGAAATGTGCCTCATAGGGGAGAGCCTCTTTCAACTGAAAATAAGCTCTACAACGAGGGGATGTAGGATGAGGGTGAAAGGGGATAGACTCAGGAGTAATATGTAGTGATATTTCTTTACAGAAAGAGTGATAAATGCGTGGCAGAGTCTCCCAGTTGAGGTAGTAAAGATGAGGACTCTATCTGAATTCAAGAAAGCATGGGAAAAATGCAAAAGGTGTCTCAAAGAAAAAAGGAACTATAGTAGTTGATATGGAAGGCAGGCTAGATAGGCTATATGGTCTTTACCTGCCATTATGTTTCTGTGTTTCTATGTAATGTGGATCTGAGATGTGTAGGCTATGAGAGTAGATATGAGGATGATGGGTGCATGCAGGGGGTTAAAGGCATCTCTGGTGAGTGTGTTGGGATGTTTACCAAATAGGCAAACACTGTCAAAGCTACTTTATAAAACTCAAATTCCACAATGGCATGCTGTGATCGCAATACTGTCTCCTTAAGAGCAGACAGACATGGTTCTGACACAGGATCTTTCTCCATCATTTTCCTGAGTATTCTGATTCCATTACCGTAGGAAAAAGCTGTTTATCTAAATGAATAACTTAGCATTTGGGGCTAAAGGGAGCCTAATAATGGAATAAATAGACTGGTTTTACCTTCTGTATGCTTTCTTTTTTGGCCCGTCCAAATAAGTTTTTTTCAATGTTTAAAATGGAAAAGTGGTTGAATGTTTTTCAATGACTGTATATTTTCAAAAAAATCTGATATCGAGTTGTTGTTCAGCATCTGGAATCCAAATATTTTGAGGGTGAATGAACCGCTCATACCCAGTTTCCTGTACCATGAATGTTATGCCAATATACTGTGATCTTTACATCTAATAAGAACTTTTTGCCTCCTACCATCTCTTCCTTTCTATCTCTGTATCTTGGTGTGTGTGTGTGTGTGGTGCGGGGGAGGAGGGGGTTCACATGGATTACATTTGACATTTTCCTTTTGACTCAAAAACAAACGAAAGGAAGCTAAAAGGGCATTTCTTTGAGCAACAGCTGTTCCCTTCATGTCAGCTTTCTCTTCATCAATCTACGCTGATGTTATGTATATTCACCTTTTTGTGTTATGTGATACCACATTGAATAAACGAAACTAAACATAGGAAATGAGTTTTACAAGTCAATAAATTGAAACTGAAATAGTAATTCATGTGGTTGCTCTCAGCTATTTGCTTTATTATAGAACTATATAAAGCTATTAACATACTTACAAGGCTCTACCAGGAAATTTGGAAGACAACATCATGGCCGGCTGACTGATTGGAAAAGATCTGTTTATACCAATACTAAAGAAAGGTGATCCGACTGACTGTAGAAAATATCACATAATCGCGCTGATCCCACATGCCAGCAAGATTCTACTCAAGATTATTCAGCAAAGACTACAACCTTACCTGGAACTAGAATTGCCTGAAGTACAAGCAGGGTTCAGAGAATGGCAGACATCTTCGCAGATGTAAGATGGATTCTTAAAGACTAAAGAATACCAAAAGTATATCTATATGTGTTCTATTGACTATAGCAAGGCTTTTGACTGTGTAAACCATGAGAAACTCTGGGCCACATTAAGAAGCATGGATATACCAGAACACCTGATCATTCTCTTGCACAATCTGTACATTGATCAAGAAACAACAGTTCAAATGGAACAAGGAGCAACAGAATGTTTTAAAATAAGCAAAGGTGCACGGCAAGGCTGTATACTTTCCCCCTACCTGTTTAATTTATATGCAGAACAAATCATCAGAGAAGCAGGATTGTATGAAGACAACAGAGGTGTGAAGACTGGTGGGAGACTCATCGCCAACCTTTGCTATGCTGATGACACCACATTACTGGCTGAAAGCGAAGATGATCTAAAACATTTGCTTCTCAAGATCAAAGAACATAGTCTTAAAATGGGCCTGCACCTTAATGTAAAGAAGATAAACATCCTGACATCTGGCAAAATCAATTTTCATCATTGATGGAGAAGAAATTGAAATAGTGGACAACTTTAACCTACTTGGATTAACTATCGATAAAGAAACAATAAACAGTCAAGAAATTAGACAATGCATTGCTCTTGGCAGAATGGCTATGAAGGATCTAGATAAGATTCTCAAGAGCAGAGATGTCTTTCTCCATACAAAGATTCGACTTGTCCAAGCCATGGCATTTTCAATAACATCTGGATGCGAAAGTTGGACAGTGAAAAAGATAGGAAGAAAATTGATACTTTGAATTATGGAGCTGGCAACAAATACTGTGTTTACCATGGACTGCCCGAAGAACAAATCAGTCAGTACTAGAGGAGATCAAACCTAAGCTTTCTTTAGAAGCTCAGATGACAAAACTTTGACTTTCAAACTTTGAACAAATCATGTGAAAAGAGAGGTCATTAGAGAAAGACATCATGCTTGGCAAGGATGAAGGTCAATGCAAAAGAGGAAGGCCAGCAATGAAATGGTTCAATACAATAACAGCAGCTATGGGTGCCAGTCTGTCGTCAAGAGCCGCCTGACTAAAGACCGAACACAATATAGGACAACAATCCAGAGGGTCGCCATGAGTCAACACCAACTCAATGGCACTTACCAACAACAACATACGCGTAAAGATGGGCAATTAGCAGAATTTTTAAAAAGGTTTTATTTGTATTTTATTTTGTTGGTGTAGTGGGATTTTTCTTTTTTATTTCATTTTGTTTTAATTCACTTTGGCAGCATATACTAAAACAGAAACCTTTGTGGCAAATAAAAAAGTATCCTTCCCAGGCTCCTGGAACCCCCCCTCCCCCATCTTCATCTTACCTGCTATCCCCAGGGATTTCATGAGGCAGGAGGAAACCCCAAAGTGGTCCTGCCTCACTGCTGCTGTATTCCAAAAGGGTTCCAGCAGAGTGTCTGCAACTGGGAATCACTCCTCCCCTGTGAAGACGCTGAGGTTAGCAGGACAGCTGAGAAGGAGGATCTGGGAGGTAGCTAGTATTTAGCAGCACTAAGCAGTTATCATGTTTCTTAACATGCTGTTAATGCACAAGTATGGTAACTGTTACCGCAGTGGCATGGCAGTTAATGCATGTTAATTCATGCTCTCACTGCATGCCGTGTTATGGCTCAGGAAATGGGTGGGCTATGGGTGAAGAATAGGAGTGGATTCACATTGAGGTAATGCACAGTCCTTTACCAAGCTCTGTCACTTGCGCAGTTAGTGCCGGTTCACTTCTCACTGCCTAAAGAGGAGCCATCAAGCTGTACCCACGCTAATAGCCAATATGCTTAATGCGCAGTAAAGAACTTTCCTCTGAGGCAACTGCACGGAACATGCTGAGCACATCCCTGACGGTTAGGACACAGCCTTTCCATTAACTGCACATTACGTTTTACAGTTAAAGCATGAAAGTGCAACACTTAAATGCAATTGTATAGGAAATGCTGTTATTTCCTCTTCCATTTTAAAAGAAGACACATACCTCCTCTCTGAGTTGATTGTTTTGCAGAAATGGCTTACTTATTATATATGTATGCAGAATGCATATAAGATCATCTAGCATAAAATCACCTGCATGCAAAGGCTAGTACTCATAAAAGATTCTTGCACAAATAAGTTTCACCTTCAATCCAATTAATTGCATCAGATTAACATCAAGAGAGATTTTTCTTGTACTTCTCTGAAAGAATGCCCTTCTTAAGATGTGCTAGCTGATAATATAAAATGTGTAAACATACTGGATATCAAGTTAGAGCATGAAGGAGATGATTTGGGAAGGTTTACATATGTAAAAAAAAACATTTACACATTTAAATCTGTATATACAGTAGTGAATTAGAAAAGGTTTTACTTATATGTGCATGCATCCGGCACACACAGATTTGAAAGGGTGCAAAAGAGTGATACCTGTATAAATCAAAAATCTCCCTGTTGGAATTTACACCTGGTCCAAGGCACACAGAGCTGCCAGCTCACTGCTTGATTGGACCTGGGGTTTTGAGAAAATCAATTCAAACAGCAAAAAACATAAAAAGTTAATTTTGAAGCTCATCTCCTAAAGTGGCTGTCCTTGCACCTAGAATATGCAAAATCAACCACTTACACATGTAACTGCCAGCACTTCCACACACAGAGACTTGAGCAGGGATGTGCATTCATTAGTGTGTATTCAGTTTGTTAGTGCACCTTCACAAACTTAGTGCAAGCAAAATGTATTTAACATGCGTTAAAGTATGGGGCATGTTTACTAAACCATGTTGGTTGTCAACATGGCAGATAGCCTGTGCTATCTTACCCCGTTGACAGCTAAAGCGGGTGAAATGCACATAGCATGGCAATTTTCCGTGCTATCTTCATGTTACACATGAGAAGTGGGTAGAGGTGGGATCGGGGTAGGGAGAAGACGTGGTGACCAATAACAGCCAGAGCAAAAACAACAGCTACACACTTGATGTCCCAATCATTGATAGCATGGCTGCAGATATTGCCACCTCAAGGTGGCATTGCGCAACCAAGCCATCGGTGGTGCCGCTGCCTGGCCGCTGCTGATTGGCAGCCATGGCAGTAACAGCATGGCACACCACCATGGCCCTGCTCAGACCCCCCCCCCCCCCCCGATGGACAAATGTGCCACAGATCAGACATCTTATCACTAGGGGGCAGCACTGCAAAACCAGCACTATTCTGGAAGATGCGGGAGACGAAGTAGGAGCGTAGGGGAACTGATCTATCCTGTACACTGCTATACCACCAAAGTCTATCCAGTAAAGATCAGGTATCGTGGGGAAGGGGCCAAGGAGCTTGGCTGGCTCTGAGATGTTCAGTGCCGGGGTTGAATGGCTAAAACTGTCTAACCCTAGAGGTTGGATGCAGTCTGGGGCGGGGGGGGGGGAGGAGGGTAGGTTCTGACAGGGGGATTGGAAGTCCATGTGCTTCTATGGGAGTTCTGGGGGGTCATGCTGCCACTTTGCATCAAGGAGGACAGATCAACTACTTGCTCTGTTCTCTCCCACTCCCTCCATTTAGCCCATGTTCTCTGCATCAGCAGTACCCATGCTACATGCCAATGCAGTGAACCAGGGCCTAGTGCGATATTGGCTTGCCCTGAGTGGTATCTCTAGAGCTGATGTTTGCCACTCCCCTTGCAGATACCATACTGTTTATGCATCTACCACGCAGCATTTTGATATGTGCCGCGCCATAGTTACAAAATTATTATCACACTTTAGTAAAAATTCCCCTATGAGTTAAGATATACTGTCAATCTGCATATGTTAAAAAATTCAAAGTAAAAATATTTTATTAACATGAATGTGAGAAATGAGCTAAAAATAAGTCTGAAAACAAGCCAAATCTTTTTCTCCTGGCAAATCAAATCCCTAGCCCCGAGTGATGCTGTTACGCTTTTGAATGTGATTATTTTGTCAAATAGCTGCTCCTATTTAAGTACCACAAAATACACATACTTTTCCTGCAGCCTTATGCGCATTTTACAAAATGCTCCATGTTCAGTAAGTCATTTTTAAAATGTGAATATCTTTCTTGGATGTCCCTTTTCTGACCTAGATGACCTACACAAAATTGGACTCCACATGTATCGGTCCACTGGTATAGGCCAGTACTTCCAAGGTTTCAAGAAAGTCATTTAACAGAAAATCCAAGGCTATGTCCAATAGGTGAACAGAGTCCTTCCAGTAATTGTCCAGTCTTGCCAGTTCTTTAGTCAACTGACTGCCTGCACCTGCCTGTTTATTTTTTTGAGTCCACGGATTCAAAGACTGATGTCCACCCACCTCAGTCTTGAGATGTCGGACCAGATGATCAAGGTGTTTGTAAATAGAAGAACTGCCACCATTAAATCAATCTTGAGTGCCTTGATAAATTGCTTGCATGTAATTGTGTCCAAATTGTTATTCCCAAGGTGTATAATGATGATGATGGCATCAGGGCATCCAGCCATTTTAGACTGGGTCTGGAGAAAAGTTAGTAGTTGGTGCCAGAGCATACCTGGTATCCTAATCTGGTCAGGTGTATGTGTGTTCTGTAAAGGTCATAGGCTTCAGAATGGGGTGGGTCACACGGGCCCTGGCCCCATCAAAATCTTTCCGGCTAACCAGGACCTGCATTGATGCTGCAATCGCAGCCTTCCCCTCCTCTTTTGTCCATGGAGATTGCATCTCCCATGGGCAGAGGAGAAGAGAGCATCTGCAATCATGGAAAAGATTCCTTCTGTCTGCTTGTGGGAGATTAGATCCCTGCAGGCAGAAAAGGAGGGGAAAGCCACAATTGTGGCCTTGATGCAGGTTGTCTGTCCATAGGAATCCCATCTTCCATGGGCAGACAGGAGTCTTTCCGCAATCACAACCACTCACTTCTCTTCTGCTTGTGAGAGATGAAATACCTACAGGCAGTAGAGGAGGAGAAGGCTGTGGGTACCTAGGGGGTGGAGTTAAGACGGAACGTGGAGTGGAGTTAGCGTGGAGCTTGGGCGTGGAGCTTGGGCCCCCAATCATAGAGGCATTCCACTGCCCTTGAAGATCGAGGTGTATTTTGTGGGAGCATTCGGTAGTTCTGCGTGATGTCCAGTGGATGTACAAGTTTATGGCGTATTAAAATTTGATATACTACTCTTCATTACCTAAAGCTGTTTACATAAAAACAGGAAATAAAAATATCTGGAAAAGAACTCCATTATTATGACAGCAAAGAGCACAATCACATAGGTAAGGAAAGAAAAAGGGCAGAAGGAGGAAGAGGAGAAAGAAGAGATTAAGAGGTGAAGCTATATTGCAGTGCGTTCCCAATAGGACTAGGAGGAGACTTTGAATGCTATCTGGAACAGGTGGGTCTTAAGGGCTGCCTTAAATACTCTATAAGAAGGAACCTTCTATAAGAAGGTTTGTTGTGGAGCACAGTGGTAGCGTATTCCAAAGTCTTGGGGGAATAAATGCTGAGTATCTGGTGGAGGTATAGTGGGTGTGGTTAACAGAAGGGAGATCAAGCTGACTAGAATGAATGGGCCAGAGGATACACGGAGGGGCATGCGGAATGATCATTGATGAAAGGTAAGGGGGAATGCCGGTATGGAGAACTTTATGAACGCCAGAATTTTGTACTGAATGCGGTATTGAATGGGAAGCCAGTGATAGTGAATGAGAAGTGGAGCAATACGATCAAACCCAGAGGCACAGTCAAGTAACCTGACAATCGTTTCAATTCGTAGTCTGGATGGCCGGTGAAAACAATGTTACCGTAGTCCAAATACAAGATGATTAAAGACAGATTCAAAATAGTGAGCACTGAAGTATCAAGAAAGGAGTGAAAAGACTGAATTTGGTGAAGGACATAGAATGTTTTCTTTACTACAGAACCAATGTAGTCATGAAAAGAAAGACCTGTATCTAATATAACCCCGAGGCATTTGATTGATGTAGTTAATGGCAGAGGGGTATCATCAAGAATGGATCCAAGTCTAGGAGTAGTGGATGAGTTAGTGAATCAGATAGTGAATGTTTTGTGGATATTAAGTTTCAGAAGATTGACCTTTAAACAGCAGGTGATTTGAGAGAGGCAGTTATTGATAAGGGATAAATCTTGATTAGTGGAGGAAGTATGAACACGACGAAGAATGTCATCAGCATAATAATATGCGGAGACACCAGCAACTTGCATGATAGTACTAAGAGGCTGAAACAGATGAGAAACTGTCTGATTCAAGGAAGAACCAATACATTTGGAAAAAAGATCCTTTTTTGCAGCTATAATCTTTGCCTTATAGAAAGATTGGTGTTCTTTGTAGCGAGTGAGCGATTCTGGAGTGCGCAGATGGCACCAACATCTTTTGGCCCTACACAACTGGGAACAAAGAAGAGAAAGATCAGAATAGTGCCATGGTGTTTTATGCTAGAGTAAGGTCGGTGTGGTCTTAGTGGGGCAACCTTACCCAGAGCAGTACTGAGTGTTTTGTACCAGATGGAAACCTGATCGTCCACAGAGTGGACAGAGAAATCCTGTGGCAAGACAGTGTCAGAGGAAGGAAAAGACAAATACGTGTCAGAAACAATGTGACGAGAGCAAACAAAAGTCAGATGAGTAGGCAGAACAGCCAAGGAGGAGAAAAGAAGAGAATTAAGCTTAAAGAAGATGCAATAGTGATCAGTCCAAGGGAGAACTAGGGAAGAGAAAGAGAAAAGAGTAAAGGGAAAGTCACACAAGGAGATAATCAGATCAAGTATATGAGCAGCAGCATGCGTTGGGAAAACCACATGCTGAATGAGGGAAAGATCAGCAAACCTCTAGAGGAAAAACCTCTCACGAGGAGTAGAGGGGTACCAAAAGTGGATATTAAAGTCACGAAGTATCAGAATCTGAGGGTAGAGAACTGTAAGTTCATTCAATATGAGAAGAAGCTAATCCCATAGTACAGAAGAAATTGAGGGGGGGGGGGCGATAAAGAATTATAAAATAGATCAAAGGATGAGAACCAAAATGCTTGAGCAGAGACTCCAGATAGTGAAGAGCAAGGGAGACCAGCTTGGTGATTGACAAAGAAGATTTATATATCAAGGCCACAGCACCCCCCAGTTTTAGAGATGCATGGGATAGAGATAGCAGAGCAACCCAGAGGAAGGCAGTGGTAGAGGACTGATTCCTCACCATCCTTTAACCATGACTCAGTGAGGCAGAAGAAGGCTGCGAGATTTGATAAAAGATGAATGAGTGTCCACTGATCTACACAACTTTGTACCAGGCTTCCCCTAGGAATAAACAAGTAAAAGACTAGTTAGTATCCAGTGTTGGCAAGTGATTGTAGGCAGATGTAAACAGTGTAGGCCACAGATTTCCAGCACTCAATCAATTTGATGGTGTCCAGGGTAAAGCATTCTGCTCTGTGACTGTTGCGGCACCTGTATGAAATGAGCGGGCTCTGAAATCATCAGGGTTCAGTCCTACCTGCTTTGACTGGTAGAAAAGAGGTATATTAAAATCTGTTAAATAAAATAAATAAATATAAAGCTCGACTTAGGATGGCCATGAATTGGAACTCGGCCAGGGAGGTTCCATTGGCATGTAGAAGAAGGTACCCTTCTTGGTATGGTTGATGCATAAGGTAATTATTGAGGTTTGCTAATGGGCAGGTGGTCAGGTATGACATTTCCTTTAAAGTCAAGGTGTATCATTTGCCTCTCTGGTCACGTGCACATCAGATTCCAAGAGGGCCCATCAGTGGGTGTCACTCTTTGAAGTAGCAACCAATTCTCCCATCCTGAGGGCTGCAAATAAAGGTAGAGTGAACACTACTTGGAATTGTATAAGCTCGTGGTAAGAAGAGCAGTTGCGATCCTTTGCTGACCAGGACGGTGAAGGATGTCAGGTGTGATTGGTTTCCTGCAATCAGGAGGCACTGTTACACCCTGGGCCTAGCCTTGCATTAGATGCCTCACAAAAATACTGTCACAAGGATCACACCAGCCACTTAGCTTTGTGAAAAGGAGAAGCCTATGAGCTAGTTCTTAACGAGAGTCTATGAAAGTCTGTGTGAATGGATATGTAGTATGTAATTGGCTATGCAGTCCTCAAGTGCCCTTCCAGGTCCCCCTCTCGATGAGAGAAAGTAGATGACTATGATTCGCTATCTTTGCAGGCATGAAGCCCATGTTGAGGGTGCATGAGACTGTTGGATGGGCGAGTGCTTTGTGTCCAGTGTCCCAGATGTAGTAAAAGCTGTAAGAGTAGCCGGGTTTAAAAAAGGTTTGGACAAGCTTCTGGAGGAAAATCCATAAACCATTATTAAAGAGGACCAGGGAAATCCACTGCTTATCCCAGGATAAGCATTGTGGAATCTGTGTGCCTTTTTGGGAACCTGACAGGTACTTGTCACCTGGATTGGCCACTGTTGGATACAGGATATTGGGCTTTATGGACCTTGGTCTGACCCAGTATGGCATGTCTTATGTTCTTATCTAAATGCCTATAGAGTTTATCCATTAATGTCATTAAACCCACCTCGGTACTATAACAAGGTTTAAAGCCAAGCTGAGAGATCCAAAATCCCATAACTTTCCAAATAAAGATTTAATTGTAAAGCTGCTTCTTTCTTTATAATTTTTGTATGAAAGGACTATTGCAGACAGAGCGGCAGTCTGCAAGTATATTTACATACAATAACATGGTAGCTTAAGAGAGGAATACATAACTGCCTCTAATAGATTTAGGAAAATGATATTCCTGCAAAGAAATGTTGATAACGGACTGAATAATAATCAAGAAATTGGTCTCCATGGCTTTAAGTAGCCATGACGAAGATAGATCTAATTCACGAATAGTCAGTCTAGGCCTCCTCTCAGGCTATATCACTGTCTCCATGTGCAAAATATCAAACAATAACATGGCGGTACGGGAAGTAGGAAGTGGAAAAACATAAACCAGCAAAGTATTCAGCATATTTATTTGAATCTAATTGAGTGACTCTAGACTCCTTGCCAGAAGATTGTTTTGTCAGTAAACTTGTCTCGAGATGGTTTTAAATCATTCTTTAAACCTTTGATTAGCTTCTGCTAAGATATTGGAAAAATATGACTTCTTAGATATCACAGTCTTAATATTAGGAAGGCATGTACCCTTTCCTTACCCTCTGCAGCAAGTGATGTTTTTGATTTTCTTCGCTCTTTCTCACCTCTTTCCCATGCTCTTTAATTCTCTTAGTTTTGAAGTAAACTAAGGAATATCTTTTGTATAATCCATAAACAAGTGCTAATACTAACAATGGCTCTAATCAATTCTTGAATATGCCACCATGCACCGATATGGAAGTCTATTCAGTTTAAAAAGTAATCATAGAAAGGGCAGACCAAGAATCTGAGGCATAAAAAGAAGCCTAATTTCCAAAAAAGCTATATCTGCACCATTCAAAAATATCACATCTATAATATGCTGAGCAATATGCATTAAAGCAGGAATTCTCAGCCCAGTCCTTGGGACACGCCAAGTCAGTCAGGTTTTCAGAATACTCACAATGAATATGCATGAGAGAGATTTGTATACAATGGAGTCAGTTCATGCAAATCTCTCTCATGCATATTCATTGTGGGTATCCTGAAAACCTGACCGGCAAGGTGTGTCCCGAGGACTGGGTTGAAAACCGCTGCATTAGAGCATCAATTAACTGATGAAAATCCAAATCCTCCTTCAGAGCAGCAAAATGAAAAGAGGAGCTATTTGCAACATCATCATAATGGACATTTGTATCCCCCAAAATAACAGTCTTCTCCAATGAAACCATTATTTTGGATATTAAAATACCCAATACACAGTGATTCTTCAATGCTCAATATACTAATACAAATGTCTTTTATCTGTACCACCAAATGCTATCAAAAGGCATGCTCACTTCCTTCAGGCTGCCTAACCTGGACTTGAGTTATTGGGAGCATGGAAGGGATTTTCTTGCTAGACTGTATAAGAGAAATCTGATGGGCAAGACTAACTGATAATATCATCACCTGAAACTGATAACCAAGATTCAATACTAGAAATTAAATTGATACATTTATTCTATAACAAATTTTATATACGTGTTCTGTAATAACAGTTTTGTAAATAATGGAAAGAGCATTGTAGCATCTGACTTTAAAGTTGATGACAGATTGCGCCTTACAACCAGGCTGGTGCAAGGATATGAGACATCCTAGGCAAAACCTTCTTCCCTGTCCCCCTGCTCCCATCCCTGCTGCTGCTGCTGCCCCACCCCCTCCCCTCCAGGACCTGCAGTGGGAAAAATGACATTAAAACAGCAACACAGCACTTACCCAAAGCCTCCAGCGCTTACTCTGACCAGCTGCTTCCGTCCCTCCGACACAGACTTCCTGTTTGCTTCACCATTTCCCTTTCTTTCTCTTTCTCTCTTTATCTCTAACAGGGATGGCCAGGGATGCACCTGGGATACAGATCTCTTTCCACATACAGCACGCACGTCCTCAGGAGTAGAACAGGGATTCATCTGGGTGTCAGGCCCCTTCCTACCACCTTGAGTTAAAGTCTCTTTTATTCATCCTTTCCCACTGCTAGGTGGACGGTTTCCTCTCTCTTGGTACCCTGACTCTTCTGCTTCTGGGTTCTGCTTCTCTTTACACACTTCCCTGTTGTCTGTATCTCTCCCTTGTCTCTCTTGCAGTGCAGCATGCTGCAGGCTCTAGCCGGGCTGACTTGTGGGTGAACTGCAGTCTCACTGAAGTGGCTGAGTTTGTCACTTCGGAAAGCAGCACCCTGGCTATGCTGTGCCTCAGCTGTGGGTTCAGACAGCCTCCCTCACTCCCCAGTCTCCTCGGAAGGGAAGGAGGAAAGCGCTGGCCACTGGGTTAGCAGTTATTCTTCCCTCCAGACGGGCAGGGAGTCTCCTCCTGCCTCTTAAGTATCGGCCTATTTCTATTATATCTTTATTACTGAAAATGATTGAACATGTATCAGCTCAACATGATGAAATTATTACCGAACAAAATATTTTGGACCCTTGGCAGCATGGGTTCAGAAAAATCAGAGTCCAGAGACTTTGGTAGTTTCTTTATTAGATCAGGTGACTATTCAGGCACATATTTATTAATTTTATGTTGCCTCTGACTTTGATTCTGTTTTTCCTGTTATTTTCATATCCGAACTAATATCTGTTAGAATTGACTGCTCAGTCCTGCATTGGTTCCGCAAATAGGAAGCAACACATTCCACGAAAGAAGGGCGGTATAATTTCCTGGATTTTTTGTCATACCATGCTGCTTTGCTTCTTCGTTATGGAGCTTTTTGGTTGCAAAATGAGGTCTCTTACATGTGGCTGGAAATGGAGGATCTCCTCGTGAAACCTTTTAGGCTTCAAGAATTGCCTTCTATGAAATTTCCCTATAGGAGACTTAACTCTTCTCTAATCACTAGTACCATTGCTGCCTTTAATAGGTTCAACGCTTGTTGTGTGATTCCATATTCTATTTCTGTTGCCGCTTCTCTTTGGTATAAGACTTCAGTTCAGGTGAAAGGTAAAACAATTTGTTGGAAGGGTTGGCTTAATAAGGGTTTATTTAACCTCGGTCAATTAGTTGATGGCAAAAATGTGATTTCAGCAGAGCGGTTGAAAGAAATTGATGATTTATCGCCTTCACAAGCATATAAGATTAATCTTCTCATTCCTTGCTTGACGCTATCGCATATTTTGGATTAGTAATCTTTTTCCATTCTCAGATTTGGTTGAAATTTGCTATAAAGCTGTGCAAGTTTATAATCCAACCTCCTTTTTATATAAATTAAAGAAAAAGATGGTCCATCCCTTTTGGGATTCAAATATACTTGGGAATCTGATCTTTCTTTAACAACAGATGCGATTGATTGGGAGAGGTTTTGGGGGACGAACAATCAGACCAAGAAGATCAAGTAGCCTAGCCCAATCTTTTTTTTATTGCCCATCGTGCAGTTTGGACCCCTCTTGGTATGTATAGAGCAGAGTTTTCTGTCAAGCCTCTGTTGGCGGTGTACCGCTGGTGTGGGAATGCTGATTCATATGCTTTTTGATTGTCCTCCTGTTAAAAAGTTTTGGATTGGAGGAGGCAAGATGGCGGCGGTGATCAGCTCCAGGTGATCCGGCTTTCTATGAAGTGCTCGGCTCGTGCCGGCTTGCCCTTTCAGTGGTGGAGATGGGACGCAGGAAGCATAAGCAAGCCTCCTTACCCTCGAGTAAGGCTTATACCGATTCCGCTGGGCAGAGAACGCTTCAGACGTGTGGCTTTGTGATCCTCGGAGCTGGAGCGGCATCCTCGGCGGGTCTGGCGTTGAGTCCAGATCTGAGCACGTCAGGGATAGTGCTTTCCCCTGAGCAGCGGGCCCTCCGCCATGCCCCAGAAGTGTAGCAGTGGCTTCGGGAGTGCTTCCCAATGGCGCGAAATCTAGCACACCGGTTCGGGAGAGTGAAGAAGGCTCCATCGCTGGCTGCACACATCTGATTTCACCGTCTGGAGGAAGAGAGAGAACGGATGGTATAACTTCTTTGGGAGATAGCCTACCCCAGGCAGGCGGTCCTATGGTATCCATCGGAGGTGTAGGCGTGTTGGTGAAAGTTACATTGAGGTGCTATGGGAGGCCATTTCCACTATGAATTCGTCCCTTGCGGCTATTTTATTGTTTGTAAGTATGGAAACTGTTTCCCTACGTACTCATATTCAAGAATGTTCCAGAGTTCAGCAGGAGCAAGCTGGGAAGTTGGTGCAACTAGAGGGAGATCTTGAACAGCTCTGGGAGTTGCATGGTGCCCACATTAAAGATAGAAATGTGTCTTCTAGGAGAATGGAATATCTGGAGAATCAAGTCCGAAGAACAATTTGAGACTGATTAATTTTCCTAGATCTCCATTGTGTTCACCCATGGAGATGGTTCGTAGGTACTTCCGGGAGGTCTTGAAGATCTCTGAGGAGCACCTACCACCATTGACCAGGGTTCAATATCTTGTGGTTGGCCGGGGTGATCAGGGAGTCCCTGGTGAGGCTCCAATAGAATCTGGGGATCTCACTGGGTTCTGGAGAATTCTCTGGAGCTAGTCACAGCTTGCACACTCTCCTTGTTACGCTGGCTCTTGAATCAGATACATCTTTAATCCTAAGATCATATTTTAGAAATTTCAGTGTGTAATTTTTGGGTTCATATGTCTGCATTTTCCCCGATCTTGCTAGGGATACCCAGCTAAGGAGGAAGGAATTCCTGAGGTTGAAATCCGGGATCCTTTCCCTCGGCGGGTCTTTTTTGTTGAAATTTCCAGCTAGATGTCATGTTGCCTATAAAGAAAAGTTATATTTGTTTTTTGAACCCAATCAACTAGAGGTTCTTGTGGCTAGGGAGGATCCTGTGGTTGTTGTTGACTCCCATTCGGCTGATGTATAGGTCTCACACTGCTACGAAATATTGTTTTGCCTTTTTTCTTTGTGAAAAATTATGTTTTTCCTGATGCCTCCTCCTGTTTTAACAATGGTGGGCTCAAGTATGGCTAAGGGTGTATTATTTCCTTTATGTATTATGATGGCTATTTTTCTGGTTTTTGCCAGTGTTTCTTTATGCATTTATTTTTGAATGTATTGAAAAATTAATAAAAGATTTAAACAACAACAACAACAAAAACGTTTTGGATTGAAGTGTGGGAATTTATTTGTGAAATACTTCAGTTTGAATCCCCTTTATCAATCCAAATTATTCTTTTAAGATCTGCTTGGTTGCAAGAAAAGTTAAATAAGTACAATAGACTGTTATTTGATATTCTGATCTCCGTTGCGATTCAGCAAATTATGCATTGCTGGAAAAATACCTTAGAACTTAATGCCACCTTTTGGTGGTACTCTATTTGTCAGCTTCGTAAATTTGAAGGTGCTTCTGTTTTCTTAAATTGTATTGACAAGGTTGAAAGAATTTGGAAATCATTTGATGTATATTTATCTTTAAAATGATTGATTTATTACTTTATGTCTAAGTATTTTGTGGGTGGTAGGGGTGGGTTTATGATTTGGTTCTCAAATGTAAAATTGTAATTATCTTCGTTGTTTGAATATTATTGTATTATTTTGTTTGTTCTTTGGTTAATTTGAATAAATTTAATAAATAAAATTTAAAAAAAAGAAGCAACAGATTCATATGGACAATGTGTCTTTTGGGGAAACTGCTAGGTACGTATGACCTAGATTGGCCACTGTTGGAAACAGGATACTGGGCTCGATGGACCTTGGTCTGACCCAGTATGGCATATCTTATGTTCTTATGTTCTTATATAATGGTGTATCAAAATGGTAGAACCTGGCGACCAGCATTCTGCAAGGCTCCTCGCTATCAGCTGCCCTTTTAGAAGGCAAGTTTATAATCTCCTGTGCAATTAACATGCGTTTCTAGGCATGTATGTGGGGCGTATCTTATAAAGCAAAGTATATGCGCATGTTACTTTATAAAATAGGGGCACATTGACACACCTGAGCCTAGTCGTGCCAACTACGCATGCTCCAGAGCAGGTGTAAAAGCCCCCACCTAGATCTTTCAGGTTGAGAGGGAAGCAAGATGGCAGCAGGAAGGTGTGTTGGTATGTGGCTGCTCTGATTCTTACTCCTAGGATCCAGATGCTGCTCTTACTACTGTGTGTAATGGGGAGGCAGGAAGCGGAAGCAAGCCAGCCTACCCTCAGGCTCAGCTCCTTCAATCTCACCTGGGTAGAGGAATTTGGATCTCTGTGGCTTCATCTCCAGTGTGGGAGCAGCGTCTTCAGGGGGGGCCATGCAGTGAACTGTCAGCTCTGGTCGCATCGGGGATTTTGCTTTCCCGGAGCAGCGTACCCGCCTCTCCCGCCCCCTGCCATGACCTGGAAGTATGCTGCTGACTGGAGAAGTGCTTCCCTCCAGCCTGCCAATGAGCATGCTGTCGCAGGGGAGAGAAGAGCTGCGGCAACCCTCCTTGGTCCTGCATCTCAGCGAGTTGGAGCTGTGGGGTCATCACTGTTTAGCATGGAGATATTATCAGTAATGTCTGGAGAGCTGCCAGCTTCTGGTGTCCAGGGGTAGGTGAAACCTGCGGTTATTACAATGGACATGCTGTGGGACACTGTAGTGACTTTGAACTCTTCCCTAATCTCTCTGGTGGGCTCTGTGAGTACTGAATTATTGCAAGATAAAAATAATTACTTGGATGTCTCCAGAGTGCAAAAGGAACAAGCATGGAAGATCTCTATGATGGAGCATGACCTGGGATAGCTTTGTGAACTGGTTGTTACTCAGATTAAAGATAAGACTGTGCTTTCACAGAAGACAGAATACTTGGAAAACGAAGTTTGCCAAAATAACCTTAGATTCTGAATTTTCCTAGGTCCCCATTGCTGTCACCGGTAGAGATGGTGAGGAGATATTTCAGAGAGATTTTAAAAATTACTCTAGAACATTTTCTTCCTCTGACTCAGACACAGTACTTGTCTCTCAGCACTGGTGATTAAGGTGATGCCCCTGGTATTGTTTCATTAGGAGCTGGGGACCTTACAGGGTTCCTAAAAAAACTCCTTAGAAGTGATTACAGAAAGGTCCACCCTGCTCGTTATCCTTGCCCTGGAGTCAGACAAATCTTTAATTCTTTGGTCTTATTTCAAGAACTTAAATGAGTCTTTTCTGGGCTCTCAGGTTAGAATATTCCAATTTGTCTCGAGCTTCCCAGATGAGGAGTAAGGAGTTTCTGGGCCTCCAGCCCAGGGTCCTAGCCTTAGGGGCAACTTTTCAGTTAAAATTTCCTGTTTGATGCTGTATTTCCTATAAGAATAAAGTTTACTTATTTTTTGAACCTAGACAACTCTTGGAGTTTTTAGAGTCAAAGGAAGAAGCTGTAGTTGAAGTCGTAGCACGGCCCCATATGGCTGACGCTTAAGTCTCCATCTGCTTTGATGTTTTCTTTTTCCTTTTAGTTTTAGGGCAATATTGTTTGGCCTGTTACTTTTGTACTATTTCCTGGTACCTCCTCTCTTTTCCTTAATTTGTCGCCTAATTTGAAATGGTTATTTGGTTTCTTTTTGTTTCTTATTTCTTGTTATTCCTTTTGTTCTTGATGCCATTATCTTTTCATTCATGTGAATACTTGTATGTGTATAAGGTAAATACTAATAAATATAAACTTTTTAAAAAATGCACATAAATTATAATGCTTTATAACTTAATTTAGGCCCCGCTCATATCAATGTTCCCGTTGAGCGTTCGCTCTGCACCTCCACCCGCCGTCAGGAACATTGGCGGCGGACCTAGCTCAGCTTAGCGGGAACATTGGCTCATATTCCTCCCCTAGCTCTGCCCCTGTACCCACTTAAACTGAAAGTACATGTGAAGAGACATATGCACACACATACAGCATAATGACCGCCTAAAGCACATGCATACATGTCCATTTGCATGCATAAGTCCTTTAAAATAGGGACTTACGCACGTTTCTAGCGCATGACTTTCAACACAGAATTAGTACCATAATGTCTATTACTACCCTGGTGGGCTCTCTTATGGCAACTGGATATTATGTTTCTTAAAAGGCAGCAGAGGGGACGTGCAGTTGTGATTTATAGACAGACGAGATGTGTAAGACAAAGTATTGGGAAAAATAAGTGAGTAGCTAGATAGAGGGCAAATTATATGTAAAAATGAATTAAGGTAAGTGGAACTCAGATATGGGGTGAGCAGCATGCTCGTCCAGGTGTGCTGTGAGTGGATAGTGAGTCACCACAGTCATTAACACTTGGAAGAAGATCCAGGGTTTCACCTGCTTTCTGAAGTACAGGTAGTCTTGAGATAGGTGTAGCCTCTCAGGGAGTGAGTTCCCGAGTGTGAGGCTATTACTAGAAGACTCATCAATGGATGTCACATTATGTGATTTCCATTGATGAGGATTTCTCCCTTGAGAGGACCTTATAGAACATAAGAACATAAGATTTCCATAATAAGTCAGACCAAAGGTCCATCAAGTCCAGTTTTCAGTAGTGGCCATTCCAGGTGACAAGTACCCAGTAGGATCCTAAAAGGGATAAAGTAGACCTATTTCATGCTGCTCATCCCAGCAACAAGAAGTGGACTTCCCCTAGTCCACTTTAATAATGGTTTATGGACTTTTCCTCCAGGAACTTGTTCAAACCTTTTTTTAAATCCAGTTATTACATTCTACCAGCAATGAATTACGGAGCGCAATTATGCACTTAGGTAAAGCATATTTTCTCCAATTAGTTTTAAATGTACCATTTAGTAGCTTTATTGCTTGTCCACTAGTGTTTCTACATTTTGAAAAAAGTAAACAACTTTTACTTGTTCCACTCCACGCATTATTTTATAGACCTCTATCATATCTCCCCTTAACCGTCTCGTCTCCAAGTTGAAGAGCCCTAACCTTTTAAACGTTTCCCCACAGGGGTATCCTTCCATACCCTTTATCATTTTGGTCACCCTTCTCTGTACCTTTTCTAATTCAGCTATATATTTTTCTTAGATATGGCAACCAGAACTGTACACAATACAGAGTGGTAGAGAGGCATTATGATAGCCTTTGTTATAATCTCAATTTTTTTTCCTTCTAAGTCCTAGTGTTCTATTAGATTTTTGTCTATCATTCCCCACTGAGCAGATAATTTCAATGTATGTTCCACAATGATGCCTAGATCATTTTTCTGGGTAGTGGCTGATGATTTGGAACCTGGCTTTATGCATCTATAGTTTGGGTTGTTCTTTTCTAAGTGCATAGCTTTGCACTTGTCCACGTTAAATTTCATCTGCCATTTGGATGCCCAGTCTCCCAGTTTCTCAAGGTCTTCTTGCAATTTTTCACAATCCTTCTGTGGTTTAAAAACTTTGAATAATTTTGTGTCATCTGCAAATTTGATCACCACTCTTGTTCCCACTTCCAAGTTTATAAATAAGTTAAAAAGCATTGGGCCCAGTACAGGTCCCAGGTGCCCCAAGGTGTGTAGAGGGCTAACTTATTCTTTAGGTACTTTGGCCCATTTCATTTAAGAGCCTTAAAAATTAAAGATAGAATTTTAGTTTTACCCTGTAGGGTACAGTTCTGTAGGAAAGGTGTAATGTGGTCACGTTGTTTACAACCCTCTGATGTATCAGTTGTGTGGTAGCATTTTGAATTGACTGGAGCTGTTGCAAACTCTTTGTGATTTGACCAATATACAGGACACTACAGGACAGTGGTGTAAGTTCCAATGAGGAGACCCCAAGAAAATGTTTGCAGAGGACTCCCCAAAGTAATGGTGGTGCCCCCCGTGTGGCTCTCCATTGTGTTGTGGCAATGCACCCTCTCTCATTATTGAGGCAGCGGCAAACTTATTTCAACATGTTTGCCATACTGTTTCCGCTCTTGTAAGTTTTCAGCAGGCCTGGAGGCTTACCTTCTGGACCGATATTGCGAGACTTCAGTCCAGAAGGCAACAGCCGCCAGACTTGCTGGAAATGTACAAGAGTGGAGGCAGCACGGCAAACATGTTAAAATAAGTTTGTTTTGCTGCCTTACTGATACTGTGTGGGCCCCCTTTATGCCTGGCACCCCACGCATGCACACGCACACACACACACACACATTGTGTGGGCAGCTTGGGCAGAATTTATGCCACTGCTACAGTAGTGATGTTATCAAACTATCAGAAACACATTGCCCTATAGGTGGACCAGGCACCCCCCCCCCCCCCCAGGGCCGCTGATATAAACAGACTGTACTTTCCCTCCTAGTCTATCCTCTTAAGGGCATAGGGGTTTTCAGGCCACGAACATGGCAATAGCCACCAGCTCATGAGCTCCATGCCTTTAAAAGGGCAACTCAGAGGAAACATTTTACTGCTAGAATATAGTACAATGAGAAGTACATCGATGAGATGCTTCTTAAGGCAGCCATGCTCTCCAACAGAGGTGAAGATGGTATGCCAGAGAAAGAAGAGAGCTGGCGTGAGTCACCAGAGACTGCAGAATCAGCACCCAATCTCCAACTCCACCATCCCTCAAGTGGAGGAGGCAACAACATCCGAAGAACAGGAAAAAACACAGCTTGAGCACCCCAAACATGCAGAATCAGTGACCACAAGGAAGTGAATAGTAGTGGTGGTTAGTGACTCTCTTCTGAGGGGTACTGAGGCATCCATCTGCTGATCAGACTTGATGTCTCGGGAGATGTGCTGTCTGCCAAGTGCCAAAATCTGAGATGTTACGGAGAGTTTGCTGAGACTCAACAAGCCTACTAACTACTATACAGTGCTGCTCATCCATGTCAGCACAAATGATATTGCTAGGTATCTCTTCAAGTGCATTAAAAGTGACTTCGTGGCTCTGGGAGAGAGGGTGAAGCAGAAAGTGCTCAGATGTTCTCCTCAATACTCCCTGTTGAGGGTAAAGGCCGAGGCATAAAAGCTTGCATCCTAGAGATCAATGCATGGCTGTGTGGATGGTTTGATTGAAAGCATTTTGGTTTCCTGGGCCATGAAATGATCTTTCAAGAGCTGTTGAGCAGAGGTGATGTCCACCTATCCAAGAAGGATTGAAGTATCTTCTGCAGCAGACTGGCTAACCTATTAAAGAGGGATTTTAACTAAATTGGTAAAGAAAACCCTCAGGTAAGTGAAAGTCCTCAGGTAAGTAAAACATGAAATACCTCTGTAGACATGGGTAAAAATGGCAACATCTGGAAAGTGGTATGTATTAATTCTGTAGTATAGGAAATAAAATTCTGGATGTTGAAGCTTTAATGGAAGAGGCTGACGTGGATTTAGTGGCAGTTGCAGAGACATGGTTCACAGAGAGCCATGACTGGGATGTAATTATACCAGGCTATAATTTATTCAGGAAGGACAGGCTAGAAAGAATGGAAGGAGGAGTGGCACTATATGTAAAAGATAATATTAAAGATAATATTAAAGCTACAGAATTGCAGGGCTTACAAGAGAAGGGGGCGGCATTGTAGGTTAAACTGGAAAGAGGGAATGGAGCATCCATTTACACTAGTGTTATATACAAACCTCCCTCACAGGTAGAAGAAGTGGACAGAAATTTAATTGAAGACATTCGCAGTATCGCTATGAAAGGATACATCCAAGAATGCTGAAGGAACTTAAGGAAATTCTAACAGCTCCACTGTCTGACATTTTCAGTGCTTCTTTAGAGTCTGGCATGGTCCCAGAAGGCTGGAGAAACTTGCATGAGAAAGCAGCGAGATGGGGGCTTTCCAGTCTTTTGCATTGAGTGTCACATATATGATTTTCTCTCATTTGGTGAGGGGTCTTACTTGTGCACTAGGTACAAGGAGTCTTTATTCTCAGGGAACAAATCCAATCTCTGGAGGCTAGACTAGCCGACTGGGAGGACATAAGGAAGACAGAGAAGTACATAGATGAGACTTACAGGGACGCAGTTCTGAAGTCACATCTCCAATCTGGCAGCATCCCTGTTGCCATGGAAAGAGAGGTCACGTGACAGGAGACCATCACCCTGGTGTGGCAGGAAGTGATCCTGTAGCTAAGACCTGTCCTCCAGGTGATGTAAAACCCTCTCACACTGAGGGTGAAGGGTTTTAGATTCAGGAGTGATATGCGGAAATATTTCTTTACGGAAAGAGTGGTGGATCCGTGGAATAGTCTCCCAGTGGAGGTGGTAGAGATGAGGACAGTAACTGAATTTAAAAAAGCATGGGACAAACAGGATCTCTAAAGGAAAAAATGGGACTGTTGTAGTTGTTGATATGGAAGGGCAGATTAGATAGGCCATGTGGTCTTTTTCTGTCATCATATTTCTATGTTTCTATGTATAAGAGGCAAAGTGCTTCTGTGCACCAAAGAAGAGCAGTACCTGGGCGTGATTGTTTCTGATGACCTTAAGGTGGCTAAACAGGCAGAAAAGGCAACAACAAAAGCCAGAAGGGTGCTTGGGTGGATAGGGAGTGGAATGACTACCAAGAAGAATGAGGTGATAGTGCCTCTGTGTAAGTCTTTGGTAAGACCTAATTTGGAGTATTGTGTCCAATTCTAGAGACTACACCTTCAAAAGGATTTAAACAGAATGGAGTCAGGACAGAGGGTGGCTACAAAAATGGTCAGTGGGCTTCGCCATAAGGCATATGGGGAAAGATCTCAATATGTATACTTTGGAAAAAAGACAGCAGATGGAGGATATGATAGAGACTTTTAAATACCTCCAAGGCATAAATGCACAGGAGGAGAGCCTTTTTCAACTGAAAGAAAGCTCTGCAACAAGGGGGCATAGAATGAACATGAAAGGAGTTAGACTCAGGAATAATTTGCGTAAATATTTCTTTATGGAAAGAGTGGTAGATGCATGGAATGGTCTCCTGGTGGAGGTAGTAGAGACGAGGACTGTATCTGAATTCAAGAAAGTATAGGACAAACACAGAAGATCTCTAATGGAAGAAAGGGGACAAACACAGAAGATCTCTAATGGAAGAAAGGGGACAAACACAGAAGATCTCTAATGGAAGAATGGGGACAAACACAGAAGATCTCTAATGGAAGAAAGGGGACAAACACAGAAGATCTCTAATGGAAGAAAGGGGACTAACACAGAAGATCTCTAATGGAAGAAAGGGGACAAACACAGAAGATCTCTAATGGAAGAAAGGGGACGAACACAGAAGATCTCTAATGGAAGAAAGTATAGGACAAACACAGAAGATCTCTAATGGAAGAAAGGGGACAAACACAGAAGATCTCTAATGGAAGAAAGTATAGGACAAACACAGAAGATCTCTAATGGAAGAAAGGGGACAAACACAGAAGATCTCTAATGGAAGAAAGGGGACTATAGTAGTTGGTATGAAAGGGAGTCTGGATAGACCATATGACCCTTATCTGCCATCATGTTTCTATGTTTCTATTGAGACAGGGGCGTGAAGCAAGCACAGTTGAAGTCTGGTGCAGCAGAGGTTGCAGCATCAGAAGAAACGTAAGAGGCTAAGGGGAGAGGAGTAGCCTAGTACCCAGAAGATCAAGGGTTTAATTCCCACTTGCACTCCTTGTGACTTTGGGCAAGTCACTTTACCCTCCATTGTCTCTGAAGAAAAGGCCTGGCAATCTACTTCCAGTGATATATTGTCAAGAAAGCCCAGAGGTAGCTGGGTCACTATGAGTCAACACTGACTTGATGGCACTAAAAAAAAAGGGGAGAGGTTGGGATCCTCATATCTGGGCCAACATTTTATCACAGTCTGCCTCTGCACAGCATGGACTACTCTGATCAGACTCGTCTTCTTGATGTATGGAGAGAGCCATTGGAAAAGTCTTTCATTACTGCGCTTCCTGGAATGGTCATTCTCTGAAATCAGATCAGGATTGAACACTGCTTTGGACTGAACGGTAACATTTAAACCAACTGTATCTCCTTTCTGTATCCCGGGCAAGATACAACTCAACTAGGACCTCAGCCTTCTACTTCTACTCTCCATATTTCTGGAATAACCTGTCTCCTGACTTCTGTCTGGAACCCACATATGCTCGCTTTAAGTCCACTTTAAAAACTCACCTTTTCCAAAAGGCCTTTGACCTTTGCACATAACCAGTACGGATAGTCCTGCCTGTTCTTGGTTATCCCTTTTTTTCCCTCCCCCCCCCCCTCCTTCATATACCATATGATTGTGATTATCTCTCTTGTTGCAACAATGGATTTATTTTCTACCTCTTTCCTTTTGTTTTTATGCTTTTAATATGTAAACCGCCTTGATTTGTTTTAAAATGTGGTATTGCAAATTTTAAATAAACCATAAACCATAAAATGACACCATGAAAGAGGGATTTTTAAAGCAAAGATGACCAGACCAGATACAATCTAGAAATCACTGGGACTTATTCAATAAAGATTTTCTTTTCCCATAAATACAGAATGGGGAAAATAGCCCTTTCTGAATAAGATCCATAGTGAACAGCCCCATCTGGACAACATAACCTCTCATTTGTTCTATAGAAATGTACAATATACCATTGTAGAAAATTCTAAAATTCTATGGGCCCCATCCTCTGATCAATTGACCTCTGAGCCTCTAATAGGTAACGCTCGATGACTGACTGAATGCAGCAGAATTTTAACTGTAGGGCTGCATTCTCACGAGCAGTTCTCTCATCATTGTAGGAAATATTTATACAAAGCAGGGCCTTTATGCCTTCCATATGTGCAAATGTGCAATGATGTTAGGAAAAAGAGATCTCAATAATCCAAGGAACATTAGATTTCCAAAAGGAGCACACTGAATGAACATTTATGAAGCGGACAAGACATTCCATGTCATCCATCCTTGTTCAGTCCCTTTGTCCGCATTAAATACTTCAGATATTGCCAGCAACAGAGCACGCCACACCAGCCTCGTAATTATGATAAGCCTAGAAAGGTGCATGACTTTGAATTTCAATGCCGGCCTATGCGGGAGTAAATTGATCTCTGTGGGTTGCAAGTCCCTCATGGGAAGTGGAAAGCCACAGAGAAGAGAGTGTTAGGAAAACCTGTAGCAGGATTAGATTTTTAAGCTAAAGTAGCTCTGCCCCAAGGTCAGCCTTGAAATGAAACCTCCTGCTCCTGAGCCATGCAAATTTGGCACCCTGCCGACTAATGAGTTTCAGAAGAAGCCCTCCTGTGTCTGTGCGCTATATTCTCTCTGCTTCACTTGTGCCTTCTGATAAAACGATGAAATGCCGGCAGACAAGCTGCAGAAATGTCTTGGCAGCTAATTCACAGATGTAACAAAAGGAGTACTAATTTCCTCAGCGTTCTTTTCATAGACATAAAAAGCCAGAAAAGTCAATTTCAGCCCCCCACCTCCTCCCCACATCTGAGTTTGTTGTGTGACAGATCATACTGGGTTACTTGGAAGGACACAGAGAGGCATGGAAATCTCAGATAAATGACTGAAGCACATCTACAGGGCAAGATATGACCTCATTGTCCTTACTGTCCTAGAGATTTATTTTCTGTCTGGCCTGCTGTGTACTTGTTCTTCTCTAATGTTTACCTGTAAATTATCTCATGGATTGGGACTTGATTGGTTTGTGAAATGTTGTCTAGGATTGCAAACTGCCTCTGGATTTTCAAGACAAGCTGATCCTGACCTACATTTACTCCATTGCTTGCTGGGATTTGTAGTTCTGTTGTCCCTGCTGGCAGAGCCAGAGAAGGACTGGAGGCGCCCTAGGTGGGCCCCTCCATCCTGCCACCCCCACTGCTCCTATTGCCACCGATGACGCCCTTCTCTGGTGCTTGTGGCAGTGGCAATAGCTTAGAAACCGCGAGGAAGCACGTACTTGAACTCGTCAGTGTTGCCTCGTGGTTTCTGCTCTCGACCATCAGCCTCTTCTGCCCCCCCCCCCCCCAACTCACACTTCAAACCAAAAGTGTGCATTGGAAAGGGGCAGAAAAGGCCAATGGTTGAGAGCAGAAACCGTGAGGCAGCACTGATGCGTTCAAGTAAGTGCTTCCTCGCGGTTTCTGAGCTATTGCTGTCATGGCAGGCCCTGGAAAGGGCAGCAGTGGCAGCAATAGGTGCCCCTGGAGGGCCGTGCTCTAGGCAACTGCCTACTTTGCCTAATGGAAGCACTGGCCCTGCCTGTTGATCACCCTTATAAAAGTCAGGTTACAAGCAATGTTCCCTCTAATTTTCTGTAGGCTGTGTGCGCATAAAATATCAGCTGTGTGCAGCTTTTGAAGGAAGGTTAAATTTTTGTGCGCCACATAACGACACTCGGAGTTATATACTTTAAAATTTGACTACACGTCAGAATACAGTATGTACACCACATTGATTTTAATCAAATTAAATGAAAATAGACGATTACTAAATGAAGCGGGAAATTTCTAGTAAGAATGTACATTTCTAGTAAGAATGTACATAGTTTCCCCCAGTTACTTCCAAGTTGATCTCCCTGTTTATTGTAAATACAACTCAAAGTTCCTTGTGTTGTATAGTTGATGTTAAATGTAAACCGCTCTGATCTAAAATAGAGCGGTATAGAAGAACTGTTAAATAAATAAATATAAATAAATAATTACAATCATAACTTTTAAATTTTAAGATGTCTGTGTTGTTTTCTATTAGAATCGGAGCCGTAATTTTTGTGCGCTCTGTTGTAAAGTATGTGCGCTCGCTCGGCGAGGTGTGTGCGAGCGCACACGCGCACAGCTTAGAAGGAACAGTGGTTACAAGTTCATGCAGGCGATGAGGTACAACCAGGACTGGGTCTGCCTCTCCTGAGAAATCTGGAGCCAATTGGCAACCAGTGGTGTCATTTGTTTTAGCCTAATAAAAATCCTTGTTTTGCCACAATTTCACAGCCATGGAACTTGCCACACAGCAGTAATGAGGGGCCAAAAAGTCAAATTTTGCCAAGGACCTCACATTGTCAAGGTAGCAGGGCCCCCCCCCCCCCCCATGGCAAACTTACTTTACAATCTTTGCTGAGCTTCCTCTTGCTCCTCTTTTTCTTTACAAGTTTTCAGGCCCAGAGGCTTTCCCCTCCCTCTTGCCAGTGGGCCGAAGTCTCCCAAACCATGGCTGTCATTTCTAAACTGGGCCAAAGTCTCATGATAACAGCTGCAGTTTGCCAGACTTCGGCAGCGCGACAAAGATTGTAAAGTAAGTTTGACACTCTGCCTTCACTGCCGCCATGTGGGCCCCTTTCCTGCCGGGCCCCCCCCCCCCCCCCCTGCATTGTGGGTGTGCTCAGGCAGAATTTATACCACTGCCACATAATTTCTCCATCACTATGGAATTGTGGCAGGCTACCTGCCCACACTGAATTGTGTGGCATCATGTACACCTCTTCCCCTTTGTTGCTTAATACCCACAATTGCACCGGATCTGGTGTCTTTTTGTTTTCACTGCCACCTCGGTCCTCCAGCCTACTTCTGACTGCTGTTGACTTTCTGTTCTTAATCCCACTGCTGCTGCTTCCATTCTGAATCCTTCTTATATGAGTTGAAGTGCAGTCAGCAGGCCATGTGGCAGCAGGGCCGTACCAGTTGTACGTGCAGCCATGGTACTGAGACAGAGAGCAAGGAGAAGCAGCTGGTTTAAGGAATATAAGAGCATAACATCAACCCTGCTGAATCTGACTAAGGTCCATTGAGCTCAGCATCCTGTCTCTGATGGTGGTCAGTCTGGGTCATATGTACTTGGCAGCTATGAAAAGATTAGATCAAAAATTCTCAAAACTCATTTCAAAGAAGAGATGGATCTCCCAATTTATCAGGCGAATCATTTTTATGGATTTCTTTTCTGCCAGAACTTGTCCGTTCCAAATTTCTTCTGTGCCCTGCTGTTAGTTGCCATGTCCTTGCCTTCTGGCAGCAGATTCCACAGCTTTATGGGAGGAAAAGGGCAAAGATGAGTTGGATTGGGAAGTGGGCATGTAGTGATGTTGGAAGGGAAGAAGGGAACCAGATGATAGGAAAAGGAAGTAGACTGGAGGGAAGGGGTAGAAGAAAGGAGGGATGAGAATGGAGAAAATGGAAAGGAGAATCTGGAAGCAGAAGGAAAGCTGGAGAAAGGAAGGAGACGAGACTAGAGTTGGGGGGCAGAAGGGTAGAACACTAAAAGTGGCAACTTGGGGAAGGGGGCTGTAATGAGTATATTCTAGTCTATTCAAATTTATGTAAATGTTCTGCAGATTTACCACAGAATCTCAAATGCCACACTACAGATTTTTCTACCTCTTGCTTCAGTTTCTACCTCTGTGCTGCTGCAGGAAACTGGGGGCCTGGATTATAACCAGCGGAGATCACTGAGATTCAGTGAGTGTGAAGGCATTTACGACTTGTTGGCTAAAACAGCACATTGCCCAGATTTCATGGAATTGCGGGGGAACTGCTTCATCTCTAAAGTAATGGCACGGTAACCTATTTTATTGATAAATATATGAATGTGACTGCTAGGTGGCGCTTTTTAAAAAATACTATCCAATACGAGGGTCATTTTCTAAAGTCCCACCTAGTTAATGTGCGTTTCCACGTGCCTGTATCAAGCTACTTTTCTTTATAGAATAACAGCGTGAGTGGCCGAATACTTGCGTTAAGCTAAAGCGCAGGCACTTAACACTAGCACAAGAGCTGGTATAAATGCCTGCACCTAGATGTTTCAAGAACATGCATGAATTGTAGTATTTTATAATTTGTATGTGCAGTTCTGCACTCCACCTATGTCCCTCCTGCACGCCCATGTGCACGCTCTCGTTCAAAGGACGTGCCATCAGCTGGGCACACATATTTTCCGGATAGCGCCACCTCAGCAATGCGTGTAAATGCCCATTTGCACCTGTTATTCACTAAAATGCCATGATTTCTGCACGTAAATGGGGCATCATTTTAGACGGTTCCTTTGCATGTGTGAGCCCAGTCCCATTAGAATTTGCATGAGCAGGGTCAGGTCTGGCCATTACCTAAATGGGAAACCAGCAGGAAAGCCATGCAACAAGCTCCTGCAATATCATACCATAGAATCAGTTACATGCATATCAGCCAAGGCACAGAACAGTAATAGAGGGGTGGTTTACTCTTAGGCTAGGGGTTTATGTGCCATTAAAACTATGTTTTGTCATTAAAGAGGATATACAAAGGGAAACGTACCCTCTTGACCTAAATCGGACACTTCATGCAAGCAGTCAATCCATATTTTCTTTCTATCAGCTGTTATGCTTTGACACAGAACCCCATAGTGTGTTTATTGGATCTGATCTCTTTTGATTCCTGTATTCTTCCTTCTGTGTATTTGATTTTCCATTCTTTTTTTTCCTTCATTTAGCACCTCATTTACTAAGGCTTTTTCCTCTTTCTCTATCTCAAGGAAAAAAAATTGGGCTCAATATTTAAAATGACTTATGGGGTTGGTGCTGATGCCAATTGCATAAGACTTAAAAAAAAAAAGATTTGCCCTAGTTATAGGCATAATTATATGAGTCGACCTGTAGCTATGGGTTATAGAATTAATTTTCTAACAAGCTGTGCAAAATTACATGCGTCAACGTGCATAAATCATGTCTTTTCCATGACATGGTTTATGGTTTCGTTTATTTACTATACCACCTTTTTCAGTTACACAAAGTGGTTTACAAAAATTAATTTAAAAATAAAGATATAAAAACATGAAAAGAACTCCAAAATCATAGCAGCCAGGCGCTGTTCTACCATGTGTCGGTATGGTGTCTGCACTACACATATATTCAGCACAGTATGTTCTAAGTTAAACCTCAGTGCAGGAGCTTAATTTAGTACAGTTACCACTCTGCTGAATATCGGCCTGAGGGTTTTAGCAATGTGTTCAGAAAGGAAGGGAAGAATTTTGGTGGTGTTATAAAGAAAGATAACAAGTTATAGGAGCATGTTGGATATGTTCAGACTAAGAGAATGAGGAGCCAAAGAGGACTCCAAAGTTACAGGATGAGAGGACCAGAAAGATGACAGTGTTATTCATAGAAACAGAGAAAGGGGGAAAGGTGAGTTTAGGGGGTTAATATAAGAACCTTGGTCTTGACCATGCTAAGTTTCAGATGGCGATGGGACATCCAGTTTCAATATCAAACAAACAAGCTGAAATTTGGGACTGGTCTCATGGTGAAATTTCTGGTGTAGAGAGGTAGATCTGGATGTCATCGACATAAAGAGGATCGGGGTGGATTGCCTTATTGGGCATTCAGGTATGCCCTTGTGGGCCAAGTGCTTATGCGTTTCAGCAGAAGAGGACGTTAAAAATAAGCCTGCAGTCTCTGAGCATCTGCGGGACTCCAGGGCCTGCCGTGTTCCCACCCCTTGTTTTCGGATAGACTTCCTATTGATATAGGAAAGAGGGGGCAAGAACAAGACAAGGCCTTATGCCCTGCAGCAGCTCAAAAGCTCCATGCTTGTTTTTTTAATTTGTTGCAGGTTAAACCATCAGGATCCTTCTGGTTTTGGTGAGGTGAAGAGATGGGAAAATAAGACAAAATCCCCTGGGATAGTATTTGATGCAATCTACCCCTAAAGATGGTATTGAAAGCCATGGGAGGAGATCATAGATGAAGGGAATAAGAATAGGGAAAGAATAAAAGAAATCCCAAGACAAAACCCTGAGGTGCACTGTTTGTTAGTGGGATCACAGGGAAGGGGAATCCACCAGAGCATATGCTAAAAGTGCAATGGGAGAGATAAAAAGAAAACCAAGATAGAGCACAGCCTTTCAATCAAAGTGAGAAGAGTGCATCAAGGAGAAGATGGTGATCAATAGTGTCCAAGGTAGTAGAGAGGTCAAGAAGGATGAGGATTGATTGAAGCCTCTTGGAATTGGCCAGGAACAGATCACTGAAAATTTTGATGAGGGCTGTTTCTGTAGCGTATAGAGGTTTAAACCCATGTTGGCGTGGACTAAGAATGGTTTGAGATGAACCCAAGAGAAACACTCCGGATACATCCTAATTTTTCTGGATATATCAGCGGCATTCGACACCATCTCCCATAACACCCTCATCCACAGACTCCAAACAATTGGGATCAAAGGTACTGTACTCCAATGGTTCAAGTCCTATCTAACCAACCGACAGCAATTGATCCGCACCAAAACCTCCACCTCATCCCTCTTCCAGCAACATCAAGGAGTACCACAAGGATCCACACTATCAGCCATGCTTTTCAACATCTACCTCCGTCCACTCTGCTCAGTCATACACACTCACAATGTCAACTTCCACATATACGCCGACGACATAATGCTCTACGCCCCAATTACAACAACGGACCCAACAAACGACCAGCTATCAACCTGCTTCACCGACGTATCCAACTGGCTACAAGAGAACAACTTATCCATTAACATAAAGAAGACCGAAGCCATTATAGTGACAAAAGACCCAGACTTCAAACCACCCACTCACCTCACCATGGGAACCACGCAAATTCAAGTACAACCACACATAAGATATCTTGGCATTATCATTGACCAAGCCCTAACTCTTAAGCAACAAATCAACAAGACCACAAGAACTGTATTCCACAAGGCGAAAACGGTACAACGCCTCCGATCCCTCCTCGAACCACAAGACTTCAGGACAGTAATGCAAGCTCTAACACTCCCTCATCTGGACTACTGCAACATAATCTACCATGGCCTACCTGCCACACAGACCAATCCCCTCCGAACTGCCCTAAACACCACGGCGAGAATGATTCACAATGCAAGGAAACGAGACCACATCACCCCAATACTGAGGGACCTTCATATTCTCCCCATCGAAGCAAGAATCAAGTACAAAACTCTTCTACTCACCCACAAAACCATCCACCAAACACAGGGCACCCCACTCCGCACCCTACTGCCTCGCCCAACCCACAGCAGAACAACCAGACAATCCTCCAACAGCTCCGTTGCCATCCCCCACAAAAGAACCAAAGCAACTCAACGGACCTGCAACAGAGCCTTTGAACTCTATACCCCATCCCTCTGGAACTCTCTACCAAACCACATCAGGAACAACGGTGATCTCCCATCATTCAAAAAGCAGCTAAAAACCATCCTATTCCAAGAACATCTCTGAATAGGAACCCCCCCCCCCCCTATTTCTCTCAAAGATCTCCAAACCAGTAACTATGCTATCTTGTCAGTCTCTATGTTCACCGCAAAAATCATCAATGTTGAACCCCCGGTGATGTCCCACCGCTTTGACCCGGTGAAAAGCGGGATATAAATACAGTTAAATAAATAAATTAATTAATAAATTAAATAAATAAAATGAACAGCAATCGGGATATGAAAGTGAAGAGGGAGATGAGATGATAGCTGGAAGGGCAGGTGGGATCCAGTGAAGACCTTTTGAGAAGTGGTGTGTAATCACAGCATATCTGAAGGCACCAAGAACAGTTGCAGGACAAAGAGATAGGCAGACAATATGATGGAAGGGATCAGAAGAGGAGAGAGAGCAGAGGAGCTGGGTGGGAGTGGGATTAGAGGAACAGGTAATAACTTTAGAGGAGAAGGGAGAGTCACGGAATAAAAGGTGTAAGGATTGGACAGAAGGGTTGCAGCTCCTCCTTATGGTGGTTTGCATGTTCTTAGGTTTCATTACCACCTGGGCACCATCTCAATCACTATGACTCTGGACCTGCTTTCCGCTTCCCTTCTTTCTACCATCCCCATATTGTCTCTCTTTAGAAGCCAATCGATCATTTTGTTCCACTGCCTGGACCATTGTGATTGCTATTTCCACTTCATAAATTCCTCCTCCTTTTAATGCCCTTTTCTTCTTTTCTTTTGATCTTCAGCATTTAGAAGTATAATCTGCTACTTTTCTGTCCTATAAACTATTTTTCTCCGAGATTATGCAAATGTTGAATAAATGAAGTGAGGTCATTTCAAAGACTGGGTGAAGAGCAATTTCCTATCACTGGTTAGTGACTGTTTTCTATTTAGGGGTGGGGAGGGGCCATGTCCTCTCTGCTTCAGAAGAACAAGTCCAAATGTGGCGTATGGAAAGACCACCTTTATTTGTAAACCGCTCTGCTATTTTGAAGGGCGGTCAATCAAATCAATAAACATAAACATATTTACTATATACCAGGGACCGACCCAACACAGGCCGTGTTTCGTTGCCTTCGTCAGGGGTATCGAACTGGCACACTAAATACATAAATTATCAATAATAATGCAACAGAATAAAAACCATAAACCATAAATAAGAAATATATCAAAAAACAATAATCACACACAGGAGACCCAAACATGCTAATATAAATACTACACTTAGATAAATAAATAAATAAATAATTAAAATAGTGTATGACAAATATATTAAACATAAAAAAGATAAATGAAAAACTTGTGTAAAAAAAGCTTATAGGGTGTGACAGAAAATAAAATGATTAGGATAAAATTATAGCTTATTGTGGATTATAATTTCAGCATACCCTTATCTGTACCATATACTGAGGTAAAGGAGAACTAGAGGGGATGATAAAAATATAACCTATTACAACGTAAAAAACGAATCTAAATAAAAATAAATATAATAATAAAACACAAACAACCAGAGCAGGAGCGAAATCAGGATTACATGATGCAAAATACATTTATGAACGAAATGAAAATCAGCTTGGGCATCCGCTTTAACTTGATAAGAGTGTGCATGTATACACATATATCTGTATGCACTTAAAACTGATATCATCACAAAAAATATTCTTAAAAAGTAAAGATTAAAAATAGCCCAAAATTGATCTAAATTGTTATAAGAACTAGAAGCCGAATTGGCGTGTGGGCAGGAGAGATAAAATAAAACAAAGACGCGATATGCTTCACCATAAAAACAATCTAACAGACGCTGAATAAAAACTCAATAAATAGCCTTTTGACCCCGAATACTGACCGTTAAAAAATACATGCTTCTTATAGTGCTCTCTGCTTCAGAGACATTATTCCCAAGCAGTTTTCCCACAGTCTGTGCATGGGATAAGACATTGTAGTCAATGGTAAGCACACCTACAATGCTTACTATCAGACTACTGAATAAAAGCTAATTAAAGTGGTGTAAACCTTTTTGTGATCCAACTAGGGTTGCCAACTTTTTCACCGAGAAAAACCCGACACCTGTGGCTCGCCATGCTCCACCCATTCTCCGCCCCTAGTCCCACCCCTGCCCCGTCCCCAGCCCCACCCACAAAAATTACCGAGGATACGTGTAGGCTAACTTCCTTGGTCAGATAATAATTAAACTGGGAACCCCAAAATCCAAACATGAAATGTACAACACTGGAGAAATAAAACTATAAAGTAATTTCCTCTTGCACTAAACAAAAACGCAAAGATGTTAGCAATACACACTTCCCAGACCAGACATATTCCAGTTAATAAATTCAAAATAAAAAGTATTTTTCTACCTTCTGTTTGGGCGTTTTATTTTTCAGTTGCAATTGCTCCAGTCACTTTCTTCTGGTTTCTTCGTGTCTTCTGCGAGCTATCCATTTGTCCTTTCTTCTCTTTTAGATGTTTTCCATTCTCTCTCTATTTCTGCTTTAACATACTGATTGTTTCCCTTTTTCTCTTTCCCCCAATTCTTTCCTTATTCCTTTATCATCCATTTAAATTTCACCCTTCCATTCTCAAGCCCCTCTTACTCTCCCAATACCGGCCCATCATAGACTTTTCTTCCACACAAAATATTTTTTCCCCTCTCCATTCTCATTCCCCATCCATTCTAGTCCTCCCCCAAAATCAGTTCCCTTATAGTTCTAGACCCACCCAGCATCCACTCCCTTCTAGTCCCATTCTCCCATGCCCCACATCAGCCCATTTCCAGTCCTATTCCAGCTCTTCATCAGCCCATTTCCAGTGCTAGCCCTCACATCACAGGCCATTTCCAGTCCTAGCCCTCCCCCCCCCAATCACAGCCCATTTCCAGTCCAAGTCCCCCATCACAGTCTATTTCCAGTCCTAGGCCCCCCCCCCCACCCCCACCATCACAGCCCATTTTCAGTCCGAGTCCCCCCGCACCATCACAGCCCATTTGCAGTCCGAGTCCCCCCGCACCATCACAGCCCATTTGCAGTCCTAGCCCCCCTAATCACAGCCTATTTCCAGTCCAAGATCCCCCTTCCTCCACCATAGCCCATTTCCAGTACAAGTTCCCCCCCCCCCCCCATAGCCCTTTTCCAGTCCAGGTCCCCTCCACCCCCATCACAACCCATGTCCAGTCCATGTCCCCCCCCCCATAACCCTTTTACAGTCCAGGTCCCCCCCCATCACAGCCTATTTCCAGTCCAAGTTTCCCCCCCCCCATAGCCCTTTTCTGGTCAAGGTCCCTTCCACCCCCATCACAACCCATTTCCAGTCCATGTCCCCCCCATACCCCTTTTACAGTCCTGGTCCCCCCCCCCCATCACATCCTATTTCCAGTCCTAGTCCCCCCCCTTAGCCCTTTTCCAGTCCAAGTCCCCCCCACCTTATCCCTTTTCCCGTCCTAGTCCCCCCCCCTTTAGCCCTTTTCCAGTCCAAGTCCCCCCCCCTTAGCCCTTTTCCAGTCCAAGTCCCCCCCCCTTAGCCCTTTTCCAGTCCAGTTCCACTCCACCCCCATCAAAACCCATTTCCATTCCATGTCCCCCCCCCATAACCCTTTTACATTCCAGGTCCCCCCCCCATCACAGCCTATTTCCATTCCAAGTTCCCCCCCCCCCCCATAGCCCTTTTCTGGTCCAGGTCCCCTCCACCCCCATCACAACCCATTTCCAGTCCATGTCCCCCCCATAACCCTTTTACAGTCCAGGTCCCCCCCCCTTCACAGCCTATTTCCAGTCCAAGTCCCCCCCCTCAGCCCTTTTCCTGTCCACGCCCCCCCCCTTAGGCATTTTCCAGTCCAAGTCCCCCCCCCTTAGCCCTTTTCCAGTCCAAGTCCCCCCCCCCTTAGCCCTTTTCCAGTCCAGGTCCCCCCCATCACAGCCAATGCAGTCCTTGCCCCCCCGACCAGCATCGCGGCTGTCTGAGGCTTCAGAGGGAGCCGGGGAAGCCCGCGCGAGGCCCCGGCTCCTTCTGAACAGCCACCAGCGTGAAGAGCCTTTTCCTTCACGCTGGCGGCTGTTCCTGTGAAGCCGCGAATGCTGGGAAAGGTTAAAGGCTCTGAAGCGGAGAAAAGCCGTTTTTTTTGCTCTGGCCGCTCCCGATCTTGCGGCCAGAGCAAAAAAAACGGCTTTTAAAGGGCCGGTTTTGCCTCTGCGCCGGCAGCCGGCCTGGCTGTGGAAAAACCGGCCAGGCCGGCTGAAAACCGGCCAGTTGGCAACCCTAGATCCAACCAGTAAAGAGCTAAGAGTTCTCAGTAAAATGTGGTGCAATCCTGAAAACCCTCAGCATTTCCTCTACAGCTGTGTTTGTTCAAGAAGTTTAGCTGCAGAGGTTTTAAGAACCTCAGAGATATTTAGTATCTCTCAGGGAACTAAACCTTGGAAATAATAAAAAGAGATCATCCAAATAATTTTGTTTATTCCAACTCTGCCTCATTTATCTTAAAAAGATTTAATAACATGAATGTTTTAAAGTGGTCTGTTGGTACTGTACAAAAATATCAGAGTGAAGGAACTTGATATCTAGCAGGAGCTGATATCCGTAAGGCACCATCTAACAATGTCAACTACTGCAGAACCATCCAAAGCTTCAGGCATATTTAATATGCAGTATGTAAATGTGTAAGAAGGGGATTATTTTTATGGCCAGTAAACTGAGCAGCATGTAATCCATCTCAGCTTTGCCAAGTGACTTTAATTACCAGGCATTCACCTTAAGGAAAGCCATTGAAGTTAAGCCACAGCCCCTGCTATATTAACCTGTCTTATGGTCAAAAGACTTTAAGGCCCCTTACCAGGCTAATGGACTTGAAGAGAGAGGAAGAGGAAGAGTGATGGTTAATATGGGACTCCCTACAGATTTTGGGCCTTGTACCTGGGCCTCAGTGATTCATGCCCTCAGGGCCAGCCCTACACATGTGCATGTATTGTTGACACACAGGGGCGGCCCAAGGGGGGTGCGGAGACTCGGTGAGGGGCCTCATTTGCATAAGTGGCCTTATTTGCATAAATATTTGCATAATGCTAACATTCATTAAGAGACATGTTTACTAAAAGTTAGTGTGTGTATGGATAAAGACAGACTAAAAGATTTCTACATTACTATAATCCAGTGCCAACCGCCAGGCACATTAGGAACTACTGAGGCAGCCATGAGGTCTGGCTGTAGGTAGCCCTTCCCCCAAGCCATGAGGTAATCGGCCTGCTAAGAGAAGGCATTGAGATTTCAGTAGACACCCTTCCCCCACTCCAGGTCTGAGCACAATAGCCCCTAGCCCAGAAATCAGCAGACCTGAGCATACCGGTTTGGACAGGTCACCCAGGTACCTTCCCCAGGGGCTGCTGATTGGTGGGCAGGAAATACCTGTGGCAAATGGGATTGTAGAATGAGTTTAAAACTGTACTGTATATAAGGCATTGTAGGCCGTCCCTCGGGGTTCAGACCCTTGTGGAGGTTGCTGGTATCTCTGTCTGATCCTGTGTGCACATTAAAGATCCTGATTGCATTCCAGCCTGTCTGTGAGTTTTCCTTCTGTGGATGAGTGATAGAATAAGAGCTTGTCTTTTTGTTTCCTGCCACATTTTTGGTGCATTGGCCAGGAAACATTAAAAGAAAAGCCTCTCTCATCACACCCACGGTGGGAAGACTTCTGCTTTTGCAGCGTCTGGGCCTCCACCAGTCAGGGACCGGCCTCCCCAGGTGATTAACGGTCCTTGGCGCCCCCGGGCCACTTTGTGCTCGGAAGGACACCTTGATTTGTCTGGACAGTCGGTCCCTGCGGTTGAATCCCCGATTGAAAAACCAGCTGGATAGACTGGCATCCAAACTTCCTGTCTGATCAGAGTTCTGGTGAGTACTGCTACCTTACTGTTTGGGGCTAGTTCTGTACTCTATCTGTGAGTCCTGGTAATTTCTGGGAACCTGTAGCAGTCTGATCAACTGCACGAGCAGTCCTATTAGGGGCCTTAGTGGCCCTGAAGCCATTGCTCGTCCTGTATCTGAATACCGGTAAAAATATCTGAACTGCAGTAATCTGAGAAGAAAAAAAAAAGTAACCAAACTATAACACTTGATAAGCTCTCTAATGTGCTCCGATGTAAATTTCTGTTCCCCCCCATGCTGCCGCTGTGTTAATTTCTGCTCCGATGTTAATTTCTGCTTCCCCATGTGCTCCTATAGTGTTGGGGGCTTTTTGTGTTGCTGGGGGTCTCCTTTTGTGTTGCTGGGGGTTTCTTTTGTGTTGCCATGTGCTCCTATAGTGTTGGGGGCTTTTTGTGTTGCTGGGGGTCTCCTTTTGTGTTGCTGGGGGTTTCTTTTGTGTTGCCATGTGCTCCTGTGGCTCCATCTGGTGGACATTGGAGGAGTGGCTAGCTGTGTTTCTCGTTGCTATTATAAAAGTTAAATCCTATGCTAGTGTGTGTAATGTGTATTTGTAACGTATTCGCTGCTGAGACGTCTCTGTTTTCTGTTTTCCCTTTTTCTTTTTCCCTTTGTGGTCCTGTGTGTTTTGTGCAACCAAACTCTGCCTGTTGCCTGGATTATATTGTATATTGTATTCCCAGAAGTGGGATTGGAAAATTTACACTGAACATTGCATTCCTAGAATTGGGATTACAAGATTTGCACTGCAAATTGTGATTTTGCAAATTGTGATTAGAGCATGGGGTCCGGAGGCTAAATTGTGGTGGGGGAGTATCCGGACCAGCTTCCCTATATAGATTCATGGCTGGCCCATATAGTAAATGTGCTGTTATGTAAAAACCTTTAGTGTCTCTGTGTTTAGTTGTGACATTAGGGAAAGAAAGTTTTTGTCCAGACATTAGGTCTTTATATTTCAGGATTGATTTTGATACTCTATCAGTAAAAGGTGAAGTTATTAACAAATCGCCCCTGTGTCCCCAAACAGTGAAAAACACCAGGTCTACTGATTGCAGGGAAAGGGACAGTTTAGAAAGGGGTTGGGGTTTGCTGTGTGTGGACTGTAGTACTGGTATAGCATTAAAGGAAGACAATTGCTTTGTTTGATGCATATCCAGTTTCATTGCTATGTTTCATGCATGATCAGTGGTCAGGGAACCAGGTGTTTTGGTCACACCTCTCAGCAGTGAGTGGGGGGTGATTGAAACTGCTGAAATAGTTTGCATAGCTATAGAAAGATACTGGGAGGAGTTCCTTCTTCTAGCAGATGAATGGAGGCCCATTAGAGAGGACAAAAGAAAAAAAAAATCACCTAGGAGTCTTTTCTCCTAGAGGACAAAGAACCCCAATTCACCTAGCCACACCTAGCCTGCAAACAATCCTCTTGTCATCAGTTTTACTTGTAGAGTATTCAGCTTCTAGAACCATGAGGTGCCTCCTTTGAGCATCCTCAAATGTCTGCTGGAAGCAAACAAAGGCTGAAGAAAATCCTTATAAGATTATGAAGAAATGAAGATTTTTTTACTTGTCTTTTTAAAGCCTGAATTTTATCTCTGGTACATATATTTGGTTTTGACTGCACATACAAAATTAAACAAGTAATACTTCTGCATGATATGACATTTTATTCTGCAGACAGTAAATGCTGTTTTGGTGATTGCATTCTTTCTGCTTAGTACATTAAACTGCCTTGATCAACTGTATTCATTTTTCTGATACTACAATGATACCTTAAAATGATTTTAGTACCAAATATACTGATAGCAGTACTTTAACTCATGATTTCTGATGAGAACATCTGGATTAGTTCTAGTATGCACTGTAGCTTGTTCTGATGTTCAGGTATGTTTTGGTTCAGGGTGAATACACTGATCATTGGCAATTTCAAAATAGAAAGATAAAATGCAGAATTAGCACTGCTGAAAGGCATATACTGTGCAGTACACCGTTCACACTAATTCACACTTGAAGTTAATAATGCACTGATAATGCTGCCCCACTCCTCGTGTGCACTGCCCTTTAGTACTGATTCACACAGATCCATACAGTGCACACTGCACAAATAATGCTGGTGTGTATAATAATCTCCATCATCCCTTGGCTTCGGTATGAAGTTAATTTCTGTCATAGTATGTACACAACTAACCCATTTAGGAACATTGCATGCTGAGTCACCCCTGGAGTGTGCACAATTTTGGTAACATTGAACAGTTGTTGATTTACTAACTGAGTTCAACCTAGGGATAAAAAACAAACAAACTGCTTTTCAGCTCGCAATGCAATGATGTAGGGGATCCCAATATGTCTGATGTCACATTCTTCCAGAGCATGAGAAATTCAGTATTTCAGCCGCATTGTCAGTCATATATTTAAGGTTTAGTCCAATACTGCCTGAGGCTGCCCTGGTGAACCCACAGGATATCCACAATTAATATGAATTTGTATATAATGGGTCAGCAATGTATGCTGACATATCATGCATTTTCATTCTGGATGACTTGAAAACTTGACTGGCTTGGGGTCACTGGGACAGCTTCATAAAGCCTGCCTGAACTATCATGGGAATCAGCAAATATTTATGTATCAATTCCCAAAAACACTAGGTACTTATGATTAGAGAACATCCATGATTTTTGAAGCTTTTATATTTTTAAAGCCAAAGATTGATTTGTTGATTAATTGATTGATTTGTTGATTAACTTTATTTAAAAGCCTCATGTCCATTAGCATACTGGAAGTGAACAATTTATAAAAAATTGGTATAATTCAAAAAAAGGACTTAGGTATATAGTTGGTGGAATGATGCAAGTGATAAAAAGTATGGTGAGGGATGAAGTGGGATATTAAGAGGAAGGACTCTGATAGACAGTAAACTGATGAAGGTAATTCAATGATGTGAAGTGATGTATCTGGCTAATGAATATGTAAACAAAAAAATGATGAGCACTTTATTCAACTATGCCATCTCCAGAATATTCAATTTAGGAATTCATCTAGGCCCCAACACATACTCAATAATTGGAAATGGACACCTGGAGACAGGCTAGGTGCACCCTGATGGGTTTTGGAGGACCTACACTGGCCATGCGGTACTTCCAGATCCTTTTTTGCCTCCTTTTTTGCCTCTGCATGTCCTGGCCAGGCATGCATGGGCAAAGGGGGAGCATGTAAAGGTCAGTCAAGGGCATAATGGAATGTTCACTACCAGCAAGTGAATCTCCAGTGACAGATAAACAAGAAGTTAATCAAACTGCCAGAAAAAAAATTGACACCATACGAGATAGTTACTGGAAGACCATTGAAAGTTTAAACAGCAATATTTGTAGGATGTGATCTTGGTAAATGTGAAGGAAGTTAAGTTTATCTCATTGTGAAATCTAATCTAGCATATTTAGTCTTTTCATTCAATATTGGTGCTGCTTTTCTGAATGAGGCCTGGAACCATGTCACCAATGGCAATCCAAAGAGTCCAGCAGAGAAAATTGGCCAGAGTCCAGATGGAACAGACCATCCCGAGAACTCAGAGCTGCCCACCGCTGAGATGTGTGAAGGAGTCCCTATCTGGATCAGTGTGTAACATCGAAAACGGGCCAGGGTGTCTGCCTATGAGAATGAGAGGTTCAAATTTTGAGAGAGACAGAACTTGAACTTCAGAGAAAGGTGAAGCACACTGCGAGGTCCTGGAGAACTGCTGGGAGGCAGGAAAAAGAACTGTTGGACTGACTGGGGGGGGTTTTGGGGGCTTCTGTGAACGATTGTATTGTTATCCTTTTAATATTGTTTTCTTAGAAAGTAACGGAAATCTACAAGCCATTTCGGCTTCAGCAACTGCAATACCCACACCAGCTCAAGATTTTGCTGTACTATTCTCAGAGCTTTCTTTATCACATTATTAAGCACTGCTGCTTTTGACATACTTTCATGTTATGTGTTTTCAATATTATTGACCAGCTGCAAGAAAATGATATTACAATGTATGTTGTCTATAGGGAACAGTACCAGAAGCTGCTTTTCTGATGACTCCTATCTGTCTCAATATCTGTCTCAAATGGTTGCTTGTCCATTGCCCGTAGTGGGATTACCTTTCCCCCATAAACAAAAAAAAAAAAACAAGAAAAATTGGGACTGAAGGGAAATTGGCTGATAGGTATGTCTAGTATGGCTGCATCCTTGCCTGAGGCTGTAATACATTATGATGGCACGGAAAAAGCATGTGGGCTAAGAAAATGAGTACCCAGAGCCCAGCACAACAAGAGTAAAGCCAGGGGAACCATACTCTGAACAGAAGTGCACAGAGAATGAACCTAGCTAAGAAACAGGTCAGGCCTGAAAGTGCACAGAAAATGGACCCAGCACAAGAAAAGACATGCCAGGCCTGAACAGGTTAAACAGGCCAAACAAAGCTGGTGATACAAAGTACTCATATGCCCTGAAGATTACAGTGCCAGTGATTAATGAAGCAAAGGGAATGGCAGGGTGCAGCCAGAATGACTCAACACTAGCAAGAATAAAAAGCCATTAATATGCTGATAAGGGTGGATCCCAGGGAAAGAGCCTTTGCCCCAAAGGAAAGAAGCCTCTGCAGACTTTTTGCACACGGCCCTCCTTTGTCCCAAAGGGAAGAGGCCTCTGCAGGCCCTGCAACCTTTTACAGTCAGAACAGCAACTTTTGCACATGGAACGAAAACGTTGTGCAGGAGTTGCTATAGAGGGTATAGGGTATGTGTTGTTTTAAACTCACTGATGCAAGTGTTTCCATTGAACACCCTATCCAAGACCTAAGTGATCTAGTTACCTGTCCATGGGTCCTGGGTGGTTTATGAAGTGGTTCAGTTGGCCAGGGGGACTAAAAATCCCAGTGGTAGGGGTTCCTTTCATTTACTGCTATGTGCCATTCTGCCATGTTATATCCCTATTCTTTACTGCTTCTTGACCACCACCCTTGATACCCTGGTAGAACGCAAGGTGGTTACCACTGTCATGGCCCTGTCCCAAATACAGCCCTCAACCGCTTCTAGCGGTTGAGGTCCTACTTAAAAAGGGGGGAATGAGGCAGCCATGAGGTCTGGCTGTAGGTAGCCCTTCCCCCAAGCCATGAGGTAATCGGCCTGCTAAGAGAAGGCATTGAGATTTCAGTAGACACCCTTCCCCCACTCCAGGTCTGAGCACAATAGCCCCTAGCCCAGAAATCAGCAGACCTGAGCATACCGGTTTGGACAGGTCACCCAGGTACCTTCCCCAGGGGCTGCTGATTGGTGGGCAGGAAATACCTGTGGCAAATGGGATTGTAGAATGAGTTTAAAACTGTACTGTATATAAGGCATTGTAGGCCGTCCCTCGGGGTTCAGACCCTTGTGGAGGTTGCTGGTATCTCTGTCTGATCCTGTGTGCACATTAAAGATCCTGATTGCATTCCAGCCTGTCTGTGAGTCTTCCTTCTGTGGATGAGTGATAGAATAAGAGCTTGTCTTTTTGTTTCCTGCCACACTACTACAAACACTGCCCATTTAGAACCCATAGCAAACCCGCCGTATCCTAACAGCACCACCAGGACTCACAAAACACCATACCCTACCTATCAAAAGGCAACACTGCAAATATTAAACCAATACATTTCAGAGAACAACAATACATGACCTACTGGGGAAAGAGAACAAGTGGCAATGTCAAATAGGAATTACATAAACAGAATACCTCAGCTCAGTTACACATGCAGAACATAGACCATCACCAAACAAGGAATCACAATTTAGAAACAGGAAGGCAATAATTAAACTGGGAACCCCAAAAGTCAAACTTGGAATGTACAACACTGTAGAAATAAAACTATAAATTAATTTCCTCTTGTACCATACTAAGCGCAGACGTTAATGATGCACATTTCCCAGAGCTTTCATATTCCAGTTAATAAATTCAAAATAAAGAGATATCTTTCTACCTTTTGTGCATTTTTTTTAGTTGCAATTGCTCCAGCCACTTTCTTCTGGTTTCTTCATGTTTTCTGCTAACTCTCCATCATCTGCTGTCCATTTGTCCTTTCTTCTCTCTTCTAGTTTTTTTTCCATTCTCTCTCTCTACATCTGCTTTAACATACTAATCTTTCTCCTTTTGCTCTTTCCTCATTCCTATTTCATCCACTCAAATTTTACCCCTCCATCCTCAATCCCCACTTACTCTCCCAATACCCGGCTAAGTGTAGATTTTTTATCCCTCCCACACAAAATATTTTTCCCCTCTCCATTTTACTCTCCCAGCCCCATCCCATTCTAATCCTCCCCCAACATCAGCTCCCTTCTAGTTCCAGCCTCACCCAGCATCCATTCCCTTCTAGTCCCTGCATCAGCCCATTTCTAGTCCTAGCCCCCCATCAGCCCATTTCCAGTCCTAGCAACCCCCCAACCCAATACCAGTCCTAGCCCCCCCATCAACCCAATACCAGTCCTAGCCCCCCCCCCATCAACCCACTTCCAGTCCTAACCCCCCATCAGCCCACTTCCAGTCCTAACCCCCCATCAGCCCATTTCCAGTCAGCCCCCCATAGCCCATTGCCAGTCCTAACCCCCCCATCAGCACACAGCCCATTACCAGTCCTAACCCCATCAGCCCACCTCCAGTGTTAACCCCCCCATCAGCCCATTTCCAGTCCTAGTCCCCCCATAGCCCATTACCAGTCCTAACCCCTCCCCAACAGCCCACAGCCCATTACCAGTCCTAACCCCATCAGCCCACAGCAAGTCTTAATCCCCCCAGCCCATTTCCAGTCCTAGCAACCCCCCCAACCCATTACCAGTCCTAGCCCCCCATAGCCCACTCCCAGTCCTAATCCCACCAGCCCATTACCAGTCCTAACCCCATCAGCCCACCTCCAGTGTTAACCCCCCATCAGCCCATTTCCAGTCCTAGCACCCCCCCCCCATATCCCATTACCAGTCCTAAACCCCCCAACAGCCCACAGCCCATTACCAGTCCTAACCCCATCAGCCCACCTCCAGTCTTAATCCCCCAGCCCATTTCCAGTCCTAGCAACCCCCCCAACCCATTACCAGTCCTAGCCCCCCATAGCCCACTCCCAGTCCTAATCCCACCAGCCCATTTCCAGTCCTAATCCCCAATTTTCCGTTTAAGCCCCTCATACCCCATTACCAGTCCTAACCTCCCCATCAGCCCACTCCCAGTCCTAATCCCACCAGCCCATTTCCAGTCCTAATCCCCCATCACCCAATTTTTAGTTTAAGCCCCCCATAACCCATTACCAGTCCTAACCTCCCCATCAACCCACTTTCAGTCCTAATCCCATCAGCCCATATACAGACTTAGCTCCCCCATAGCCCATCACCACTCCTAACCCCCCCCCAGCCCCCCCATAGCCCATCACCACTCCTAGCCCCCCCAGCCCCCCATAGCCCATCACCACTCCTAGCCCCCCCTGCCCCCCCATAGCCCATCACCACTCCTAGTCCCCCCCAGCCCCCCCAGCCCCCCATAGCCCATCACCACTCCTAGCCCCCCCCAGCCCCCCCATAGCCCCCCACAGCTCTAGCCCCCCCAGCCCCCCCCATAGCCCCCCATAGCCCCCCCATAGCCCATCACCACTCCTAGCCCCCCCATCCCCCCCATAGCCCATCACCACTCCTTTCCCCCCCAGCCCCCCCATAGACCATCACCACTCCTAACCCACCCAGCCCATCACCACTCCTACTCCCCCCCAGCACAGCCCAGCCTAGCCCAGGGAAAATTTTTTAAAAAAAGAAGCTGTCTTCTCTGGCTGCCGGGGCCGCCGCGGCAGAATCGAGTGTGCCGCGGGGCCCCCCCTGCCCAGCAGAGCCTGCCCTCCCCTTTATCACCTCTGTCTTCGCAGCTTCAGTCAAACGCACCGGCTTTCAGAGCGCGAAAGGACTAGTTTCCCTTTCGCGGCTCTGTTAAGCCCGCAGGGGCTGATGGGAACTTCCCATCAGCCCCCGCGGGCTTAACAGAGCAGCGAGGGAGAAACTCTCCTCTCGCGCTCTGAAAGCCGGCGCGTTTGACTGAAGCTGTGAAGACAGAGGTGATAAAGGGGAGGGCAGGCTCTGCTGGGCAGGGGGGCCCCGCGGCACAATCGATTCTGCCGCGGCGGCCCCGGCAGCCGGAGAAGACAACTTTTTTTTTCTTTTTAAAATTTTACTTTAGGATCAGAATGTTTTTTGCGCGGGGCCCCCTGAAACGCGGGGCCCTGTGCAAAAAACATTCTCGCTCAATGGACGGGCCGGCCCTGTTGACACAGTGTCCTGCTGAGCAGGAGGCCCCACCCCCAGTCTAATGAATTTGCTGAACTGCTCCAAGAACTCTTCCCCTAGCTGCAGCCATGTGAGAATGTAGTGTCTGCCACTGCCATTTTAGGCTACCCTTACCAATGATTCCTTGATTGCTGCTGTTCACTGTGCTAGTGAAGCAATCTAACCTCCACTGTGCCTTCTACATCGTGCCTATCAGTGCCACCTGCATGGCAGATCCCCCCACACCTGCCCACTGGCTGGAGACATCCTCTGGCACTGCCTGATTGCCTTCTCCTACCCATGCCCTGCTGGACCAAGCCCCATAGGCTGCTGCCAAGACTTTGCAGGCAGGACCCTCTGTCTTCTGTCCTCCACCCTGTCCCGGCCCTGCAAGCTGTCGCAATCACCCAGTTTGCAAGCAGACAGGACTCTTTGCTCTACTTTGTCTGGAGTCTCTGGCTGTGTGCTTTTGCTGTTGCCGTGGCTGCCTCAGCACTACTGGGTCCCCCTGACTGTCTCTGACTCCTGCCTGCCTCCCACCACCTGCCCAGGAAGATATAAGCTTGAGTCGGCTGGCCTCCCACTTGCTGCTGTTGTGGAGTGCAGACCATTAATGGGTTAGTGTAGTCTGCCTCCTGACAACCAATATCCTGCTCTCTGGTGGGGCCATGAGGAATGGGCTGACTGAAGGGGGTGAGAAAGTGTGTGGGGGAGGAAGATAGACAGTGAGAGACAGTTTGAAGGTGGCAGAGAAAGAACTGTAAATCAATCAGTGTCACTGCCTCTATTCAAAGCTTCATTTCCTTGCTTTCCAGCCATTAAACATTTTACAGGAGTTATATGCACAACAAATTTCCTTTTCTGAGAGATTACAGATGCAAAGGGCACTGGCCTGCCATCTGATGGGAACAGAGCAGGAAATGAGATCAAAACCCAAACAACAAGAACAGGGGCTGACATACCTGACAATTAGTAGCTGAAAACTGGGGATGGTCTGTGAAAAACAGAATAGTGGAAGAGGGAGACCGAGAATGGGCAGGGCCCTGGGGAAAGAGAATGGTAAGAAAGAAAGGGAGACGGGGGATGGATGGCCTAGGGGAGGAAACAGTAGGAGTGAGAAAAAGACTGGTGGGAATAGATGGAGAGGAAAAGTTTGCTTGTGGGAGGAGAAAGAGAGATTGGTGGGGAAGAAAATGCATGTTAGGGAAGGAACTGAGAAGCAGAGAAAGGAAGGTGCAGGTTGGTGGAGGGACAAATGCAATGGGTGGAAATGGGGGATGAAAGAAAGGAATAGTGGCCTGGGGAGGAGTGAATGAGGAGGACATGAGAGAACTGGAGAGGTGAGTGTGGAAGATGGAAGGTAGATGAGAAATTAAAAAAAAGAAGCTGAAGACTAGGGAACGAGAGATTGAGAGAAGAAATAAAATCTGCAGAAGGAACAGATAGAGAAGGCAGAAGAGAAAAATGGAGAAAATGATAAAAGGGAAGAATTATTATCAGATATAGACATTTAAGAAGAGAGGGAAACAAAAGGAACAGAAAATAGAAAAGAAACTATGGAAGAGGACAGGAAAAGGCTGAAAAGGGGAAAACGAAAAGAGTCCAGGACCAACCCAATCAGAGAAAAAAACTGATTGGACAGCAAAAGTACAGAAAAGTATTTAATTATTTAAAATGTATTAATTATTAATTTTTCAAATTTTAATGACAATTATCCATTGCCTTTCAGAAAAATTAGAAAGCATAACAAAAATATACAATTTTCCACAACATTAACATGAAATACGTTTAAGAAGTCAGTCATGATCCTTACTTAAGACAGTCCACAATAAAGGAGGGAGGTGTCAACATCTCAGAAAAGCTGGAGATTAAATAAACAAGGTCAAAGAAATAAGGAAATAAATTGGATGAAAATAAAACTAAAAACAGACTTCCACCATCATTGCCAGACCCAGGCCTAAGTATTAATGGGCATTGATGCAGTCACTCTGGTAGACAGAAATGCAGAAATCTTGGTAGGGTCATAGAAAATATATCTTGCTCCAGAATAGCGTACAACACATTTGCGGGGAAATCTTAATATGAACTTAGCACCCAGCTGGATTGCGCGAGGCCTCGGAAGCAAATATTGCCTCTGTCTCTTTTGAGTCTTTCTCAAGACATCAAGAAACATTCTGATCTGGCACTTCAAGAATGGAGCATTCTTATTTGAAGAATAATTTCAGTAACCAGTCTCTTTCCAACTCCAGTACCAGTTAAACTATCAAGGTAAAAGGCACCACTGCCTCTTCTGAGTATTCAATGAATTAGTTAATCAAGGCTATCCAAAGTCTGCACCTGGGTTGCTTCTGGTACTTTCAATGCTTTAGGAAGATAGCGTCTGAACAAATCATAAATAGTTGCCATTAACATTTTTGTGACATATATGACCTGTAGATTCCTATCACAGGTCACATTTTCTATAAATTCTATCTTCCTACATAAGTTCAGGTTATCCATAGCAAGAAGGGTCTCGTTGGTTTCAAACTTACCAGCCCTTTCTTCCACCTGAGCAATCCTTTTCTCCAGACCAGTTAATTCCAATTTATTTTGGGAAGAATCTGCCAAAACCTAAGTTGCTGGGAGCACAACCTGAATCTTTCACATTGCCTTAATTGCTTGACACATTTTTTAAAAGGAAACATCGGGAGGACATACACTCAAGGGAAATATGTTAGATGCAGTCTCACCTAGTGTTGGTTCATTCCCAGTCTCCGAACGTCCATCCTCCAGGGACTGCTCCAGGTCTGAACCAGCCCAACATTGTTCAGTTAGACCATATTCCCCTGTTAATAGGGAAAGCAGTGAGGTTCTTGGCATCATCACTATTGTCACTTCCCCTTCCCTTCGAGGAGCAGCATACACATCAGCGTCATCAATTAGCATCATTTCGTTCAGCAACTCCCAGTGTGCTACAGCTGGTTGAGCCTCGGGTGAGAGCTACTATACTCGTCCTCCAATTCAGAGTGGGAAGCCTCCAGCATTTCTCTTCTCAAACACAAGCACACCTCCATGGTTTTTCAAGGCTCTCTCTGCTTCAAAACGTTCTCCAATATCCAGGAACTGTGGGCTGTGGCAACACCGGGCTTGGAAGACTTTTTGCAGGGTCTACCCTTCCTCTTCACCATCATAGCTCGGAAGGTTTGAGTCTTGCAGGACTACCAAAAGGGACTGCTACAACTGGAAGTAGATCTACACTTGTGAATATAATCTTCTGGAATAAACGCTAAATCTTGGGATAAAAGGGACTTCTTGGGGCTAAAGCTGATAAATTTGTGTATTTTAGAATTCAGTATTTTTGCTGAGTCAGTCAGATCTTAGTACCACCAGTGAGCTTTGTATTTAAGTCAAAGCAGAGTATAGTTCAGCATAGAACATAAAATAAGAGTAAATAGACTTTGAAATAAATTTGTTTCTAGAGAGCTTTTCATTGAAATCAAATCAGAGTTTAGCTTAGCCTAGAAAGTAAAATAGAGTAAATAAGTTACTGAAATAAATTAGTTTCTAGAGTTTTTTTTTACTTAAATCAAATCAGAATATAGCTTAGCATACAAGTAGAATAGTCTCTGAGTAGAAAGAAAAATAAACTTGTTTCTAGTGACCTTTATAAAGAGCCCTTCCAATTAGGAGGCAAAAGATCTGTGAAGTTGCCTTAAATAGGTGTTAAAGGCAAGTGACAGATCAAAGGGCCAATTTATAAGGCCCCTTCTAAAAAACCAAGGGCTGTGTGAATCACCCAAGAAATTGGTAATACTTTACCTTAGAAGCACAGGCCAGGGCACTGTGTAGCAGCCAACCTTTCATATGTCTTTTTTCCCTTCCTCCCTCCCTCCCCGACTCCTACCCACCCCTGGGATAATCATAGCTTTAAAGGTGCTTAAACCTCTTAGAGGGAAGAAGGTGCCCACATTCACTCTCAGGTGCAGCTGTTTATGCTCATCAGGCATACATTAAGGACCTGAGATTAATTAATCTTGAGGTGAACAAAGTCCATTAAATGTATTACTAGATATAGTTTTATTAGTATAAGTTTCCCCAGCAAACCTAAGTAAATAAACAACTTAAATACCTAAACACAACCTTAAAGCTAAGATGCAGACAGCAGTCCAGCAGTGAGATGGGAGCTTTCCAGTCTTTTTCATTGAGTGCCACATGTATGATTTTCTCTCAGTTGATGAGGGGTCTTGAATGCACTAGGTGCAAGGAGCTCTTTGCTCTCAGGGAATAAGTCCAATCTCTGGAGGCTAGAGTAGCAGACTTGGAGGACATAAGGAAGACAGAGAGGTACATAGACGAGAACTACAGGGATGTAGTACTGAAGTCCCACCTCCAGTCTGGCAGCATCCCTGTTGCCATGGAAGAGAGAGGTCACATGACAGGAGAATATCACCCTGGTGTTGCAGAAAGTGACCCTGTAGCTAGGACTTGTCCTATAGGTGATGTAAAACCCTCTCATATCAAGGAGCTTTCTCCAGGGCCATGTGCCCATGAGAGAAGGGTTAGGACAGCTGTTATAGTTGGTGATTCAATAGTTAGGAATGTAGATAGTTAGGTTGATGGTGGACATGAGGATCATCTGTTCACATGCCTGCCTGATGCAAAGGTAGTGGACCTCATGTGCCACCTAGACAAAGTCATACATAATGCTGGGGAGGAGTCTGCTGTCTTGGTACATGTTGGTACCAATGACATAGGAAAGTATGGTAGGGAGGTTCTGGAGGCCAAATTTAGGCTTTTAGGTAGGAAGGTGAAACCCAGAACTTTCAGAGTGGCATCCTCCGAAATGCTTCCTGTTCCAAGTGCAGGACCTAAAAGGCAGGCAGAGTTCCGGAGTCTCAAAGCATGGATGAGACGATGGTGCAAGGAAGAGGGTTTTGGATTTGTTAGGAACTGGGCAAGCTTCTGGGGAAAGGAGGGGCTTTTCCGAAGGGACGTGCTCCACCTTAACCGGGATGGAACCAGGTTGCTGGCATTAATCTTTGAAAAGGAGATAGAACAGCTTTTAAACTAGATAATAGGAGAAAGCTGACAGAAGCCCAAGAGTGCATGGTTCGGAACAATGTATCCTTGAAGGATACTAGCAAAAGATTGAAGTTAGAGCATATTGACAGAAAAGTTCCAATAAAAACAAAAGTAACTCAAATGCCCTTAAGTATAGAGCAGACAGAGCTTAAAAATTTCAAATTACCCCTGCCTACTGATAACCAGATTAATATGAATAAAATACAGCCTCTAAAATGTTTGTATTGAAATGGTAGAAGTCTAAAAAATAAGATGGGAGAGTTAGAATATATAGCACTCAATGAGAGGTTAGATATGATTGGTGTCTCAGAGACATGGTGGAAGGAGGACAACCAGTGTGACACTGTAATACCTGGGTATAAACTATATCATAATGATAGAGCAGATCAATTTGGTGGAGGGGTTGCACTCCATGTTAAAGAGGGCAATGAGTCACAAAGGATTAAAGTTTTGCAGGAAATAAAATACACTGTAGAATCTCTATGGATTGAAATGCCATGTCAAAAGGGGAAGGGGAAAGCGATGGCAGTGGGGGTAACTATTTACCGCCTGGCCAGAATGAATAAATGGATGATAAAATACTCAAAGAAATCAGGGAAGCTAACAAAAGTTACAGCACAGTAATAATAATGGGTGATTTCAATTCCCCAGTATTGCCTGGGTCAGTGTCACGGCAGGACATGCTAGGGAAATAAAGTTTCTAGATAAATGACAGCTTCTTGGAGCAGCTGGTTCATGAACCAACAAGAGGAGAAGTCATCTTGGACCTAGTCCTTTGTAGAAAACAAGATCTGGTGAAAGAGATAATGGTGTTGAGGCTACCTGGCAATACTGATCATAGAATGATCTCAATTGATTTAATAAATGGAGGAAGGACGGCAAGGGAATCCACAGCTCTACCTTTTAAAAGGGAGACTATGATAAAATGAGGAAACTAGTTAAGAAAAATCTAAAAGAAGGTGTTGCAAAGGTTAAAGATTTACATCGAACATGGGTGTTTTAAAATACTATCTTGGAAGCCCAGACCAGCTGTATTCCACGCTTTAAGGAAAGTGGAAGGAAGTCCAAAAAACTGACAGCATGGTTTGACGGTAAGGTCAAAGAAGCTGTTACCAAACAGCATCTTTCAGAAAATGGAAAAAGGAGCCAAATGACGAAAATTGGAAACAACATAAGCACTGGCAAGTGAGATGGAATGCATCGCTGTGGAAGCAAAAATGCATAATAGAGACTTTTTCAAGTACATTTGTAGCAAAAATCCTGTGAGAGAATCAGTTTGACCATTAGAAGATAGAGGCATAAAAGGGACACCAAGAGGGGATAAGGCCATAGCGGAGAGATTGAATGAATTCTTTGTTTCTATCTTTACTGAGGAAGATGTAGGGATATTACCCATGACTGAAATGGTATTTAAAGCTGATTCAGCAGAAGAATTGAAAGAAATATCGATAAAGGGGAAGATGTACTACAACTATTTGATAAACTGAAGAGTAACAAACCACCTGGACTGGATGGTATACATCCAAGGGTGCTGAAAGAAGTGAAATATGAGATTGCAGATCTACTATTAGTAATCTGTGAACTATCATTAAAATAATTTGTAATATTTGAAGACTGTAGGTGGCCAATGTAATGCCAATTTTTAAAAAGGGTTCCAGAGGTGATCTGGGAAAATACAGACCAGTGAGCCTGACGTCAGTACCTGGAAAAATGGTAGAAACCATTATATAAGAACACAATTACTGAACATGTAGATAGTATTGACTTAATGGGAGACAGCCAACATGGCTTTAGCCAAGGAAGATCTTGTCTTACAAATCTGTTGCTCAATGTAGTGTATCTAGATTTTCAGAAAGCCTTTGACAAGGTCCCTCATGAGAGACTCCTGGCAAAATTAAAAAGTCATAGGATAGGAGGTAGTGTACTGGTGTGGATCAGGAACTGGTTAAAAGATAGAAAGCAGAGGGTAGGGCTAAATGGCTAATTTTCCCAATGGAGAAAGATGAATAGTGGAGTACCCCAGGGATCTGTGCTGGGTCTGCTGCTTTTTAACATATCCGTAAATGACCTGGAAATGGAAATAATGAATGAAGTAATCAAATTTGCAGATGACACAAAATTATTCAAATTTTTTAAAACCCTAGAGGACTGTGAAAAATTGCAATAGGACCCTGATAAATTGGAAGACTGGATGTTCAAATGGCAAATGAAATTTAATATGGACAAGTGCAAAGTTATGTACCTATGAAAGAACAACCCAAACTATGGTTACATGATACAAGGTTCCACATTAGGAACTATCACCCAGGAAAAAGATTTAGGCGTCATCATGGATAACATGTTGAAACCTTCCACCCAGTATGCAGCAGCAGCCAAGAAGGCAAATAGAATGCTAGGAATCATAAGGAAAGGAATGGAGAATAAAACAAAGGATATTATAATATCTCTGTATCGTTCCATGGTGCGACCGCACCTTGTATATTGTGTGCAATTTTTGGTCGCCATATCTTTAGAAGGATATAGGGTTATAAGAAAAGATACAGAGAAGAGCCACCAAAATGGTAAAGGGGATGGAAGGATACCCCCATGAAGAGAGGCTAAAAAGGTTAGGGCTCTTCAAATTGGGAAAGAGATGACTGAGGGGAGATATGATAGAGGTCTATAAATTAATGAATGGAGTAGAAAGGGTACATGTAGATCAATTGTTTATGCTATCAAAATATAGAAAGACCAGGGGACAATCAATGTTTATGTTTATGCAATTTCTTGATATACTGCTCAGGTTGAAGGGCATCAGAGTGGTTTACAATTACTACAAGCATAAGAACATAAGAACATAAGATATGCCATACTGGGTCAGACCAAGGTCCATCAAGCCCAGTATCCTGTTTCCAACAGTGGCCAATCTAGGTCATATGTACCTAGCAGTTTCCCCAAAAGACACAGGTACTGGATACATTCCCTCATCCACAAAGGGCTCACAATCTATGTGAACTTGAGGCAATGGAGGGCTAAGTGGGTTGCCCAAGACCACAAGGAGTGCCTATAGGCAGGGCCGGCTTGTCCATTGAGCAAGAATGTTGTTTGCACAGGGCCCCATGTTTCAGGGGGCTCCACGCAAACAACATTCATCATTAAAAGCCCAGATAAATTTAAAAAAGCCAAAACTGGCTGCTGCTGCTGCCGCCATGGCAGCGGCAGAATCAAGTATCCCATGCCCACCCCCCCTCCCGCCTGCCCGGCATAGCCCTCCCTGAATCACTCCCCTCGGCGCCGGCTTTCAGAGCCGCGAAGGGAGAGTTTCTCACTCGCGGAGGGGAGTGATTCAGGGGGCTCTGTCAGGCAGGCGGGGGGGCCCACAGGACACTTGATTCTGCCGCTGCCATGGTGGCTGCGGCAGCAGCCATTTTTTAAAAATTTTCCCTGGGCTGATGGGGGGAGGGGGATTAGGACTGGTAATGGGCTATGGGCTGATGGGGGGATAGGACTGTAGGTGTGCTGGTGGGGGTTTAGGACTGGTAATGGGCTATGGGGGGCTAGCAATGGAAATGGGGTGATGTGGGGGTTCGGACTGGTAATGGGCTATGGGGGGCTAGGACTGGTAATGGGCTGGGGGAGTTGCTAGGACTGGAAATGGGCTGAGTGAAAGGGGGGCTTGAACTGAAAATAGCTGATGGGGACGGGGGTTTGGAATGGAAATGGGCTGAGTGAAAGGGGGGGCTGGAACTACAAATAACTGATGGCAAGGGGGGCTTGGAATGGAAATGGGCTGTGAGGGGAGGGAGTTAGGACTGGAAATGGGCTGAGTGGGGGGGAGCTAAGACAGGAAATGGGCTGATGGAGGGGCCAGGATAGGACTGGAAATGGGCTGCTCGGGGGTGCTAAGATTGAAAATGGGCTGTGGTGGGGGCTTGGTTTGAAATGGACTCATGGAGGGGCTAGAACTGGAAGTAGGCTCATGGGGGGGCTTGGATTGGAAATGGGCTAAGTGGAGGGGAGCTAGGATTTGACATGGGCTGACGGTGGGGCTAGGAAATTACTAGAAATGGGCTCATGTGGGCTGGGTTTGGAAATAAGCTGATGGAGGGACTCGGATAGGACTGGAAATGGATGGGTGAACTAGGACTGGAAATGGGCTGATGGTGGGGCTAGGATAGGACTGGAAATGGGCTGATGAGGGGACTAGAAGGGAGCGGATGCTGGGTAAGGCTGGAACTACAAGGAAGCTGATGTTGGGGGAGGATTAGAATGGGATGGGTCAGGGAGAGTAAAATGGACAGGGGAAAATATTTTGTGTGGGAGGGAAAAAAAATCTACAATTGGCCGGGTATTGGGAGAGTAAGTGGGGATTGAGGATGGAGGGGTAAAATTTGAGTGGATGAAATAGGAATGAGGAAAGAGCAAAAGGAGAAAGATTAGTATGTTAAAGCAGATGTAGAGAGAGAATGGAAAAAAACTAGAAGAGAGAAGAAAGGACAAATGGACAGCAGACGATGGTTAGCAGAAGACACGAAGAAACCAGAAGAAAGTGGCTGGAGCAAATGCATCTGAAAAAGAAATGCACAAAAGGTAGAAAAATATCTCTTTATTTTGAATGTATTAACTGGAATAAGTCAGCTCTGGGAAATGTTCATCATTAACGTCTGCGCTTTGTTTAGTACAAGAGGAAATTAATTTATAGTTTTATTTCTACAGTGTTGTTGTACATTCCAAGTTTGTTTTTTGGGGTCCCCAGTTTAATTGTCTTTCTGTTTCTAAATTGTGATTCCTTGTTTGGTGATGGCCTATGTTCTGCATGTGTAACTGAGCTGAGGTATTCTGTTTATGTAATTCCTATTTGACATTGCCATTTGTTCCCTTTCCCCAGTAGATCATGTATTGTTATTCACTGAAATGTATTGGTTTAATATTTGCAGTGTTGCCTTTTGATAGGTAGGGTATGGTGCTTTGTGAGTCCTGCTAGTGCTGTTAGGATACGGCGGGTTTGCTATGGGTTCTAAATGGGCAGTGTTTGTAGTAGTTCCTAATGTGCCTGGCGGTTGGTACTGGATTATAGTAATGTAGAAATCTTTTAGTCTTTCTTTATCCATACACTCATTAAGAGGCATGTTTACTAAAAGTTAGTGTATGGTAACATTATGCTAATATTTATGAAAATGAGGCCCCGCACCGAGTCTCCGCACATGGCCCCGCACCCCCCTTGGGCCGCCCCTGCCTATAGGGCTAGAAACCCCATTCCCTCCAGCCTGAGATTGCTGTCCTCAGGTGAGACTCAAACCCCCCCCGCCCTTTTCCTAACCACTAGGCCACCCCTCCCTCAGTGAAGATACAGTGTAACCTATTTAAGACTAATAAGAGAAAATATTTTTTCATTCAATGAGTAATCAAACTCTGTAATTCATTACCAGAGGATGTAGTAAAAGCTGTTAGTGTTGCTGGGTTTAAAAAAGGTTTGAACAAGTTCCTGGGTGAAAAGTCCATAAACCATTGGAGACGCGGGATATCATTGCTTGACCCGATACAAGCATTGTGGAACCTGTGTCTTTTGGAGAAACTGCTAGGTACTTGTGACCTGGATTGGCCACTGTTGGAAACAGGATAATGGGCTTGATGGACCTTGGTTTGACCCTGTAGGGTATATCTTATGTTCTTAAGGTTTCACACAGCTACATGGGCATCGGCCATTTTGACACCCCTCTCAAAAAGCATTTTATTTTGAGATTTAGTCATTGGAATATGTCAGCTTTGGACATGTACATTTCTTAATCTTTGTATTTCTCTCAGTACAGAAGGCAATGCATATCTGTCTTTTATTTCTAGTGTTGCAATGCTAACCTCTGGAGGTTTTTAACTCAGATTTTGTCAGCATGTTTCTGTTTCTAATTTGTGGATCCTTATTTTATATTGGATGAAGTTCTGCCTGTGGTGAAGGATTCTGGCAGCTTGTAGTTTCTGTGTACGAATCTGTCATAGTCTGACTTGATTTATTTTCCTAGTAGGAGGTGTATTTATGGACTAGAGCCTGGTGTTATACAGGAATTTGCAATGTTGTGTGAGTGCTGGATGTTATTGCAGTTTTACTATTGCACATTTTCTACATAGATGCCGATAGGCTCATTCCGTGGCATGAATAGAAACATAGAAAAATGACGACAGAAAGAGACCACATTGTCTGTCTAGTCTGTCCTTCCATATCAACAACTACAAAAGTCCCCTTTTTTCCTTTAGAATAGAAACATTGGGTCATCCATCTCTGCTATCCGTTCCCCCTTCTGACCCTGTCTAACTTCCTCGCTCGTTGTATGGGGAAGTTAGATGGGGGCGGGGAAGGGGCGGCATTAGGGCGGATGGTGGGCGATCATCGGCCCTGGATATACAGGGCCGATTCCAATGTCGGCTCTGTACGTCTGGGGCCAATGGCTTGGACGGGGAACCAATAAGTTCTCCGATGCAGGAGGAACAGCAGGCCCAGGGCTGGGAAGGGGTGGCAGGGGAGAGAGAGCATTCCCCACAGCCCGACCCTGGTCCTGGGAGGCCAGATCCGAGGTTGGGCTGTGAGGAAAGCATTTTGGGAGCCGGCAGCTTGGGATCGAGGATGTTCAGTGGAGCCAAGGCTTTTTTGCAACGCCCTGACTGAGTTAGTCAGGCAAGGCCTGTATGTGCAGGCTGGGTGGAATTGGGATCCTGGCCTGCACGTACAGGCCTGTTCACGATTCTGATCCTGCGGGGCTAGACCTGCCCTGAAGGATCAGAATCACGACTCCCTCTGTGTGTCCGGTTCCGACCAGGCAAACAGATGGCCTGGACGTCGGGGATGGACTCGGGATCTGAGTGTTTTTTGCAGGGATTTTTGTAATTGCAGAGCATTGAGTGGGTGTCTCCTTTGTCCAAGGGTCATTTCCCACCTAAAATGAGGAAAACCCACAGAGGAGGTAGAGGAGGTGGAGTAGGGTGGGACATGGTGTCGGAGCTCCCCCGTGTGGCCAGGCAGTTGCCCAGTGGTACGAGAGGGTTCTGATTGTCCTTTGTATAAATTCAGCCCAAATAGCATGTAGTTGTGTCCTTTAAAGGATTAGAGCCAAGTGCAAAGGTCGCAGGAATATTTTTTTATTTGAGAAATAAGGATTTCCTAACCAAATTAAATTCTTTGGCAAGAATAGTTTGAAGCTTACAAACATAAAGTCAGGATACTTCTCCATATAAACACAAGCCTATTGAACAGTCCTTGGCTTGGTTTAGTTTAAACCTTTGTTCCACATGTAAAAACTCTTTTTACAACAGCAGTCTGCTTTCTGGCCCCAGGAGGCACTATATCTCCACTGTTACCTTCACAGCAGGTATAGCAATATTCCCTGGTCCACCAAGAGACTTTCCAAATGCAGTAGTATTTCTTCCAGTAACAATATGAACTTTTAGCTTCTCCCTGGCTTTCTTATCCATACAGCTTTTATCAGCCAAGCTACCATTAAAAGCCTAGCTAAATGTTATGGGCTTTCCATAAAATATCCTTGTTAAGAACTTCTGGGTTTTCTTCAGCTAAACAAAACCCTATTCAGTTCTTATTCCTCTAGCACAGATAGCACATTCAGTAATTAAGAACTCCTGGGTTTTCCTCCAGCTCATTAAACCCCTATTCAGTTCTTTTACTCTTCCTTGGCACAGATAGCATAGTCTATCTCCATGTCTGAAACACTGCTTGCATCAAAACTGTCCCCCAGGTCCATTTCTTCCTCGCTAGGCTCCTTCAGATATCTGCTTTCCTTAGTATCCGCCTGAGAAGCTTTTGTAGGTTGTAAAACCTTCAAGACTTGCTCCCAGCCACACTTTGCAGAACGTGAGCTTGTGGGGGAAGGGCAGGAAAAGGTTTCCCTGTTAAGCAGCTCTTTTAAAGCTTGTAAAGGGCTCACCTTGCTAGTAGTGCTTTTCCTTCCTGTAGGCTCCTTAGAGTGGGAAGGGCTAGGCCATGAGCTTCTGGAGAATATTTCCTCCTCAGAGGAATCCTCCTCTGAGCTCTCCACTGGCCTTCTCAGCTCCCTGTTCCTGCTTTCAAACTGCTTCTGTGCAAGCTGCTCCTGTGTCTCCGTCTCTTTCTCTCTCCTTCCCTGTTTCCGTTCCTTTGCCTGTTTGTGAGTGCAACTTCCCTGCCTAAATGTTTGGGGCTGTCCTATGGCTCTCGACTCCGCCCCAAACCACTCCCATCTCCTCCCTCTGCCTCCATGGGAACAGGGCGTGTCCCTAGGTCTGCACTCCTCTGTGGGGAATCTTTGTCTTTAGTTTGGGTGTTAACCCTTCCTGTGCCTGCAGTTTCTTTGGGAAAAGAAAAAAAAGGCTGCTTTTTCTTTCTTTCTCTGCATTCTGAGCCTGCTTCTCCACCACATAACCCCCCCCCCCCTTAAGATATTCTGGGCTGGTGTTTTTAGCGCACAGCACGGAATCCATCTTTGGGTCTGTGGGCCTGCAGGATATCCATCTAGCCTGTCCTCTCTTGCAGCCAGCCGGGCAAGTGCTACTCTTTCATGCCATGGCTGCAGCACATTAATGTGGAAGATTTGTTCCTTCCCTCTCCCAGTCCCTACGGCATAGGAAACTGGTCCTACCTGTCTGAGGACTCTATAGGGTCCTTTCCACCTGCTCTCGAATTTTGAAGTAGGTCCTGTCACCGTTACCAGCACCTTTTCACCCACCTCCAATTGACGTGGTCGGGTGTGCCGGTCATAGTAACCCTTCTGGCGGGCTTGGCTTGCCGTCATATTGTCCACCACCACCTGGGATGTCCGCTCTAAGCGTCCCTTTAAATCCCTTAAAAGGTTTGGTACTTCTATCTCCTCTAGCTCGGGTTCCACCCACTGCTCTCTTAAGATATCCAGTACCCCTCTGGGAGCTCTCCCGTACATCAGTTCGTATGGAGAGACGCCCATTGAAGTCTGCCGGCGCTCCCTACAGGCATATAAGGTGAATGGCAACATTACATCCCACTCCGCCATATTGCCTTCTAGACTCCTCCTCAACATTCGTTTGAGGGTCTGGTTCTGTCTTTCCACCAGGCCGTTAGTTTGCGGGTGATAGGCAACAGTTTTTATGTGTCTGATGCCAAAGGCATCCCAGACTTGGGCAAGGTAACATGAGAGAAAGTTACTGCCCCTGTCTGTTAAAACGTCTCTTGGAAAACCAATTTCGCAAAAGAGCTTTATAATTTCCGTGGCCATGGTCCGCGCTGACACATTGCGTAGGGGAATGGCCCACGGAAAGCGCGTCACCTGATCCACAATGACCAGTATATACTGATATCCCCTAGGGGTCTTAGTTAGGGGCCCCACTATGTCCATAGCCAATCTGTCCACTGGTTTGGTTACCAGGGGCAAGGGAATTAATGGCACCTTTTTGGGATGAACCGTGCTAACCCTCTGGCACGCTGGGCAAGCTTCACAAAACTTTGCAGTCTCTTTAAATACGCCCGGCCAATAGAAGCGGCCCATGATTTGATCTAGGGTGCTATGGAAACCCTGATGCTCCCCTACCGGGTGGTCATGTGCTAACCTTAGGACCAAATTCTTAAAAGTAGTAGGGACTACTAATTGCTTCCTTATGGTTCCTAAATGAGGGTCTAAACTTTCACGGTAAAGTATTTCCCTGTCTAGCACAAATCGTGGCAATGTCTCTGAGCCCGTGTTGGCATACTCAAACGCTCGCTTTAGGGCAGGATCCTCCCTTTGCTCATTAGGGAAAGAAGGGAACTTTCCTACCAGCTCTGCAGGAGCCCATGGTAATCCCTCTCCATTGGCTAAGTCCGCCCGATTCTGAGCCCTGGCCTGCCTTACACGGCGTTTATCTGCCTTACTCTTTCTTTTCATTTCCCTAGAGGGTGTTATTAACTCTTCGTGTGTGGGTAAACTACACATGGGATCTCCACTCGAGTCCTCTTCTTCCTCCCTAGCCTTGGTTTTGGCCCTCGTAGACACTAACCCAGTCTTGGCTTCTAAACCCTTGGCTAGCCCACGTTTGAACTGTGGCCATTCCTTCCCTAAAACTATTGGATATGGAAGTTTTGGGACTACGGCTACAGTGATAGTTCTCTTCAAACCTAGGCCTTTCACTATAACTTTCTGTAAGGGATAAGCTGATGCTGCGCCGTGCACACATCAAATCCTTATGTTCCCTTCTGAATGTTTTTCTGTGTGACCTCCTCTCCTGGCTTGTATCTCTGCCCACAGCTGTTGGGAAACCATCGACTGGTCGGCGCCTGAATCTAAGAGCGCCTCCACTGGGATGTCCTCCACCTCCACTGACAGCAAAAATCCCTCTCCTCTTTCCTTGGAGGGGTTTGTTATTAACACTGTCCTAGTGTGACAATCTTTTTTGAGATGGCCCTTATTTCCACAACCGTAACATTTGCGCTGCTCATACCCTGACCTTTCTAGGGGTTTTCCTCGGGTAACCTCTCCTAGCATGGTCCTGCTCATTCTTTCCGGTTCCCTTACACTTGCTTGGCTCAAACCTGCTCCCTTCATTTGGCCTACTACTTGAGCTTCTAAGAACCGCTCTGCCAAAGAAGTTGCATCTTTTGTGCTTTTGCAATCCTGTAAGACCAGGAAAGATCGCATTTCCTGTGGCACAGTCTCCATAAACTGTTCTAGAGCAATCATGTCCAGAATGGAGTCAACAGTTTTTCCTTCAGGCAATAACCACTTGTACATTAATGCCTTGAGGCGCTGACACAAAGCACGAGGCGTCTCATCTGGCCTCAGTCTACAAGCCCTAAAAAGACGGCGGTAGACCATTGGAGTCAATCCTAATCGGTCTCTCACGGCCTTTTCTACCTCGTCATAAGTGGAGGCAAGCTTAGCGGGCACGGCCCTATATGCTGCGAGAGCTTCCCCTGTAAGGGAGGCTGCTATACGTATGGCCCATTGCTCTGCTGGCCATCTACTTAGGACTGCCACACGTTCGAAAACCTCAAAGTAATCGTCTACATCATCCTCTGGGGTCAAAGGCCCAAATGAAAAAGTTCCTTTACCACCATGTCCCAGTCCTAGTAAAGTTCCTGAGGAACTAGACACAGTCCTTAGCTCCTCCGACGTCTTCTTCTTTTCCGTCATCCACGTGGTCATTATATCCAGGAGCGGCTGTTGCTGTACCCTCATCATGGCAGCCATCCGTTCTTGCGACTTTACAGCTGTCTCCTGCTGTTGGCGGAAGCAGTCTGCCATCCAATTGAGAAGCTCGGCACGCTCCATACTGCGATGCTGCTGCAAGTGGTGAATCAGGCCTCTCAGCACCGTCGGTACCAGCTGGGCTCTCCAACTCCGGTCCGCTCTGCTGAGTCTCCGGTTCGGGTTCTCTCTGCAGAAACTTTGAGGAAGGCTTTCAGGATGTCTCTCTGGCCACCTTGTAAATCCTGATGTTATAGCTTCAGTTGGTAGGGTTTTTTTCCTCGTCCAATAACTACGCCACCTGTCGGAGCTCCCCCATGTGGCCAGGCAGTTGCCCAGTGGTACGAGAGGGTTCCGATTGTCCTTTGTATAAATTCAGCCCAAATAGCATGTAGTTGTGTCCTTTAAAGGATTAGAGCCAAGTGCAAAGGTCGCAGGAATATTTCTTTATTTGAGAAATAAGGATTTCCTAACCAAATTAAATTCTTTGGCAAGAATAGTTTGAAGCTTACAAACATAAAGTCAGGATACTTCTCCATATAAACACAAGCCTATTGAACAGTCCTTGGCTTGGTTTAGTTTAAACCTTTGTTCCACATGTAAAAACTCTTTTTACAACAGCAGTCTGCTTTCTGGTCCCCAGGAGGCACTATATCTCCACTGTTACCTTCACAGCAGGTATAGCAATATTCCCTGGTCCACCAAGAGACTTTCCAAATGCAGTAGTATTTCTTCCAGTTACAATATGAACTTTTAGCTTCTTCCTGGCTTTCTTATCCATGCAGCTTTTATCAGCCAAGCTACCATTAAAAGCCTAGCTAAAAGTTATGGGCTTTCCATAAAATATCCTTGTTAAGAACTTCTGGGTTTTCTTCAGCTAAACAAAACCCTATTCAGTTCTTATTCCTCTAGCACAGATAGCACATTCAGTAATTAAGAACTCCTGGGTTTTCCTCCAGCTCATTAAACCCCTATTCGTTCTTTTACTCTTCCTTGGCACAGATAGCACAGTCTAGCTCCATGTCTGAAACACTGCTTGCATCAAAACTGTCCCCCAGGTCCATTTCTTCCTCGCTAGGCTCCTTCAGATATCTGCTTTCCTTAGTATCTGCCTGAGAAGCTTTTGTAGGTTGTAAAACCTTCAAGACTTGCTCCCAGCCACGCTTTGCAGAACGTGAGCTTGTGGGGGAAGGGCAGGAAAAGGTTTCCCTGTTAAGCAGCTCTTTTAAAGCTTGTAAAGGGCTCACTTTGCTAGTAGTGCTTTTCCTTCCTGTAGGCTCCTTAGAGTGGGAAGGGCTAGGCCATGAGCTTCTGGAGAATATTTCCTCCTCAGAGGAATCCTCCTCTGAGCTCTCCACTGGCCTTCTCAGCTCCCTGTTCCTGCTTTCAAACTGCTTCTGTGCAAGCTGCTTCTGTGTCTCCGTCTCTTTCTCTCTCCTTCCCTGTTTCCGTTCCTTTGCCTGTTTGTGAGTGCAACTTCCCTGCCTAAATGTTTGGGGCTGTCCTATGGCTCTCGACTCCGCCCCCAAACCACTCCCATCTCCTCCCTCTGTCTCCATGGGAACAGGGCGTGTCCCTAGGTCTGCACTCCTCTGTGGGGAATCTTTGTCTTTAGTTTGGGTGTTAACCCTTCCTGTGCCTGCAGTTTCTTTGGGAAAAGAAAAAAAAGGCTGCTTTTTCTTTCTTTCTCTGCATTCTGAGCCTGCTTCTCCACCACAATGGACAGGGCTTGAGCTGAGTTGGGAGGTGGGCACAAAGTTTCCTGCTTAAAAATTGGGCCCCTTTGGCATCTCTAAAAGTGTTTTGATTGTTACCACTATAGTGTATATGAATATAATATTTGTCACGAGTGATGGTTTTTCCTCTATTAGTCTGTACTGTTTGAATGTCTCTTTATTAGTGTGCTAGTTTTAAATACTCGGTTATATTATTTTTCCTGTAAAATAAATCAGTCAGCTAACAGTCTGCATGGCTTGCGCTTGTGATAATCTGGGCCAAAGGTAAGGGGTGTTATGGGCATGTGTATGTGCACAAGAGCCACAGGAATGGTGGGTGGAAGAGGAGAAAAGGAGGGCAAGCTGAGAAGGAGGAGGGGTGGGGTGGGGGGGTTGTGTGTAGTGGGAGGGTAGAGACCTGGAGGTGTGTGTTGGGGGGGTCTATGCATGCCAAGAGGGAGAGGGAAGGCATATGGAGGGTTTCAGCTATGGCAGTGTACACCAAGGGGAAGTGGTGATTGAGAGAGATCTATGGTGGGGTGTGTGCTGGGAGAGGGGTGTTGAGAGAGAGTTGTGTGTGTGTGTGTGTGTATGTAGTGGGGAGGGGCGTACAAAGTTCCATGGTTATGCAAATATTTATGCAAATGAGGCCTGCAATGGCCCCGTATCCCCTCTGTCCGCCCCTCCATGCGCTAAGATGGGCCTGGTCATATCAAGGAGCCTGATTGGTTACAAGGTAATTATTGTTAAGCCAGTTAAACCACATTATGCTACTTAAAGTTTATTATAAAGTAAACCAAAAATAAACAAAACTTGGAAAAATGATACCGCAGGGTTAGGAGCAACTGGGAATCTTGACCTCTAGAATTGCCCATATAGGTTCCAGGGCAGGTTAGGTTGTAGGAGAGTGGGTGCCAGGGAAGACCCCTGTAATTTCTGAAAAAAAAAACAAGGCAGGGTTTTAAGGCTAAATTTGAATGAACACATTTAGAAAATAGATGAGGGTGCGGGGAGGAGAGGGCCAGTCCCTGACCACTAGACTCCTAGCGTGGGGATGCTGGAAGGGCTTTTTCCATGTTCATGCTGGCACCTTTAAGTGGCTTTCTGGAAGCATTGGTTTGCACATTAGTGGGCTGTTGCTCCCTAGAGGAAAGTTAATAACCCCCTTGAGTTCTATGAATAACACAGCTTGAAAAGTCTAGTGTGAGCTATGTTTATTCCTTTGGCATAATAATGTGCTGCTTTGCATGCATTTTAGCTAAAGACAAGTTACATTCAGGTAAAGTTATGTTGCATGGCTCATTATTATCTAACACTCAAAGGGGTGCAAATGTTTTGCTTTAGCTGTGTTATTAGCAAATAATACACATTATGGCCAATGAACATATATTAATAGCACTAGCATTTTTGGCAGGTGAGTGTAATTGGTATTTACCCCTCTAGGACCTTGTCTTCTAGGCAAGCTTGCCTTTTAGAGGTGCCTTCTGTGAAGGTAATGGAATGGCTGTTCACACCTCAAATCCTTTTTTTGTTGAGGACTCCCAGTTTTGGAACGACATACCCTTCGGAGATTCACCAGAAGCCTAATTTGTTAACTTTTAGCAAGAAATTAAGGATGGCTTCTTTCTCTAGCAATAAGACTTAAAATAGAGCATAATAGAAGTCTGATGGTTAGAGCAGTGGGCTAGAACCAAACAAGCCAGGGTTCACATCCCAATTGTACTCCTTGTGATCTTGGGCAAGTCTCTTAACTCTCCATTACCTTAGGTATAAACTTAGATTATAAGCCCTCCAGTGATAGGAAAATACCTGTTGTATCTGGTTGTATCTTGCTTTGGCCTTCTAAGCTAATTCCTTTTTCCTTCCCATAATATGCAGGTTTGGGGAGGGGGGCGGAATTTGACAATCATCTTCAGCACAGTGTTGGTTTGGTGGGCATTATTATGGCCTCTGTCTAGAGGGTGGGTCAAGTTCCTTTTTAGTGAACAATTCATCTTGTTTATTACTTTATTGCACTAGTGCCTTTTTATTTATTACTAATTGTTTTTCGCTTAGCATAGCGCCTGTTGTCAATGGTTCACTAGGCTCAGGCGAACATGCATTAAGTATCCATTAAGTATGCATGCTAGTTAGCCCCACCCCCATCCCACAGCAGGATGACAAGCCCGTGTCTTCAATGGGCGGTGGGTAGAAGAACACTGCAAGGTCGTGACTGTGGCTGAGAGAGATGCATTGTGGGCAAAAGAGCAGTATCGCGTCAAGGAGAGATAAGAGTGCCAGGCCATTTTAGAGTTTGCGCAAGAGAGAGGCACAGAAGTTAGGAGAAATTTAAAGGGGCAGTAGTTTAGGGAAAAGAAGATGGGGCTAAGGGCATGGTAGGAGGGTGGAAGGGGGAATGAGAAAGGGACAGAGTCTGGGAAGGGGAACGAAGTGGGAAGGGAAGAAGTAGGAGATGGTGTGAAGGTGGAGGGAAGAGTTCAGAGGGTTAAAGAGATGAATACATGGGGAGAAAAGGCCAAATGTCTCTATGGCAACAGGCACAGCCCCCTCACCCCCCCCCCCCCCGCAACACAGGTACCTCCATCCCCCATACCACACCACACCACACATACAGGCACCCCAACCTAGCACACCAGCCACACAGACACCCCACTCCCACACCACACATACACACACAGACATCTCACTGCCACACCACACACACAAAGAGGCACCCCAGCCCTCTACTAAACCCACACTCACAGGTATCCCACCCTGATACCACACAAACACCCCACACCGTACCCCACACACATGTGCATTAAGCCCCTAACACTCCCCATGACATGAACACAGACACACATATATACACATAGAGCCTGATACCCCCTATGAAACACATTCACTTGTAGCACTCCCCATGACACACAGACACACACATACACCCACTGACACACACACAGACTGATACACACGCAGACACAACCCCTGACAGTTCCTATGACGCACACAGTTTACCCCCCCCCCCCCCCCCCCCCCAATGCCAGATTCTGCAAATGGGGGAAGCGAGCCATTGTGTCACACTGCAAGTGTGCACTTTTCAAATTATTGTTTTGTTTTTAATCTTGACCACTGTTTAGAACAAATAGTGTTTGAGGAAGCATATGCTTTGACTTCAGATTTCGAAAAGGCAAGTCATTAATCTAAATCTAATTCTTCACTTGAGCTGAAAACAAGCTTTGGAAGTTCCAGCAATTTTCTCATTGTGTAGGGATGAGCATTCATTAAAGTGCTTTAAAATGTAGTGAGGGTCAAACCAATTTAGCAAGTATTGACTTATGAATTAATGTTCTTTAAGTTAATTAACTTATGCTAAAAAGTCCTAAAGTGCATCAAAATATTGTAATTAAAATTAATGTGTGAAACAAAGGAAAAGCGTCCAAACACTGGGGAAAAAGATAAAAAATTACCAAAACCGAACCTAAAATATGTTCCATGCACATCTTTCTCCCTGAAGAATTGCTTTTCTACTTCTACTTCCAAAACTGTAGCAGTTGATTTTTGAACATCTGTTTATTAAAGGAACAACATAATATAAGCTGATGTCTCCTACTGAAGAAAATGTAATGTTCATTGCGGTTTCAGCAGGATATATGTGCAGAGACGATCCATTCCCATGTTAATATTTGTGGATGTTAATTAGTTACAGGCTTGTGGTTACTAAAGGTAATCAGTTGCAAAGCTTAAATCTTTTTTTTTATAATTCACAACCACTATATCATAATATTTCACTGATTAATGTTCACCAAGAAAGGGCTGAAAGCTCTGCCAATGTGAATAGGAGTATATCAAATTTAAGTCAACTTATACTAGGTTTCTATCAGGACAATGTCTTGAAATGTTGTGGGGGGGGGGGGGGGTGGAGTATACCTCACTCAATCCGAGTATGTTGGACACGATCTCAGTCTCTCAAATGTACTCTAGTGCTCATCTTAGCATTGTGTGAAAGACCACTTTCCTCTGGAGTTTATAAGATCTGAAATGTACAGGCAGTATAGTAAGTGTGTTTGGAAGCTTCTTTTAATCAAGTTGGGGGTGCCCAATCAGGGCCGGCGCTACCTAGTAAGCAGAGTAAGTGTGGCAGGAGGGTGCCGGTGTTCAAGGGTACTGCGCAGTGCAATGATGTTCAGTGCCCACGGGAACAACCTGTCCCACAGGCCGAAGAGCAGAATACCAGTGCACCACGATTGCAGAGAGCAGTGTATTGGTATTCTGCTCGTCGGTCCGCAGGACAGACTGTTCCCATGGGCTCTGAACAACATTGCATTGCTCACTGCTATTGCAGCCATCTTCTCTTCTTCAGCCAATGGGACAGGCTGACACACACACATGCACAGACCACCCCCCCCCCCCCCCGACACTTCCTATGACACACACAGATGAAGCCCCCAAATGTCTGATCCTGTGAGTGAGGGCAATGCGCCATTGCATCACACTACATCCTCCGGTAACAAATTCCAGAGTTTGATTACACGTTGAGTGAAAAAATATTTTCTTTTATTAGTCTTAAATAGTTTACCCTGTAGCTTCATTGCAAGTCCCCTAGTCTTTCTATATTCTGATAACGTAAACAATCGATCTAAGTTTACCCGTTCCACTCCATTCATTAATTTATAGACCTCTATCATAACTCCCCTCAGCCATCTCTTTTCCAGGTTGAAGAGCCCTAACCATTTTAGCCTTTCTTCATAGGAGTATCCTTCCATCCCCTTTACCATTTTGGTGTCTCGTCTCTGTACCTTTTCTAATAACGCTATATCCTTTTTAAGATATGGCGACCAGAACTGCACACAATATTCAAGGTGTGGTCGCACCATGGAACGATACAGAGGCATTATAATATCCTTCGTTTTATTTTCCATTCCTTTCCTTATGATACCTAGCATTCTATTTGCTATCTTGGCCACCGCTACACACAGGGCAGAGGGTTTTAACATGTGATCCATGATGATGCCTAAATCTTTTTCCTGGGTGGTGGTTTCCAATGTAGAACCTTATATCATGTAACCATAGTTTGGGTTCATCCCTGGGGTACTCCACTATTCAATCAATGGGCTAGCCTCTACATCATTAGCAGAGCTAATTCATACCACACCATCCAACAGGGCCAGGAGATCGGCAGCTATCAACACATTAGTAGTCCCAAAAGAAATAACCCTCTGCACCCATGCTACAGTGAACAGAGCTTTCAAACTACGTGCACCGAGAAGCTGGAATTCTTTTCCACCCAACTGACTTGGTCCAATTTAGGAAGGCAGTGAAACACTACCTTTTCCTTCAGTACTAAAAGATAGACGAAGATACAATAGTGTCACCCGCAGTCTAAGATAGATATTATGACTAAACCTACCCTATAAGACACTCATGAGTATAGCCTGTATAATATGAAAATCCGATGTAAATAGTTACCCCAAGTTAACCAAGTTTTATTACCTGTAAACACAGATCATTATATGCAACATGTATGTTTTATGTTTTATGTAAACCACACTGATGTCGAATAGCGCGGTATAAAAGAAATGTAAATAAATAAATAAAAAATAAAAATAAATATTCACCTTTTTCCATTGGGAAATTTGGCCATTTAGCCCTACCCTCTGCTTTCTATCTTTTAACCAGTTCCTGATCCACAATAGTACACTGCCTCCTATCCCATGACTTTTTAGTTTTGCCAAAAGTCTCTGATGAGGCTTTGCCAAAAGTCTCTTGTTAAAGGCTTTCTGAAAGTCCAGATACACTATATCAACTGACTCACCTTTGTCTACCTGTTTATTCACACCTTTAAAAAAGCATAACAGATAAGTAAGACAAGATCTTCCTTATCTAAAGCCATGTTGGCTGTCTCCCATTAAGCCATGACTATCTACATGTTGAGTAATATTGTTCTTTATGATGGTTTCTACCATATTTCCTGGTACTGACGTCAGGCTCACCGGTCTGTAGTTTCCCGTATCACTCCTGGAACCCTTTTTAAAAATTGGCTTTACATATGTGTATGTTGCGAGATCGGCACTTATGTGTGTGCAGCCCCAAGTGATGCCTCCTTTGTTAGAAATGTTTCTTTCTGACATGGCTGTTGCCGGTGAGCATACTGACAAATAGACGCATAGCTCCTGAAGCCCTGGCCATTAACAAAACATTTTGTAAAATATGCGGACAATTGTGAAGATCCCAGTTCAGGCATCCAAATTCTACTATTACTACTAATAATCATTTATAAAGCACTACAAGGCGTATACAGCACTGTACAAACATAGATAGAGATGGTTCCTGCTCTGGAGAGCTTACAATTTAATTAAGACAGACAAGACAAAGGATAAGAATAAACGTAAAAGGAGGGTAAGGAGACACAAGGAAAAAGGGGGTCAAGATTAAAAAGCAGCCTCAAAGAGGGCAGCCTTTAACATGGACTTGAAGAGGGGCAGAGATGAAGCCTGACATACAGACTCAGGGAGTTTGTCCCAGGTATAAGGAGCAGCAATGTGTAAGGACCAAAGTCTGGAGTTGGCAGTGGAAGAAAAAAGGCAAAGAGAGAGCAAGCCAGAAGAAGAGTGGAATTCACGAGGAGGGGTGTAAGGAGAGAGAAGAAAGGAAAGGTAGAAAGGAGCAGAAGAGTGAATGTGTTTATAGGTCAGAAGGAGAAGTTCGAATTGGATATGGAAATGGAAGGGAAGCCAATGAAGTGACTTGAGAAGAGGGGTTATATGAGAATATCGAGACTTGCAAAAAATTAGTCACGCAGCAGAATTCTGAATAGATTGAAGGTGAGAAAGGTGGCTAAGAAGAAGACCAGCAAGAAGGAGGTTGCAATAGTCAAGACAGGAAGTAATTAGAGAGTTTGTAAGTGTTTTAATTCTGTGTTCAGAAAGGAAGGGGCAAATTTTATTAATGTTATAGAGAATGAAACAACAGGTTTTAGCTATCTGTTGGATATGTGAGGAGAAGGAAAGGGAGGAGTCAAAGATGACCCCAAGGTTGTGGGCATAGGAAACAGGAAGTAGAAGAGTGTTATCCATAGAGAAAGGAGGAAGGGGGGAGGAAGGTTTAGGGAGAAAAATAAGAAGTGAAGTTTTAGCCATGTGTAATTTCAAACGGCGATGGAGACTTTGGCAAGTGCTGTCTCAGTAGAACGAAAGGGATGAAAGCCAGATTGGAATGGATCCAACAGGACTTGAGAGGAAAGAAATTCAAAACAACAATGGAAGACTGCACACTCAAGAAATTTAGGAATGAAGGGAAGAAGGGAGATGGGTCGATAATTAGAAGGACAGCTAGTGTCAAGAGAAGGTTTCTTAAGTAGAGGTGTGACCACAGCATGCTTGAAGGCTGAAGGGTCCGTGGCAGTGGAGAGTGAGAGGTTCAGAATATGTGAGATGGAAGGGATGATAGAGGAGGAAATGGAACTAAGGAGACAAGTGTGCAAAGGATCAGAAAAGCAAGTAGTAAGTTTAGAGGAAGAAAATAGGTGAGAGGTTTCCTCATCAGAGATCTTAGAGAAGAAAGAAAGGGTAACAGAGATTGAGGGGAAAATTTGATATTGAGGAGGTGGAAGAAGGGATGAAACTGATTTAGTGGAGAAATTAGAGTGATCCTGTGGATTTTATAATGGGAATAGCTAAGGTTTGGGCAGAAAGAGAAGGAGGGGTCGGAGGGGGGGGGAACTGCCTTGAGGAGATAGTTAAGAGTTGAGAAGAGACGGTGAAGGTCAGATGTCCTTTGCAAAATGGGCATATATTCTAGAGCCAGTTGCAACAATGTTTTGCTTTAGTGAGCTCCTTGTGAGCATGGATTTATGCTGCGCAATTTCTCTGATTAAAATCTTCCTCCCTTAGGCTGGACTTGATCCTATCCATGGAAGATCTTTACCAGGGTAGTTTGCTTTACAAAATAGACTTAAGATAGGCACATTCTGGGTGCCTAAAACTAAGTGCCTGGTTACAAAATTCTGTAAAATATGCCTTCATTTTGACACATAAATTATGGTATTTTAGTGGTTTGTGCATGTAAATGACCACTAATTCCCTTAGTGTAGCTAGTCACTAGTCTGAAAGTGCATACATTGGACCGATGGCACTTACTTTCACTGTGCACATGCATGGGGCAGAATTTAGACAAAGAACAAACTTATGCATGCAAAAACTAGAATTCACTTGTGTTCTTGCAAAATCTAGGCACGGGCAGGTTGGCAGAACTGTTCGTACCTTAAATTTACATGTGTTTTTAATAATTTATACCCCTCTTTTTTAAAGTACGCCTGCGCCTTACCGTATAAATTAGGCATGAAAGAGAAGCTGCAATCACACATAAATCTAGCCAAGCCTCAAGAAACAACCCTTCATGAGGGTCATTTTATAATGGATTAACTAGGCTGGAAGTCCAAATAGGTGCCTATTTTAAGGTTATTGTTCAATTACACATAGGCGTCTGTGGGACATGTTGACTAAGCTGGGGTAATGGTTAGCACACGTCATTTCTATCTAGATCTCATTAAATAACATAAGGCCTTGTTACAAATAGCGCATACTAACCTTTAGCCCATCTTAATAAATATGCCCCTATCAGTCTTTCGTAGTACAGTCAGGGTGTAAACAGTAAAGAACACAAGTTGGATTCGACAAGTACCTAACTGTGCATCTCATAATGGTATAAGGTAAAGGAAACACTCTTGTAAGGTTAGCAGCACTCCTATCAATGCTGGTGCCTGAAGGATCCCACTTGTGCTCTCTGTTATCTGCACCCCTGATGAAGGTGTGCACTAAAATACGGCCGTGTAGGGTGGAACAATAGAGAGGATAATAAATTTCAACAATACACAATGCACTTTGGTGGATTGTTCTTTCACTTTGCTCCTGTTTCTGTACTACAAAAGACTTTGATGTACCAAATGGAACATTATTGGCACAGACAAACATCAGCATATACATTTTCGGCCTATCGTGAGTCTGATAGACAATATGGGGTCATTTTAAAAGCCTTAGTTCTGATTTTGATGTCTGAAAATATATTCATGTGGATGTCCAAATCATGAAGACATCCCCAGAGTCATTTTAGAAATAGCTTTTAAAGGCATCTCTGGTTAGGAAATGTCATAAGTAGGCAGGTGTGGTGGCGGCATGTCTGGGGAAGTGCAATGGACTTACTGTAGACATCCCTGCTCGATTTCAGAAAAGTTTGGGATGGCTGCAACCACTGTTCCCTCTAAGCTGTGCGCGTGTGCGCGCGCACACACCTCGCCGAGCGAGCGCACATACTTTACAACAGAGCGCACAAAAATTACGGTTCTGATTCTGATAGAAAACAACACAGACGTCTTAAAATTTAAAAGTTGTGATTGTAATTACTAGAAATTTTCTGCTTCATTTAGTAATCGTCTGTTTTCATTTAATTTGATTAAAATCAATGTGGTGTACATACTGTATTCTGACGTGTAGTCAAATTTTAAAGTATATAACGCCGAGTGTCGTTATGTGGCGCACAAAAATTTAACCTTCCTTCAAAAGCTGCACAGCTGATATTTTATGCGCACACAGCCTACAGAAAATTAGAGGGAACATTGGCTGCAACCCTGTCTAAGTTTAGACCTGCTTCAGGCACATATAGGCATTGGGAAAGCGCTTGCTTTGGCTGTAAAATATCCAGAGAGTGTAGAGTTAAGTAACTTGCCCAAGATCACAAGGAGAAGCAGTGTGATTTGAACCCTGGCCTTAGCCCACTACTCTAACCATTAAGCTATTAGACACCCCCATTCTAGAATACTATTCTGAGAGCATCTATGTAGACATCCCCATAGATTTCCATATTGGGCACATCCGTGTTTGTGAAATTGTGCCCGAACTTGAAGGTGCCTGCTTTTTTTCAGACATTCTGGCTTCGACGTCCCAGATTGCACTTGGGCACCCTTTACAAAATCAGCTATTAATACTGCAAAAATAAAGTATGTTTCCAAACTCCTAGCTGGGGACCAAATTTCTTCCACACTTTATCGTTTAATTAATCGTCTTCACAGTATTTCTCATTTGGCCTCGTTATCTCATCTTAACGCATCTCAATTTGCTGAGAGCTTTCTGCACAAGATCAAGGATATTCAATAGTCCCTGCCCAGGTTAGATACTTCCCCTGTTGCGTCACCTGCTTCTACTCAATTTGTAGCAGAATCTGCCATGCTTCCCTGCAGTTTATTCATTACTTTTCAAGTTCCATCTTGCTTTGAGCTTTCCAGAGTAATATGCTCTAAGAACATAAGAACATAAGATATGCCATACTGGGTCAGACCAAGGTCCATCAAGCCCAATATCCTGTTTCCTACAGTGGCCAATCTAGGTCATACATACCTAGCAGTTTCCCCAAAAGACACAGGTTCTGCAATGCTTGTACTAGGTCAAGCATTGATATCCTGGGTCCCTTCTTAATAATGGTTTATGGACCTTTCCTCCAGGAACTTGTCCAAACCTTTTTTAAACCCAGCTACACTAACAGCCTTTATTACATCCTCCGGTAACAAATTCCAGAGTTTGATTACACGTTGAGTGAAAAAATATTTTCTTTTATTAGTCTTAAATAGTTTACCCTGTAGCTTCATTGCATGTCCCCTAGTCTTCCTATATTCTGATAACGTAAACAGTCGATCTACGTTTACCCGTTCCACTCCGTTCATTAATTTATAGACTTCTATCTTATCTCCCCTCAGCCGTCTCTTTTCCAGGTTAAAGAGCCCTAACCTTTTTAGCCTTTCTTCATAGGAGTATCCTTCCATCTCCTTTACCATTTTGGTGGCTCTTCTCTGAACCTTTTCTAATAACGCTATATCCTTTTTAAGATACGGCGACCAGAATTGCACACGATATTCAAGGTGCGGTCTCACCATGGCACGGTATAGAGGCATTCTAATATCTTTTGTTTTATTTTCCATTCCTTTCCTTATACCTAGCATTCTATTTGCTCTCTTGGCTGCCTCTGCACACTGGGCCGAGGGTTTTAACATGTTATCCACAATGACGCCTAAAACGTTTTCCTGGGTGGTGGTTCCTAATGTGGAACCTTGCATCGTGTAACCATAGTTTGGGTTGTTCTTCCCTAGGTGCATTACTTTGCACTTGTCCCCATTAAATTTCATCTGCGATTTTGATGCCAAGTCTTCCAATTTATCAAGATCCTCTTGCAATTTTCCACAATCCTCTTGGGTTTTAACAACTTTAAATAGTTTTGTGTCATCTGCAAATTTGATAACCTCTCTCGTTATTCCACTTTCCAGGTCATTTATGAATATGTCAAAAAGCAGCGGACCCAACACAGATCCCTGGGGTACACCACTATTCACCTTTCTCCATGGGAAAATTGGCCATTTAGCCCAACCCTCTGCTTTCTATCTTTTAACCAGTTCCTGATCCACAGTAGTACACTGCCTCCTATCCCATGACTCTTTAGTTTTGCCAAAAGTCTCTGATGAGGGACCTTGTCAAAGGCTTTCTGAAAGTCCAGATACACTATATCAACCGACTCACCTTTGTCCACCTGTTTATTCACACTTTCAAAAAAACATAACAGATTAGTAAGACAAGATCTTCCTTGTCTAAAGCCATGTTGGCTGTCTCCCATTAGGCCATGACTATCTAAATGCTGAGTAATTTTATTCTTTATGATGGTTTCTACCATTTTTCCCGGGACTGACGTGAGGCTCACCGGTCTGTAGTTTCCCGGATCACCCCTCGAACCCTTTTTAAAAATTGGTGTTACATTGGCGATCCGCCAGTCTTCTGGTATTAGAGATGATTTTAATGATAGTTCACAGATTACTAATAGCAGGTCTGCAATCTCATATTTCAGTTCTTTCAACACCCTGGGATGTATACCATCCGGCCCAGGTGTTTTGCTACTCTTCAGTTTATATAATAGTTGTAATACATCTTCCCTATGTATCGATATTTCCTTCAATTCTTCCACACCTTTAAATACCACTTCAGTCATGGGTAACATCCCTACATCTTCCTCAGTAAAGACCGAAGCAAAGAATTCATTCAGTCTCTCCGCTATCGCCTTGTCGCCTCTTAGTGCCCCTTTAACTCCTCTGTCATCTAATGGTCCAACTGACTCTCTCACAGTTTTTTTGCTACGAATGTACTTGAAAAAAATCTTTATTTCGCATTTTTGCTTCTGCAGCAAGCTTCTTCTCAAATTCTCTCTTTGCCCTTTTTTATCAATGCCTTGCATTTGACCTGCCAGTGCTTGTGCTGTTTCCAGGTTTCATCGTTTGGCTCTTTTTTCCATTTCTTGAAAGATGCTTTCTTGGCAACAACAACCTCTCTGACCTCACCTTTAAACCATGCTGGCAGTTTTTTGGACTTCCTTCCACTTTTCTTAAAGCGTGGAATACAGCTGGTCTGGGCTTCCAAGATAGTATTTTTCAACAACACCCAAGCTTGATGTAAGTCTTTAACCTTTGCAACTGCTCCTTTTAGTTTTTTCTTAACTATTTTCCGCATTTTATCATAGTCTCCCTTTTGAAAGTTAAAAGGTGGTACTGTGGATTTGCTTACTATCCCTCCTCCACTAATTAAATCAAAGGCGATCATGCTATGATCACTATTGCCAATGGCCCCAACACTCTTATCTCTTGCACTAGATCTGGTGTTCCACTAAGGACTAGGTCTAATATGGCTTCCCCCCTTGTCGGTTCATGGACCAGCTGCTCCAAGAATCAGTCATTTATGTCATCTAAGAACTTTATCTCCCTAGCATGTACTGCCGTGACACTGACCCAGTCGATACCGGGGTAATTGAAATCGCCCATTATTACCGCGCTGTAACCTTTGTTAGCTTCCTTGATTTCTTTGAGCATTTCATCATCCATTTGTTCATTCTGGCCAGGCAGTTGATAGTACACCCCCACTGCCATCGCCTTCCCCTTTTTACATGGAATTTCAATCCATAGAGATTCTACAGCAAATTTTGTTTCCTGCAAAACTTTAATCCTTTCTGACTCAATGCCCTCTCTAACATAGAGCGCAACCCCTCCACCAATTTGATCAGCTCTATCATTACGATATAGTTTGTACCAAGGTATCACAGTGTCCCACTGGTTGTCCTCCTTCCACCATGTCTCTGAGATTCCAATCACATCTAACCTCTCATTTAGTGCTATATATTCTAACTCTCCCATCTTATTTTTTAGACTTCTAGCATTTGCATACAAGCATTTTAGAGACTGTATTTTATTCATATTAATTTGGCTATTGGCAGACATGGGTAATTTGGGATCTTTAAGCTCTGTCTGCTCCATACTCGAGGGCATTTGGGCTACTTTACTCTCTGCTTTTGGTAGTATCCTTCAAGGATACATTCTTCCGAACCATCTGCTCTTGGGCGACTTTCGGCTTTCCCCTATTATCTAGTTTAAAAGCTGCTCTATCTCCTTTTTAAAGGTTAATGCCAGCAGCCTGGTTCCAACCCGGTTAAGGTGAAGCCCATCCCTTTGGAAGAGCCCCTCCTTTCCCCAGAATGTACCCCAGTTCCTAACAAATCCAAACCCCTCATCTCTGCACCATTGTCTCATCCACGCATTGAGACTCCGGAGCTCTGCCTGCCTTTATCCTTTCCCGGCATTCGCGGCTTCATTGAAACAGCTGCCAGCGTGAAGGTAAAGGCTCTTCACACTGGCGGGCTGTGCAGAGGGAGCCGGGGCCTCGCACGGGCATCCCCGGCTCCCTCTGCAGCCCCTTAGACGGCGCGGGGCTCTTCGTTGGGGGGTGGCTAGGACTGGATGGGCTGTGATGGGGGGGGGGGGAGACAGACTGGAAATGGGCTGTGATGGGGGGAGAAATGGACTGGAAATGGGCTGTGATGGGGGGAGACTGAAAATGGGCTGGGATGGGGGAAACAGACTGGAAATGGGCTGTGATGGGGGGGGAACGGACTGGAAATGGGCTGTGATGGGGGAGAAACAGACTGGAAATGGGCTGTGATGTGGGGGGGGGAGAACGGACTGGAAATGGGCTGTGATGTGGGGGGGGGGAGAACGGACTGGAAATGGGCTGTGATGTGGGGGGGGGGAATGGACAAATTGGGCTGGGATGGGGGGAAACGGACTGGAAATGGGCTGTGATGGGGGGGAAAGGACAAATTTGGGCTGGGATGGGGGGAAACAGACTGGAAATGGGATGTGGTGGGGGGGAGAACAGACTGGAAATGGGCTGTGATGGGGGAACGGACTACAATTGGGCTGTGATGAGGGGAGGACTGCAAATGGGCTGTGATGGTGGGGGGGATAGGACTGCAAATGGGCTGTGATGGTGGGGGGAATGGACGAAATGGGCTGTGATGGGGGGAACTTGGACTGGAAATAGGCTGATGAAGAGCTGGATTAGGACTGGAAATAGGCTTATGGGGGCTGGAATAGGGCGAAGTGGGCTGACGAGGGGGCTAGGATTGGAAATTAGCTGATGGGGGAGCGTGGAGGAAATGGGCTGATGAGGGACTGGAATGGAACTGGAAAAGAGCATATGGGGGCTAGGACTGGAAATGGGCTGATGAGGAGCTAGGATAGGACTAGAAATGGGCTGATGGGGGGAACGTAGACTGCAAATGGGTGATGGGCTGGAATAGGACACTGGAAATGGGCTGATGGGGGCTGGAATAGGACTGGAAGTGGGCTGATGGGAGTTGGAAAAGGGCTGGAAATGGGCTGATGGGGAGCTTGGAGTGGAAATGGGCTGATGGGGGGGCTGGAATGGAACTGGAAAACAGCATATGGGAGGCTAGGACTGGAAATGGGCTGATGTGGAAGCTTAGGAGACTGGGACTAGAAGGAGGCAGATGCTGGGTGGGTCTAGAACTATAAAGGAGCTGATTTTGGGGGAGGACTAGAAAGGGATGGGAAATGAGAATGGAGAGGGGAAAAGATATTTTGTGTGGGAGGGAAGAAAAGTCTACGAAGGGCCGGGTATTGGAAGAGTAAGAGTAGATTGAGAATGGAAGGGTGAAATTTGAGTGGATGATAAAGCAATAAGGAAAGAAATGGAGGAAAGAGCAAAAGGGGAAAGATCAGTATGTTAAAGCAGATATAGAGAAAAATTTGGAAAAAAATCTAAAAGAGAAGAAAGGAAAATGGATAGCTCGCAGAAGACACAAAGAAACCAGAAGAAAGTGACTGGAGCAATTGCAACTGAAAAGAAAATGCGCAAGCAACAAAAGGTAGAAAAATACTTTTTTATTTTGAGTTTATTAACTGGAATATATCAGCTCTGGGAAATGTGCATTGTTAACATCTTTTGTGTTTTGTTTAGTACAAGAGGAAATTAATTTATAGTTTTATTTCTCCAGTGTTGTTGTACATCCCAAGTTTGGCTTTTGGGGTTTCCAGTTTAATTATTGTCTTCCTATTTCTAAATTGTGATCCCTTGTTCTTTGGTGACGGTCTATATTCTGCATTTTAACCAAGCTGAGGTATTCTGTTCATGTAGTTTCTAATTGACCATGTCACTTGTTCTTTTTCCCCAGTAGGAGATGCATTGGTATTCTCTGAGATGTATTGGTTTAATATTTGCAGTGTTGCCTTTTGATAGGTAGGGTTTGGTGCTTTGTGAGTCCTGGCAGAGCTGTTATGATATGGTGGATTTGCTATGAGTTCTAAAAGGTCAGTGTTTATAGTACTTCCTAATGGGCCTGGCAGTTGGCACTGGAATATAGTAATGTAGAAATCTATTAGTCTTTCTTTATCCAGACACTCATTAAGAAGCATGTTTACTAAAAATGCATGTTAACATTATGCAAATATTTATGCAAATGAGGCTCCCTATGCAAATGAGGCCCCGCAATTAATCTCCGCACATGGCCCCGCACCCCTCTTGGGCCGCCCCTGGCTCAACCCCTCCACCAATATGATTAGCTCTATCATTACGATATAGTTTGTACCCAGGTATCACAGTGTCCCACTGGTTGTCCACCTTTCACTATGTCTCTGAGATACCAATGATATTTAACTTCTTATTTAGTGTTATATATTCTAACTCTCCCATCTTATAGTATTTTAGAGACTGTATTTTATTCATAATAATCTGGCTATCGGTAGGCAGGGGTAATTTGGAATCTTTAAACTCTGTCTGTTCCGTACTCAAGAGCATTTGGGTTACTTTTGTCTTTATTGGAACTGCTCTGCTGATATGCCCTAAGTTCATTTTTTTGGTAGTATCCTTCAAGGATACATTGTTCCAAACCATGCACTGTTGGGCGGCTGTCAGCTCTCCCCTATTATGTAGTTTGAAAGCTGCTCTATTTTCTTTTTAAAGTTAATGGCAGCAGCCTGGTTCCATCCTGGTTAAGGTAAAGCCCATCCCATTGGAAGAGCCCCTCCTTTCCCCAGAATTTTTCCCAGTTCCTAACAAATCCAAAACTCTCATCTTTGCACCATTGTCTCATCCACGCATTGAGACTCCGGAGCTTGCTTTTTTGTTCCTGTGGGTGGAACGGGAAGTATTTTGGAGAATGCTACCCTGGAAGTTCTGGATTTCAACTTCCTACCTAAAAGCTTATTTATTTATTTACATTTTCTTATATACCGCGCTATTTTCCATCAGTGCGGTTTACATGGAACATTTTACATGCACATTTCAAATGTGTATGTGAATTTAGCCTTCAGAACCTCTCTACCATATTTTCCTATGTCATTGGTACCGACATGTGCCAAGACCGCAGACTCCTCCCCAGCACTATCTAAGACCTTGTCTAGGCAGCGCATGAGGTCCGCTACCTTCGCACCAGCAGGCATGTTACCAGGCGATCCTCATGTCCACCAGCCACCCAGCTATCTACATGCCTAATGACCCAATCACCAACTATAACGTCTGTTCTAACCCTTCCCTCCTGGGCACATGGCCCTGGAGAAACTTCCTCAGTGCGAGAGAGTTTTACATCACCTGAAGGACAGATCCTAGCTACAGGATCACTTCCTGCCACACCAGGGTGATGTTCTCCTGTCACTAGACCTCTCTCCTCCATGGCAACAGGGATGCTGTCAGACTGGAGGTGAGACTTCAGGACTATAGCCCTGTAGGTCTCGTCTATGTAACTCGCTGTCTTACTTATGTCTTCCAAGTATGTTACTCTAGCCTCGAGAGATTGGACTTGTTCTCTGAGAGCAAAAAGCTCCTTGCACCTAGTGCACACGTAAGACCCCTCACCAACTGGGAGAAAATCATACTTGTGACCAATGTTCCCTCTAATTTTCTGTAGGCTGTGTGCGCATAAAATATCAGCTGTGTGCAGCTTTTGAAGGAAGGTTAAATTATTGTGCACCACATAACGACACTCGGAATTATATACTTTAAAATTTGGCTACACGTCAGAATACAGTATGTACACCACATTGATTTTAATCAAATTAAATGAAAATAGATGATTACTAAATGAAGCGGGAAATTTCTAGTAATTACAACATTTTAAGACGTCTGTGTTGTTTTCTATCAGAATCAGAGCCGTAATTTTTGTGCGCTCTGTTGTAAAGTATGTGCGCTTGCTCAGCAAGGTGTGTGCGCGCACACACGCGCACAGCTTAGAGGGAACAGTGCTTGTGACACTCAGTGCAAAAGACTGGAAAGCCCCCATCTCACTGCTGGACTGCTGTCTGCATCTTAGTTTTAAGGTTGTGTTTAGATATTTAAATTCCTTACTTACTAAGGGTTGCTGGGGATACTTATACTAATAAAACTATACCTAATACATTTAATGTATTTTGTTCACCTGAAGCTTAATTAATCTCACATCCTTAATTTTATGCTGATGAGAATAAACAGCTGCACCTGAGAGTGAATATGGCATCTCCTTCTGTTTAAGAGGTTTAAGCACCTATAAAGCTACGATTATCCCAGGGGTGGGTGGGTGTCTGAGAGGGAGGGAGGGAGGGAGGGAGGGAAAGAAGACTTATTAAAAGCTGGCTGCTATACAGTACCCTGTCCTGTGCTTCTAAGGTAATCTGTGACCAATCTCCAGGATATCCTACGGAGACTGAGTTTGATTCTGATTTTGCAGTGTTTGGCATCACTGAATTCTAGGCTACTGCAACAGGCACACTCCTTACTTTTCAATTGTGCACCTATCTAGACAGTCAATGGTTTCCCTGCCGGCACTGTAAAAGAAACAACAGAATTTAAATAGCTATATAACTATAACTTTAAATGCCAAGCATGATGTCAAGAAACTGGCAAGTTTATGATTTACAGTAGGCTCACGACTTCTTCACAGAATAGAAGAAAACCATTAAACTCGTTGCATTTTATGGGGAAACTTGAACAGTCATGTCTGACTTCAGCCAATGCTGCCAATACCTCAGATTATAAAACATTAAAATGATCCAAAGTGGAAAAAAAATGAAGAGGCAGCTTAAATTATGATATGCATGTTGGTTTCTTTACCCAAAGCTCTGTTCCTCGGTGGCCAGTTTCATTGGCCTTCATATTGCCTTTAACCCACATGGAGTTTTACATCACTGTGTGTGATGGATTCTTCCTGTTTGATTTCAGCACAGCTGTACCAAGCTTACATTGCAATAAAAGTGGTTTATGGAAAAGCCAAGATAACAGCCTTTGATTTCCCTCTGGGTTTCTAAATACTTCTTAATTACCTGACTATAGGCCTGCAGCTGTCTGTCAAAAGTGCCCTTATACAACTTGGTGTCAATACCTATACCCCAGCCTCCCCTTCTTCTCCTTAGGGCATCGCTTAGAAAGGAATTCCTTCTGAAGTGCAAGTGAAAGGCTAGAACCCTGTGCCAAGGAGGTCAGCACACTTACAAGGCTGACCTTTGACATGGTATGAGCAAGTAACATGAGAAACTAGGAAAAGACCCCAGTCCATCAGCAAAAGTGGCAGGAAAGGAGGAAATGAGATCTACAAACGAAAGCCAGGACTCATCTTTCTAATTTAAGTACTTGACCTAACCCTGAAAGAATGGCATATGCTCAAATTCTTACTATATAAAAAGAATACAGAACAAGTCTTGTAAGCCTTCTTTGACAATATGTCCCTATCTCCGACATCCCGTCATAAAGTGTTAAAATTTCAGCTTTCTGGAAGAAATAAGCCCATAATCAATGTGATACTTGTAGGAACCAGGAAACTAGGCTGATCTTGTTCATTCCTTTTCACTCTTAAATCTGTACCTTCCTAACACTAGGCCCTTTCTCTGTGAAATCCCAGAAAAAATTTAAATAAATAAGTTCTGGTCTTGAATTTATGATGACATCAGCCATAGTATTTAGAAGATATGAGACTGGGAGACTGGGGTAGGCTTGGCGATTGCCAAAAGTTTTTTTTTTAAAATATTTTATTTATGAATTTTTGATGAGTATATAACAAATCAAGATAATACAAAGAAAATCAATCCAATCAAATATAATCAAGAATCAAGGAAACCAAGGATACAAAATCAAAAATCGATCAAGACCAAAAGGTTTTAATATGATAGGTCAAGTGACTCCTGCTTCTTTCTTGTCCCTCCCTAAGATGACTCCATTATGGCCGAGAGAATATATTAGCTTTTTTTCTTGACCCTATAGACTATTAAGTTGTCAAAAACAAATGGAAATAAATTATTTTTAGCACATTCAGGTTCCCTGTTCATGTGGTTCATTTATAGGAGAAAAGAAAATCAGAAATGACATGATTCAACATATTTTATTAGTTTTCTAACAAATTCACATCTCTATACTCAACATATACTTATATAGACACAGTGCTATATTCTCCACACACACCCATACCCCTGAACATGCCTCCTATTCCCATAAATACATCTCCAAACATATGTGCCCTCACAGCCAACATGGACAACCTTTATCCAATTAAGGACAAACACACACCCACACATACACCAATCTCTGTAATACAACCCAATATACATATCACTATGCACACGCTCACACCAACATGCTCCAACCACACACCACTATACCCTTTACCGTGCTAAACACCCCCCCCCCCCCCCCACCACCACATCTCCCTTCACGCACATCCCCCACACTTTTTTTCTGTAAATCTGTGCTGGAAAGCATCTGGAAGCTAAAGCTCTATAGATTTCCCTACTTGTTTCTCATGGCAAACAAGAAGAAATCCAGAATAGTTGAAAACAAAAGTATAAAACTCCTAAACAACAATAGTGAAAAAAAAACCCTGGCCTGGAGAAATCTACCCTTAATGCCTTGGAGCAATTTTTCTCCCCTCTAATGAAAGGATAGGTCCGTAGGATGATATCTACATCTGCTTCTGAAGGACAAAGTGTGTCTTTTGTTAGTGCATTTGTTCACAGTGCTTTTGCTTTCCTTTCTTGTTGCTAGGGAGTTGACCTAGTGGCATTCTGAAAGCTTTAAGATACATTGCTCTCACTCCCTATTCAATTGTAAATGATAAAATAAGTCCTGAGTATTTCTGCTGCGCCCAGCTAGCAGTAAACCCGAGCGCATCACCTACTCGTTAAATGCCTGATTTTCCAGCCTTGAAAGGTGTGCAGACCTTGTTCTTTCAATCTTCCTGTAACACTTGCCTAGAACAGCTTTTTGCCCTCCATTAACTTTATCATTCTGTGGCCTTACAAAAATTGGTGGGGCCAAGTTTAACTTGCAAAAATAAGAGTGGTACCAGATTTTGGGTGTTGCATATGTACAGTATGGGGTTATTTTAGAAGCCCTATTCATGCTTTGGACGTCTGAAAATGGACATGAAGATCACAGAGATGCCGCTGAATCCCTTTTAGAAGCCGATTCTATAGTCGTTCTCAGCACAAGGATGGACATGTCGTGAAGAGGCGTGGCCAGGACGTTCCGAGTAAGATGGACGTGCACGCCTAATTTCAGAAATGGCAAACGTTAGCAGGACCATCCATGTCTAACTCTGCTCCAGGGCACAAATAGGCATCAGAAAAGCACCTAGAGGGCACAGAAAATGTACTCAAATACCATCTATACCAGGCATGTCCAACTTCGAAGAGGTCATGATCTACTTTTTCTGGCCAAAAGTGCCGGTGATCTACCACCATGAAAATTAAGTTTCAAATTAGTTTCAAATTAAATTTTAACCCAATAAAGTTGGAGGATTCCCCCCCCCCCCGCCCATTTTAATGAACCTTCTGTCATTTTCTTGGATGTGATCAGCTGTTAAGCAAATTAAGCAAAAACAAAACAGAGAGACGAAGATCCAGTAAGAACTGCAAGGGGAAATGGAAAGTACATTTTTTCTTAACGTTTTATTGAGTAATAACTTTCTTTAACTGTCTTAATAACTTTCTTTAACTTTTATTGAGTAATTTGTGTTAAATTTAGGTCGAGTATTGATCCAAGCTGATCTTGCACAATCTTTAATATTTCGCTCTTGCTCATTAGTGAGACATCTGAGCCTGCATTTCATCCACCAGCTTTTTGAAGTTGGGTGAATATTGCGTGAAGGCCAGTCTCAGGGAATCCTGGAGATGTTCTTCTGTCATGTTGGAACGTTGTGTACTCTTTGAGGTATGTTTACTAAACCGTCTTAATGTTACCGGCATTAGTTGCAGCGATAATGTGAAGAATGCCATATAAGGAGTGGGCGTTCCGGTCTTAAGGTAGCAATCGCGGGTTATCGCGTGATAAAGTGTGCAGTGTACATTATCACGTGATAGAGAGAGCCGCGCATGTTATCGCGCGTTAACCTTAACTTCGTGTGCTGACCTGCAATCACAGCAATAGAGGTGTAGCACAGTGGTTAATACAATGAGTGCTGAAACATGGGTCAAGAGTTCAATCCCCCAGTGGGCTTAATGAGTAAGGTTGGCTGAGGCAATTCCTTTTCCTGCTTGAAACAGTCCAACAACCTGTGCTGCCAGCTAAAAATACCCGCACTCCAGTGCCATAAACTAATGCACCTTTTAGGGCGCACCAGAAGGCACATCCTAAACCACCACGTCAGCCAAGGCGGGTTATAATGTGCCCCAGAGGCCATGTCGAAAGGTTGTCAACTCCCAAGGCACCATAGTAGGCACCCCATAAGTTGGCTGAATCTAAGGTGTGGCTTAAGATGCCCCAAGGATGTATAGGTGACTCAAAAAATGTTGGCCAAGGGCAGTAAGGTCCCCCAAGTTGAAAAGCAAGAAAGGTATGGGCCAAACACAGATGCAACCCTAACACTGCACAGAGCAACAAGGAAAGACAATGCACAAGTAATGGAAAGAAGTAGATCCGTGCTGATGGACCAGACAAATCTGCGTCCAGCCCATGTGGCAGCTGGAAAAATGGACAAACATATCGGGGGCAGCTGTAGCGATGCACAGGGTGATGATAATCCTAACACTGCACAGAGCAACAAGGAAAGACAATGCACAAGTAATGGAAAGAAGTAGATCTGTGCTGATGGACCAGACATATCTGCGTCCAGCCCATGTGGCAGCTGGAAAAATGGACAAACATATCGGGGGCAGCTGTAGCGATGCATAGGGTGATGGTAATGTACCATGCAACAATAACAGTGTGTGGCAGAGGATGGGAAGACGTGTCCAGCAGAGGTGGTAAAGGTGGCAGGATAGGTATAATGACAGGAGGACAGAGGAGTAGCAGTGCCATGCAGAGCACACACAGGAGAGGCAACCAGGGAGAGCTGCAATGCAGAAATGTGTAGCAGTGCATGACGTGGGGTAGCAGCATGCACATCGGGGTAGGACGACACACAGCTGGCAGACACACATAGATTGTCAGAAGGATGGTTGGCAACTGTGATAAGGGTACAATGTGCTAACAGCACAAATCTGCACAGATATGACTGTCACAGGAATGAAATGTAGCTGTGCAGGACAGGCATACAGATGAAAGAGAACAAAGAGGAATCAAACCTATGACCATTAGCACAAATGTCAATGCACAAACCGGTATGCCACACCACCAATATGAGGTCGTTAGCAAAGGCTGCATAGAAAAATACTGCAGGGCATCACACAAGAAGCCTGCTGTCTGCCAGGATAGGCAAACCTCCAACAGTAACATTGATGAAATGCACATGCAGATCTGGCGTGAACAGATCAGATCACAGTCTGTAATTGGGACCAGAGCCACATATAACTACATGCACACACACAATGAAATGTTATGCAGTGGATACAGCATGCAAAAGAGGAAAGAACCTAAACCCAAAGGGCGGCAGGGTATGCTGTATGGAACAGGGCAAAATATGGAACAGAACAGGAGAAAATTGAACCTGTAAACAGATGTGCCACAGACCAGCTGAACCACAGAAATGCCAATCCCCCAAGTGGACTGCCATGTAAACACTATAAAGAAAGAGACATACGTAACAGCTAATATGTGATGGATAGGCAGCACAGAGGGCACACTTTGGTGTACAGTGAAGAAATGGAAGGCTGTGTGCATAGGTGATGAACCTGCAGGTACCTAATGGTCAGGTTAGCACAACAGGAAAAAAAAAAAAGTTAATCCCATGTGGGGATCAAACCTGCAACCTATGGTGTTATAACACATGTCTGTAACCACTATCCCAAACAACCACAACAAACACAATGCAAAAATAGTACCTCAAAGGGAAGGTGTTTATGGGAACCTGTAACACCCAGTGATGTGGCAAACGACTGGCAGATAGACAGATGGCACCGTACAAGGATGTGAGCACAGGTGGGCCATGTACATGACCAGGAAATCACTAAATACAAGTGTCAGTGTGATCAAGCAGCAGCAGAGACAAATGTACGTCAAACACATATTTTTATTTTGGTTAATCATCACAGATAGTCTAGATACCGCCTATCATAATATCAAGGTGAGTGGGTCCCAGGTGAAAATCGGAAAACACATTTTGCAGGGCAGCAACCCACATCTTACAGAAAGGTCACTGGCCCATCTACAAATGATGGACAGGAGAGATAATGTGCATCAGGTGCATGGTGTGCAGTATGCATTAGGCCCCCACCCCCCACATGCTGCTGCATGCCCCAAATATGTTAGTTACATATGTGTGCATGTAGACAGTAGGTGGTGCATGATGAGGGCCCAACACACATCAGTCATGATCTGTTCCTTAAAACATATCTGTCTGCCAACACAGGAGGCACAAAAATGAAACAGCATATGTTGTTAAAAGTAAGAAAGTGTAAACACACATATCAAAATTTATGTTACAGCTGTCACATAATGCCTGATATAGGAATCAAAGCTGCAACAATGTAACCCTAAACAATCATCGAATGCATAACGAGGATATGCTAACAGGTAGCAGAGGCACACGAACACAGAGAATTCAAATGAAACTATCTTCAGAAACATGCAGAGATAACACTATGCAGAAGGTCCCCCTGCACTGGTTGGTGTGGATACAGTGTCTTTACACATATATGACGGTACATGGAATGCACAAATGAAGGAAGAAAATGGACACTCACACTGCCACACTCCAAATATAATGGGGCAATATGAGTGTCGTTACCTCAGGGGATAAATAGGACTGTACAGACATACAATGCTAGGTTTGTAAATCAATGCAGAGGGTCACGTCTGTACAGTAAACAGACACAATAACCTGTATATAGAGATGGAAAGAAAGGTCAAACATGTTACAGTAACCCACACAGAAGCCATGTTGCAACCTGCTGTGTTGCACCAACATAGTCAGTCACATGCACATGCACTGTGTATGTTGAAATATGATACAGTGATACCACACATGCACTGTAACACCATTGGTGATTGCAAACATCAATCCAAGATGTTGGTGTTCAGTAAAGTGGTGTCGTGGCAAATACTGTGTCATGTCCAAGTGGAGACTAGGTGACCATGGACAAGAGGACCTCTCCATTGCTCCCCCTGTGCCACACGCATGGCTGTATGCTCGTGTTGAAACAAACAGATGAGCATATCCTGTGTTCCATGTCACACACATGGGCAAAACACAACAACACAATGTCAGAAGGATGTACAACATGCAGTGACAATGTCAGTCCCTGCTGCAAACGTGGGGACCAGTACACAGTGTCCAAAGTGCAAAGGGTGTCTGCAATCCAACAAGTCATGTTACGACTGTCCTTGAAACCCTGGGCATGCATAGTCAAGTGTGACATCCCAATATGCCACAGTACTGGAAAAGTCATGTGTGTCTCCTGCGATGAACACAACACCCAGCCAGAGCACAGTAGCAACAGTGTGTTGGACAGGCCTGTCATGGCCAAAGTAGCAGTCCAACAATAATACTGTCCATCCTAGGCATGTGTCCCACTCGCAGAGGTCAAACATCCTATGGCACCATTTCCCAGGGATAGTTCCATGGTGTTGTTGTGTCCTCCAACAGGTGGTTGATAGTGATGCTTGTGATAAGGAAGCTTATCATAGCTCAGGAAGGAGCTATAGAAAAGGTGAAGTGACTCTGAACAAGCAACCTGTCAGTTCTGGTAGAAATAAGAAAACAGAATTTTGCCATAAAAGACTACCAGTCCCAGAATGCACCAGGTTTCCAACAGCCATTAGAGGAGCTGAAGTGGAGAAACGTGTGTTCAATCAGGAGGGCTATGAGGTAATCCCCAAGCACTCATCTCAAAGGGCAGGGCCTGATTCAGCACAGCTGCGCTGTGCTAGGGTGGAGCACTCATCTAAGCAGAATAAAGGTAGAGTTTATTCTACAGAGAATCATCCTCAGTTTCATCTGGGAGATCCTCAGAATCAGCTTGGATATCCTCATTTTGGACAGCTTCATCATCTGGAGGATCATCAGAAGCAGAAGCCAGAGCGGACGAACAGAGAGGGCAAGAAACCCTTTGGAAGAAAGAAGAGAAAAGCATTTGGGAGGTCTAAAGGAGTCCAGAGCAGTACGTATACTGGGAGACATTCAAAAGGCCAGCATACACCATTGGACTGGGGAAAGCCAGAGGAATGGTGCTGCAGGGCTAGGAATCTCCAGACGGTACCTGTGAGGGAGACGGCTGCACTTGGAAGGGACCCTAGGACCGTGCCAGAAGGTATGTGAAGAGAGATCCAGTGTCCAGGGATCTGGATTGGAAGGCTGGACATAAGAACTGGACTACATACTGGCCAGGCTATTTAGAGAGGAACTCTAACAGCAATGGAAGCTCAGGTATGAACACTGATCTATGCCCTAGCTATACCCTTGAAAGACAGCAGGGAAACAAGTATTCACCTGAGAGTGCTACATTGAGAAATTCCTCTGTACCAATCCATGATATTGAACCCATGATTGTTGAAGAAGGGGGAGGGGTTGCAGATGCAGGCTGTGAATACATGGATTGCTCTTTGTCTAAACTCCTTTGGTAATTTACTGTTACAAAGTACAACAACCATCACAAAGAAATACAAACTTGTTCTTTAATCTACTCAGAAAAGCTCCTGAGTAGGATTTTGAGCCACGCAGTAGAAAGCAAGCCAGCTAAGGGGTTTCAGCTGGGTAACTGCTAGCAATTGAGCCTTACCTAATTGCTTGTGAGCTCTAAGGAAATCACTTCTGAGTCTATGTGTGAAGATATAAGAAGTTAACCTGAAAAGAACAGTTTTTCCCTTCTTTGTGGGTTTTGTTTGTTGATTAAAGCACTGCTAAGAAAATATTAGCTAGAGCCTACAGAAAAGACCAGTTTGTTACCAACCAGGTCTTTATTCTTTTGCTTTGATTGCCTGACAAGTTCAGCTGTTGTTTTCCTGATTCTGTTTTTCTAAGTTTAACACTGAAAGCAAGTATCCTGTTTTATGTGCTACCAAGCATATCTGTGTTGGGAGAAATAACCCCATAAATAAATATCTTATTGGCTTTACACTCAAGCACAAATAATTATTGTGAGCGGCTGTGTCTGGTGTGAATGGACTGCATTTCCCACAATCCCTTGCAAATCATATTGATATATGCCTTTGCCAAGACTGTGAACATTCTCACCCAGGCAGCCGTGTGACACGCTGGATGCACTGTAGTAGATGTGCTTTGTGTGTTCACTACCCTGTGTCAGAAGAGGATAAACAATGTAGTGGTATGCTGCTTGCAACATCAGCCCAAATTGCAGAGAGTAAAACATCAATATGTACGTAAGGAAACGTCACACAGGCAAACATAACATGATCACAACACAGAACACACATATGTTGGGGACATTTTGAATTGGAACCGCAGAAGAGGGTGTCACATGTATATGTCATGTCCATGTCCATGTTACACAGGCATTTCACAGCTCCACACCATGTGCATCAGCGTGTACAGAGACCCAACAGGAAATGTCTATGAGACAAACAATAAATCATTAACATGTAAAGGCTGATGTCATTCACAAAAGACCAAAGGTGCAACCTACCGTGTGTTTGCAGCAAGTGTATGTTTGGGATCCCCTGAGGCTCTCAAAGGCCATGACACGTCACAGTTAAGGGAGAAGATGTCATCGAAATGTGTAGAGTCACCATGGCCCCATGTCCAGCCACTGTTGATGCATGTCCACATTATGGCGATATCTGTGATACACAAATGCTGTTGCGCAGTGGTCTGTCAGCACACAAGAGATAGGTCAGCTCACAACATACAACACATGTCCACAATGTCCACAAGGTAAACAGCAGTAAGGTAGAGATAGCACAGTCACCACCGCTCCCCAGGTGTACAGACCCCTCACACCACATGATAATGCAAAATGCCTGCACACTGTATCATCACACAGCCAACCCAAAAACACCTACCCACACAGTATGCTAAGGTGAGCATGCCAGCAGTAGCATACGGCCTGTATGTGCACAATTGGAGATTAGTGGAGATAAAGGCCTGTTAAATGCAATGATACCCTGCTGTTGGCTGATGCTAAAATGTTAGGGAAGGGTGTATGTGCATTCCACCACCCAAACACCTAGAACCTGCACACACATGCAGCTCTGTTGGACGTGTCCCAGAGACAGTGTTGGAGAAAACAAACTGGCCAGGAACACATGTGGATATGTGTGCCAACAGCAACATATGGGGTATGGGGGTGCAGGGAAAAGAGGTGAACAACAACATATGTACATTATGACAGATCACTGCAGACATGTGCTCCCCCTGACTGTCGTCACAGACAAAGTAGCTGTAGGTCCACCTACCCCAGACTACTGCATGTTGGATGACGTACAGTCACCTGCCAATGCACCTCAGCACCAGGAGGGTCACCAAGTATGTCCTGTGAAATGAGAAACACAAGAGAAACATACATATGTCATGTTAGAGCTGTGCAACACACACTGCATCTTCACGTTCTCAGCTCGCAGACCCCCCAAGATCCTTAACAGACTGACTGTTCCCCATCACACTGTACAGATTTGTTTTATGTTAAAGTTATCACTGAAGTGTGTGTGGCAAACAACAAGGGTCCATACTCTGTCTGTCCCCTTTCTCACCTCTCTGTAAAAAATGTGGAACAGAATTATCTCCTCGCTACCGTGTCCATGCTTGGCTCTAAGCATGCAGTACTATCCTGTGTTCCCCATATCGCTCCCAATGCCCCTTCAGCATGTGATCTGGTGTCTCAATGTTGTCTGCTACACCGCTGTCAGTTTCTGTAACATAGGGAAATATGGAGGGGCTCCATCCTTATCCTCTGTCAAAATATACATCTCCACGCCTGAGTTATGTCTGCCAAACCACACCCCGATGTCCAGTTGCCACCTGACATTGATGGCTGCATGTCATCCCACTGTGTGAAATTGATAATTGCAAAGCATGGATATCCTATATGTGCACCTAAACCCTCCCCTCCCATCAGAGCATCTTTGTGTGTGTGGCCAAAACTTCCTCTCTCTAGGGTCCGCAATGTAGGTGTTGTTTTGGACTGCACTCTCCTCCTCTACACACATACCCAGCTTGTAGTTGAGGCTTGTGGTTTATGTCTAGTTGTCATCAGCTATATCTCCCCAGTCCTCCCTGAAAGCAGAAGTAAAACCCAAATCTCTCCCCCCCCCCCCCCCAATCAGCTCCTGGCTTTCCTACTGTAACCTACACCTTGCTGATCTGGCCTTGAATCATCTCTGTCTGCCTGAAAATATGCAACACTGCACTGCATGGCTTTTCTATAGCCACACACATAATGGCACTAATACTCCCCCTGTCAGGACACCTCACAGGTTCCCTATCCATTTCCGCATCCATGTCAAGGCTACGTGCTGACCTATACATACAGGCACACTGTGGTGCTGCAGTAACTTCCCCTACTGATCTCAAATACCAGTAATCCAACTACTACTCAGCATGTATATAGTGCTACATATCACATATAGCACTATACAGAAACAAATAACACACAGTCCCTGCTCATCAGAGCATACCAAACAATCAACCATCTCAAATTAAAAACTGTGAAACTCACACATCTAGGCAACTGGTCCCATCTATGGTCTGCTCTCCTACTGTTTGCCCCATACTACACGCCTTTCACCTTGCTGCACCCAAAGCCTCAAACTAACTACCTGTGGCTATACAGCAGCCCCTATCCCAATCAGCCACAAATCAGGTATGACAGCTTATCACCTCCCACAAGCCTACTACCCCCGACACACATAATCCACCACCACCCGCTGTTGTGTCCTGCTCACATCTTCTGCGTTTCAGTCATGACTAGATTGTAAGCTGGGATGGCTAGGCAGTGTCTGTCACATGTCAGTGCAGTGTTGCATCTTACTGCCATTGGGATACAAATGTTCACTAGTAGTAGTAGTACACACATATCTAAATAAATGTATGTGGTAACACATGCAGTACTTACATGAGAAGAGCACCTCAATCATCTGCCGCCTGACTGCTGTGCCCTCACGTGTGTCACCACGGGCACGTACAGGAGGGCACATCGGATCATCCTCCAGATCCTCATTAATTTGGACAGGGATATGGTGCCTGAGAGCAATGTTGTGCAGGATGCAACAGGCTATAATTATCTCTGCCACAGTCTGTGGTCTGTATTGTAAGGCCCCGCCTGTCCTATCCAGACACCTGAAGCAACTCTTTAAAATGCCAAAGGTGCGCTCTAGGACGGAGCGGCTGGAGGCATGGGCCTCATTGTAACTCCTCTCTACACGTGTCCGTGGTTGACGCACAGGGGTCAGCAACCAGGGGCGACACCCATATCCTGCATCACCTGCAGAAAGGAATGTGGAACTTTAAAGCAGGAGCTGATGTCCATCGAAATGGACACAAGTATGTACGTGCAAACCAAATACACAAAACATCCTGACAGAAACATATGACAGCACATGATGGAACACCACAAATATGCATCAGCGTGTGAAGTTATGACACACAAAACAAGGGGTAGGTGTATGGATTGCAATCAACATAATCTGTAAACACGACACAAATGCTAGTGTTCATGCTACCATCATCACACAGCACCGTAGCAAGGTAGAGCTGGAGGAGTATTAGTAGTAGATATGCAGCACACGTACAGGGCACACCCAAGCACATGTGGCACTTGGAGGGGAATGGTGGGCGATCATGTCCTGAGGGCATGTGTGCCCTAACACAGGTAACTGTGGGGTGATGACACAGTAGCACATGGCAGGGTAGGTACAGGGTGTGCGTGACAGGTACCTGGACCTGTGTGCATGATAGACACAGTCTTGAGCATATTCGAGGTGTGCAAAGCAATGGTGAAGCAGGGGCCATGGCAGACAAGACCCATATCTGATTCAACACTGCATACATCCATGGTCCAGACACAGACAAGCAAAGCCCAGAGGGTTAAGCTGCATAGCAACAATTTACAGCACCACAGATCATCAATGTAACAGTGATGTAAAGGACCTATCTGAGGAGTGGCTAATGATATCACTCTGTAATCAATGAGAAGCACAGCATACCTGAGCAGCACTATAACAGTAATGAGTCACATTGGGATATCATTTGACAGTATGCAGATAAACTCCTGGTATCACCTCTACATTGTTGCTCTCTAGTGATGTGAAGTCTGGCTGTGCTGCTGGACCCTTGGGACCTTTCATATAGGTAAGTTTGGCCACTGATGTATGCAGAGTTCATACGATTACAGGGCTGGTCTGTCCTTCTAAGTACCCCTCCTCCTAAGGATGGGTGGTTGGGGGACTAACTGAGGTCAGATGCCTCTACCACTGGAGTAACCATACCCAGAATGGTCTAGCGTTCCATCCTCAAATATGGCTTATGAGGGCTTACATTTAATTAAGTTCTGTGCCCACTCCATTTGGGGGGTGTACTTCATTACCTGCCTGCATTGTCTGTCCCCCTGAGGTCTACTTTCTAATATAGTATCTGGCATATAGGTCACAGCCAGTCATCATACATCTGCAGCCAGTCCCCGAATACATTGAGACAGGGGGAGACATACAAGAGGGACATACAACTAGCCCAGAACACAGTGGCCTGTGGGTACCCACACACCCCACCAAAACACATATGACATCTGTATGCACCTACCTATCCAGGGACATATCCCAGACCACTGACAGGGAAGGGCCTAACACACGAGGTTGATGATGTAGACGCAAAGAAACGGCAGCAGAAACATAACACACGTCACACACTTAACACTCTATCGGGACCCACATAAAGTGGAGATACCCCACCCACCCTCACCAGAACTTGGACGGTACATCGCCACACCCATACAAAATGCACATAGCACAACCCCCACAATACCTGGGATCAGCCCATATACACGTCCCGCAGTGCCACACATGCATTCCCATACCACCGCACACTGTGCAACCCCATACCCAGCAGTGCTCCACCCATCCCCCCAAACACTCCACCACACCCATGGAGTATGTGATAGCTGTCCACCCACACAGCACAGTGTCTTGCAAAGTGGAGGGCCACCACACACGTCTGGCTGACATGGACACATCCTGCAACTCCTAACGTGCATGCCACTCAGGGCAATGCAAGCACATTGCTCACACATACAATCCCACTCAGGACTCCCACATGTGCCATGGCCACATGTATTGATGAGGCCACAGACAAGGTCAGGTGGACAGTCCATATCTGATACTGCAGATAGGGGGCACGGCACTCAACACACCATCCCGCGCATACCGCATCCCATGTGTCACAGCTACACCAGGGAATGAGCCTGCTACACCCCCACCCCCTGCCAGGCACAGCACACTGTAGGCACCTGTGCTGTCCCTATTGTAGGCGCAACAACAGCAGGCACAGGCAGACAACACATTGATTGTGGGGTGGATGTACTACACAGGTGTACATAGGTGCACTGTGCAAACTTATCTGTGCTGTGTACCCTTTTCCACAACCCAGGTGACTACAGGACCATGGAGGCACATGAGGAGGAGGATGTGGCAGGGCCTCAGGTTGGGGAGGGGCAAGAGGCCACAATGTCCAGGGACACCGCCAGCAATGGCGAAGGCACAACAGGAACCAATGTGCTGGCCAAGGCAGAGGACACGCCCCCGGATGCCACCGCTACAGAGGGGGCCACTGGCAGCCACTCACAGGCTCTAGAGGGTGCTGAGATGGAGGGGAACCACCACCCCGTGCAGGCACCAGGGACATCAGCCACCCCTCCCACAAGCATGGCTACAATCTTGGCGGAGCAGCGGGCCCACAGTGCCTCAGCACGGCACTATGCTGAAGGTGCATAACAGCATACACAACAATCCCCATGGGGGTTGACATAACATCCACAAGGAGATTGCATGTGCACCACAATATGTTGGCAACATAGCAGATCGTTTCTTGTGGGGGGGGGGGGTTCTGTGCCATGTGCGTTCCACCCTCCTATAGCATGGCTTGTCAGGTGTCAGCATGTGTGAGGGGCTCAGACACACGCACACTGTTCACGGCCATATACCCCAAGGAAGCGCACAGTGGAAAAAACCTATCCCAGGTCATCCAGATACCTTACTTTACTGACACTTCCCCATGGGTATTGTTATGCAGCATAGTTTGTCAGCATAATCTGTACTGTGCACCAGCGTTATAGAAAGGATGGCCCCCAGATATATGTATGTGTGTGCCATGACCCCTCACATCATCTGACCTATCTCAGACAACCAGTGTGCAGATTAAGCATTGACAGAGTGAACTGCAGCACTGTGCCATGTGTGAGATCTGTGATTCACATGACCCCTCATCAAGACCCCTTCCAGGCATGAGAATGGCTCATGGGACACACAGATCTAAACATGGTCATGTGTTGCTAGTTGTTGCATGCATGATTGTTCTGCAGATTGATCTGGTGGGATATGCCTGACATGTGCATGTGTCACGGTGGGGGTTGAAACAGGTATCTCATATATCACCTTGTGTCCCATCCACAGGCACTTGTCAGGCTCTGTTGGCCATTCACCAAGAGATACACCAGCTGCGGGCCACAGAAGACACAATAGCAGGGGTGCTCCTCTGTATTGCGGATGCCCAGGAGGCCATAGCAGTCCGTATACAGCAGCCAGCACTGGCACCAGAGGCTGCACCAGCAGTCCCGCAACAGAGGGGTGGGTTGGGCCGTGGTCGCCGTGGCCGGCCACAGAGGATGTGAACATTACAAATAAAACCATCACAAACTATTACAACCTATGTGTTTGTTTCCAATGTGTGGCACTGTGGTCCCTTACGTACCCTGCACCTCATGTTGTCTCCCTGCCCACATGTGCCTACCCATGCCCCTCAGGGGTGGGGTGTCTGTACTGCCACCTATCATTGCGCATAGGTCATACCATGCCCTGTATGCCATGGACTATGGCAGGTGGTCACCCCCTACCTATGCGTTGGGGTATACCCAACCTCTCCCATTGCCCAGGAAGATGTTCACGGTGGTACATGTCTGTTGTAGGGATCTGTCACCCTCTCCCACCCCATATACTCTCCGTCATTGGACACACATGTGTGACCATACTCCCTGCCCACACCAGGGCCTACGTGGCTGTCTTCCCACATAGGCTTGCATGCAGAACAGGCAGACAAGGGTGGCTTGCTTCAGTCAGCTGATCAATGTTCACTAGCACTTGTAGTCCCCCACCACTCATCCTTGTGACATGCATTGACCTGTGTCGCCCTCAACAGCTATCCCCCTGTGCATCTCCTGGGTACAGCATTCCATCTTACCCTCCATGCCACATACCTGCTGCTAGCCTTTTTCCCTATTGCCCCACAAGCATGGTGCATCAGATATGGTGCCCACACATCTCACACAGCATGCATGTGACCATAGCTTTTGGGACAAGCCTCACATTGGCACATCACAGGGACACCACGGGAGACAGACGCCTACGCACATGGGCAGTCCCCACACCTGTGTGTGGAGACAATCCATGTATGTTACTTACATAAGAACATAAGAACATAAGATATGCCATACTGGGTCAGACCAAGGTCCATCAAGCCCAGTATTCTGTTTCCAACAGTGGCCAATCTAGGTCATATGTACCTAGCAGTTTCCCCAAGGGACACAGGTTCCACAATGCTTGTATTGGTTCAAGCATTGATATCCTGGGTCCCTTCTTAATAATGGTTTATGGACCTTTCCTCCAGGAACTTGTCCAAACCTTTTTTAAACCCAGCTACACTAACAGCCTTTACTACATCCTCCGGTAACAAATTCCAGAGTTTGATTACACGTTGAGTGAAAAAATATTTTCTTTTATTAGTCTTAAATAGTTTACCCTGTAGCTTCATTGCATGTCCCCTAGTCTTTCTATATTCTGATAAGGTAAACAATCGATCTACGTTTACCCGTTCCACTCCGTTCATTAATTTATAGACTTCTATCATATCTCCCCTCAGCTGTCTCTTTTCCAGGTTAAAGAGCCCTAACCTTTTAGCCTTTCTTCATAGGAGTATCCTTCCATCCCCTTTACCATTTTGGTGGCTCTTCTCTGAACCTTTTCTAAAATCGCTATATCCTTTTTAAGATACGGCGACCAGAATTGCACACAATATTCAAGGTGCGGTCTCACCATGGAACGATATAGAGGCATAATAATATCTTTTGTTTTATTTTCCATTCCTTTCCTTATCATACCTAGCATTCTATTTTCTCTCTTGGCCGCCACTGCACACTGGGCCGAGGGTTTTAACATGGTATCCACAATGACGCCTAAATCTTTTTCCTGGGTGGTGGTTCCTAATGTGGAACCTTGCATCGTGTAACCATAGTTTGGGTTGTTCTTCCCTAGGTGCATAACCTTGCACTTGTCCACACTAAATTTCATCTGCCATTTTGATGCCCAGTCTTCCAATTTATCAAGATCCTCTTGCAATTTTCCACAATCCTCGTGGGTTTTAACAACTTTAAATAGTTTTGTGTCATCTGCAAATTTGATAACCTCACTCGTTATTCCACTTTCCAGGTCATTTATGAATCTGTCAAAAAGCAGCGGACCCAGCACAGATCCCTGGGGTACACCACTATTCACCTTTCTCCATTGGGAAAATTGGCCATTTAGCCCTACCCTCTGCTTTCTATCTTTTAACCAGTTCCTGATCCACAGTAGTACACTGCCTCCTATCCCATGACTCTTTAGTTTTGCCAAAAGTCTCTCATGAGGGACCTTGTCAAAGGCTTTCTGAAAGTCCAGATACACAATATCAACCGACTCACCTTTGTCCACCTGATTATTCACTCCTTCAAAAAAACATAACAGATTAGTAAGACAAGATCTTCCTTGTCTAAAGCCATGTTGGCTGTCTCCCATTAGGTCATGACTATCTACATGCTGAGTAATTTTATTCTTTATGATGGTTTCTACCATTTTTCCCGGTACTGACGTCAGGCTCACTGGTCTGTAGTTTCCCGGATCACTCCTGGAACCCTTTTTAAAAATTGGTGTTACATTGGCGATCCTCCAATCTTCAGGTATTAGAGATGATTTTAATGATAGTTCACAGATTACTAATAGCAGGTGTTTTCTTTACTTATGTCTACCATGCATACTTATGTCTACCACGCATACACATAGGGATCTACACACATGTCCCATGCTCACGTACACACTCAGTCTGTGGGGGAGACACGTGACCATTGTGCCAAGTGTACAAACATTTTATTTACATATATATATTTGTACATATATAGAGATGTACCACCGAGACTGAGGGCGTTGGATGGTCTCGCACGCATCCTCAGAGACCACAGGACATTGTTAATTGTAGTAACATTGGAGCAGTCAGGCAACATCCTCTACACAAACATTAACACTACTACCTCCGCCAACGAAACACACACACATCACATCCACACACACATATCTAACATATGACGTTCCAAAATACCTTTATGGTACATGTTACCTCCATTGCAGTGTCTACACAATGGTAAATAACACTGGTCAACATTGAAATCGTTACTGACTTTAAAAGGCCCTAATCTGTAATATCTTGGTGAGCTGAACATGATTATAACATTAAAGGAATTGTATTGTCTGTCTTCTGAAGATATTGCATGTAGCTAATTTGTGACGTTTCACCGTGTAAATTTATCCAGTAGGGCATCAACAACACCCAAATATGCTGTGAATGATGTAATATTGCATCACATTGCATAATACCAGCATGCACACATCATCCAGAGTTGATTGCATCATTTTCTGCTGCATTGCAATACTACTGCCAGACGGCTGCTGAAGCCATCTGACGTCAGCAGTGTACTATACGCAGTTGGAAAGGAAAGTAATCTGGGATTCTGTTCCGATATTGAAAGCCTCATGAATGCCGTAAAAGTCACTCATGACCCACAAGACTGGAGACTATTTATAGATTGTTCGGAACTGAGTCTGAAGGCTGTGCTTTTGAACAATGGAAACCGTCTTCCATCTATTCCAGTAGCACATGCCGTCCACATGAAAGAGACATACAATAACTTAAAGCATCTACTGACTTCCATTAACTGTAACAAGTACAGCTGGCACTTCTATGGTGACTTGAAGGTTGTTGCCCTTTTAATGGGACTGCAGCAGGGATATATAAAATACATGTGTTTCATATGTGCGTGGGATAGCCGAGCAAGGGATTGGCACTATTTGCAGAAGGAATGGAATCGCAGACAAAATGTAACAGTTGGAGAGAAGAATATCCAGCACCCACCTCTGGTTGAGGTTCACAAAATCCTGCTACCACCCCTTCACATCAACCTAGGTTTTATGAAAAACTTTGTGAAGGCCATGGACCGCACTTCGTCAGCTTTCCGATACCTGCATGAAAGGTTCCCTCGACTCAGCGAAGCAAAGATTAAAGAGGGGGTTTTGTGGGTCCTCAGATTCGAGAGCTCTTCAAAGATGACCGGTTCAACAACATGCTGTAGAGTGATGCGAAACAAGCATGGAATGCTTTTCGCCTAGTGTCAACAAACTTTCTCGGGAATGTCAGGGAACTAGTAGACGACATGCTGATGCAGTATCAGAAACTTGGCTGCAATATGTCTCTAAAGGTCCATTTCCTTGATTCCCATCTTGATTTCTTTCCTGACAACTGTGGTATGGTTAGTGATGAACAGGGCGAACATTTTCACCAGGATATCGCAACGATGGAGCAAAAATACCAGGGAAAATGGTCCACTACAATGCTGGCCGACTACTGCTGGACACTCCCCAGAGAAGCTCCAGAACAGCTGTACAAGAGACAGGCGTGAAAATCTAAGAAGTAGTCTATGACTTGGTTTTTTACAGGTATTAACCGAAGGCCTATTATATTTACTATTGACATGCATTTTGTGATGTAAACATTAATTCTTGTGGATTACAAAAACACTAGAGCCAACTTTGCAATTTCACTGTCATATTCGTGTTCAGCATATGAACATTGATAAGAAATGACTATTTTTATTTCAGTAACATGACTTTTGTAAAGATTTGTTGACCAGTGATTGTACTGTCTAAATATTTACACGTACCCTATTTTAAAATGAAATCCTCCAATTCCAATGTGAGGTGACCTCCTTGATTGGAGGGGAAGGTGCCATATACATCTGTAACTGTATTAAACATACCTTTAAACCAACCCATGTTCTGTGCCGGTAGACAGGACAGCACAGGGCACGTGTGTGGGCGCCCCTGTGCCCCTTAAGCGCTCCAGGGACGCCCATCAGGGGATGGCTGCCGAGATGCACCACGCATAGCAGCTGCACGCTGCATGTGCATCTCGGCAGCCAACCACTGAATGGCGCCTGCCAGCCACCGAATGGTGCGGTCCTGGGTCCGCTGTTGTTGCAGCATGCCACTCACTGCCACATACAGGTCCCGCTCACACCTGCCACCACATCCACGCCAGGTGGCCGGTGTTTGGGTGGTGGCATGAGCGTGGGGCCTGTCTGTGGCAATGGGTGAGGACACAACTCCCAGGTGGACACCATCACCGCAGACATGTGGCAGCTGGCAGGGACCCACAGTGCCCTGTGCTGTCCTGTGTCCCGTGGCACCCACTGAGACGCCCTCCCCCTCTCCACAACCCCCTCCTCCACCCCTGACCCCTCCCACCCACCCTCTTTTTCGCCCCTCCACGCTCTCCTCCTCCTCCTCAACCTCCTCTATCTCCCCCTCACCATCCTCACCCCCTGCCACATAAGGCTCCCCCTCCCCTCCCTCCGGCACCACCCCACACTCCACCCCCTCCATGGTGCCCTCTTCTTCCTCGCCCTCTGGCCCCTCCTCCTCCTCCTCTGTCAGGTTTTGCAGAGCTGTGAAACTCCAACAGGTGCAAGTACCCTTACACCAGCATCTATAATGTTCCTCTGCAATCAGGTATGGGACTCCTGGGGAGTGGGCAGATGTGTGACCTGAAACTGCATACACTTCCATGATATATGGATTTGTTATAGACCTTTGTAATCAGTTCTCAGGGCTCCTGGGGATGGGGTGGATTGGAGCACATCCACAGCTGCACCTACCATACCATCAGGATCCATAACAGACGTGTGTAATGAGGTCTGGGCCTCCTGGGAATAGGGCAAATGTGTGACCTGACCCTGCATAACCTACCACAATCTCTGGATGTCATACCCACCTTTGCAATCAGGTCTCAGGACTCCTGGGGGTAGGGTGTCTTAGCACACTTCATCAGCAACATAAAATATATCACCAGGGTGACTAACAGATCACTTTGAACAGGTCTCAGGACTGCTGGTGGTAGGGCAGATGTTTTAACCTGTAAATGCACACACAACCATATCACCAGGGTGACTGACAGACCACTTTGATGAAGTCTCAGGACTCCTGGGGGTAGGGTGGATTATAACACATCAACAGCAACATAAACCATACCACCAGGGTGGCTGACTGATCACTTTGATCAGGTCTCAGGACTCCTGCGGGTAGGGCAGATGTTTTAACCTGCAAATACACACACAACCATATCACCAGGGTGATTGACAGACCATTTTGAACAGATCTCAGGACTCCTAGGGGTAGGGCAGATGTGTGACCCTACAACTGCGGAACCTACCATATCAGCATGCTGTTTACCAGACCTCTTTAGGCAGATCTAGGGGCTCCTTGTGTTAGGGTAGATTTTCACACATCAACAGCAGCAGCTGCCATAACACCAGGCTGACAACTGGACCTCTGTAATCAGGTCCTTAGCCTCCTGGGGATAGGGCAAACTGCTTTGACGTGATAAATAGGTGGTATATCACGTGAGTTTAACTACAAAACATAACTGAGATAGAATGCCTACACACAGCAGCATACACAGCTACAATCAACACTGGATATGTATATGGATACACTGACCTGTCCCCATACACTTACCTCATGTGGGTAGTCAGCAAGATGATTATACCGCCTCATGACGCAGTCCTAACGCGCCCGAGGTCCTGCCACTTGGAGGAGCCAGGGAATAGCTTCTGCTGCCTAGTGCAGATCAGCCCAGCAAGGTGGCGCAGCTCCCTGCAGGTGAAAGCAGGCTTTCTTGATCGAATCGCCATTTTCACTGATGCCTTGCTCACACATGCACGCACATACGTTGCATATGTGCGCCTCAACGCACCGCTGCACATCATTAAGGTGCGCTAGCTACGTGCCCGTGCCACGGCCGGTACACAGCGAATGGTGGCGCCGTCAATATATATATAAAGAGTTATGCTGCACACACACATTGCAGTGATGTGTCTGACGTTTCTTACCACAATTTGTTTATTACGCATTTATCTTGGTGTTGGCACACTGGGGTCTCAAACCCATCACCACTGGCTGTGAGGGCATTGTATTAACCGGTGTGCTATGCCTTTTCACATAGCAATGGCTGGCTACACAGTTACACCAGGTCATCTACATACATTTTCTACTCTGCTTACCAGGCTAGTGTACGGACACAGCTAGGGCACTTTACAGGGCTCCTTGGTTTGGCCAACTGAGCTGAGGGTGTTTTGGGATGTGCACATGGATTTCAGATCTATGTCAGACTGCTACATGCAGAGATGGTCATAATCTCTGACAGTTATACTGACAGACGCACTTTGTATACAGCTCACTAGCTAATCTAGCAACCTGCAGCCCACGCCACTCTTCCAACATACCCACTGCATGCAACTGGCCACACTTTTGAACATATTGTCATGTGGTAACACGCTCTGATGTGATGATAATACACTATATCCTATCCATCCAGATACATCAATATACAGGCCCAATGGGGTATTGAACCCATGACTTCTCCCACTGAGGTCAGTATATTCACCATTGTCCTGCAACAATATTGGTTGTAATTAAACTATGGCTAGCTATCAACCAGTGCAGGTCACCAGACACACTGTCTGGTGTGGCTACCAGGATAGGTTAGCACCAAGGGTACCCATGATGCAATTCACATGCAGATCAGCAGTCTACATCTGCTCACCAGATAGGGGTTTGCAACTCTGCAGCACAGCAACTGGGTAGGGGGACCAAGCATGCGTGTTACCGTTACAGTGTGCCTACTGACCATGCCATTGTGTGTGTTCTGTGATCACCCTGAGAGTAAAGTCGTGGGGACAGCACCAGGTCCACAGTACCCGGGATGTTTGCAGTAGGTTTTGCTGCAGTTCACCATTACTGCCAGTGTATGGGGTATTCTTTGCAGACAACCTTGGAAGTTTTCAATGTACATTTCTATATGCCATTGATGCTCGCAACATAATGCATATTGAGTGAGGTTGCCATGGACACCTGTTTTTGGAGCAGGGGTGTGTCTGTACTCACATGAGGATGATATACGGAGCAAGCCCACTCTCTGTGGGTCAGGGTAGGGTACATGATCTGGAAACAACAGACACACACTATCATTGTTTTCAATAGGGCCAGTTGAGCTAACTGATGACAGACTGTGGGATCAGCAACCCCCGGCCAACTAAGGAACAGAGAGCTGATGCAGATCTGAACATGGAACTGGACCACTGGCAGTGCAACTGGTCAGCTAAGCTGCCTCCCACTACATTCTGACATTCAACAGCAGAGGGCAGTCAGTGTGCACCTGCTGCATCCTGCAGGGTGTTGCAGCCATACACATGCTAGCTACAGACAGTCTGCTGGCACATACATAGTGCATGTTCCAAAAGGAACACTGTGCACCCTGGTGTGGGATCTGGCACACACACCAAGGAGCTATGTCAGTGATTGGGCCCCAAAAAAGGAAACCCATAAATATCACTTGAGAAAAATGCTATATGGTACTATGTAATCTGCACCCCTAAATAGCGGATGCTACTCTTTGCCCATCTAAAAGGGAAATCTCGCTTCAGACCCTCCAGCTTATCCCTACTGAACGTGATGTTCAAAATCTCTGACTTAGTGGGATTCATACGGAAACCTGACATCCTTCCATACTCGGCTAACTCGGCCAGTATTGCTTGGAGAGATCTAGATAGTTCTGTTACAAAGAACAGGACATCGTCTGCGAACAATGAGATCTTATGCTGGGATTGCCCCACCTTTACCCTGCTGATATCCCCACAGTCCCGAATCCTCTGGGCCATAGGCTCCATAGCTATTATAAATAGCAGCGGGGAAAGTGGGCACCCCTGCCTTGTCCCCCTCCGCAGTTCAAAGGCTTTTGTTACTGACCCATTAATTTTTAAACATGCCAGTGGCTCCTTATATAGGATCCACACCCAGTTCAAGAAGGTTCCAGTGATGCCTACCTTCTCCAATGTCTGGAAGAGAAATGGCCAACCCACCCTATCAAAAGCCTTCTCGGCGTCCACTGCTAAAAGGGCCAGGTCTGCTCCCGCTCTCTCTCCATGCCATATAAGATTAAGAGCTCTCCGAATATTATCTGAGGTGTATCTCCCTGGCGCTAAGCCCGACTGGTTGGGGTGTATCAGCTCCCCTAAATAAGGTAACAGCCTATTGGCTAATACTCTAGTGAGGATTTTTAAGTCACTCCCCAGCAGGGAAATAGGTCTATATGAACCACACTCCACTGGGTCTTTCCTCTACTTATGAAGTATACTAATCCCTGCCAGTCTCAGTGAGACCGGCATTCTAGATTCCTGGTCAAAGGAGTTATACATTTTGGTAAGGGGACACACCACTGTGCCTGCAAAAAGCTTATAAAATCGATTAGGGAAACCATCCATCCCAGGGGTCTTATGAGCCCGCAGGCCTTTAATCACTATTAATACTTCATGTTCCCCAATCAGCTTTTAGAGCTCCTCTGAGCCTACACTTCCCAGGCATGGCAGGTCAATGGTATCTAAATAACTCCTAATGTCTCCCTCCGCTACTTCATTTTCTGGGGTATATAGCTCCCGATAAAACTGAACAAACCTCTCCTCAATCTCCTCCCCCACCCACTTTGTAGATCCTCTCTCAGGCTTTGAATTTCACCGCTGCCTCCCTTCGCGGTTCCTCCTTCCCCCGTCTCACCAGACTCTCCATTGCTGGCCGCCATCTTGCCCACATGGGACTTCATGCCTGTCGTGCCTCTGAAGGAGAAGGTTTTGAGATCGACTCCCGATTTCTTCCCTGCCATCAAAGTCGATATTATGGCGCCCTCCGGACTCCCCTGCACTCCGGATCCAAACAGGGCTTACTTTGCGCCTCTCTTTCTTTGTTGGGGATATTTTTAATGCCATGCTCAGCGGAGCTCACTTTCTAGGCAGCCATCTTGGTGCTGACATCACTGGAAACCATCCCTGGTCACCATATCTTTAAAAGGATATAGCGTTATTAGAAAAGGTTCAGAGAAGAGCCACCAAAATGGTAAAGGGGATGGAAGGATACCCCTTTGAAGAGAGGCTAAAACGGTTAGGGCTCTTCAACCTGGAAAAGAGATGGCTGAGGGGAGATATGATAGAGGTCTATAAATTAATAAATGGAGTGGAATGGGTAAACGTAGATCGATTGTTTACATTATCAGAATATAGAAAGAATAGGGGACATGCAATGAAGCTACAGGGTAAACATTTTAAGACTAATAAGAGAAAATATTTTTTCACTCAACGTGTAATCAAACTCTGGAATTTGTTACCGGAGGATGTAGTAAAGGCTGTTAGTGTAGCTGGGTTTAAAAAAGGTTTGGACAAGTCCTGGAGGAAAGGTCCATAAACCATTATTAAAAAGGGATCCAGGATATCAATGCTTGTCCCAATACAAGCATTGTGGAACCTGTGTCTTTTGGGGAAACTGCTAGGTACGTATGACCTAGATTGGCCACTGCTGGAAACAGGATACTGAGCTTGATAGACCTTGGTCTGACCCAGTATGGCATATCTTATGTTCTTATGAGGGTGAAGCACTGCATTCATCCCAGCACCACACACATACACACAAAGGCAGGCAGTCACCCCACCACCACACCACACACACATGCAGGCATCCCCCACATATATGCAGGCACCCCAGTTCCACACTACACACACACACAGGCACTGCAGCTCCTCACCACACACATACAGGCACCCCACCTCCACACCACACAAATATACATGTAGGTACCCCACCCCCAGCACCACACACACACACACACACACACACATGCAAGCTTAAAGGTTAGTGGGGGTGGTGGGAGAGGGAGGAGGAGGAATGGGGTCACTTTCTTCTATTGGCTCTGTGCAGTGGCCCATTAAGAACCTGATTTATTAAGCTTTTCCCATAGAAAACGGGAAAACAGTCTTAGTAAATCAGGCCCTAAAACCTAAAAAAGTAATTGCAAAAGATGGGAGGTGGGGATGTGCCCTGTGAGCTAGGTTTTAATGGCTGGCTCTTATATTTTTAGGCTGGCTCCTAGATTCCAAGAAAATTTGTCAGAGCCTGCCTTATACCTTAAAAATACATTCTTTAACTTTCTTAACCCAAAATATTTAGGCTCCACTACAAAAATCTTAGGCTCACTGATATGTCCCACATAGAAGAGAATTTGCTTGCCTTGCTCACCCTTACCTCAATCCAGTATCTCCTCTTTGCTTCTCTTCCCCCCTCCCCATCCAATATATCATCCTTGCTCCCCCCTACTCTAGGATGACCAACTTCCCCTTGCTCACCTCTCATCCTCTTTCTTCAGATGACAACACAAAAAAAGAAAAAAAAACACAAAAAGGCAGCATGTCTCCCCCCACTTACGTAGTAACATAGTAACATAGTAAGTGACGGCAGATTAAGACCAGCATGGTCCATCTAGTCTGCCCAGCAAGATGGCAAGAGTAGGTGCACCTGTCGCTCTGTGCAGGCCACCCCTCCCCATGTCTTTGTTTAGGGGTGAACCCACCACTCCATGTAGGACACCCCTATTTGTTGAGACGTTAAATGGTTCAGAAGTTAGATGGTACCGTTTATTTTGTTTTTATCCTGTTGCTGTAAAGGGATCCACTGTATTTGTCCCATGCCGTTTTGAATTCCATCACCATGCTTGCCCCCACCACTTCCATTGGGAGGGCATTCCAAGCATCCACCACCCTTTCAGTGAAGAAATATTTCCTGATATTGCCTTTCAATTTACCACCTTGCAGCTTCATGTTATGCCCTCTAGTTTTACAGCTTCCCCATCTTTGGAAGAGGTTTGTTTGTTCATCATTTCTCTTTAAGTATTTAAAGGTCTGAATCATATCTCCCCTATCCCTCCTCTCCTCCAGAGTGTACATATTTAGGTCTTCAAGTCTCTTCTCATAAGGCTTCTGACGCAGGCTCCAAATCATTTTGGTCGCCTTTCTCTGAACAGTTTCCAGTCTTTTTACATCTTTTGCAAGATATGATCTCCAAAACTGAACACAGTATTCCAAGTGAGGCCTCACCAGTGACTTGTACAGTGGCATAAGTACCTCTTCCTTTCTGCTGGTAATCCATCTTTGTATGCAGCCCAACATCCTCCTGGCTTTTGCCACCGCCTTGTCGCACTGTTTTGCCACCTTGAGATCATCAGAGATAATCACACCAAGGTCTTTCTCCTGAACCGTGCATACCAACCTCTCACCCCCTATCGTGTACATTTCCCTTGGATTTCTGCTACCCAAGTGAATGACACTGCACTTTTTCACATTAAATCATAGTTGCCAAGCATTAGATCATTCTTCCAGCTTTTGTAGATCTTTCCTCATGTTAACCACTCCCTCGGGGGAGTCCACTCTGTTGCAAATTTTTGTGTTATCTTCAAAAAGACAGACTTTTCCATTCAGTCCTTCAGCAATATCACTCACAAATATATTGAACAGTGCCGGGCCCAGGACCGAACCCTGGGGCACCCCGCTAATCACCTTCCTCTCATCCGAGTGAGCTCCATGTACCATCACCTTCTGTTATCTGTCAGTCAACCAATTTCTAATCCAGTTTACTATCTTGGGACCCATCCCCAAGCTACTGAGTTTATTGACAAGCCTCCTATGAGGAACAGTATCAAAGGCTTTGCTGAAATCCAGATAGATGACATCCATTGCATGCCCCAGATCTAGTTCCTTGGTCACCCAGTCAAAGAACTCAATCAGATTTGTTTGGCAAGACCGTCCTTTGGTAAAACCATGTTGCCTCAGATCTTGCAACCTGTTGGTTTTGAGAAAGTTCACTATTCGCTCTTTCAGGAGCGTCTCCATTACTTTTCCCGCCACCGAGGTAAGGCTCACGGGCCTGTAGTTTGACACTTCTTCCCTGTCACCACTTTTGTGTAGAGGTACAAGATTAGCCATTCTCCAGTCCTGAGGAACCTTTCCTGTTTCCAAGGATCTGTTGAAGACATCCTTTAATGGTCCTGCAAGAACCTCTCTGAGCTCTTTCAGTATCCTGGGATGTATCCCATCCGGTCCCATGGCTTTGTCCACTTTCAGTTTAGCAAGTTGTTCTAACACCTGTGAATGGTGTGGTATCTACTTCATTCCTATTTGTATATTTGGGAATCACAGCTGGTCCATCTCCAGGATCTTCTTTAGTAAAAACAGAGTAGAAGTATTTGTTTAGCAATTTCGCTTTTTCAGTGTCACTTTCCACGAGTCCTTTCCCAGCACTTCTGAGTCCTGCAATTCCAACTCTGATCTTCTTCCTTTCCCGAATATACCTGAAGAAAGTTTTGTTGCCACCCTTAACATCTTTAGCCATCTTTTCCTCTGCCTTTGATTTTGCTATCCTTATTTCTCTTTTAGACTCTTTGAGCTTGATCCTGTATTCCTTTCTGTGTTCTTCTGTTTGCACGCTTTTGAATTTTGCGAAAGCTGTGGTTTTTTCCTTTATTTGAGCAGCCACCTCTTGTTTTTATTTACTTTTCTTACATATTTATCTGTTGCCCCTTTTATTGCCACCTTTAGTTTAGCCCATTGCAATTCCACTTCCCTTATCTCCTTCCACCCCGTCATCTCCTCCTTTAAGTACTCGGCCATTTTATTAATGTCAGTGTTTTTGAAGTTTAGGACTTCGAGCTTGCTATGATTGGCCTGTACCATGGCTTTTATCTCAAACCACACCGTGTGATGGTCGCTGTTGCTCACAGGGGCACTCACGCAGACATTCGACACGCTATCACCGTTGGTGAGCACTACATCCAGCGTTGAGCTTTCCCTGGTTGGTTCCAACACCATTTGTCTAAGTAATGCATCTTGGAGAGCATCCACAATTTTTTTGCTTCTTTCCAGATGTGCAGAAGGAGTAATCCAATCCACATCAGGTAGATTAAAGTCACCCAATATGATTGCTTCCCTCTTTGTTGCTATCTTGGCAATACATATAATCAATTCGTTATCTCTCTCTTCAATTTGAGTTGGAGGTCTGTAGACTACAGCAATATGGATGACAGTGCCATCTCCTCTTTCCAACACAATCCAGAGCACTTCTTCTTTTCCCCATGTCCCCTGCATTTCAGTAGCTTTAATACTGCTTTTGATATACAAGGCTACTCCTCCTCCTTTTCCATTTTCTCTGTCTCTTTTGAATAGATTATAGCCAGCTATGGCTATATCCCAATCATGCAATTCATTAAACCATGTTTCTGTAATGGCCACAATGTCCAAATCCATTTCCACCGTTAGGGCTTTCAGGTCTGGAATTTTATTGGCTAAGCTTCAAGCATTTGTGCTCATTGCTTTCCAGCATTTACCTGGCTTATGTGTATTTTGCATTGATTTTATTCTGCCCACTTCTTCCCACTTGTTTTTGATGTGTAGTTTAAAAGTGTGGCTGTTTCTGATGTTATTCTGCTTTTGCAGGGGATGATATGCAGATGTTGACCTTCCACATCCGTCACCCCCTTTTCCTAGTTTAAATGTTAAATACTGCTGAATTTTTCACTTAGGTTTCTTTTCCCTGCGACAGAGAGATGTAGTCCATCAGCACAGTATAGTCTCTTGATGGTCCATCTGTTGCCCCAGTTGCCAATAAATCTGAATCCTTCTTGTTTGCACCAGGTCTGGAGCCATGTATTAAACCTATTAATGCGATGCAGTCTTTTTGTCCCCTTACCAAGAACAGGTAGAACTTCTGAGAATGCAACAGTGTTAACAATGCGCTTGAGTTTCTCTCCCAGAGATTGGAAGTCCTTTTGGGCTGTAGAGGCACTGTTTCTAGCCAGGTCATTTGTGCCCAAGTGGATAATAACATCAGGTTTGGAGTGTTCACTTTTTGCGCTAAGTATTTCAACAACTTGGTTTGTATTCCTGCTGGCTGAAGAGCCTGGTAGGCACATGACTATCTTCTCTCCTTTGAACTGTGTTCCCAAGTTGGTGCCTCTGATGATGGAATCTCCAAGTAGTAGTAGTTTTCTGTTTAGTGAGGTTTTCTTCATATTTGGTGCTTTAGCAGGAGATTGGGCATTGTCTGACTCATTTAAGGGCCCTTCAGTTTATTTGGATTAGGCATCCTCATTAGCCAAGGCAGAGAAGGCATTGTACAGGGATATCTCTTGATGTGTAGGATGTCTCTGCGTTATAGGTCACGGTCTTCCAGAACCCACTGTGATCCATTTGTTCCTGGGGTGTTTGATTCTTTGTGGGAGCGGTGGTGGACTTTGTTCAGTTTGTATCCTAGAAGAGATATGCTTCATTGCAGCCAGTTCCTCCTTCAGTAGAGACACTTCTTTATGCATGGCAGCTAGGTCTTTCCTTAGTAGAGTCAGTTCTTCATGCATGGCAGCTGACTTTATGCATATAGGACAAGCTCTTAGGCTCCAAATGATTCTTCTTTGAATGAAAGTACTACAGTTATTGCGTTGAATACACGACATGTTGATTAAGCAATCCCAGAAGAGGAAGAATAATAATAAGAAAAGTTGAAGAAGATGTGGACTTTACCTAAGTTAGGAATGACAGATGGCATGTATGTGACCACTGTATAGGGAATGTAGCCCCTGGGGTGGGTGGGGTGAGGGGTAGGGTGGGCGGGAACCTAAGTGTCTCTGGCCAGTAGGCTGTTCCTGAACGTGGGCACACAGCAATGGAGTAGGTAAGGGAACCCACCAATAAGGGCAAATAGATAGATAAATATGTGGAGACAAACAGACAGACAGATAGAACTCACAGTTAAGCAGCAAATTCAGCAAAAATCACCTTTTGGGAGAGCTCTGGAAAGCACTTCTCTTCTCAAGGAACAGAAAGGCAATCTGAGCAAGCCCACATGCAGAACAGGAAATGGAGGTCTACAACAATGCCTCAGCAGGGGGGAGGGGTAGTCACTCAAGTAGACTAAGAGAAAGATAGTTTAAACTCTACAGCAATGGAGTAGGTAAGGGAACCCACCAATAAGGGCAAATAGATAAATATGTGGAGACAAACAGACAGACAGACAGAACTCACAGTTAAGCAGCAAATTCTCCTCAGACCTGTTGCAAGCCCGAGCCAGTCTTACTTTCCTCACTGCGGAACCTCCCCATGGGGCCAGGCCAAAATACTTTAGCAGTGGCCAGCTGGCACCATTGCAAAATCAGCCCCCCAGCACAGAGCTTCCTCGGCCTCCTGGAGTCCTTCACTGCTGGTACAGTGTGGAAGGGCTGGAGCCAATGGCTGTGCTGTCAGGCCCAGCCAGCTCTCCTGGTCCTGTTAGGACAGGTGGAATATAGGTCTACCTGTTCTGCTCTCTAATCAAGTGTTCCCTGGGATCCGAGGACCCTAGTTATAAAAAGACTTTTCTAAATATATATATATGGTAGAGAGCATGTTGGAAAATAAAGCCCTAAGCTGTTAGAAATGGATATCCATCACCCTCTCAGGAGGCACAGGTGTTCAGTGAAAAGCTTTGAGTTTGATCTTCCCAGTTGGTCCTTTATTTGTTGTCAACTTTATATCACATAGTAGACTTTTCTATGTCATCTTTTATTGATAAGTTTGTTTCACACAGTCATGAACAGCCACAAAAGGTATCAGTCACAGAGATATAATGGCCCTGGGGCCATGCAATAGTTGGGGTGGTACCAGCAGGCTACAGAAAGCAACCAGGTTGGTGGCAGAAGATCAGTGATGACTGGGTGCTGTCTAACAAGGCCACTTGATGGAGACCCTTAGCACGCTCCTGCAGTGTTTGGCACCACTTTTAGGATCTCAAAGAGGCGCATGAGATGTCAGCTGTCCACTCCTCTCAACAAGGTGAGGTCCAACTAGTACCTGGATGGAAGGCCGCCTGTGAAGACCAGAGTCTGTAGGCCCTTGAAGGCAGTGGAAAACCTCTGCACTATTTTTCTAAGGAAAGGCCACAATCTCTGATCAGCAAACCTTTGAAATCTACTGTATAAATAGTTTGGAAACTCAATGGCAACGAGAAGCCATCATGATTCAGCAGCTTTAATGTTTCCTTAATGAAGTTATTTCAGGGTTTACTTCTGTACATTTTTTAAATGTAATGTAGAGCCTGCCTTCCATCCATAAGCAACATGGTGCGAGCTAAACAGGCAATCAATATTCGGAATCCAAACCAATGACTGCCTCCACCTTTCTCTGTCACTAGGACAGAAGAGCAAAACAGGATCTTTCAGATGCCAGTCGACCTGCACAGCATTAATATTCCAGCCCATAATCCTGTGTCAGACTGTTAATGTCTTAATACTCATTCGAGTGTCAGGGAGTGCTGGCAGATGTCACAGTAAATGGGAGGCTGTCAATAAGGAAATCATTTCCCATTCACAGGGTGATCGCTGCAGCCTGTCAGGTAGCATCTGAGGAGATGTCATGCTGAATGGGAAGAAGAAAGGGGCCGTCTGTGAAAGGCTTGTGTTTTATTTATCCTCGGGGGATAGCCTCCAGCAAAGGCAGGCAGAAGTCAATAAGGAAACGTACTGTAAACCAATTCCTACAAAGCCCTCTTCTCCGCACTTCTAAAGGATTCTCTGCCGCCCCGGCTTCAGACTCGGGGCATTTGAATTATTAAAGACATCTGTAGTAGCTCCTAGAGCTGAAAGAAATACCCATTGTGCAAATCGGGGTCGATTTGCATACAGCAAAATGTCAAACCTCAGCTGCTTTAACTTTTTTAATTTTCTTTGAAGAAGATGGAAACCCAGGAGCTGCTGGGTCGCCAGGAGTCAGCAAAAAACATGAGGAAGATGCAATGTAAAAATGTTGATATTTTAGTGTTACATTCTTAATATATAATGTATTTTGGGGCTGATATTTGAAGCCCTTAGCCAACCAGCCAATGGGGGGATGCAGAGCTAAGGGGACAGACCGCTGGGACGTGTATGGATAGTGCCACAGACTGCCCCGGTTAGTGCAGGGGTGCTCTGTGAGTAGAGCGGGGGGGGGGGGCTAGAAGAGCTTACTGTGTAACTCCTGGCTCTTTCCCAGCTAGTGCGGTTCTCAGCAGCCCTTAGGCCACATGAAAATCAAGCCTAAGCTGCAATCCGGATAAGTGCCAGCTGAAACTTATGCCAGCCGGGTAAGTGCTACTCTGCCTAGATATTCAGCATCAGCTCCTATCCGGAAACTACCGCTGGATAACCCGCTGATATGTAAATGTCATGGCTGACTGCTGTTGCGTTCGAATATCAGGGTTCTTTCTTCCTTGCTTATTTATCAGAGCATCGCTGCTTATTTTCATGGCACAGAGGCATTGGTGACTATGGAGCATGATTTGCTATTGATGTGACAGCGCACAACTATTTGGTCATATTCAGGAAACTATAAGATGCACCAGACCATAACATGAGCCATCATTTTAGAGGTGTTAAAGTGGGGTAACTATAGCGTTATTAACCATTGCCTTCCAGCTGCTCTGCATTGAGCTGCTTTCATTTCAGCCTTCGGTGACTGGCAGAGTACGTTGGGCTGCCTTTGCTTCAGTCTATGGGAAGGTGGCCGCTGCCTAGATAAGAGAATACAGATGAAGCAGTTTTTTAATGCAAAGTTGTTGTTATAGTTTTGAGGTTGACTCCTCCTCCTGCTTTTGGGCCATTTGCTGAATATCTACAAATAATCAGGTTTTCTCCTAATAGCAAATGTGTTGGAGAAGGGTCCATATGGGGGATAATTAAGGGTGGCAAAAAAGGTATTCAGCGTGGCTTCAAAATGGAACATCTGGCTGCAACAGAAGGGAAAGCCTCTGTAGACGTCCCACTCTACTCAGAACCTGGCCCGCAAGGGGTTGCTCGTGCCCACACTTACAAGGATCTGTTTTGTGTCGCAGAATCCTCTCCCTCAAATATATTTACTCCAGCTCCAGTTGGGAGTAGGAATACTGCAGACTTCCCACAGGCAGGAAATTCCCTTTGCTATGATTATTTTCTTTCCCATTCAAAGGCAATCAGAGGACCTGGGCCCCGCCAGTCTGTGTCCTTTTACTCCTTCAGACTCCATTAAAATGGCACATGAAAGAACTGAGCAGAGATTCCACAGGGCTCGCTGCATATCCAGGAGGAGATGTCATTGGGTGCCCAAAAATGAACAAGGAAGCCCATGAATATTTTAATAAATGAGATTTTATTTCACATATTAAAACGTATTTTCTGCTGATCGTGTGTTTCTCAGCAGATTACAGCAGAACATTGATATTTCAGACAATACGACCGTATATAAACTAAAGGCATCAACAATAAAAACTGACAAATATCAAGTAAAACTTACAGAGCCCCCAGCATTCAAGGTTGAATGCTTGATATACGCAGATGACATCCTCCTATATATGCCTTTTTCCACAGTTCATATGGACCTTTCCCCGCTAGCTAAATGTTTTGATGCAGTATCCGAATGGCTTCAATCCCAGAACCTCCGAATTCAACACAAAAAGACCGAGGTTCTCTTCATCACCAGGGACCCACTTTTCACCCCCCCATCCCATATAAAGGTGAAAGAAGCTGAGCTCCAATCAAAACCCTCTATTCGTTACCTTGGAGTCACTTTTGACCAACGCATGGATCTGAAACTACACATAACCAACGTAGTCAGAGCAATCTACCTCAAGATCCGGACTCTTCGACATCTTCGCCCCCTGCTTGATCCAGATGACTTCAGAACTATATTTCAAGCCTTAACCTTACCACATCTTGACTATGCCAATGCCATTCTCCAAGGCCTCCCACACTCCACATTAAACCCTTTGCAACTCGCCATGAATACCGCTGCTAGAGTCCTCTACGGAGCATCAAGAAGGGACCATATAACACCCATCCTAGAGCAACTCCACTGGCTCCCCATACATGGCAGAATATTGTTCAAAACATTACTACTAACTTTCAAGGCCACCAAAAGCATCACCTCCTCCTCTCTAATAGACCTCATTCAGGCCGTTCCACCCAACAGATCCAGGAGAACGATATCAACAAATACTCTAATCATCCCTAAAGCAGCGACAAAATGCCTATCAGTGACATCTAACAGGACTTTCAGATTCTATGCCCCTAAGTACTGGAATGCTCTACCCCCAGAGATTCGTGCTATCACTGATCTATCCCTTTTCAGAAAGGCACTCAAATCCCACCTCTTCCCCCAATATTACTTGACCAACTAACCAATCTCAATCACTACCCAAACTAAGAACAAATCCTGTTATGTATACTTGTAAATACTTTTGTAAATACTCTTGTAAATAGTTGCAGTAATGACGTCCCATGTTTTATCCAAGTTCTCTGACCTTGTTCTCTGTAAAACCTAACAGTTTGTTGTTATGGTATGTTGTTACATTGTGAACCGCGCTGATTCTGAATAGTGCGGTATATAAGAGCCTGTAATAAATAAATAAATAAATAAATAAATAAAATATAACATGATAGAAACATAGGATGCCTCATAGAGCCCTCGAATCCAGAGAGTCGTCTTATGATAAAGCTTCAGATCTCTCTGCAGTCTTATTGCCAGTGACGGTGTGTTCCGGAGCCAGGGCCGGCACTCACTAAAGCTGAACTCCAAGTATAGGCTTTGCATGCAAAACTCAGGGGGAGGACAGTTAAAAAATCCCTTACTCTGGGGCCAATGCAAAATCTTTCCTCCCCCCACTGACTGCAGAAATGCAAGCTAACATTTTATACCTAAAAAACCTTGCGACGAGCCTTCGGGTCTTCTGCCCACTTCTTTCCATCTGGGTTTAATAGCTAATACTTTCATTACCATGGTGTTTAAATGAGCTAGGTGCTGATGTCAGCACAAATGACTGCACATATTGTAGTTAGCTCAGGTGCAAAACACGCTTTTTGCATTGAGCAGTTGCAGTAGCGCAGAAAATTGCATGCAGAAGTTGCACTAAACTCTCTGCAAAGCCTTGCACGCTTTATTGCATCAGTCCCTCTATCAGCAAATAGCCTCAAAGAATGATAGAAGGGACAATGGTTGCAATAAATATTAAGGGATTGCGAAATATATAGGCTTTTGCATCGTCACCAGTACTTTGAGTTTATCTGCACAGAAATTGAAAAAAAAGTGCATTTTATAACAAGGCCGCTAGATTTAGAGAGCCAGAAGGCACCTATTTGAAGCCTATACCATGAACAAACATAGGCGCTTATGTGTCTTTATAAAATACTAGCACAAAGCCATCAGCACTATTAAAGACACAGTTACTATGGGCCTAATTCTGCAAAATGGATAGCGGGGCTATATGTCCCAGTGGGATGTCCAGCCCCTCTAACCACCTGCACCGTATGCCACCATCTGGCTCCCCTGCATGCACAGAGCCACTGTACATGCTGGGGGGGGGGGGGGATGGGGGTGGCATGGAGGCAGAGAGTGGGCAGAGCGTGGGTGGGACCAGCCCCCGGACATACAGGGCTGATTCAGGTCACGACCCTGTATGTCTGGGAAGCACTGGGGGTTCGGCCAGCTTATTCCACCTTGGAGGTGGAATAAGCACTGGCTGCCCCTCCAGATTGCTAGCCAGCCCCCCAGAAACAACAGCTGCAAGACAGGTGAGTCCCCACTGCCCTATCTGGGCCCTGACTGCCTCCGGTGGGGTCAGGTGGTGAGGAAACTGGGGTCTCCACAGCAGAGGGTTGCATGTGCCATGGGGAGGATGTCCTCGCTGCAATGAAAGGGCACGTCAGCCTGTCTCTCAGTGCCCGATCCTGCAGCCGCAGGAACAACTTGCTTCATGGTGCAGAATCAGGCGCTGACAGGCCCATCCTGTTTGGGGCTGTCCAGATGGTCCAAATGTGCCCCATCTGGGATCAGGCTCCATGGGGGTTATTTTGGAAGCCTTCTTCATGCTTCACACATGTAGCTGCTGACACATTATATGTAAATGGCAGCCATATGTAAATAGCAGTTTTACATGTGGTGTTCTATTCACTTTTAAGTTACATGGGAGTGTGTCAGGGAAATGGTTACGGAGTGGCCAGGGCAGGTCAGATGGGGAATGCACGTGTATGGTATCGGGCTTTACACCAACACATGCTCATTTTGCCCTGCCCTTTACAACAAGGATTAAGAGGGTCGTTCGCCTTAATCCACCCCCCCCCCCATGTTTATTCCTCATTCCAAATTATATTTGCATAAAAAATTAACAGCCTCTGTAGTTAAGTAGCAGCAGCTATACATCGATGTTTGCAAAATGGTTCCTACTCCATGTGTAAGTGTTGACAATGATGCATGCAGGTTGGGAAATATTGGCCCTTGTAGATCTAACTTTCCAGGTTTCCTCCATTGATTTTTTCCATGTGTAAATTTGCAAAATGGCTCCATATTTTAGAAACAGCTCCGCATTTTAAGAGTCGTTTCTAAAATATCATCGGAACTAAGTATGTCCCGACCTCAACTTCTCATTTCTAATCTCCACATCTAAATTGTGCTTTCATGTATCAATGTGCTGCATAGGACATATGGGTATGCATGCTGATTAACATTATTTTATAATCGATGTACATACTTCACAACATTACACATGCTCCACCCAGACCATGCTCCGGGCAACACCTCCAGTAAAAGCATGCGTGTTCATGCCAAAACATGTACTTTCATATCTGACTTCATTTTATAAAAGCCATTTTACGTGTGTATATTGCCAACATATGTGCTAAAATGTCTTTACAAAATTGCCCCCTAAATGTCCACAACATATTAAGTTTAAAAAACATTTAGGCAATATCCAAGGGCATTTATCCAGGTAACAACTGCTACCCCGATAAATGCTTTATCTGATGCTATCTGTGGATATTTAGCGGCACGATCCGCATACTCTCGATGAATATCCTTGCAGGCCGCCTTTGTACTATCCAAATAGTGCTGGGATGACATCAGCAGAGCGATGGCGGGGCAGCAAGTTATCCAGAAAGTGGCAACATTCAGTCAGCTATCCAGCTAGTCATGCAATTGACCTCAGTACTTAGAAATTAAGCAAAGTTACTGAGACAGCAAACTTCTGAGGAACCCTCTTATGTATGTCAAACCATATTGACACCTTAAATCAGTTCTTCCTTGCTGCCATCTGATAGGTAAGAATGAAAGCCTGTATTAGGTGTTCTTCAGGAACAGCAAGAATCAGTTCTCACATATGGGTGACGTTGGCATCGACGGAGTTCGCATAGTAACCTCTCCCCAGCTTTCAAAGAAAGCCTTTGGGAGATCTACCATGCAAGCAAGGTTTCCTTCCCACCCAAGGGTGCCATCTTGCCTCAGTATGATGATATAGCTCAAGACGGCAAAAAGAAAAGCAATCACAGGGAGAAGGGAGGGATTGTGAGGACTGATTCCTGCTGTTCCTGAAGAACACCTGCTACAGATGAGTAACTTTGCTTTCTCCGGGAACAAGCAAGAAGTCAGTCCTCACATATGGGACTCCCTAGCTACAGGCTACTGAAAAATCCTATAAGACATGGGCAACCTTAAAAGCGAACCGTGAGGAACCGCAGAGAGTACAGTTCAGTCACAAGACCTCAAGAGTGACCCCAGCGTCGACCAGGGAAACCAGCTTTTCAGCAGCCTGAAAACACAGAAGGGTCGGAGGGCAGGAGTTGCCTCAAACCCCAAACAGATGACAGAGTACTGTTGGCCAAAGGTGCTGTCCTGCCAGGACTCCTCCTCTAGGCAATAATGCGCTGTGAATATGTGAATTGAGGACCAGGTGGCGGCCTGGCAGATTTCCATCACGGGAATTGAACAGAGGTTCACCACAGATGTCACCATGGCCCAGACACTGTGCACCGTGATGTGATGCTCCAACGAAAGACCGGCCTGCTTCTAGGTGAAAGCGATGCAGTCTGCCACCCAGGTGGAGAGTATACGCTTGGAAACCGCTACGCCCAAGCAATTAGGGTCATAGGAAATTAAAAGCTGCAAGAAGTGGTGATGAGGCTTGGTCTGCCCCAGATAGTAGGCCAAGGCCCGCTTACAGTCCAGAGTATGTAAAGCGACCTCTGCCCTGTTAGCATGAGGCCATAGAAAAAAGATGAGAAGCACCACCTCTAGGTTGAGGTGGAATGGGGAGACCACCTTGGGCAGGCACTTAGAGTGTGTCCAGAGCACAACCCTATTCCTGTGGAATCTGGTGTAGGGGGCATGAGCCACCAAAGCTTGGAGCTCACTGACCCTGCATGCAGATGTGAGCACCACGAAGACCACTTTCCAGGACAAATACTTGAGGTGGCAGGAAGCCAGTGGCTCAAAGGGGGGAGGGGGCGATAAGCTTCAAGAGGATCACATTGAGATGCCACGCCGCCACCAGCGGTTTATTGGGTAGTTGAGAGAACATGAGGTCCCTCAGAAAGCGAGCCATGAGAGGCTGGGCAAAGAGGGGTTTTCCCTCAGTGAGATGATGGTGCACCAACAGCACACTGAGGTGTACCCTGATGAGGTTAGACTTCAGACCAGCATTGGATAGGTGCAGCAGGTACTGCAGCACTAGCTGGAGAGAGCAGAAGAAAGGGTTTGCACCCATCTTCGTACACCAAACTGAGAAGCAACGCTACTTGAAGGCATATGCCCGTCAGGTGAAATCCTTGTGTGATGCCAGCAGGACCTCTTCCATCTCCACGAGCATGTCAAACCGGGCCAGGGCAACCCTCTCAAAAGCCAGGCCATCAGGGCCAGGGACCCCAGGTTGGGGTGCAGAAGAGAGCCATCCTCCTGCAAGAACAGGTCTGGGGCACACCCCAGAGGGACTGGAGGGTGCCTGAGACAGGCTGAGGAGCAGATGAAACCATGGCTGCCTGGGCCACCAGGGAGCTATGAGAATCAGGTCGAGTTGGAGCTTGAAAAGAGTCTTGGCAATGAGTGGCATGGGGTATAGACATAGAGAAGGCCTTCCATCAATGATATGGGAAACGCATAGGCTGCCACCGGGGAGGGGCAGCTAAGCATTGGCTAGACTGGCAAAGAGATCTATCACAGGAAGGCCCCAGCGATGGAAGAGTCAGTTGACTACCCGAGGGTCGAACTGCCACTCGTGGGGCTGGAGAACCCGGCTCAGTTGGTCTGCCAGGACATTGTCCTGGCCGGAGAGGTACATGGCCCCAAGGAGCATCCCACTCTTGCTGGTGAAAGTGCAGAGGTGGACCACTTCCCAGCACAGGAAGAATGACCTCGTGCCCTCTTGCTTATTGACATAGAACATCGCCACCTGATTGTCGACTGGTTCCGCAGGTGGTGCTGAAAAGCTCAAAGAGCATAAGCAATGGCTCAAAGCCCTGAGTGCAGAGGTTGCCGCAATGGGCCCCCCAGCCCAAATTGGAGGCATCGGTGGTGAGGACCCTCTGAGGGTTCGGGGCCTGGAAGGGCATCCCTGCCAGCAGGTTCTGCGGCTGTTGCCATCAGCTGAGGGACTCAGTAAAGGGCCAGGTGAATCCTGCAGGTACCCCTTTATCTGAGACAACTGGGAGCAGAGGACCCACTGGGTCAGATTTTGAGACAGGCATTGGTTATGAAATGCAGTCAAGGCCATGTGCCCCAGGAGTGCAATATGAGCCAGATAAGGCCAAGTTCTGGCCCTGAATCTCCTTTGCAAGGGCCATTAGGTGCTGGGCCCTGTTGAAGGAGAGGAAGGCCCTAGCCTGGACCATGTCTAGCAGTGCTCGATGAATTCCAGGCATTGGATTGGCTGCAAGTGGGTCTAGGGGTAGTTGATGATGAACCCCAGGTGCTCCAGAGTGAGAATGGTGCAGCGTGCTGCCTGTTGGACTTTGACTAGATAGGGGAAAACAAACACCCCCTGCAGCCACAGGTAGGCAGCAACCAATGTCAAACACTTGGTGAACACCCTTGGAGCTGAAGCCAGGTCAAATGGTAGGACCCTAGTATCCTCTGATGATGAAGTGGAGGTATTGCCAGTGGTGCAGATGGATGAGGATGTGTGTGTATGCATTTTTGAGACCTAAGAAGCATAGCCAATCTCCATGCTTTGAGGTAAGGAAGCAACATTCCAAGGGAGAGCCTTTTGAACTTCTCCACCAGGAACCTGTTGAGATCTCAAAGATCCAGAATAGGGTAAAAGCCTCCGGTCCTCTTGGAAACCAGGAGGTACCGGGAGTAGAACCCCTCACCCCTGAGGGGGGCAGGACCAGTTCCACCACCTTAGAACATAAGAACATAAGATATGCCATACTGGGTCAGATCAAGGTCCATCAAGCCCAGTATCCTGTTTACAACAGTGGCCAATCTAGGTCATAAGTACCTAACAGTCTCCCCAAAAGACACAGGTTCCTCAATGCTTGTATTGGGTCAAGCAGTGATATCCCAGGTCCCATTTAATAATGGTTTATGGACCTTTCCTCCAGGAACTTCTTCAAACCTTTTTTTAAATCCAGATACACTAACAGTTTTTACTACATCCTCCAGTAACAAATTCCAGAGTTTGATTACACGTTGAGTGAAAAAATATTTTCTCTTATTAGTCTTGTTGGCCAGGAGCCCAGCGAGCTATTGCAAGAGTAGGTCTCAGTGAAGGGGAGTAATCGGGAGCTTCCCTGGAAAGAATGGAGGAGGTGTCTGATCGAAATGGAGAAGGTAACCCTCCCCAACCACCTGCAGGGTCCAGGTGTTGGTGGTGATGCTGGAACACCGGTTGGCATAGAACACCAGATGCTCCCACCATGTGCTGGGCTAGACCTCTACAGGAAGGAGAGGCTGTGCCCAAGGAGTCAAAAGCCCCGTCCAGGTTGTGGCTGGGGTGCTGCCTGGGACTTGGGGCCTTAGGCTTACTCAGGCCTTGCCCCTGTTGGCTCTGTTGGGGAGCTGGGAAGGCTGGTTATTAGGGTTGTTTCCGTAAGCCTTCCTCTTCTTTGGGTAAAGGGGCCTTTTCCCCGAAATCTTCCATTTTGAAGTGTCAGCAGTCTTTTTGGACAGCCTAGCCCTGGTCAGGAACTCGGACTCTAGCTTGGCAGCTTTCTCCATCGGGGGCTTGCTGAAGAGATTCACCCCTGGCAGTTGACTTCGACCAACTTCTCCTGAACCCATTGCTCCAAGTCAGAGGACTGTAAAGGACACTAATGCCCACCAGAGCTATTCTGGCCACTGACTCAAAGCTGTCATAGGTCTCACGAGTGAATAACTTGGAGCACTTCTTGATCATCGAGGTCATGGTCCAGAACTGCTAAAGAGGTTCCTCTGGCACCCCAAGCTTGCCAGGTCCTGCAAGCACATGCCCATGTACAGCTGGTAAGCTTGGATCCGGCCTATGAGCATCGAGCCCTGGTAGCACTTTCTGCCCAAGGCATCCATGGGGTGGTCCTCCCTGCCCAGGAGCACCAAAGAGTGTGTCTTCTGGTTCTTGATCCTGCGCATAGCTGACTCTGCCACCACCACCATGGAGTTATGAGGCAGCTGCACTTTCTGCAACCCAGGGCTCTTGTGGACGCGATAAATGGAATCAAGATGTCAGCTCACGATCTGCACCAAGACCAGGAACTCGCACATGAGGAAGAGAAGCCATTCCAGGAACCGACAATGGGGGGAACCGACACTGTGAGTGCCTCCTTCAGAGGGGCCTCATGCTGGAGAATCTTGAGATCTCTGCCCAAGGCTCCTCCTTGGGCTCCATGGTGAAGGCCAGGGACTTCGCCATTTCCCTGACGAACTCCAAGAAGGAGAGGTCCTCGGGCAGGGACCTATGGTGGTCCTCCGGAGGAGAGGGGTCCAAAGGGACATCCCGATGGAGGCGGGTATCAGGGGACTTGTTATCAGTCTCCCACTCTGACTCTGAGTCGGAGGAGACCTTGAGGACCCTCCAGGCATTGGGAACTCACTGGGTCACCTGTGCCATGAGGGCCCTGGAGCCCCTGCACTTCAAACTGGAGGTGCTAGCAGGGGAAATCCTCCGCCCTGAATGGGAGTGAGATTGATGCCATAAATCATCTTGAGGCCTGTGGCACTCAAGAACTGGTTCCATGACATCCAATGACCTCCTCGCGGTGGAGGGGCCAGTAGTCAGGACTGATAACCCATAGGAACCGGGCATCAGCCCCCGCCACTAGGCTGCACTCGAGGCTGCGCTCGAGGGCCACCATTCTGACTTCGAGGCTATGCTCGAGGACCACCATACTGACTTTGAGGTGAGAAGGCTCCGTGGCCACCAGTGTGGGCACCAATAACTTCAGGCCCGATGCTAGGACCGTCAAGGGGGTGTCCTCGACAAGGATGGGCTCAGGAGACCGGGGTCGATCTTCTGATGCTGATGATGTCTTCTCCTGCTAAGGCAGCTTGGAGGGACACTCCTGGCCATCGCACTTGGCATTGCGCTGAGGGCTCCAGTGCCAGTGACTGTGGGTCTTACTCACGTTCTAGCATCATCGTCCGACGATGCCACCAATGACATCTGGCTCTTCGGGGGATGGATCTAAGAGGATGATACCCAGTCCAATGCCATGTGACCTCAGAGCTCAGATTGGGCATGGCTATCATGTGAGGCCAAAGTCACCACGGTGGCCCCCGAGGGCACCGGCTCCACGAGCGATGGTGGAGCCAAAACTGAATTTTTGCGGAACATGATCTCTCACTGCTTCTCGCGGTTTCTCTGTCCCTTGCTCATCATTTGCTGACAGAAGCCACAGGAGAGTCATCATGGTTAGCACTGAGACACCAAAGGCAGCTATCATGTGGATCCGTGCAGGACATGGTCTGCCCACAGCGATCACTCTGCTTTTACCCACAGGCTGAGGACATAGCAAGGACAACGATGCCCCCAAGGTCAAACTGAAGAGTCCTGGCCAGGGAGGGCACAAGGGTTCCCACACACCAAGAGAAAAAACCCCAAAGGGGAAAAAGAACCTGAGAAAAACACAGCACCAAGGCAGCAGTAGTTCCAGGAGGTGAGAAGGTACTGGTACTCATACCCATATTGGAGAAGGAAAACAAAATGAAGGAAAGAAAGAAACAATCAACCTTTTCTGGGGTACAGATGAACGTCCAATGCGCTCTGTGGAAAAAAGGAGACTGAGGCAAGATGGCACCCTGGGGCGGGAAGGCAACCACACTTCCATGGTGGATCTCCCAAAGGCTTTCTTTGAAAGCTGAGGAGAGGTTACTGCGTGGGCTCCGTCAATGCTGATGTCACTCATATGTGAGGACAGACTTCCTGCTTGTTCCTGGAGAAACCATTGTAAAACTGTTGAACCAGTCTGAATTACTGTATCGAAAGCAGCAGGTACATCCAATAGAACTAACATTATACATTATATGGTTCGGAGAGGGACCTGGATAAAATCCATCATTATGCATGCTTTTAACAAACTTCTTGACACTGTCCAGCCTCTTGACTAGCCACATTTTAGGGTGGCAAATATGATATTTGGCTGACCCTCCCAACCACCTGTTTGCCTCAGTTTCCTTTCCAGCCTTTAAGGAGATAATTTCATAAGAAGCCACCTAGATTTCGGTGGAAAGAATGTGTGCAAATGGGGATACTGAACCATTTACATATATAAGTGGACACTGGCATGTAGAAGTGAGCATGCTCACACTGCATGTCGTTCTGCAAGTACATACGTAAATGCGATGGCATGCACAGGGGCAGAGTTTGGGCGGAGCCCAAAGTTACGCTCATAAAAGAAAATCTAGGTGTTGGAATTTACACCAGTTCTAAGGTGTAAATGTACATATGTTTTTGTCCACTTATACTAGTATTTGCTAAAGAAGAAAAGGCACCTAATTTTCTCTATTAAATAATGCCTAAGTAGGTGCTCCCTTATAAAATTACCCTGCACATGTGCAAATCAGCAGCTTAGAACATAAGAACATAAGATATGCCATACTGGGTCAGACTAAGGTCCATCAAGCCCAGTATCCTGTTTCCAACAGTGGCCAATCTAGGTCATACGTACCTAGCAGTTTCCCCAAAAGACACAGGTTCCACAATGCTTGTACTGGGTCAAGCATTGATATCCTGGGTCCCTTCTTAATAATGGTTTATGGACTTTTCCTCCAGGAACTTGTCCAAACCTTTTTTAAACCCAGCTACACTAACAGCCTTTACCACATCCTCCGGTAACAAATTCCAGAGTTTGATTACACGTTGAGTGAAAAAATATTTTCTTTTATTAGTCTTAAATAGTTTACCCTGTAGCTTCATTGCATGTCCCCTAGTCTGTCTATATTCTGATAACGTAAACAATCGATCTACGTTTACCCGTTCCACTCCGTTCATTAATTTATAGACTTCTATCATATCTCCCCTCAGCCGTCTCTTTTCCAGGTTAAAGAGCCGTAACCTTTTTAGCCTTTCTTCATAGGAGTATCCTTCCATCCCCTTTACTATTTTGGTGGCTCTTCTCTGAACCTTTTCTAATAACGCTATATCCTTTTTAAGATACGGCGACCAGAATTGCACACAATATTCAAGGTGCGGTCTCACCATGGAATGATATAGAGGCATTATAATATCTTTTGTTTTATTTTCCATTCCTTTCCTTATTATACCTAGCATTCTATTTGCTCTCTTGGCTGCCGCTGCACACTGGGCCGAGGGTTTTAACATGTTATCCACAATGATGCCTAAATCTTTTTCCTGTGTGGTGCTTCCTAAAGTGGAACCTTGCATCGTGTAACCATAGTTTGGGTTGTTCTTCCCTAGGTGCATAACTTTGCACTTGTCCACATTAAATTTCATCTGCCATTTTAATGCCCAGTCTTCCAATTTATCAAGATCCTCTTTCTTTTTACATTCTTGTATGGCAGGGAAAAGCTTCATCCCAGGAAAGTGAAGCCGTGCTGCAGTTGCATATGACCAGGAGTGTATGTGAATTGAAGCAGTCCCATATCCTGGGTCATACGTAGGCAATATGTAACACGCACGCCCTTTTCTATGCTACATGGAATGTGGTACTGGTAGTTACTTCATTGAAAAGAAGTCAGTTTAAAGTCATAATTACACAGTACACACAAGATGCCGTCACAGTTTGGAAATCTTCTAACCCACCTGCTGGCAAGACTTTTCCCCCCTCTCTGTTTTCTAATGTTCACTACTGTCATTTATGCTCTAAGACTGTAAGGCCGGAGATTAATCCTCATATCCTTACAGAACTCTGATACTCTCATTTGGGTACAGAAATCATGTCTCCTGAAGTATAGCAAGGGCGCACTACGCACGCTGCAAGTCTGCACAATATTTCTGTAGGCGAAAGCATTAACGTCGCAACCTGTTTCTGGTTAAAATTAAGTTACAGTAGTTACCTGTTGCTTCATCCACCGTGTGCTGGAACTGAAAATCACAGGAGTATTAACGTTATGCTTATCGTAATCGCTTGTTTTCGTTCAGTGATTCCTTGTTTTACTGTAAGTCTGGCTAATGTGTTTGAACAATTGCTTGCATTGGAATCTAATCCTTTCAGGACAAGTTTTGATCGTTTTTTAAAATCCCTGTTCCACTCTCTGGGCAGATGCAGAGGTGCTTCTGGGAGCTGAGAGGCCAGTAAACAAACCCAGCTCCCTTCCTGGCAGGCAAAGACCGTCTTTCAAGGCCCTCGGGCTTGGGAAAATCCTCTACTTCCCAGTACAAGAAACCACACAACGGCATGCTGGATGGTGTTGTTCTAAGATTAAACAGTTTACTGGGGTAGTTAATGAATGTGACTATGCTGACAGTGCACTTTTCTTTCAGCGCCATCCATACAGGCATAAAAGTTCAAAAAAGCATGTCACTGCCACAGAAATCTGTTGTACCTGGGAATCATCTTCTCCGAGCTCCCTATCGGTGCAGTTTTTAGAGATAATTTCCATTGAGACTTTGTAGTGGTGGCAGTTGAATGTGCAGTTCTGGCCATCCCGTTTCAAAAAGGATATAGCAGAACTAGAAAAGGTTCAGAAAAGGGTGACAAAAATGACAGAAGGCACAGATAGAACTTCTCCCTTACAGTATAAAGAAACACTAAGCAGGTCAGGGCTCTTCAGCTTGGAGAAAAGAGGACTGAGAGGGGATATGATAGAAATGTATAAACTTAAGAGTGGGGTGGAACAGTTAAATAGGGAACAGTTGTTTAACCTTTCAAACAATACAAAAACAAGAGGACACTTCTTGAAACTAATGACCCGCAGAAGGAAAATAAATTATAGAGAGTTTATTTTTTTCATGCAGCACTTAATTTAAATGTGGAATCTGTTGCCAGAGGATATGATCAAGGTGACTATGCAACATTGCAGGATTCGAAAGAGAAATGATTAAAAAAAATTATTATAGTACCCAGATAGACTGAAAGGGCCATTGTTCATCCGTAGAGCTGAGCTGTGAGAAATCGATCTATAGTACTTTTTGGGATGTGCTTGTAACCCGGACTAGCCACTGCCAAAGACAGGATCCGAGCCCCGATGGACCTTGCTTTGACTCAGCTGAACTTCTCTTTATGCTCTTACGAGTGTTCTCATGATCTTCTTCAGTAGCAGAATTGGAAAAGAGTTTTCCCTGAACACTTACAGATGCTTCTGCTGAAGCTCGCTGACACAGCATCTCTGGGCTTCACTTCACACTCCTGTCAGTTTGCTTGATGCCAGAATGTAAATCCACTTGTTACAAAGACAAGGAACTAACCACCACTGACAGAAAGACAGACCTAACTCTCCTCTCTTTGCTGAGCACCATTGGTTTTCTTCCTCCCAGGATCCTCTTGGACCCCAACAGTACTCCCAACTTCTAGAGCTCTCTAGGGCAGGGAAATATCTAGTTACTTGAAATATAACTAGCTGTGACTCAACTTTGGAAATGTTGGTAATGAAATCCAAATCCAGTATATGCTTAGATGACCTAGTCATGCAGTTGTACTTCTATAGAACATCATGCCAGCCAAAGGCAAATCATTTGTTTCTTCACTCTAGGCGTAATCCTGGCCACCAACCCTCGTCACAGTAGTATATGAGGTCTGAATCACCACATCCCCTTTGTCCTTGTTATGATTCAATCCAAATTCTGTTCCTATCAATAGAGAAATGAGGGAACCAATTAGTGAAGAGGCTATTGTAACTCACACTGCTATTGTGTCAGTCTGCAATGTGTGTATGATGTAGGGAATTGGCACACAAACAACCCATGGTCTATCACCACTGGGAACACGGGGACAATGATCTTAAATGTACACATAGAATAAAGACATTTTGTCTCTGATCCACATCTACCATCTCCAGACCAAGCCCCTCAAGTCAAGTGTTCCCTTGTCTCTCTCCTTGGTATTTCATGAACTTGTATTAACTTCTCTAAAGAGAAAATCTATCATGTCGATAAAGAAATTTCTGTATAACAGTAAAATACAAACACTCACAATAGCCAGAAGGGATTACAGCAAGTTGGCTGCATTTCTGCAGAGTCCTGAAAACTCAGCAGCAGTTTTTCATTCCTGTAATTGGCCTTGTACAGTAAAGTTTCTATGACCTTCCCGTTAACAGAAAAGACTGTGCCAAATAAACTGCATGCCTTTACTCAATATTTTCTTGCAAAAGCATGTCATATTGGTTTCTGTACTTTAAAACTGGATTTTCTACAAGTGAGTTGAGATCATATATTCCCCCATTACAGCCTATGGAACTAGGCTTCAGGGGATGTTTAAAAGGATATCTAAGAAAGACAGGGCTGTTGTTGAATTGCGGGTAGGTATGTTTGGCTTCTTGGGTCATACTCGCATAACTCTATGAGCATGTTCTGGGTGCTTCCTCTACCCAGCTAGAAGTGTTGCAGGTGACAGAGGGGGGCTGACCTGCACGGGGCAGCAGGTACAATCCTAAACACAGGCATAGAAAGGGGTGACCTGCACAGAGTTGCAGTTACAACCCTTTGAGCCACCTTACTGGGCAGACTAGATGGACCATACTGGTCTTTATCTGCCGTCATATACTATGTTACTATGTATGTTACATCAGAGTGACTTTATGTGACTGGAAAAAACATTCTGAGCCTCATGTGTATTTTACAGATGCAGATAATGTATTCTGTCACATGGCAAGTGGCTTGCTTTAAACCCCTTATTTTAGGCTAATCATTTGCTTATTTACCTCTGCTTGAATTCCACAGGAACTACTTTTCATACTGGAGACAGCGAGCTAAATATTTGTTGGACCCACTGGAATATCTGCCACAACCTTCTTGCAAGCTTCTAAATGGGTAAATAAGCCCTTATAAGAGTTCTAGGGATTTGCGGTCATGAGTGTGCATTCAGTTTGTTAGTGAACCTTAAATCATTTTAGTGCACATTAAAAATGTAGTGCGCATTAATCGACTTTGCATGCCTTAATTTGTCGGTTATGGCATTTTAAATTAATTTAGAGGCCCTTTTACTGAAGCCCTGCTAAGCAGTTAATGCATATGTTTGTGCACAGTAAGTTGTCAGCAGAAACTACTAACATATGGTCATGACAGCAAATGCATGCTAATTCCTGCGTTAACTGAGCAGCGGCTATGGGGTGGGTTGGAGCAAAGTGTGGGCATGGAGAGCAGACTGCAGTCAGCATGCTACATGCTGCCAATATGGCAATTAGCGTGATTGCACATAGTGATACCTCTTTGGGTGGCGTTATGTGCCCTCGTATTAACAGTGCCAGGAACATGCCGGGCACGCCCCTGACAGTTATCACGCAGGCTTTGCACCTATTGTGCACTAGTTTACCATGCTAAATGCCTGTTGGGCTTTAGTCAAAGGTCCCCTTAGTGGGCACTAAAAATTCTCTTTTTAAAATCAGTGTGTAAAACAACTGAAAAACGCCTGAAAATTGTGAAAAAATTATGAAAAATCCCCTAAAACAAATTTTTCTTGGACATCCCTAGCGAGCTCCTCTGAGGTTAATTACACTTGGCTTACAGCATGTCCTGCCTACAGAAATTATATAACATTGAAAGGACACACATAACACTACAACACTGCACATCAGTACAAGTGGGTGTTAGCTTTTAGCAGGTGATATAGCTCACATGGGAATAAAGATAGCATTTACTGTATGTCCAAAAATATATTGACATACAAATTTTGAGCCAAACTTTTGTGATCAAGAAAGCCACCAGTACAAAGTGATTGGGATGCTAAGCTCAGTGCAAATTTCCTCTCCCTTGGCACGGCTAAGGAGTTTGCCCAATATTGAGACTGCTCAGCATCCATAAACCTGGCACCTATTTTGGGACGTCATTTACTTGGTTGGAAAACACTTATGAAAAATCAAGAGGCCATAAATTACAAGGTGATGATGGCTTCTGATGATCCACATTCTTCGTCACAATATATTAATGAACTGACTCCTGCCTTCAGTAAATGAAAGTCAGATTTTCCATGCATGAGACTTTGAGAAGGAGGAGAAGCTTCAGTGGATAAATGGATAAAGGCCGGGCAGGACCAGTGCAATGATATGAGATACCCTAGGCAAACCTCATTGCTCTGGGACCTGCAGAGACAGCAATTACTTTTAAACAGTGTTTCATGCTGTTGCTGTTTCCGCCCCCTCTGAGGCAGACTTTCTGTTTACATGGACAATACATGACACATTTTATGCGCATGTATTGTCCAATATGTGCTAAAATGACTTTATAACATGATCCTCCTAGTGGTTAGAGCACACTACTAGGATTCTGGCCTACTCTGTCACTGATAATGCAGGATTAATGCTCCGCAGTAGCAGCTAATCCATGAAAAAATCAGAAACTGTATCACAGGTAATTTTCCGAGATATCTGATTTTCGTGCAGCGGATGTTCCTTGGGGTGAGATTGGGGCGGATCAGGGTGGGGAGTGGGGATGGTCATAGTTGGTAGTAACCATGCGAAAAAGATTTCATGCAGCGGCTGCCAAAATCAGGCTCGATTGCAGCAGTAGATACGCCATCTCAAGAGGTGGTGTTATCTGCCAGGAGGCCCAATAACGCGGGCTCTGCCCTTTAGGCAATTGGTCATCTAACAGCTGTGATCGTGACTCCTCCCCTCTACAGTCTTGTCGGTGCTGCAGTACTGTGATCGGCAGCAATGACAATATAAAAAATAAATGTGGTGGCCCCCCACAGCACCCATACCCACTGGACAGCTCCTGATCCCATCGGGAGCTGCCCCGGGGGGATCAGTGCACCCCCCCCCCCCGCTAAATTAAAAGTGTCCTGTCTAGTCAGTTGGGCTAGGCTGCCCTCCCTCCACCCTATCTACAACTGAAAGGGTGGGGGACACCTCGGCCCACCTCCCTCTTCCTCTCACCTCCGGTACATAAAAAACAGCCTGGCTAGCCATCCAGAAAAGGGGGGGCCCTACAACCCCCGGCTTCCCCTAGCACATACCTTTAGTTCTTGGAGGTCTAATGGATGAACAGGGCAAGAGTGATTCTATTTGCTCCTGCCCCATATTGTGACCAAAGCAAAATGGCCACCATCATGAGCTGCTGCCCTTTAGCTTTCCAGTAGGGGGACAGCACTGTGAGGTCATGGCCATCTTTGTTCTCTCCTGCCTTTCTCATAGGCCACAGCAAAGATGGCCATGATCTCATGGTGCTGCCCCCTAGAGAGAGGCTAGAGGACAGCACCTTGTGATGGTGGCCATTTTATTTTGGCCACAAGATGGGGCAGGAGCAAATAGGATCGTTCCTGCCCTGTTCTTCCATTAGACCTCCAGGAACTAAAGGTATGTGCTGGGGGAAGCCGGGGGTTGCCGGAGCATTTACATGGGGAATTCTAGCCTGATGTGGGGCTTTTGTGAGGTTTACCTCAACCCGATACACCGTGCTGTGTCGCTTATTCATCCCGACTAACAGTCATGTCTCACATTGGCACTTTCCTTCAGATAAGTGTGCACGATATAGAATATGGCTTAGAAGCTGTGGTTTTACTGCAAATATATTTAAAATGGACTAGACCTGTTGTAGTGGCTAACCCCTCATGCAGTCACCGTCCAACAAAAGGTTTTTTTTTCAAGGACATGATTATTGGCACCCTTATAAACAATTCAAATCAGTTTGAACAGAAGAACCACATTGAAGTGTAGTAAAATCAGACACACCTGTGATCAATTGTCAGTACTCACATGACTTGAATCAACCAATGAAAGATGGCTCTAATGTTTAAAATGGCCACATTCACTCCCTGTTCTATTTTCACAATGGTGAAGACAAGAGAATGCCTGAGACCGACAGAAAAGCCATTATCACCAAACATCAAGCTTCAAAGGGCTACAAGGCCATCTTCAAAGACCTTGGGATTCCTGTGTCTATAGTTCGCAATATTATGAAGTTTTCTGCTCATGTTACTGTCAAGAACCTCCCAGGGCATGGTGGGAAGAGGAAAATTAATCCAAGAAGTCTTTGAAGGTTAGTGTGAACTGTTGGAAAAACACCACGTACAATATCCAAAGAGCTTAAGGCTGAACTAGAGCAATCTGGAGTGGTGGTTTCAACCCGTACCATACGCTGTGCACTAAACAAAGAAGGATTTCAAGGGCGAAGGCCAAGGAGGACTCCACTGCTCAAAAACAGACATAAAAAGACATCCCTGATCTTTGCTCATACCCACCTTGAGAAACCACAATCCTTCTGGGAAAATGTTCTGTGGACAGATGAAACCAAACTTGAGCTCTTCGGCAATGCAGACCAGTGATTCATTTGCAGGAAAGAAATGAAGCTTATAAGGAAAAAAACACCCTTCCTACAGTAAAATATGGTGGAGATTCCATAATGTTGTGGGGCTGTTTTGCTGCCTCAGGAACTGGAGGCCTGGAATGTATTAAAGCAATCATGGAGTCAGAGGACTACCAAAGTATTTTGGCTTGAAATGTGTTACCTAGTGTCAGAAAGCTAGGTCTAGGTCGAAGGTCATGGGTCCTCCAGCAGGACAATGACCCAAAACATACATCCAAAAGTACAAAATAATGGTTAAAAAGGAACAAATGGCTGTTTTAAAATGGCCAGCAGTGAGTCCTGATCTCAATCCAGTCGAGAACCTTTGGAAAGAGCTGAAATCTGCCATTGGTAAAAGGAATCCTGGAAACATTCATGAGCTGGAAGACGTCACAGTTGAAGAGTGGGAGAAACTACCAGCAGACAGATGTACAAAACTTATAGATGACTACAAGAAACATTTGCAGCCTGTCATCATAGCCAAGGATTGTGCAACCAAGTATTAGTGAAGGGTGCCATTAATCCTGGCCAGGTCATATTTTGGTTTTTTTTTCTCAGAAATTACTCTCTAAGTTGCACAGACTTTTTTTTGCTGTATTCCTTTAAAAATACTATTAAAATATTACGATGACATACAGTTGGAAAATTTCCAATTATTTCTCAAGATATGGTACACACCCTAAAATGCAAGGGTGCCAATAATGTTGACCACAACTGTATTTCTTTGCATTACAGTGCAGAGGTTTAGCAGCTATTATGGTCTGATTTTTGCTGTTAACATGTGTTATCTGAAAAATCTCAGCATAGTAAATAGGCCCCTGTCTCTCTTACAGTATAAAACCTTTTCAGATTCCACAGCAAACAACGTTTGTGTGATCCCACACCAAGTGCAGCTAAGAAAGGTAATGCGCCATGTGGCAGTAAAGCATTGGAGAGAAATGTACTAGGGACTTTGACATATTGGTTCCAGTCTTTTGATTGAGACTTTCCCTGTCCCTTGCGTGCACCAAGCAGAGATGTGGGGTTCGACCCTGATCATCTCTGGGAGATAAAGCAAATGGAAGGAAAAATTAAAAATCAGAGCCGTCATGTAGAAATAGCCAAATCTGTATGGCTGTTGCAACCTCCCAGGGTTATCTCAGAAGACAGGCATTGCCTTTACAAAGCCAATAAGAGGGTCTTGTGGAAGCTCTTTTTGTGATTTGGATGTCTGAAAATGGGCCTTTAGATGTGCAAATCACAATGAAGCCCCCAAAGCCATTTTAGAGAGCCTGAATGTGCACATGTAGGCGTGATCATTGGCATACCTGGGGGTGGGTCGGTAAGGATACACATGTACACACAATTTCTGACAAGTGCTGCACGTCTGATATCACTATCAGGGACGTCCATGGCTATACTTGCTTCAGGATATGAACAGAATTAATAAAGATGCTTGTTTCAGCAACGTAACAGTGCAACGAAGAGGGAAATGCCTATTAACTCCTCCAATTCTTTTCACCCATTTAAAGATTCCTTCTAGTATGTAGAACACACATTTGTCCAGGCACCTGCACTGAAACACAGCCCTGTTTGCAAAATGGCAGGCTGGGGACATGCACAGGGGAGAGATCCTTGATTGTGTTCTGTGATAGGACGGCATGCATGTCTATGTCCCCTATTCCGTGGATGCACATATAGAACACGTTCAAATTTCTACAATGTGGAGACTTCCTGCACGTGGCTGGCCCATAACTCTATGCATCCACATTTTTGCTGTTATGCAGCAGACACATGTATCTTTCAGGGTGGAGAAAGGCTGATTTTACAAGGTTACATAAGAACATAAGATATGCCATACTGGGTCAGACCAAGGTCCATCAAGCCCAGTATTCTGTTTCCAACAGTGGCCAAACTAGGTCATATGTACCTAGCAGTTTCCCCAAGAGACACAAGTTCCACAATGCTTGTACTGGGTCAAGCATTGATATCTTCGGTCACTTCTTAATAATGGTTTATGGACCTTTCCTCCAGGAACTTGTCCAAACCTTTTTTAAACCCAGCTACACTAACAGCCTTTACTACATCCTCCGGTAACAAATTCCAGAGTTTGATTACACGTTGAGTGAAAAAATTTTCTTTTATTAGTCTTAAATAGTTTACCCTGTAGCTTCATTGCATGTCCCCTAGTCTTTCTATATTCTGATAACGTAAACAATCGATCTACGTTTACCCGTTCCATTCCGTTCATTAATTTATAGACTTCTATCATATCTCCCCTCAGCCGTCTCTTTTCCAGTTTAAAGAGCCCTAACCTTTTTAGCCTTTCTTCATAGGAGTATCCTTCCATCCCCTTTACCATTTTGGTGGCTCTTCTCTGAACTTTTTCTAAAATCGCTATATCCTTTTTAAGATACGGCGACCAGAATTGCACACAATATTCAAGGTGCGGTCTCACCATGGAACGATATAGAGGCATTATAATATCTTTTGTTTTATTTTCCATTCCTTTCCTTATCATACCTAGCATTCTATTTGCTCTCTTGGCCGCCGCTGCACACTGGGCCGAGGGTTTTAACATGGTATCCAACATGGTTCTTATAAGTGACACACTTCTTGGCTGCCCCTCCCGCTGTATATCGGACGTTTTGACTTGGACATCCCTATTTGCAGCCAGACGTCCTTTCTAAAGCATATCAAGTCACCACAGTAACTGTTACGAGTTAGTGCACACCAATTCACTTTCTAGCATGACCTCTGCATCCTTAGTACCATTTTCCTCAAGCTTAAGAATATAAGTAAATAAAGATATTATTTTAAAGCTATCTAGTGTATTGCAGTTGTATAACTAGTACCAGCACAGTTCTGATGAGAATGAATAACAGAGGAAGCCAAATGTGAATCACAAGAATCATAGATTTGCAGTTCATCCATTTGCACTCAACACCACATTCGGAAATTTATATTGATAGTTCTTGTGTTCCTGGACAAATAACTGTGCTTCAGGTACAAACTTAAGTTGTAAGGCCTTTCTGACAGGGAATCACTGTCCTTAAAATTCAAATATTACTGTGAGCTTTCTTGAGCATAATTTGGAAAAATGTGTTAAAAATCCTATAATGATTATTATGAAATTATTATACCAGCTGCAACTTGTGGACCTGTGTCCCTCAATCTCCACAAGCTGACACCAAACATCTTCCACTGTCTACCGACTAACCTCTGCATCTGTAGCCGCAGGAATCCTATTCCTGCCTGTCTGTCCACCTATGCTGCTTCCCTCCTGTCCCACGGCTTGCTTGGAGTCCCACACAAGTTTCCTCAGCACAATATATGTGTACCCCTCCTCTGCCCTTTTCCACGGCCCCACCACTGCAACTGCAAAGGTTCTGTTCCAGCATGCTTGCCTGTCCTGCTGTCTCCCTCCAACTCCATGACAGAGTGTCCATGTTTTCATGGCTCATACGATAGCCACTGACATCCTCTTCCCACCTGTCTGTCCATTTATGGCACTGCCCTCTCTTGCTCTGTGACTTGGATGGGGTCCCAGGCATGTTTCCTCAGCTCAGTATGCATGCTATAGATCATGGACTATTGCCTAGCAAGCCAGACAGCTGTAGAACTGACAAACAGAAAGATTCTATGATTTTTGTATCTGTAATCAGAGAAAAGTGGTAGTGGGTGGTGATTACTCTTTGAACAGCGGTATCAATTCTAAATGAGAAGCTATGGCCTTGGTGTCTTTCAGTTCATCTGCAAAGTTATGTACCCTGTTCACTTTACTGCTGGATCCAGTATAGACAAGGACAGCTCAGCAAGTATGTGCAGGTCAGGATATGTGAGTAAGTGGGACCGCACATGAGGCTATACATCACTGTTACTCCTTCGCCCAAGTTGATGCAGAATCAGGCACAAGGAATGACGGACACCCACATGGATCATAATCATGGGATTCTTCAACCCTACCCCCAATCCAGAGACCCTCTTCCTACTAAGTATGACACACAGCAAAAGAAATAAGGCAGTGGAAAATTAAAGGGAGGGGGGAACTTTGACGTCACCACACTGCCTGCATTTTTGCGGCTTGCCCCCGATGCACAGGAATGCTGAAGAGGGGTATGCTTTTCTTTCCTTCCGTTCCTCTCCCTTTTCTCCCTGACCCCGCCATTAGATCTAACTATTAGGTTTACTGTTTTATTGCATTTTGCACTGTTTAATATTGTAAGATTATTTAATTTTCTCTGTTAGATTAAGGTGTTTTGCAGTTAGGATATATCTTGAAAAGTGGTAAAGCAAATTCACATAATAAATAAAGAAAATAGTTGTGTTTCCTTCACCTTGGGGCATGTTTACTAAAGTACATTATGTTGTTAGCATTTGTACGGGCCTGCGGTAATTGTTACCATACAGGCAAGACAATTACTCTATGCTGAAGTGCACATTAACCACATTGCACAATGGGCAGGGGTCTGGGCGGGATTGAGGCAGACAGTGGGCATTGACTGCACACTGAAGTTATCGAGACCATCGATAGCATGCGCTAATTCCCAATGTTACAGTTAGAGCTGATGCACCTATCGCCACCTCAATAGTAACTGCCGAGAGCTGGAATGCATGCTAGGAGAATTGCCTGCACAGTATTTGTCAGGCACTGCGGTGTGGTGGGACTTAACACACATTGCTTTTGACTCAAAACACTTTGGGGCAACCCCCCCCCCCCCAAAAAAAAAAACAACACTCACATTTAGTAAACGTACCCCTTAGTGTGAATAAGATCCACGGTGCTGATATTCAACAGTGGCACACAGCACTGTTAACGTGACTCGCCGTCGCCACTTTAGCCAGGACCCAGATATTCAGTTCTGGAGTCATATCCAGGTTGGCCAGATAGTGATTCAGCTAACTGTTCAGCAGTGATAGCCGGCCACTGCCCCTTTAGCTAAAGTTTGGCTGACCGTTAAAGTGTCTAATTTTAGCCACTGGAAATCACCGCTGATTAGTTACACAGGTACACTACCAAAAAACTGCCTCCAGTTTTGCAACTGATTCCTATAGATTTTGGGGTGCTGAATCCAGGAAAAATAGCCAAAATGTTCCATCACGTCACGTTTTCTTGCAAAATTAGATTTCTTACCCATATAAGGAATGTTCACATAATTTCTTTTTAGCCGACTGCAGTTTATTTTCTTGGCCCAAAATAGAGGTTGTAATGGTTAACTAACTAGAAACACTCCCTCATGATATTTTAGAGTGTTTTGTATTCATTTTATACATTAACAGGACAATTGGGAGGCGGGGGGCTAAATCCAGTACTCGCGCTGGCGCATGTTCTTTCCTGTTCGCCTCGCCTCGTTCGCTCGCTCAAACACGGTGGTTGCGACATGAACGTTCCTGTCAAATTTCAGTTTCTTGCAAGTTCATTATTACCTTTTGTTTGCTCAGTCGTAATCCAGCTTTATTCCGAAGTGGTTCACTACAGTTGTAGTTTGCAGTGCTGTGTATTTGTGATGGCTCACAGAACCAGAGGTTGCGTCAACTCTCCGGACAGTTTTTGTTTTATTTGTGGGGAATATACCGTGAAAAAGCGGCAGAGGAACATTTCTGCATTTATTAAAAAAGTATATTTCGCCTATTTCGGTTTGAAGTTAGGCGATCAAGACAAACCGTGGGCTCCTCACAAAGTGTGCAAGACATGTGAGGAAGATCTACGCTTATGGATGAAAGGTAAAAAACAAGCATTTCGTTTCGGAATACCTATGATGTGGCATGAACAAAGAGACCACAGCAGTGACTGCTATTTTTGCTCTTGCATTGTGAAGGGATACAACTTAAAAAATAAGAACGTAATAAGTTACCCCAACCTTCCCTCAGCAATTAGGCCTATGCCTCATAGCAACGAAGTACCTGTGCCTGAACCACCAAAATCTTTGGATCATATTTGTGTGGACGGTTCTGATCATGATGAGACTCATCAGATGGCTTTTCCCGATGAGTCCAGTACTTCCGAGTTTGAAACTGAACCAGATCCGAAACCTGAACTTTTCTCTCAAGCTGAATTGAATGATTTAGTCCGGGATTTAGGACTCCCAAAAGATGCTGCCCAACTGCTAGGTTTTCGGCTTAAACAGAAAAATCTATTGTCACCAGGAACAACTTTTTATTGGTACCGCAACCGTGAGACACAATTTTTGAAGTATTTCAGCAAAGAGGAAGATTTGGTATTTTGCAACGATATATACGGAGTGATGGAAAAGTTTAAACTCAAGTATGATCCTGCTGAATGGCAGCTGTTCATTGATTCGTCAAAAGACAGCATAAAAGGTGTTCTTCTTCATAATGGCAACACATTCGCTTCAGTTCCTATTGCTCACTCTGTTATTCTCCAAGAAAAATACGAGAATTTGGCCCTGATTCTTCAGAAGATTCGTTATGATGAGCATAAGTGGATGATTTGTGGAGACTTTAAAATTCTATCCATGCTATTAGGGCAGCAATCCGGTTTCACCAAATATCCCTGCTTCCTTTGCTTGTGGGATAGCCGGGCCCGTGACCTACACTGGGGGAAAAAAGACTGGCCAGTTCGGGAGTTTTTGAGACCCGGTGAGAAAAATGTTCTTCATGAGAGCTTGGTACCTCGTGATAAAATTCTATTACCACCTCTCCACATTAAGTTGGGTCTCATTAAGCAATTCATCAAGTCCCTTCCAAAAGATGGTGAGTGCTTTCGGTACCTTTGCTCAAAGTTCCCCCGACTTTCTGAAACAAAGCTAAAGGAAGGAGTGTTTGTTGGCCCTGATATAAGGAAACTCATTTCAGATGGAGCATTCGCTGAAACGATGTCTGAGAAGGAAAAAGAAGCCTGGGATTCCTTCAAGGATGTTGTTCTCAAATACTTGGGGAACAGGCGGGATGAGAACTATAAGGATATTGTTGCCAGGATGCTCAATGCCTTCAAAGAACAAGGCTGTAACATGAGCCTGAAAGTCCATTTCTTGCACTCCCATGTGAACTACTTTCCCGAAAACTTGGGGGCGTACAGTGAAGAACAAGGTGAAAGGTTTCACCAGGACATCAAGGATGCAGAGAGAAAGTACCAAGGAAGATGGAACACCACTATGATGGCTGATTTCTGCTGGTTGCTGCTGCGGGAAACCCCAGATGAAAAATACGCCAAGCAGCGCACCAAGAGAAGCATTCGGGGGAAGAAGAAACGGGCCCACCAGGAGATTGATTGACCCAAGAATGACTTTAAAATCTAAACTGTGTTGACAAATATCGTGTTTTTACTAAACTTTGAAATAAAAATTTCCTAGTTATTACCACAGTGTCGGATCTCATTTATTAGAATTTTATTTTCACACCATCGGGTGTTTGTCTTCATGTATTGCAATGGTGCGGTTTGCGTTTTCTATTCTTACATACATACCTGTACAACATTTTTTGCACATTTCTTTGCTTTGCTTTGTGTCTAACCTCGCTCTTATATGCTCAATGTTTGTGCACATGTATGTGGCTGTTTTAAGTGCAGACAATTTTGCTACCATCACAGTGTGTTTTGTTGACATTACTCTATTCTTATGTGCTGCCTTGTTACAGTTTTCTTTATTCTTATTTGAATAACTACTAAACAATTAGTATAAAGAATTCATCCAAGAAATTTTATCTCGATCGCACTCAATCTGAAACGTTCACCTCAAACTGCTAACCCAATGTAGCAAAAAATCTGTACGTGATGGAGCAAATTGGTTACCAGATTTGGATTCAGCGCACCAAAAAACGTAAAAATCAATCGAAACATTAGAGGCAGTTTAAAAAAAAATTTTTTTAGTGTACCTGTGTTATCTTCGGCGCACTCCTGGAATGCTCCGTGGAATGTCCTGAAGCTATGCAATTAGCATCGTGGCATTTAGTGGGGTCAGGATGAAATATTCAGAGGCACAAAATGGCCTGAATATCTCGCTGAGCATGATTACCGCGGTAAACAGGTCTTCTAACTGTGTTAATTGCTTTGGTTCAATGTGCACTGCTGCTCCTTCAAATACGTATTAACCCTGCCCTGGTGACACCATGAGCTTCCAGTGTGCAAATGACTGATATGGCCAACAACGTATCATGATTTAGGACTTACTGCAAAACTATAGACCTAGTGTACTAAGCATTTTCCGTATAAACACAAAATGGGGAAAGTGTGTTGGTACATGTCGTTCCAGAGTGCTCGAAGACAGCAAGGATGAGGAGGAGGGTGTAAGGACAGAGAGGACACTCTAAGCAGAAACAGAGATAGACGCATAGCTCCCATGAATCCTGGGAGGGGGGAGGGAGGGGGAGGAAGGGGTACTAAGCAGAAACACGGAAATGCTCCCAAACTAAAAGTGGAGAAAAAAAAGTTAGAAGAAAGAAATCTAAAGAAAGTTTCCCAGGGCTAAAGGAAAATATTTTATCAGCCTCTTTGCAAATTCTTCTAGATTTTACCAGAGAGCTTGAGCATGGAAACTAGGCAAATGAGGCAGTTGCCTAGGGTGGCAGATTCTTGGGAATCAGCAAAGAACAGGGCATTCAAACTGATAGCCAGAAGGGGACATAAGGCTTAAGGTTTGCAAGGGTGCCAACACCTTGAACCAACTCTGACGCCAGCCCTAACAGAAACCCACCTTTAACTACACTTGACATGTCAGGTGACTCGTGGAGATTGCAAGGAGCATAGTCACAGTCTTCTAAAGATCTTCACATCTGCAGGGGGATCTGGTTTAGATTCCTGTTCAGATCTCCCACTACCTGGGCTTGCCACAGAGGCAACATTCACAGCCTCTAGGCAGGAGGAAGCCTCAGTCATTGTGCATTAGCAATACCTAGTGATTGGATTTAGGACTCTGGAAGCCCCCAGCCAAGGACTGTTGCTGCAATAAATGGACTAAGGAAGTCAAGAAGGGATATAAAGGGAACATTGACTCTCTCCATATACGAGTAGATGTAAAAGAAGATTCCTGATGTTACAGCTTGGAGCTGGTGCAAGATTAGAGGCACCCTAGACGAGCCCTTGATCCTATCATCACCCCCACCCCCACCACTGACCTGTGCAGTCTGTGTTGGAGGGGCAGAAGTCACAGGTTAAAGAGGGCAGGAACTGCAATGCAGCGCTGGAGAGTTCAGGTTAATACTGGGTTGCGGTGGCAGCAATGGGGTGCCCTGGAACATCAGTGCTCTAGGCGACCAACTAGTTCACCTCAGCCATGAGTGGAGGTGTGGTCTATGCCTACAATAGTGGGTTGAAGTTAAGAGTTCAAATCCCACTGATGCTCTTTGTGACTTTAGACAAGCGACTTAACCTTCTACTGCCTCAGGTATAAGTTCAGATTTTAAGTCCTCTGGAGACAGGGAAATAGCTGCGATCTCTAAATGAACGATTACTGGAAAAGCAGGAGCTCAGCAGAGGCAGGGTCTAATTTACTTGAAATCCAGAAGAGCAGAAGGAACCTACTGGGCGAGAATGTCTCTACTGTGTATGTCTGTCTCATTTTTGCCTCTTTCTAGTCGAGCTCTTTCTTTCAATGGTATTTCATCTTAGCTCAACAAGGAAAAGGCCTATCAGATAGTCAAGTACAGCTCTGGGTTTTGACATTTCTAAATGACTAGATCAAGTTGAATCACACTCTGTATTGCAGCAGAACCCAGTGGGATATCTGATGTTGGTAATTTTCAAAATTGGGAAATGATGTGAGAGTGGAGGCAAAGGAGAGGAGCAAAGTTGCCAATTTTCCAATAAGAAATAGATGGAGGCAAATTCAACTAAGGGGCCCGTTTGCTACAGTGCATTTTAATTTGCACCTAAAACACCAGTAGCGTGCAACGATATGGGCGTTAGGTGCGACACCACCGCGTTAAGTGTCAGGGGTGTGGAAGGCATGTTCCCGGCAGTTAATGCGGAGCACTGTCCCTTAATGTGCGACACGCTAGCATGGGGGCACTTACTGAGATGCTGATAATGCTAATTAGCCACCTTACTGTCAACTTGGGTGCACTGACTGCAAAGCGTTCTCCCTGCCCACTTGCTCCTCTGTTGCTCCATGGATAGTTAGCGCAGAAATCTGGCCATGCTGTCAATGCACCTTCAGCCCGCACCAGAACATGTGCTGACAGCGTGCACCCTTTAGTAAAAATCCCTCTGACTATTCTGAGCTTGCGTGGAACTTTTTTTTAATTTTTTAACTTTTTGTTTTGTATTACTTTTGGTTTATTCTATTTAAATCAAACACCGCCCCCCTCCAAACATTGGAACAATAAAAGAAATGAAAAATAACTTTTAAAACGTTGTGTCTGGTCCCACCCCATTTGCCTCTGCGCTGTTAGAAAAGCCCCATCTGAGTTTATCTACAGTCCCCTCTTTGGTCTTTCCCCCAAATTTATCCATGGGGTCCAAAGGGCAGGAGCAATCCTGAGTTCCTCATCCCCTGCTGGTTGGCCTAATGCCAGCACCATTATGTTGTGTGGTTCATTCAACACAATGGTGCCACCCTTGGGTTAACCAGCATCATACTGAAAGAGAACTGGGATCGCTCTTTCATTTGGACCTATGAATAGAGTAAGTATGGGAGCATTGAGAAGCAAGCTGAAGGGGTACTGAGGAGAAACTGGAGAGATATTGGCAGGGGGGAAGGGGTCTGTGAGCAAACCCAGAAGGATCGTTTTTGAGAGTAGTGGAGTGGACTGGATACCAACAAGTTTCGTATGGGGGGAAACAATCAAAATTGTGTATGTTTTCTTTTCATTTCATTTTCAGAATGAAAGGAAGCAAATGTTACTGATTTCTTTCCAACAAAAGGACATCCGTACTCAGTGTCTCTCAGGTTCCACCGCCACATGACCAAACCTGATAGCAGGACATAGGACATAAGAAGCTTCAGTGGCAGGGAATGAAATTTTTAAGGAGGTTCAGAAAGGGGGGATTAAGTCGCCTGATTCCCCTCAATAAATGCATGAGTGACAAATTCTACTCATATCTCGAGAACAACTCAGCCAATTAAGAACATAAGATATGCCATAATGGGTCAGACCAAGGTCCATCAAGCCCAGTATCCAGTTTCCAATAGTGGCCAATCTAGGTCATAAGTACCTAGCAGTTTCCCCAAAAGACACAGGTCTTACAATGCTTGTATTGGGTCAAGCAGTGATATCCTGGGTCCCTTTTAATAATGTTTTATTGACCTTTCCTCCAGGAACTTGTCCAAACCTTTATTAAACCCAGCTACACTTTTATTACATCCTCCGGTAACAAATTCCAGAGTTTGATTACACATTAAGTGAAAAAATATTTTCTCTTATTAGTCTTAAATAGGTTACACTGTAGCTTCATTGCATGTCCCCTACTGAAACTTTATATCTGGATATAGGTCACAAAGTATTTTAGTTAGAATAAAATTGTGGTTGGTCCCTGGATACCACTTGTTTATACTGCAAGGTGATGTTTCCTCCAGTAATATTTTTGAAATGATTTGCTTTCACTAAATCAAATTTTGTTCCCTGGGGATCAAGATGATATTGGATTGAACAGAGACTGAAGCAAGAGCTCCTGAAAATTAAGCCCAATTTGCTTTTCATTTTCCCTAATGCAAGTTCTTATATGTGGCAACGTCCCTGTCTTAGAAGGGTCGGGAAGAATATCATGGGCCCCTGCTCCAGAAGGGAGTGTTTCAAATTTAATGAGGGATGGACGAATGCTGAATTCCTTTCCATTTCTCCGGGCCAGTCCAGGGAAGGTTAGGTTGTCAATCCCCTTCAGCAGCTGAGGATATGAAGACATCAAGTTTTCTTGAGCCGTGAAGCCACTCCCCCTGAGGTCAACTGCCAGTCTTTCATTCCTCAGCAGCTGAAAAGGATCGTTATTAGCTCTCTCCTTTAGGTTTTTGAAGTTGGTTTTATTTATTTATGTTAATTTAATTGGCTCTGGCAGAGCTGATTTGTTTTATAGTCCTACTTTAAATTTCTTAAAGATTTTATTCAATTGTATTCTTCCTAGCAGGGAGTCTTACATTGTTTTTAATCAATGTTCTCTTCCTAGCAGGGAGACAAACATTGCTATTGATCAATGTTCTTTTCCTAACAGGGAGATAGACATTGCTGTTAATTACGGACTATGGCAGAGCCTGCCTGAAGTGTTCCGTCCTTTTTAAGAAGAGTGCAGTTAATCTGGGAGCCCCAGCTTTTCCTCTGCATTTAAAATTCATTGCTTTCTAAGTGTTCCGCTAGCAGCGGTTCAAACTTTGAAAAATCATGCAGGTTTGCAGTGTCCCCGATGGTCACAGATTTTCTGGATCATCGCGATTTTTGTAGGAGGTTCTTGTTTTGTTTTGGACTCTGCCGCGGCACACAAAAGAAACAGAATCTGAGGTGTGCAGATCGGCGGTTTTCAAATCAGCGCGGTGCTGATCTTTGCTCTGACACGGAAGATAAAGATTCAATTCTGCAGCATTTAAATCAGCGTTTTTCAGATCAGTGTGCTTTGCCTACTTTCTGATCTAGTGTGTTAAGATTTATAGTGTTAAGTTTAGTTTTTGGCAATATAAGTTGTTGCAATGGCAGAAAAGGTTGCCATGGAAACGGATAAACACTTGTTTAACGCTGAGAAAGCCGGTGTATCGGCCATTTTGAATTCTCCCGTTGTTTTACAATCTGATAAGCAACGACCTACTAAGAAAAAAGGCAAGTCTTCTAAGAGTGTTTTAAGGCAGGAGAAGACTAAGGATCCTATGCCAGAGGTAAAAGAAGATATATTATCTTTCTTTTCTCCGGATTTTATTTTAGCTATGCACAAAGCTTTTTTGGCAAGATCTGATGGTTCTGTTTCTACAGAGATGGTTAAAGGCTCTTCTTCACTTCCTGTAGATCTTCCTATTTCTGAGGACCCTGGGGAAGGTACTTCTCAGATTAAAGAGATCATTAAGGATCCTTTGGATCTTTTTGCTTCTCAGCTCCCTGTAGCTTTAGCTCAAGAGGAAACAGAAGCTCTTTCTGTTTCAGGTTTAGATGTGCCTTGTGAAGAGCTGGAAGACGGTGAAATTGCTCCTGGTGAGGACCCCAATATGTTTCGGGTTTTTCGGAAAGAGGAACTTTCAGCTCTCATTTCCCATTCTTTATCTGCATTAAACCTATTGCTTCCAGCTGAATCTCAGGATACTTTAGAGGATCCTTTATTGCAAGGGTTCAAAGCGAAACAGCGCTCCTTCCCAATGCACCGGGTCATAAGGCAAATGATTGAGTCCGAATGGGAATGTCCAGAAGCTACGCTTCGTGGTAGCCGTGCTTTATCCCGCCTGTATCCTTTACCGCAGGAAGAAAAGGATTTATTAAAAATGCCTAAGGTGGATGCAATAGTGGCAGCGGTAACAAAGAAAACTACTATTCCAGTTGAGGGAACAGCTGCTCTTAAGGATTTGCAAGATAGAAAGTTAGAAGTCTTTCTTAAGCAATCATTTGATTCTTCTGCTTTAGCCCTACAAGCCGCTGTTTGTGGGGCATATGTGTCTAGAGCATCCATTCGGTGGCTTCAAGGAGATATCTGGGAATCCAGAGTTGTTGCGGGGAGCAGAAATCGCTAAGTTAGAATCGGCTGCTGCTTATATGGCAGATGCCTTTTATGATCTGCTCCGGATTGCTGCTAAGTCAATGGCAGCGCTGATTGCGGCTAGACGTTTCTTGTGGCTGCGTAACTGGGCAGCAGATGTGTCTTCTAAATCGCGTCTTAGCAAATTACCATACAAAGGGAGATTGCTTTTTGGAGAAGCACTTGACAAAATTGTAAAAGATTTAAATGATTCTAAAGGGGGTCGTTTACCTGAAGATAGGCAAAGGCCCGCTCGTGGTGTAGGAGGTTCTCGAGGTGCCGGACGAGATTTTAGGAGATTTCGAGGGGCACGAGTTGTTCCTTATTCCAGAGGTCGTGCGGGATTTCGTGGTCAGTCCTTTCGTGGAGCAAGAGGCTACGGTAGATCTTACTTCCCGTCTTCTCAAAACACATCCAAAAAGCCACAATGAAGGTCTCCTGGTCCAGGCATTTGTTCCTGTAGGAGGCCGTCTACAGAGGTTTTTAAAAGCCTGGACCGAAATCACCACAGACAAATGGGTGTTGGAGATAGTTCAAAAAGGGTATGCACTAGATTTCGCTTTCCCCTTGTCTCCAGCTTTCGTCCTGTCTCCCTGTGCTCCAGGGTCAAAGGAAAAAGCGATAATGGGGACGATTTTTCATCTATTACGCCTACAGGCTATAATACCTGTGCCGCAAGACCAGTACGGTCAAGGTCGATACTCGATCTATTTCGTCGTTCCGAAGAAAGAGGATTCTTTTCGCCCAGTACTCGATCTCAGGGGCATCAACCGTGCTTTGCGGGTGCCTCATTTTCGCATGGAGACTCTGCGCACGGTACTTCGAGCAGTGCGCCCAGGGGAATTCCTCTCGTCAATAGATCTTACGGAGGCTTATCTTCACATTCCAATAAGGCTTTCTCATCAAAAGTTTTTACGTTTTGCACTTCCAATGGGTCATTTCCAGTTTCAAGCACTACCCTTTGGCCTTGCCACGGCTCCGCGGATTTTCACAAAACTCATGGTAGTGGTAGCGGCTGCTCTGAGAAAAGAGGGCATCAGAGTCCATCCTTACCTCGACGATTGGTTGATCAGAGCAGATTCTCATTTGGCTTCGGAAGTAGCAACGGCTCGAGTTGTTCAACTTTTGGAACAACTGGGTTGGGTCATAAATCAGGCAAAGAGTCAATTGCGGCCGGTTCAGCAACTGACTTATCTAGGGGCCTTATTCGACACTGTTCGAGGAGCAGCTTTCTTGACGGAAGTCAGAATAAACAAAATATTACAGCAGGTGAAGATGTTTTTAAAAGTCCAGGCTCCATCGGCCTGGATGTACTTGCAACTTTTAGGATCCATGGCGGCAGCTTTGGATCTGGTTCCATGGGCCAGAGCGCACATGAGACCGTTGCAACAGGCTCTGCTTTCCCGTTGGTCTCCGCAGCTTCACCCGCTGTCTCAATGTCTGTGTTGCCCAGAAGTAGTAAGAAAGAGTCTGGAATGGTGGTCGGACCCTGTACATCTGTCAGCAGGCATTCCTTTGCAGGAGCCCACATGGATTTTAGTCACCACCGATGCCAGTTTAACAGGCTGGGGAGCGCATTGTCAAACTCAAGTGGTTCAAGGTTTTTGGTCTCAGGAGGAGACCTTATGGTCGATCAACATGTTGGAGTTGCGTGCAGCTCGATTGGCTCTTCTGCACTTCGAACGTCTTCTCACGGGAAAGGCGGTCCGTTTGTTCTCGGACAATCTTGTCACGGTAGCATATATCAATCGGCAAGGAGGGACGAAAAGTTCTTCTCTTCTAAGCGAATGTCAGAAGTTAATGGCTTGGGCGGAGGGCCATCTTCTGGCGTTATCAGCGACTCACGTAGCGGGCAGAGAGAATATTCAGGCAGATTATCTCAGTCGCAACATTTTAGACCCAGGAGAATGGGAATTAAATGTGGCGGTTTTTCACGAGTTGACCTTAAAATGGGGTCAACCGGTTATGGATCTAATGGCAACTTTCAGCAATGCCAAAGCAAGCCGATTTTTCAGCAGACGAAGGGAACGCATGTCAGAGGGTCTCGATGCTCTAGTTCAACCTTGGCCGGAGAACGTACTTTTGTATGTTTTTCCTCCGTGGCCAATGGTGAATCGTATTCTTCAACGCATAGCGGGACACCGAGGTTCCGTGATTCTGATTGCACCAGATTGGCCTCGCCGTCCTTGGTATGCGGATCTAAAGCGGCTTCTAATAGCGCCTCCTTGGCGTCTGCCGGTCAGGATCAATCTATTATTTCAAGGACCCGTTCTCATGCCACAAGTGGATCGCTTCTTGCTTACGGCTTGGCTCTTGAGAGGGCTCGTTTAACACGTAAAGGTTATGCAAGTTCTGTGGTAGCTACATTGCTTAATTCTAGGAGGCCGAGAACATCTCTTGCTTATGTCCGAGTATGGAGGTTATTCGAACATTGGTGTAAACAACAGAATGTTCTTCCACGGGTAGCTTCTTTACCACAATTGCTCTTGTTTCTTCAAGAAGGCTTAGATAAAGGTTTAGCGGTTAATACTCTTAAGGTTCAAGTAGCCGCATTATCATGTTTTAGGGGATTGGTTCAAAATCGTAGATTATCGTTTCATCCAGATGTTCAAAGATTTTTTAAGGCGGCAAAAATTCTTCGGCCTCCATTACGTAAGATTGTGCCTCCGTGGGATTTGAATATTGTTCTAGAGGCTTTATCAAGTTCATCACTGGCTGCTATTTCTTCGCAATCTCCACGAGAATGTTCATGGAAGACAGCGTTTTTAGTAGCTTTATGTTCGGCTAGGAGAATTTCGGATTTACAGGCTTTGTCTTGTCAAGAGCCTTATTTGCAATTTCTGCCTGAACGGGTGGTGCTTCGCACAGTCCCAAGTTTTTTACCGAAAGTACTTTCTGTTTTTCATATTAATCAGTCGGTGGTGTTACCTACTTTTTCGAATTTATCAAATTCTCCGATCGATCGAGCTCTCAAGAAATTAGATCTCGGTCGTGTATTAAAGAATTACCTTAAAATTTCCAAACCCTTTCGTAAGACGGATAGACTATTTGTTCAGTATGCTGGGCCCAGGAAGGGACATCCAGCTTCAAAGTCAACAATTGCTCGTTGGGTACGATGTGCTATTACAGCAGCTTACCAAGCTGTGGGAAAGTCTCCACCGGTTGGCTTAAAAGCACATTCTACTAGGGCTCAAGCAACCTCCTGGGCGGAATTTGCTTTTGTGCCTCCGGTAGATATTTGTAGAGCAGCGACGTGGTCTTCGCTGCATACGTTTTCAAAACATTACCGCTTGGATGTTCATGCCAGGGAAGATGCAAGAGTGGGCGCGTCAGCTCTTATTGCAGGGTTGGCCGGTCCCTCCCGAGTTTAGGAACTGCTCTGGTATTGCCCTAACCTTCCCTGGACTGGCCCGGAGAAATGGAAAGGAAAATGAAATTAGATCTTACCTGCTAATTATCTTTCCTTGAATATTCTCCGGGCCAGTCCAGGGCCCCACCCTTTTAGTGTGAAGAGGAAGAGGAAGAGAAAGTATCGGGGCTTCTATGCTTTTATCTTTGTATAGATAGCTAATCGTTTATTTTAAAAAAAAAAAAAAAAATTAATTATAAATTTTATGAAACGGAAGTTTATACATTCCTCTGTTTCTGTAGGACTATAGAATATATTCAGTTTATAGGAGTTGATGTTATGTTTTATTTCAGTTTAATATTAGTATGCTGCTTTGTCATAAAGAAGACTGGCAGTTGACCTCAGGGGGAGTGGCTTCACGGCTCAAGAAAACTTGATGTCTTCATATCCTCAGCTGCTGAAGGGGATTGACAACCTAACCTTCCCTGGACTGGCCCGGAGAATATTCAAGGAAAGATAATTAGCAGGTAAGATCTAATTTCATTTTCTCCTACACTTCCCCAGTTTTGGAGGGAAGTGTGAGTAGATTATTGGGAGGGGTACTTTGCCTTCCACGCAGGAGATCCAAGATGTAGAAAGTGCCAGTCGGGGCCGTCCATAGGGAAGGTGAAAGGCAGGAGAGAGGTGGTTTTCCAGTCATTGGAGAGAGGAATCCAGGAGATAAGCTCACTAAGCTAATGCCAGAGCACAGGATGCTCAGAAGGTCGAGAGGAGAAAGGATCAATGGGAGAGGATCCCATAAAGGAGAAGAAGAGGAGTCCGCTGTGAGCTAAGATCTAGCCCCAGGGAGGAGGAGGAGGAAGTGTTGCTCCATTGCCTACAAAAAGGCCCTTCTCGCCACCAGATCCACTTACGTTCAACATCAACTATCCACTGCAGTTAACAAGCCAAATAAACTGTTCCAAACCCTTGACTCATTAGCACCAGCTTTCACTGCATCTTCTTCTATCCCTTCTCTCCCCAACAAAGAGGCCTTCACGGTCTTCTTGTACAATAAGGTCACCTGTCTCCGTTCCTCTTTCTCCTTCCCCCACCCCTTTTTCTTCCTCACCCCTTCCCTTTATCCCAGCACACCTCCCTGCATATCCCGTTTCCCCTTCCCTCCCATTTCTCCCTTTTGTCATTCCTACCACCCTCCACCTCGACCTCTTTTCCCAACAGTCATGTACGTTGCATGATGCATGCTTTTCCTTGCCTGTTTCACTGCAAGCATTTTGCTTTGGGATACGTCTTAAGTCATAAAGTGAGTTTGGGTATTTAGGAAATGGATACATCTTACTCGTCACTGCTCTCAGAGGTGAGTGGTGGTGAATGAGAGAGAAGTTGGATGTGAAATTTGGAAAGGGTCCCTCCAGCCCTGGAAACAACTTATGAAGGAAGTAGACCTGTATCAGGTGAAGACACCTAAACCTAGTGCAAAGATAGGATGGAGACTATACCAACAGTAGTGCAGCACATTTATAGAGACAGAAACAGTAGAACCAGGATAAAGGGTTAAGGGGTGAGGGTGATAAGAGAAAGATGCAAGAGAGGGGTTGTGAGTGGTGTGGGGTGGGGGCAGTAACTTGGGATGATTGGAAGGGAGTAAACAGTGAGGAGTGAGCGTGGTATTAGTGAAAAGGGGAAAATATAAAAGGAGACAAATGGGGGTGGGATAAATAACAGAGGGCTCTTTGGTGATACTGAAGGTTTACAGATCTTGGCAATGAGGTTTAATAAAAAACCTCACTTGTAATTGCTGTAATCATAAAATGTGCTGTAGATGTTTGAGTATTAATTTTCTCGGTTGTCTCAGTTAGAAATAAAGTATAAAGAAAAAAAAAGGGAAGTTATCGCTCCACTTGTACCTTGCTGTCTTCCTTCCTGTCTTTATTCACCTTTCATCATCTGCATCTCATAATGCTCATCAGCCTCTGTCTAGACATCACAGCTTTTCAACTGCTTGCTAAAGTAAAGCTTTAGTGAACAGGATGCTATTTACTGTGCACACCAAACCAGTTTAGCATTGCTTGTTCTCAGCTGCCTGTAGTTCATTTGCCCCACAGCAGCAGCATCAGACTCGGCTCCTTTATGCAAAGCACAAGAGTTATTCTGGGATTCACTACTTTATTGCCAGATGAGAAAGACCTCTGGCCCTATCCGTTTTTCTTTTGTTGTATTTTGCACATTGGAACCAAAGATTGAAAACGTGCTAAATTTACACTGGGAAGTTAGGCTCTTTGGCTTTTTATGGATTCTTCCCTAGCCACAGACATAGGAAGGAGGCTGCAGTATGCTCTGCATAGCTAGAATAGTAAGGAACACCTTGCATCAGTAAAAAGTTTACAGTTTTGATGGATTTTTTTTTTAATTTAAAGGTAGGATTTTATGACCCGGCTGTTAAAAAAATCAAGGCCTCAAACTATCCCTCAGGTGAGGGGTGAGTAATGCACCCTGGCTGGAAGCCTCTTGACAAATGCATGCTACTGCAGTGGGGATGGGAGAAGGGAAGTAAGAGAAAGAGGAGATGGTGGGCAGAAGGTGAGGAAGAATATGGAGAATGCTGGAGACCTGGGATAAGAAAGTGAGAGAGAGGACAGTGGTGGGGTGGTGGAGATTTATACCACGTAAGGCTGGGTAGGAAGAGGGAGAAAGGGATGATGGGTAGAGAACGAGGGATTTTTCATTCTTCTTAAATTATTTTATGTATTCCCTGACCACCTTCCGCAAATGCCTAAAGACGTTTTTATTGAACACTTTGGCCCCTCTGCCTTTCCCCCCTTCCCCCCACCTTACAAACGGACAGCAAGACCCCAATTTCCACATCCCTAATTAATGACTCAAGTTTATGTCCCTTGTAAATAACTTGATCGTTTCCATAAGTTAATTCCTGTTTGAGGCAACTACTGTAACCTGTGCTCTACGACACCGCTTTGCCCCAGAGTAAAGCAGTATATAAGCCTCGCTAAATCAATAAATGTTGGGTGTTATTTAATATATCTGTTATTATGAAATATTTTATTGACCTTTGGGATTGTTTTTAATTTTTGAGTTTGCAATAACTGGTTGTTCATCAATTTAAAGTATTTTTAATATACTTGTTATGATATTTTCTATTTCTTTATTTTATTTGATAGTTTATGAACTATGTCTATTGTATTAATTGGTGATTGTGATAGAATGTATGGATTCTGTTGTAGAATGGTGATTCTGTTTTTCTTTTGTTGCATTGCTATAGACCCATCGACTCTGTCCACTGCTGTCTCATCACCTCTTTCCTCCACTATGTCATCTGAGTCTGTTAATGAGTCAGTAGCCTCTTATAACACTGCACTCTCCTCTGCTCTGGATGCTGTTGTTCTGCCCATGCCATGTCCTGTGAGGTGTACTGTACCTCAGCCCTGGCTGTTTTCGACTACCCGCTATCTACGTTCCTGTGCTCGCTCAGCTGAGCACATGTGGCTCAAATCCTGCACCCTTGCTTGCCTCCTTCCATTCAGTCAAGCAAAATTACTATGTCCACCTGACTAACTCTCTTGCCTCGGACCCTCGCCATCTCTTTACAACTCTCAACTCTCTTTTCAAGGTGCCTCCGCTTCCAACCCTCCTTCCCTTTCTGCCCAAACCTTGGTCAACTATTTCTATGACAAAGTCCATAAGATTACACTCCAATTCCCCAAGAGATCAGCTCCATCCCCTCTTCCCCCTCTTCCCCCTGTTCACTCCCAACTCTTCCCCTCAACCTTTGCCACCTTTTCTTCCTTTTCTAAGATCTCTGAGAAGGAAACCACACTTCTTCTTTCCTCCTCCAAACTCACTACTTGCTCCTCTGATCCTATTCCCACCCATCTCCTAAGCTCCATCTCCTCTACTGTCATCCCTTCCATCTCTCATATTCTCAACTTATCGCTCTCCAATGCTACTGTTCCTGCAGCCTTCAAGCATGCTGTGGTCACACCTCTCACCAAGAAACCTTAACAAGACCCTACCTGTCCTTCTAACTGTTGACCCATATCTCTCCTCCCCTTCATTTCTAAACTACTTGAACGTGTGGTTCACCACCGTTGCCTCGACTTTCTCTCCTCTCAAGCCCTTCTGGATCCATTGCAATCTGGCTTTTGGCCTCTACATTCTACTGAAACAGCTCTTGCCAAAGTCCCCAGTGATCTGTTCCTGGCAAAATCCAAGGGCCTTTACTTGATCCTCATTCTTCTTGACCTTTCTACTGCTTTTGATACTGTTGACCACCACCTTCTCCTAGATACCTTGTCCTCATTTGGTTTTAAGAGCTCTGTGCTGTCCTGGTTCTCTTCTTATCTCTCCAATCACACTTTCAGTGTTTGTTCTGTTGGATCCTCTTCTTCTGTTATCCCTCTCTCAGTTGGTGTACCCCAAGGGTCTGTCTTGGGTCCATTCCTTTACTCTCTCTATACCCAGTCCCTTGGTGCACTCATCTCCTCCCATGGTTGTCTGTACCATCTTTATGCTGATGACTCCCAGATCTACCTCTCTACACCTGAAATCTGTCCCTCAATCCAGGCCTGGATCTCTGCCTTCCTATCGGACATTGCTGCTTGGATGTCTCAATTTGAAATTGAGCGTGGCCAAAACTGAACTTCATATTTTTCCCCCTAAATCCACCTCCCCCTTCCTCCTTTCTCAGTCTCTGTGGATAACACTTTACTCCTCCCTGTTTCCTCTGCTCGGAACCTGGGATCGTCTTTGACTCCTCCCTCTCCTTCACACACATCCAACAGATAGCTAAAACCTGTTGTTTCTTTATAACATCAGCAAAATTTGCCCCTTCCTTTCTGAACACACTACTAAGACACTTATCCACTCTTTAGTCACCTCCCGTCAAGACTATTGCAACCTCCTCCTTGCTGATCTTCCTCTGAATCATCTCAATCCCCTTCAATCTGTTCAAAACTCAGCTGCGCGGCTAATCTTCCTCATCCTTGATATGCTCATATGCCTCTCCTCAAGTCACTTCTTTGGCTCCCTATCCATTTCCACATCCAATTCAGACTTCTCCTACTGACCTATAAGTGCATTCATTCTGCTGCTCCTCACTACCTTTCCTCTCATCTCTCCCTACACCCCTCCTCTGGATCTCCGCTCTTCTGCAGATCACTTTTGTCTGTGCTGTTCTCTAACACTGCCAACTCCGGACTTCAATCCTTTCACTTTGTTGCTCCTTATGCCTAGGATAAACTACCTGAGTCTGTATATCAGGCTTCATCTCTGACTCTTTTCAAATCTAGACTGAAAACTCACCTCTTCGAGGCTGCTTTTGGATCCTGATCTACTCAGTCTCCTATGTATTTCCTTACCATACCCTAGATGTATTCTTGTCCGCAGCATTATATTGTCTGTCTTAACTAGACTGTAAGCTCTGATGAGCAGGAAGTAGTAGTATTGCATGCAAAGTCTGGCTTCTTACATGTGCTGCATTCACTCTGCAGCTCTCCATTACCTCTCTTATTGCTCCCTAAACCCCTCCTCAAGAACTCTGCTCATGAAGTAAATTCATTCTTGTCTGTGGCCTTCTCCTCCATTGTCAACTGCAGACTCCCTTCCGTCTGGTCACACTTCCGGTTGCCAGCACCCTTTCTGGCACTACTCAAATTCAAACTAAAAGCCCATTTTTTTGAAGCTTATCTTAACTCCTTATTGTCCCATTCATACCCATAGTGTTCTAACTGTTTCCTTTAATAAATGATTCTCCCTAATCTCTTATTTGACCTTTTTGTCAGTTGTGACTAGATAGTCACTGGTTCCACAGAGCTTGCAATCTCGTATGTGTACAGAGCTGCAGTGATAAATGGCGGCAATAATAATAATGACACATTAAAAAATGTCTGCGGGCACCATATCTGAAGCAGAAGGCTCAGTATTAATTTTCAGATATTAGCTGTGTGGGGTAGGGGGAGAATGCATGGCTGACGGTTCACTTAGGGTGCCTATTGTCCTTGACTGGATTCGTTTTATGCATTATTATCAATGCTCAGACTCCAGTGACAACAAAAATCACCCCAAAAAAACCCATCACTGAAAAAGATCTTTCAGTTGCTGATCTTCTCAATCATATAAAATAAAAGTCTGAAGAAAAATACCTCAGATTGTGCCCACTATGGCCCTCATTCTCGAATGCGTGATGCGGGGCTGCATGTCCAGCTGCAAGCCGCCTGTACCCTATTCCCCCACCGACTCTCCTTATACATCCTGTGTATCAGGACAGGGAGATCCGGCGGGGGGTGGGAGGGGTGGGTTCAGGGCAGAAAGCAGACAGGCCAGCCTCACAGTATGTACAGGGCCGATTTAGATCACGGTCCTGTACAGTCTGTCAGGCTTGCTGGGATGTTCTGCTTAAATCACCTAAGAGGTGGTGTAAGCAGCACAGTTTGCCAGATCGGGGCAGGGGAGTCACTCCCGGGGTTGGGTGCGAGGGGTCCCCACCACCCGATCCAGGCTGTGGGAGACCAGCTGTGGGTTGGGCGGCAGGGATTTAGGAGGTCAGAGCTGTGTTAGCAGGTGGAGGGGGCATGCCGGGCCTTCCTCAGACCCAATTGTGGCTCCCGTGGGAATGTTTTGTTCCTGTGGACCAGAACCAGGTCCTAACAGCCCTGTCTTCAACAGGGACGTCCATACGGCCCGGACATCCCACTCCCAGAATGCGGCTCTATTTGTTTATGATTCAATACTTTTAAACCATAGATTGCCCTTACTGTGGCATTCAAACATTTTTAAAGACTGATCTTCTCCACTATACGTTATCCAGCTGACGGTGGCAGGAAGTTTTTTATGGAAGAATTTCAGTACGACCGTTGCAAAGTTACACCCCTGATGCAGTATGCATCGTTGGGTGTTTTAGAAGTAATTTGTGAGATAAGTCACTCTATATCTTAGAAAAATAAGTATAATAAATGGTGATGTTGGGGGGATTTTTTAGATTGGCAGAGATCAGCCCTTAAACCTTTTGAATGCCACGCTAAGGGCAATCCATGGTTTAAAAGTATCGAATCATAAATAAATAATGGGCACAATCTGAGGTCTTTTCCCTCCAACTTATATTTTATATGAATTGAAAAGAAGAATGAGTGAAAGATCTTTTCGCAGTGACTTTTTTTGTTTGGTTAGTTGTATGTATCCCATGGCAGGAATCAGCCTCACTCTTAAACCAGGATATACTGGAGATGATGCCAGTCTTTCAGATTTACTGCTAGTGTGCATTTCAGCATTTGCTTGGTGCCTGACATCCTCCCTAGACAAATTAAGTAGAACACCAGCATTTTGAGAGCAGCGCATTGCTGCCGCCGCCCCTTTCCAAGACCTGCAGTGGCAGCAGTGACAAAACAGCAGTGCTGTGCTTACCCTAAGCCTCTGACGCTGTGTGCTGCTGCTCTGAGCAGCCACTTCCACCCCTCTGATACAGACAAGGCTGCTTAAAGCAGCAGCACAGAGCATCAGAGGCTTTGGGCAAGTGCTGAGTTGCAGTTGTAATGTCATTTCATCACTGCATGTCCCAGAGAGAGGCGGAAGTGGGAGTGGGGATGGGAGAGGGGGGCAGCAGAAATGTGGGTTCACCTAGGGTGTCTCCTAACCTTGCCTTGTCAGTCTAGAGCTCCAAGGAGCTCTTGGAAGTTCTTTTTAATCAGGCTGCTGGTGCTGAACACAACAGAAACAGTTCTGTATTTTTCTGCCATGTTTTCACAGTGAGGGAGGAGTGGCCTAGTGGCTGGGGCAAGTTACCTCAGGCTGGAAGGTCAGGGGTTCAACTCCCACCAGAAGACAGCAACCTTGGGCCAGAAGGACTGGGGTTTCTAGTCCCACAGGTGCTCCTCATGGTCTTGGGCAAGCCACTTAACCCTCCATTGTCCATGTTCCCTGTAAGTATTAGCATATGTGTCTTGCATCCCCCAATTGTGTTGTGTGACCACTTTCATTGAAGGATAAGGGGGTATACAAAACTGTCTAAATAAATATTTCTTAGTCTCTGAGCACATTTTTGATTCTTTACAGTCTTCTCTTTTTCTGCTCGTACCGTTGTACAGAATAGTTGCTTGGTACCAATAGTCACAACCTGGACAACTATCCACAGGGTCACCAGGAGACAACCTTGACTTGACAGCACTTAACAACAACAAACCAGTTCTTCAATAATGCTATAATTGTGGTTTTCTCCTTTAGGGCCTTTTGAGATCACCCTCCCCTCCCACCCCCCCCCCCCCCCCCGAAACACATTGAAAACTTGGTGGGGATGCAACACAAAAAGAAAAGTTATTAGGAAGACATACACATACACACACACACGCGTGCATGCACCCACCCGGACATACCTGTTTAGAAAGTAAGCAAATAAAAAAGAGCCGTTCATACAGATCAGTTGCATTTATCTTGATTCTGGAGGTTTTATGCAAGAAAATGTAAAATCTACTCTGGATCCTTAGTGCAATAATATCTGCCTCCAGGATAACACCTTCCAGTGAAATGCAGTTTGCTTAGGATATGTGCCCAGTTGCCCAGTGATTACAGCTCAGTGGTGCTGTGGGATCCCCTCGTCTGTCCCTAGCCATTTGCACCTGCTTCATAGGAATGTTTCCAGTAAAGACCAGTCAACAGTTTCCCCTTGCATGAATGCCCTAAATTACTTTTCCCACCACAACACTGGCTTCTTGTAATCCACATCTCAAGGGCCAGCATTAGTTTAGTAAGGGATACAGGAATGCAAGGAGACATATAAGGCAGGATGTACACAGCAGGGAGCATTTCAGGAGCTCATTGAAAACCCCCCAGCCCTGTGCAGGTTACTGTCAGGACAACCTTGTTCTGCCCTGCCTCATGTTGCACTGAAGGGCAGCCTAAGGGCCAGAGGTCTTTCTCATCTGGCAATAAAGTAGTGAATCCCAGAATTCTCCTCCACCACAGCCCTGCCGGCCGTAGTCTGCTTTTCTCCCCGCCCAGCGCTCGGGAAATCCCACCCCTCCCTCCTCCCCGAGCCTCTCTCCCTCTAAAAGACACATTGCATTCAGAAGCAAGCTGAACGGTCTTCCAGCGCGTCGCTGCACGCAGGAGCTCCCGAGTTGCGCTTTGAATTCTTTGCAGCTGCATCTGGTGCAGGTACCGGCTGGGCTGTTCCCTTTGACTTTTTAGCTTCTTTCATGCCAGCGTGATACGAGGGAGAGGGGGGCGGTAGCGTCATTCGTCTTGACTTATCCTCACGGCTTTTCCCCCGGGAAGAGCATCATGTCAGAAACTCAAAGCACCCTCCCCCCAACTATGGCTCGCTAGGCGGTTGCCTAGTTCGCCTATTGCTTCCTCCGGCCCGTGCTTGTGCTGTAAATATCCTCGCGCAAGTTCGTGGAATACGCGGAGCGTGATGCGGGACTGCGGAGGGTGCGCCCGCGGTCTGCAGGTTGGCTTTGCGCTGCGCTTCGCCGTCTGATTTCTGGCCGACTGGGTTTGGGCTGCAGCAGTCTGCAGGAGAAAAACATCTAGAAAGGTGAAAAGGTCTGGGGGTGGTGGTGGGGGCGAGTTAAGCAGTTGAGATGAGCCGATGATCTGTATAGTTGGTTCTGGCTGTCGCTATGCTAAGACTGTGTACATCAAAAAGTAGGCAGTGACGAGACTAAAATAAACCACTTTTGTGTGTTGGGTGGGGGAGGATGGGAGAAGGGGGATGTCTGATAATTTGTTTCCTGGTAGGGATTATGTGCATATTTATCTATTGCAGTAGTTTTCTGCTCAGTTTAAAATTTGTTAAAAAAGATATTTAGTTTTCCACTGTAAAAGGCATGTATAATTCATGTAGCAAAAGAAATGGCCACTTGATACACTCAACACCTTCCCTAAGCATCAGATAGATCTTTCAGCTCTATTGGCCTTAAAGTTTACATCGGAGGCTGCTGTGGGAAGGATACGGAGGCACGGTGGGGCTGTGTGGGCAAAGCCTGATTCATCAAGAATTCTTTCTTCCCCAGTCTGCATATGTGAGAAAAAGCCTACTAGCAGACTGGCTTTTCCCAAAAAGCCGAATGAGAGAATAGTCGCCTATCGTGAACTGTCTAATGATAGCAGTCGTGCGATCTGGAAAAAAAAAGATACGCGCGGAAAGCTGGAAACTTGGATCACGCCGCCCGTCCCTGAAGGATCTCATCTTTGGAACTTCGCTCATCCTAAACTACGTGACAGAGATGTTCTAAAGCCATAGCGGGGCAGATTTTTTTTGTTTGTTTCCAGTAAATCATTTGTATTCTTGCCCGAGAAGCAGGGATCTTTATTTACACTGTACTCCAGTGGTTGATGTGGGGATTAATGGAAACGATAAATATGACAGAAAACACTCCGGGAGAAGGTTTGCGTTCTTTAGTGGTGGAGGGAACAGAGTGTTTTCTCAGTAGAGATCAAGGCTGCAAGAAACATTGATTAGTGTGTTTGTCACTGACTCCTTGGCAGGTGCTTTCCAAGGGATGGAGTCGGTGCCGCTTTTCACTTGGTCTTTTGTATTTCATGGCTCAAGGAAGTTGTCTTGTCTTTGACAGCTGAGCTGTGCCCGAGCCTTACGCAGTACCAAGTCTCCCTTGCGCGGTTTCACCTCATTGTAGACGGCAGTCCAAAAGCCTTGAGATATAAAGTTTGAAAAAGCTGCTCAGAAGCCAGTTACCAGCTGTGGGGAACTTCACTGGTTCCCGCTTAGAGGTTGTGATCACCGCTGTTTGGGAATAATTCACCAAGTACTTGACTCGATCCGAGGTTTGTTGTTTATCCTCAGATTTCCTGAGTGCTTATCTCAAACTTTCTGACAACAGCACAGATGATGGATGCCCGGGCTCTGCCCTCGCTGTGTTTCAGATAATGTCCCTCGGCTATTTTGGTGTGAATTCTTATTGCATATATAAATACGACTATATATTTCTCAATCTGTCGCATCTTTAAGGTGCTGGAGGGAGAGTCGTGTTTTACCTTCACGCGATTTGCTCTCCTTATTATATGTTTATTATACGCTGCTGCTAATAATTTGTAGTGACCAGTGAATGTAAGCTTCGGCTTGGAGTTTGGTTTCTCTATAGCTAAACAAAATAAGAGAACGCGGTAAATATTTTTTTTGGATCGTACTTGCTTTCTGAAGTAGGGGGGATGGACACTAATTTGTTTTCAACATGTAAGGTCAGGCACACACATACATAAACGCACAATGTGGTATCATATGGATGAGTGATGACAGACGGACTCTCTCTCTCTCACACAGACACACACACGTCATCTCATATCACATGTGGCTCAATGATCTACTGTAGAAGTCGCTGATAATGTGATTAACTGGAATGGCAGAGCAAAGTGAAGTCATCCTTAAACTCCGGGAGAGGGGTCGCGTCCAGAAAGAATGAAAGCAAAACGAACGAACTGTTCTGTGAGACCGCGATCCGCTCTGTAGTCTCGCAGCTTTCCGCTGCGGTGTTTAGCGCGTTCACAGCCGCATGCCTGCGGAACCGAGCATTTCCTACTATGGCACTAGTGCAGATACAACATGCAAAGCGCACCGTAGTGTGCATCCAGCCCTTATCGCCTTTAATGTGGCGAGGTTTCCCATTCTGAGGGATGGTGAAAGGGTTCTTTGTGCCATCAGCATTGGCATTTCTGTTTGAGGTTTGTACCAGCAAACCAAACGTGAGCTCTTAAATGCAATCACTTTTAATGCTTCGTAAAATTCGAGTTTGTTTGTTTTTAAATGGAAAGTCTCCTTGCCATTGGACTCTGCCTCAGATGATCGCTATTATGCTCCTTAGATCTTATATATGGTGCTTCGCTAGCCGCCTTTTTGCGGTATTACTAACGCCTCCAGCCATCCGAGCTCTGCTAACTGCTGCAAACGCAGACTTCTGCGCGAATCTCTCCCAGACGTTCTTCTCCCTATAAACGCCTCTGCCCTTCCACTTGTGCGCTCTCCTGAAAGCTAAGCTGCGTGCTCCATAGTTAGCGAACATCCAGCCAGAATCGGGACCGATTTGGAAGGGTAGATGAGACCAAAAGATAAAACCAATCCACAACTGGCAGGCGGATGGAGTTAGTTAACACTCCCCTCCCCCGTGGAAGGCATAGGAAAAGAAGCAGCCACTGCGGTACCTGTTTTAGAGAAGGAATATGCAGGCGGACAGTCACTGCAACAGAAACAGAAATCCGTACTTTTATTTGTTCTTGGAATTTGTATGTACCTATCGCCTTATTCCCCCCCCCCCCAAAAAAAAAAAATAAAAAACAAACTTGTGCATTTTTAAGTCTTTGCATGCATACAATGCATACATAAAAGAATGAGCAGGTTAAACGGACATGGCAAAGTGCCTGAAATTTGTAAAGTTCTTTTTAAACAACCATCCACATCCCTGCCTGATAGAACCTTCTAGTCTTGCCATTGCTACCCCAGGCTCTCTATAACTTACCACACTTTGAGGCATTAGGATTCCAGGGGAGGGAGGTTTGCACTCTGACCATTTTAAAACCAAATATCCGAATGCCAGGTGTGTAATAATACCTTGATTCAACCTAGCAACCACTCCTTATAAAGGAAAAAAACCGTTGAGAACCGTCAAAAATTTGGACTGATGATGAAAGCGGGGAGAGCATGAAGTTATATGAATTTGCTCTGCTGATCACTTTTTATGTTCCTCAAAATGTTTTTTTTCCTTTATAAGGAGTGGTTGCTAGGCTGACCATTTTATCAGCACTGTTATTTTCTCAACATAGTAACATAGTAAGTGATGGCAGAAAAACATATTTTTGTATGTGTGATGCTACTATTTTAGGGACTTCCAAGGGTAGCAAGTTCGAATATATGTATTTATTCATTTGGATTTATTACTTTCTGGGACCTTTTAAGGGGTATGTTTACTAAGCAGCAGTAGCGGCTTCCATGTGATATCAGAGCTACAGCCCCAGGTTTGGAGGAGTAGCCTAGTGGTTAAAGCAACTGCCTAGTATCTAGAAGCTCAACAGTTCAATTCCCACTGGCACTCTTTGTGACTTTGGGCAAGTCACTTTACCCTCCATTGACTCTGAAGAAAAGGCTGGCAATCTACTTCTGGTGATACATTGCCAAGAAAACCCAGAGGTAGCTGGGTCACTAGAAGTCAACACTGACTTGATGGCACTAAAAAAAAAATATTCATTGTGGATTTCATGAAAGGCTTCCAGCTGTGGGGTCACCAGCAGGGAGGGGGCGTAACCAAGAATTGGCCTGGGTGAGCCATAGCCCCCCTCCACTTTGGTGTCAGGCCCACCCAGTCAGTGGCAGTAGAACAATGTGATGAGAGAACAGGAGGCGGTGTCAGAATTTTGTACTGCCTTGTGTCCACCCATATTAATCCCAGGCCTAACCAGAAAAGTGGCCCTAGCTACAGCACTGACCACCAGGGCAGATTTAGGAAGCTGTCTGATGAGTGACTTGCTAATTTTCTGCTATCTTGTTAACAAAAATGCAAACAAAAAAATTAACTTTTGAAGAACAATGAAATAGGGCCAGGAGCATGGCTGTTTCCACATCGAAGATGCTTTTGCTCTTGGTAATGCAAACAGAAGATGCTTTCACACTGATTAGCATGGGAGGAGGCACGCAGGGCTGTTGGGCACAGAGAAAGAGAGAGTGCTGATGACACAAATCGTTTTGGTGCAGAAGTTGATTGAGAAAAGGCTGCTGCCTGCCAAGCTAAGAAATATCGCAAGAGAGTACCACTTTCCTCTTTCAGAGCTCCCTGTCACCAGTGAGATTGCTTCCCCTCCCCCTCGCGCCCCCCCCCCCACCCCTCCGTCTAGTTTTCTTTTTCTATCTCTCTCTCTCCTTGCGGAATATATGGGACAGAGTGTTGGGAAATTAAGACTGAAGCATTATAATCTCAGCAGGGCTGGTTCAAGGGTTTTAGGCGACACTTCAACCTTGCGCCCCCTCCCAATTAGCTTTTAGACCTCCCCCGAGATTTTGTTTCTTAAACTCATTTGCAATCTTCTCAATAAGGGAACAATTCTATGTAAATGTATATCTGGATATTGCTGTTTTAAATATTAGACTTTGTTTTAAAATTTGTATACATAATGAGGGAGATTTCAAAAAGCCACTTACAAGGGTAAATGGACTATTTGCATATTTCCCCTACTTCCTGTAGGTAAAAGTACACACTGATGACTCCGAATTTGTGTGGCTGCCAAGATCCATTTCTTTCGCCTTTGACTGCTGCTCCTCTTTGCTGACCCCTCCCCCCCCAATCAGGGCCGGCCCGTCCATTGAGCGAGAATGTTTTTTGCACAGGGCCCCGCGTTTCAGGGGGCCCCGCGCAAAAAACATTCTGATCCTAAAGTTAAATTTAAAAAAAAAAAAAAAAAGCTGTCTTCTTCCGCTGCCGGGGGTCGCCGCGGCAGCATCGAGTGTGCCGCGGGGCCCCCCCTGCCCAGCAGAACCTGCCCTCCCCTTTATCACCTCTGTCTCTCGTTGTAGCTTCAGTCACACGCGCCGGCTCTCAGAGCGCGAGAGGAGAGTTTCTCCCTCGCTGCTCTGTTAAGCCCGCGGGGGCTGATGGGAAGTTCCCATCAGCCCCCGCGGGCTTATCAGAGCCGCGAAAGGGAAACTGGTCCTTTCGCGCTCTGAAAGCCGGCGCGTTTGACTGAAGCTACAATCAGAGACAGAGGTGATAAAGGGGAGGGCAGGTTCTGCTGGGCAGGGGGGGCCCCGCGGCACACTCGATGCTGCCGCGGCGGCCCCGGCAGCCGGAGAAGACAGCTTTAAAAAAAAAATTTCCCGGGCTATGGTGGGGGTTAGAAGTGGTGATGGGCTATGGGGGGGCTATGGGGGGGGGTTAGAAGTGGTGATGGGCTATGGGGGGGGGTTAGGAGTGGTGATGGGCTATGGGGGGGTTAGAAGTGATGGGCTATGGGGGGGTTAGAAGTGGTGATGGGCAATGGGGGGGGGGTTGGAAGTGGTGATGGGCTATGGGGGGGTTAGAAGTGGTGATGGGCTATGGGGGGGCTATGGGGAGTTAGGAGTGGTGATGGGCTATGGGGGGCTATGGGGGGGTTAGGAGTGGTGATGGGCTATGGGGGGTGGTTAGGAGTGGTGATGGGCTATGGGGGAGCTAAGTCTGTATATGGGCTGATGGGATTAGGACTGGCAGTGGGCTATGGGGGGCTAGGACTGGTAATGGGTTGGGGGGGTTGCTAGGACTGGAAATGGGCTGGGGGGATTAAGACTGGAGGTGGGCTGATGGGGTTAGGACGTAATGGGCTGTGGGCTGTTGGGGGGGTTAGGACTGGTAATGGGCTATGGGGGGGCTAGGACTGGGAATGGGCTGATGGGGGGGTTAACACTGGAGGTGGGCTGATGGGGTTAGTACTGGTAATGGGCTGTGGGCTGATGGGGGGTTAGGACTGGTAATGGGCTATGGGGGGGGTTAGGACTGATAATGGGCTGTGGGGGGCTAGGACAGGAAATGGGCTGATGGGGAGGGGTTAGGACTTGAGGTGGGCTGATGGGGTTAGGACTGGTAAATGGGCTGTGGGCTGTTGGGGGAGGGTTAGAACTGATAATGGGCTATGGGGAGGTTAAGACTGGTAATGGGCTGTTGCTGATGGGGGCTGTCTGGTAATGGGCTATGGGGGGGATAGGACTGATAATGGGCTATGGGGGGGGCTAGGACAAGAAATGGGCTGATGGGGAGGGGTTAGGACTTGAGGTGGGCTGATAGGGTTAGGACTGGTAATGGGCTGTGGGCTGATGGGGGGGTTAGGACTGGCAATGGGCTATGGGGGGCTGACTGGAAATGGGTTGATGGGGTTAGGACTGGAAGTGGGCTGATGGTGGGTTAGGACTGGAAGTGGGTTGATGGGGGGGGCTAGGACTGGTATTGGGTTGGGGGGTTGCTAGGACTGGAAATGGGCTGATGGGGGGCTAGGACTGGAAATGGGCTGATGCAGGGACTAGAAGGGAATGGATGCTGGGTGAGGCTGGAACTAGAAGGGAGCTGATGTTGGGGGAGGATTAGAATGGGATGGGGCTGGGAGAGTAAAATGGAGAGGGGAAAAATATTTTGTGTGGGAGGGATAAAAAAATCTACAATTAGCCGGGTATTGGGAGAGTAAGTGGGGATTGAGGATGGAGGGGTAAAATTTGAGTGGATGAAATAGGAATGAGGAAAGAGCAAAAGGAGAAAGATTAGTATGTTAAAGCAGATGTAGAGAGAGAGAATGGAAAAAAAAACTAGAAGAGAGAAGAAAGGACAAATGGACAGCAGATGATGGAGAGTTAGCAGAAAACATGAAGAAACCAGAAGAAAGTGTCTGGAGCAATTGCAACTGAAAAAAAATGCACAAAAGGTAAAAAGATCTCTCTTTATTTTGAATTTATTAACTGGAATATGAAAGCTCTGGGAAATGTGCATCATTAACGTCTGCGCTTTGTTTGGTACAAGTGGAAATTAATTTATAGTTTTATTTCTACAGTGTTGTTGTACATTCCAAGTTTGGCTTTTGGGGTTCCCAGTTTAATTATTACCTTCCTGTTTCTAAATTGTGATTCCTTGTTTGGTGATGGTCTATGTTCTGCATGTGTAACTGAGCTGAGGTATTCTGTTTATGTAATTCCTATTTGACATTGCCACTTGTTTTCTTTCCCCAGTAGGTCATGTATTGTTGTACTCTGAAATGTATTGGTTTAATATTTGCAGTGTTGCTTTTTGATAGGTAGGGTATGGTGCTTTGTGAGTCCTGGTAGTGCTGTTAGGATACGGCGGGTTTGCTATGGGTTCTAAATGGGCAGTGTTTGTAGAAGTTCCTAATGTGCCTGGCGGTTGGCACTGCATTATACTGTAGTCTGGGCAGTGTTTGTAGTAGTTCCTAATGTGCCTGGGCAGTGTTTGTAGTAGTTCCTAATGTGCCTGGCGGTTGGCACTGGATTATAGTCTGTCTTTATCCATACACTCATTAAGAGACATGTTTACTAAAAGTTAGTGTATGTTAGCATTATGCAAATATTTATGCAAATAAGGCCACTTATGCAAATGAGGCCCCGCACCGAGTCTCCGCACATGGCCCCGCACCCCCCTTGGGCCGCCCCTGCCCCCAATCAAGAGGTTGCTGCTCTAGGCAACCATCTAGTTGGCTTGGTCATTGCATCAGTCCCGAATCTCAGGATGGTGTAGAAACTGCAGACCAAAATACATGATATTAGCTTGAGAGGATAGGCTCAGGAGTATTACTAAGAAATATTTCTTCACAAAACGGGTGGCAGATGCGTGGGAAAGACAACCCCCCCCAGGTGAAAGTAGCAAGAAGCCAAAACACAAACAGAATTCAGGAAAGTACAGATAGGGCAGTTGCTGGATAAAATGGTGCCCCAGGTAGGTGTTACTCTCAAGCGTCGCCTGGTCTTCTCTTTCAGATTTGCTTGCATGCAGACTGACTCAAAAGGGTAGCATGCTATCTCCCCAGCCACTGGTGGTCACCCTTCCTGTCCATCCTTTGTGGCAGTTCTGAGTGCAGATTATCCTTGGCTGCAAAGACGTGAAGTGAAGACTAGAAATCAAATCTAGCCTGTGTTGTGGCACTGCCAGAGGAAAGAACTAGGCAGGGTAGATGAGTCTTTTGCGGTCCTTGGCTCTCGTCCTGCTCTATGGTTCTGTGCAGCCATGATGATGTTTAAAATCCCACCGCTACTCCTGTAAGTGAGTCACTCACTGACCCTGGCAGAAAGTCAGAGCTGGATGACTCTGAGCACAGTTTTATAAGACAACGAAAAAGGACCAGAATGGGCAATGATTGGGAAATACTGTGAAGAAAATAGACATCATTATAAGAGAATACGTTTTATATGCTAAAGGGAGGAAAGAAAACACCTTTCTAGCACCAAATAGGGTTTCCCCCAAGTCTACCTTGTTAATGGTTTGTTGACATTTCCTCCAGGAATTTATTCAAACCTTTTTTTTTTAAACCCAGCTATTCTAGCTGTTATTTTTACCACATTCTTTGACAACAAATTCCAGAGCTTAATTGTGTGTTGAGTGAACCAATATTGTCTTTGATTTGTTTTAGATGTGCTACTTAGCAACTTTATAGAATGTACCCTACTCCTTGTGTAACTAAAAACACAACCAACTGATTCATGTTTACCCATTCCACTCCATTCATGTTTCTAATAGATCTCTATCTTATCTCCCCTCAGCCTTTCTTCTCCAAGCTGAAGAGCCCTAACCTCCTTTAGCTTTTCCTCATAGGAAAGTCCTTCCATCCCCTCTATCATTTATGTCAAACTTTTCTATACCTTTTCTGCTTCTGTTATATCTTTTTGAGATGCAGAGGCCAGAATTGCACACAGTCCTCGAGGCGCATGTGCACCATGGAGTGATACAGAGGCACCTAACATTTTGTTAGCTGTTTTGGCTGCCGCTGCACGCTAGGCAGAAGATTTCAATGTATTGTCCACGATGACTTCCAGATCCTTTTCCTGTGTGATGATTCCTAATGTGGAACCCAGCACTATGAAGCTATAGTTTGGGTTATTCTGTATGCATCATTTGTCACTTGGCCACATTACATTTCATTTGCCTTCTGGATTCCCAGTCTTGCAAGGGCCCCCCCCTCAAGATTCCCTATAATCAGATTGTTCAAAGCTGTTAGATCACAATTTTGTGTGGTCTTTAAATTAAATCACCTCACATGGGGGGGGCTTTTTATTAAAGTGTACTGTGCAGTTAATGCCTCGTTCAGCACAGAGTAACTCTTCGGCTTGGGTCCACGGCAACTGTTATCATGCTGGCATGACTGTTACCGTGTGCTAATTGCCATGATGGGGCAGGGACTGGGTGGGTTAGGGCAGGAGTGTGGGTCAATGGTGCCATTAGTGCAGGTGCCTTGTTGCCTTCTCAGTGGGTGATGGTTAGGGCACCCATGGTAACTGCACAGGAGCCCAATGGGTGTTAGAGGAAATATCCCCGTGGTAATTGCTGGGAATATGATAGTCATGCCCCCTGCAGTTACTGCGCTGGCTTTGCACGTCCGTTAATCTTTGCGCTAAATACATGGTACGTGCAGAACCTTGCTGCACTTTAGTAATGGGGCCCCTTCGTTTCTTTTTCTAGATAACTTGTAAATGTATTTAAAAATCACTGGTCCCAGTACAGATCCTTGGGGTCTCCAGTGATATTTAGATTTTTCCATTAAGAAGATTGACCATTTAGCCTTGGTCTATATTTTGCCTCTTTTAACAAGTTTCCAATTCAATAGGACACTGTTGCTTATCTGATAAATTTTTAATTTCTTCAGGGGTCTTTATCAGATATCTCCTGAAAATACAGAGATGCTACTGTGCAGTATATAAGCCTGCTCATCCCTATCCACATATTACTTAAGATACGCCATACTGTTTCAGACCAAGGTCCATCAAGCCCAGTATCCTGTTTCCAACAGTGGCCAATCCAAGTCACAAGTACCTGGCTGCTTTCCAAACAGGCACACAGGTTCCACAATGCTCATCCCAGGGCAAGCAGTGGATTTCCTGAGTCCTTTTTATTAATGGTTTATGGACATTTCCTCCAGGAACTTGTCCAAACCTTTTTTTAAACCCAGCTACACTAACAACTACACTAACTACATCCTCCGGTTTACTCAAGTGTAATCCAGAGTTTGATTACACTTAAGTAAAAAAAAAATATTTTCTCTTATTATTAGTCTTAAATGGGTTGCATTGTAGCTTCATTGTATGTCCTCTAGTCTTTCTACTTTTTAATGGTGTAAACAACTGATCTACGTTTACCCGTTCACTCCATTCATTAAGTTATCATATCCCCCCTCAGCCGTCGCTTTTCCAAATTAAAGAGCCCCAACCTTTTAAGCATCTCATCATAGGGATATCCTTCCATTCTCTTTACCATTTTTTTGCTCTTCTTTGTACCTTTTCTAATACAGCTATATCCTTTTAAAGATACGGCAACCAGAATTGCACACAATATTCAAGATGTGGTCGCACCATGGAATGATACAGAGGCACTATAATATCCTGTTTTCTTCTCCATTCCTTTTCTTGTGATTCAGAGCATTTTATTTGCTTCTTGGCTGCCATTGCACACTGGGCAGAAGGTTTCAACGTATTATCTACAATGATGCCCAAATCTTTTTCCTGGGTGGTGGTTCCTAATGTGAAACCTTGCATCATGTAACTATAGTTTGGGTTGCTCTTTCCTAGGTGCATAATTTTGCACTTGTCCACATTAAATTTCATCTGCCATTTGGACATCGAGTCTTCCAATTTTTCAAGGTCCTCTTGCAGTTTGTCACAGTCCTCTTTCATTTTAACAACTTTGAATAATTTTGTGTCATCTGCAAATTTCATCACCTCGCTCGTTATTCCTATTTCCAGGTCATCTATGAATATGTTAAAAAGCAGCGGGCCCAGCACAGATCCCTGGGGTACTCCACTATTTATCTTTCACCATTGAGAAAATTGGTCATTTAGCCCTACTCTCTGCTTTCTGTCTTTTAACCAGTTCCTGATCCATAATACTACACTGCCTCCAATCCCATACATTTTTAATTGCACCAAAAGCCTCTCATGAAGGACCTTATCAAAGGCCTTCTGAAAATCCAGATACACTATATCAACCTGCTCATCTTTGTCTACCTGTTTATTCATGCCTTCAAAAGAATTAACAGATTAGTAAGATAAGACTTTCCTTGGCTAAATCCATGTTGGCTTTCTCCCATTAAACCATGGCTATCTACATGTTCAGTAATTTTATTCCTTATAAAGGTTTCTACCATTTTCCTGGTACAGATGTCAGGATCACTGGTCTGTAGTTTCCAGATCACCCCTGGAACCATTTTTAAAAATTGGAGTTACATTGGCCACCAGGTCTGCAATCTCATATTTCAGTTCTTTCAACACCCTTGGATGTATACCATCCAGTCCAGGTGATTTGCTACTCTTCAGTTTATCAAACAGTTGTAATGCATCCTCCTGTTTTTTTGATATTTCTTTCAATTCTTCTGCTGCATCACCTTTTATATACCGTTTTAGGCATAGGCAGTTTCCCTGCATCTTCTTCAGTAAAGATCAAAGCAAATAATTCATTCAGTCCCTCTGCTGTGGCCTTGTCCTCCCTAAATGCCCAATGGTCCAATTGACTCTTTTATGGTATTTTTGCTATGAATGTACTTGAAAAATATTTTTTTATTATGCATTTTTTCTTCCACAGCAAGCTTCTTTTCAAATTCTCTCTTTGCTGCCTTATCAGTGCCTTACATCTAACTTGTCAATGCTTATGTTGTTTCCAGTGTTCATCATTAGGCTCCTTTTTCCATTTCCTGAAGGATGCTATTTTGGCAACAATAGTTTCTCTGACCTCACCTTTAAGCCATGCTGGCAGTATTTTGGCCTTCCTTCCACTTTTCTTAAAGTGTGGAATACATCTAGTCTGGGCTTCCAAAATAGGACTTTTAAAAAGCAGCCATGCTTGATGTAAATCTTTAACCTTTGCAGCTGCTCCTTTTAGTTTTTTTCTTAATAATTTTCCTCATTTTATCAAAGTCTCCCTTTTGAACAATAAAAGGTAGTACTGTGGATTTCCTTGCCATCTTTCTTTCATTTATTAAATCTAATGCAATCATACTATGATCACTATTGCCAAGTGGTCCCAAAACCCTTATCTCTTGCACCAGTTTTTGTGTTCCTCTAAGGTCTAGGTCCTGAATAGCTTCCCCTCTTGTTTGTTCATGTTCATTGTTCTTGTTTGTCTCTCTAGCATGTCCTGCTCTGATATTGACCCAATCGATACCGGAGTAATTTAAATCACCCATTATTACTGTGTTGTAACTTTTCTCAGCTTCCCTGATTTTTCTTTTAGCATATCATCCATCTGTTCATTCTGGTCAGGTGGTCGATAGTACACCCCCACTGCTGTTGCCTTACGCTGTAGAATCTTTATGGATAGAAGTTTAATGTAAAAAGTGGATTTTGTTTCCTGCAAAACTATAATCCTATGTGACTCAATGCTCTCTCTAACATAGAACGCAACCCCTCCACCAATTTGATGTACTTTATATCTTTGCAATATAGTTTGTACACAGGTTTCGGTGTCCCATTGGTTGTCCTCCTTCCAACAGGTCTCTGAGATGCCAATCATATCTAATGCCAATCATATCTTTCATATTCTAGCTCTCCCATCTTATTTTTTAGACTTACATCCTCTAAAATGCCTGTATGAAATTGCTATATTTTATTAATATTAACCTGGTTGTCAGTTGATAGGTGTAATTTGGAGTCTTTTGGCTCTGTAATGAAGGACATCTGGGTTACTTTTATCTTCACTGGGAGCTCTCTATTGGGATGCCCTAAGTTCCTGTTTTGCTAGTATCCTTCATGGATACATCCTTCTGAACCATGTGCTCCTGGGCGACTGTAGGTTTTGCCTTGCAATCTAGTTTAAAAGCTGCTCTATCTCGTTTTTAAAGTTAATGCCAGCAGCCTGGTTCCATCCCAGTTAAGGTAGACCCTAATCCTTCAGAAGAACACTTCTCTTCAACAGAATGTTGCCCAGTTCCTAAATCCAAAACTCTTCTTTGCACCATCGTCTCATCCATGCATTGATACTCCCGAGCTCTGCCTGCCTTTTGGGTCCTGCGCATGGAATGGGAAGCATTTCAGAGAATGCTACCCTGGACGTTCTGGATTTCAACTTCCTACCTAAAAGCTTAAATTTGGCCTCCAGAACCTCCCTCCCACACTTTCCTATGTCATTGTTGCCAACATGTACCAAGACAGCAGACTATCTAAAAACAGCACTATCTAACACCTTGTCTAGGTGGTGCATAAAGTCTGCCACCTTTTCACCAGCCAGGCGGTCCTCATGTCCATCAGCCAGCCAGCTATCTATACATTAATGATGAAATCGCCAACTATAACAGCTATCCTAACCCTTCCCTCATGGGCACATGGTCCTGAAGAAACCTCACCGGTGTGAAATGGTTTTACATCTCCTGGTGGACAGGTCCTAGCTATGATATCATTTCCTGCTACCCTAAGGTGATGCTCTCCTTTTACATGACTTCTCTCCTCCTTGGAGACTGAGAGACTGCCAGATTGGAGGTGGGACTTCAATACTACGTCTCTATAGGTCTTGTCTATGTACCTCTGTCTTCCTTATGTCCTCCAAGTCTACTACTCTAGCCTCCAGAGATTGGACTCATTCCCTAAGGGCAAAGAGCTCATTGCATCTAGTGCACATGTAAGACCCCTCACCAATTGGGAGAAAATCATACATGTGACACTTAATTAATTAACCCCTTCTAAGAAACCGAAACAGATTGACAAGGCAGCTTGAATGGTTTCATCTCTAGATTGGACAGGCATCAAAATCTTGTACTTGCTTGAATATCCAACCTCTTTCAAGCATTCATACAATACTTGGAACCTCTTTAATTGGGTCAAATCTCAAAGACCATTTTGTTAAAACAATTTTTGACATGCTTGCAGGCTTTTTCTGGAATAGTTCAAATTAAGCATGGGCATGCCTGGGGTAAGCCACTGGAGTTTAGTATGCTATATTGTCTGTTTTATAACTCACTTGTCTGGTCAAGCTTTTATATAAAGACTGAGGTCATGTTTGTGTATATGCTGCCAGCCTACAGCATTTATCAGATAGTCATGGAATTCCTCTGTCGTGTCACTGTTTCCTGCCTCATGTTCATACTACGATAAAAAAGTAGGTGGGCACGTCACCAGCATGCCCAGTTCAGACCTGCTTGAAAAACAACATAAGATATGCCATACTGGGTCAGACCAAGGTCCATCAAGCCCAGTATCCTGTTTCCAACACTTCCATCAAGCCCAGTATCCTGTTTCCAACACTGGCCAATCTAGGTCATAAGTACCTAGCAGTCTCCATAAAAGACACAGGTTCCATAATGCTTGTATTGAGTCAAGAAGTGATATCCTGGGTCCCTTTTCATAATGGTTTATGGACCTTTCCTCCAGGAACTTGTTCAAACTTTTTTTAAACCCAGCTATACTAACAGCTTTTACTACATCCTCCGGTAACAAATTCCAGGGTTTGATTACACGTTGAGTGAAAAAATATTTTCTCTTATTAGTCTTAAATAGGTTACCCTGTAGCTTCATTGCATGTCCCCTAGTCTTTTTATATTCTGATGACGTAAACAATCGATCTACGCTTACCCGTTCCACTCCATTCATTAATTTATAGACCTCTATCATATCTTCCCTCAGCCATCTCTTTTCCAGGTTGAAGAGCCCTAACCTTTTTAGCCTCTCTTCATAGGGGTATCCTTCTATCCTGTTTACCATTTTGGTGGTTCTTCTCTGTACCTTTTCTAATAAAGCTATATCCTTTTTAAGATACGGTGACCAGAAATGCACACAATATTCAAGGTGCGGTCGCACCATGGAACGATACAGAGGCATTATAATATCCTTTCTTTTATTTTCCATTCCTTTCCTTATGATACCTAGCATTCTATTTTCTCTCTTTGCTGCCGCTGCACACTGGGCAGAGGGTTTTAACATGTTATCCACGATGACGCCTAAATCTTTTTTCTGGGTTGTGGTTCCCAATGTGGAACCTTGCATTGTTTAACCATAGTGTGGTTTGTTCTTTCCTAGGTGCATAACTTTGCACTTGTCCACATTAAATTTCATCTGCCATTTGGATGCCCAATCTTCCAATTTATCAAGATCCTCTTGCAATTTTCCACAATCCTCTTGGGTTTTAACAACTTTAAATAGTTTTGTGTCAACTGCATATTTGATAATCTCATTTGTTATTCCCTTTTCCAGGTCATTTATGAATATGTTGAAAAGCAGCAGACCCAGCACAGATCCCTGCAGTACTCCACTATTCACCTTTTTCCATTGGGAAAATTGTCCATTTAGCCCTACCCTCTGCTTTCTATCTTTCAACGAGTTCCTGATCCACAATAGTACACTGCCTCCTATCCCATGACATTTTAATTTTGCCAAAAGTCTCTCAGGAGGGACCTTGTCAAAGGCTTTCTGAAAGTCCGGATACACTATATCAACCGACTCACCTTTGCCTACCTGTTTATTCACACCTTCAAAAAAACATAACAGATTAGTAAGACAAGATCTTCCTTGTCTAAAGCCATGTTGCCTGTTTCCCATTAAGCCATGACTATCTACATGATGAATAATTGTGTTCTTTATGATGGTTTCTGCCATTTTTCCAGGTACTGATGTCAGGCTCACCGGTCTGTAGTTTCCCGGATCACCCTTGGAACCCTTTTTAGAAATTGGTGTTACATTGGCAATCCTCCAATCTTCAGGTATTACAGATTATTTTAATGATAGTTCACAGATTACTAATAGTAGGTCTGTAATCTCATATTTCAGTTCTTTCAACACCCTTGAATATATACCATCCGGTCCAGGTGATTTGCTACTCTTCAGTTTATCAAATAGTTGTAATACATCTTTCACGTGTATCGATATGTCTTTCAGTTCTTCCACAGTATCACATTTAAATACCACTTCAGTCATGGGTAACATCCCTACATCTTCCTCAGTAAAGACCAAAGCAAAGAAATCATTCCGTCTCTACGCTATAGCCTTATCCCCTCTTACTGCCCCTTTTACCCCTCTATCATCTAATGGTCCAACTAACTCTTTCACAGGTTTTTTGCTACAAATGTACTTGAAAAAGTCTTTATTACGCATTTTTGCTTCCATAGCTTCTTCTCAAATTCTCTCTTTGGGGTTTTTTTCCATTTCCTGAAAGATGCTCTTTTGGCAACAACAGCCTCTCTGACCTTTAAATCATGCTGGCAGTTTTTTGGACTTCCTCCACTTTTTTTAAAGTGTGGAATACAGTTGGTCAAGGCTTCCAAGATAGTATTTTTAAACAACACCCAAGCTTGATGTGAGTCTTTGACCTTTGCAACTGCTCCTTTTAGTTTTTTCTTAACTATTTTCCTCATTTTATCACAGTCTCCCTTTTGAAAGGTAGAAGGTAGAACTGTCGATTTCCTTACCATCCCTCCTCCGTTAAATAAATCAAACGTGATCATTCTATGATCACTATTGCCAAGTGGCCCCAACACCCTTATCTCTTGCACTAGATCTGGTGTTCCACTAAGGACTAAGTCCAAAATGGCTTCCCCTCTGGTCGGTTCATGAACCAGTTGCTCCAAGAAGCAGTCATTTATTTCATCTAGAAACTTTATCTCCCTAGCATGTCCTGCCGTAACACTGACACAGTCAGTGCCGGGGTAATTGAAATCACCCATTATTATTACTGTTCTGTAACTTTTGTTAGCTTCCCTGATTTCTTTGATCATTTTATCATCCATTTGTTCATGCTGGCCAAGCGGTCGATAGTACAACCCCACTGCCATCAACTTCCCCTTTTTACATGGAATTTCAATCCATAGAGATTCTACAGTGAATTTTATTTCCAGCAAAACTTTAATCCTTTGTGACTCAATGCCCTCTCTAACATAGAGCACAACCCCTCCACCAATTTGATCAGCTCTATCATTACGATATAGTTTGCACCCAGGTATCACAGTGCCCACTGGTTGTCCTCCTTCCACCATGTCTCTGAGATACCAATCATATCTAACTTCTCATTTAGTGCTATATATTCTAACTCTCCTATCTTATTTTTTAGACTTCTAGCATTTGCATGCAAGCATTTTAGAGACTGTATTTTATTCATATTAATCTGGCTATCGTCAGGCAGGGGCAATTTGGAATCTTTAAGCTCTGTCTGCTGTGTACTCAAGGGCATTTGGGCTACCTTTTGTCTTTATTGGAACCTCTCTGCTGATGTGCCCTAACTTCATTTTTTTGGTAGTATCCTTCAAGGATACATTGTTTCGAACCATGCGCTCTTGGGCAACTGTCGGCTCTCCCCTATTATCTAGTTTAAAAACTGCTCTCTCTCCTTTTTAAAGGTTAATGCCAGCAGCCTAGTTCTATCCCGGTTAAGGTGAAGCCCATCCCTTCGGAACAGCCCCTCCTTTCCCCAGAATGTTCCCCAGTTCCTAACAAATCCAAAACCCTCATCTCTGCACTATTGTCTCATCCACGCATTGAGTCTCTGGAGCTCTGCCTGCCTTTTGGGTCCTGCGCGTGGAACGGGAAGCATTTCGGAGAACTCTACCCTGGAAGTTCTGGATTTCAACTTCCTAACTAAAAGCCTAAATTTAGCCTCCATAACCTCCCTACCACATTTTCCTATGTCATTGGTACCGACAAGGCAGCAGACTCCTCCCCAGCACTATCTAAGACCTGTTTAGGTAAGATTGCTATTTGTGCCTTGGCTATGTCGTGTTAAAAATAGATGGTACCATGGCTGTCTCTTGGTCTCATTCCTTAGCCTTTCTTTATCCATGTGCTTGGCACAATATAGTCTGCAGGGCACTGTGGATAATAATAGTCCAAGTGTGCTGATATACAAAGCATATTATTCCACGACATAGAAAGGAATGTTGTTATTTAGTTTGAATTGTTTGAGTGTTGTCAGTGCCAGCTCAAAACCTCAGATTTTTTTAAGTCATCCATTTAGAAGAAAATATCAATTGTAAGCTCACACACCAAAACAGTCTAGATCAGGGAGTCAAATATACCACCTATATGCTTTTTCTGGCTAACTGAGACCTTTTGTCGCTGCCTCCTCTCTAATCCCAATCCAGTCTCATGTCCCAGTCCTCCCCTGTAGACACAGGCAGTGATGGAGCCTGGCAGCTACAACACAGTTACTTACCTGTAACAGGTGATCTCTGGGAACAGCAGGAATAACTATTCACATATGGGTATCGTCTGTACCAACGGAGCCTGCACGGGAACGCTCCCCAGCGTCCAATCAGAAAGCCTTTGGGAGCATCCCACAGCGCCTGCGTGCTGCCTTCCTGCCTTTCCCAACTGTCTCTCCTCAGTTGAGTTTTAAAGCTGAGACAAAGAGAGAGAGAGAGAGAGGGAAAGGAAAGATAGATAGAGAGATACAACTCCTAGGGGAGGTGGGTGGGTTGTGAAAACTTATTCCTGCTGTTCCCAGAGATCACCTGTTACAGGTAAGTAACTGTGCTATCTCCAGGAACAAGCAGGAATGAGTCTTCACATATGGGGACTCCCTAGCTTTAGATGCCAGGGAGAGACCCCAGAAGTTGTGTGTCCCTGGGACAGGGCTCCACTTCCCCCCATGGATCTCTGGCATCCCATCAGGGATGGTGGGTAGGAGTTGATTAAGTATGGAACAGGTGTTTGAGAACAGCCTGACCAAACAAGGCATCCCGGCGGGAGTCCTTGTCCACGCAGTAATGGGCCGTGAAGGTATGAACCGAGGCCCAAGTGGCTGCTCGACAGATGTCGTCAATAGACACAGAGTTCAGATGAGCCATTGAGGCTGCCATGGCTCTCACATTGTGAGCTGTGACATGGCCCTCCAGAGAAAGGTTCTTACTCTGATAGGCGAAAGAAATACACTGGGCAATCCAGTTAGATAGTGTTCTCTTGGAGACTGGTAGTCCCAAATGAGAAGGATCAAAGGCAACAAAGAGCTGAGAGGACTTTCTATGTTGCTGTGTCCTCTGTAAGTAAAAAGCCAGAGCTCTTTTACAGTCCAGGGTATGAAGATTCCTCTCTGCACTTGATGCATGAGGTCCTGGAAAAAAGACAGGTAGTTAGACCTCCTGGTTGAGGTGAAAAGGCGAGACCACCTTAGGCATAAAGTGTGGATGAGTCCTAAGGACTACCTTGTCATGATGGAACCTTGTATAAGGTGGATTAGCTACGAGTGCTTGCAATTCATTAATACGACGTGCTGATGTGATTGCAATGAGAAAGATAACTTTCCAAGAAAGGTATTTCAAGGAGGTGGTAGCCAAAGGTTGAAAAGGCGGCTTCATAAGCTGACCAAGAACCAGGTTCAAGTCCCATGCCACCGGAGGTGGTCTAATGGGAGGCTTTGTTAAAAGGAAGCCTCTCATGAACCTTGCTACAAGAGGATGAGAGGAAATAGGTTGTCCATTTAGAGGCTTAAGGGAATCTGCAATAGCACTCAAATGGACCCTTACTGAATTTGTCTTAAGGCCTGCATTAGACAGATGGAGGAGATACTCCAGCAAAGATTCCAGAGGTATGGTAAGGGGGTTAAGACCCTTCTCTGAGCACCAGATAGTAAATCTCTTCCACTTGAAAGCATAAGAACGTCTAGTGGAAGGCTTTCTGGAAGCATAAAAAACATTTTTCACCTGTTGAGAAAGATGAAGATCTTGGAGATCTAGGCCTTCAGCAACCAAGCCCTGAGATGAAGAGACTGGGGATTGGGATGCCATAACTTTCCGTCCTGTTGAGATAGGAGATCTGGAGCAGACCCTAACTCCAGGGAGGGAGCTTGAGAGAGATGTAGAAGCAGAGGGTACCACACTTGCTGTGGCCAATGTGGAGCTATGAGAATCATGTGGCCTCTATCTCTCTGAAGCTTGAACAGGGTTTTGGGAATTAGGGGAATGGGTGGAAAGGCATATAGGAAGTCTTGACCCCAGTGAAGGAGGAAAGCATCCCTTGCCTGAGCTCCCTGAGCCGGAGTTCTGGAACAGAACCGGGGAAGTTTGGCATTCCATGGACTTGCAAAGAGGTCTATGTCCGGGGTTCCCCAAATCTGAAAAATCCTGGCCACCTGGTCCACATGTAGGGACCACTCGTGAGGAAGCAGAACTCGACTGAGCCTGTCTGCCCAAGAGTTTTGAACGCCTGGAAGATAAACTGCCAGAAGATGAATCTGATGCTCTCTGGCGAGGGCCCACAGTCGCAAAGCTTCATTGCAAAGCGACAGAGAGCCAGTTCCTCCCTGCTTGTTCACATACAACATGGCTACCTGATTGTCCGTGTGGATAAGGACTGTCTTGTAGCTGAGCAGGGTGTGGAATACCCACAGAGCAAGGAAGATTGCTCTGAGTTCCAAGAGATTGATATGTAGACAACTCTCCTGTGGGGACCAGATGCCCTGGGTGGAGAGGTCTTGCAGATGAGCTCCCCATCCCATTGGAGAAGCATCTGTTGTGAGAGTTGCTTGGGGAAGAGATTGCTGAAAGGGGGACCCCAGCAAAAGGTTTTGAGGGGAATTCCACCACTGGAGGGACAAAATGAGGCGACTTGTGTTTGCTATTTTGTCTGACAGGCAGTCTAATGCCTGGGTCCATTGGGTGGATAAAGTCCACTGAGCTGCCCTCATGTGAAGGCGAGCATATGGTACCACATGCACGGTGGATGCCATGTGGCCTAGTAACTGTAACATCTCTCAAGCAGTTAAGTGGGGCTTCAACTCTGCTTGAGAAGCTAACTGCACCAAGTGAAGGCAACGGGCCTGGGGGAGATAGGCCCTTGCCCTTGTGGTATCCAGCAATGCCCCTATAAACTCCAGGGACTGAGTAGGGGTTAAATTGGATTTTGGGATGTTTATTATCAGCCCTAAATACTGAAGGATACGCATTGTGCAGGCTAGAGAACTCTTGGCCTCTGACTGAGTGGGAGCTCGAATGAGCCAGTCGTCCAAATAAGGGAATACAAATATTCCCAGAGTGCGCAGAAATGCAGCTACCACTGCCATGCATTTTGTGAACACCCTTGGTGCAGAGGCCAGACCAAAAGGGAGCACTCTGTATTGATAGTGCTTCTCTTGAAAAAGGAACCGAAGGAACCTTCTGTGAGTTGGATGGATGAGAACATGGGTGTACGCATCCTTGAGATCTAGAGAACAAAGCCAATCCTGACTCTGAAGGTATGGCAGCAGAGTTCCCAGAGAAATCATTTTGAATTTTTCCTTGACTAGGAATCTGTTCAATTCTCTGAGATCTAAGATGGGTCTGTAGCCCCCTGTTTTCTTTGGAATAAGAAAATAGGGGGAGTAGAAACCTGTGCCCTGTTGTTGAAGAGGCACTTCCTCTATTGCCCCCTGGGCGAGAAGGGTGGCAATCTCCTGCCCCAACAGGTTGAGGAGGGAGGTTGGAGAATTGAACTGGTGCACTCTTGTGTGAGGGGGCAAGCTTGAAAAATGAAGTTTGTACCCCTCTTTTATGATGGAGAGTGTCCAATGCTCTGCTGTAATTTGTCCCCACCTGGGAGCAAAATGACATAACCTTCCTGGAATGGTGGAGGGCTCTGGTCCTTCCAGAGCCAGGAAGGCTAAGTTCTCTAGTGGAAAGTCAAAGGCCCTGAGGGGGCTGAGGTTGCTGGGCTGGAGGAGGCCTAGCAGCCTTTGCTTTGTTCTGTTTGGATGATTGCTGACGTTTGGTAGGGAACTGAGCTGCAGAAGATGCCCGCTGACCATAAGCAGGATAAAATCTTCCCTTTTTAGAAAAAGGTGCTTTCTTGAACAACGTTTTCTTAACAGGAGCAGCTGTAGACTTGGATAGTCTATCCAAGGCAGAATTTTCAGCATCCATCTGATTGGCCTTTGCTTGCCAATCTTTACCAAACAGGTTTTCACCCATACAAGGAATATTTCCCAATTCATCTTGTACCCAGATCTCCAAATCAGATGCTTGAAGCCAAGCAATTCTCGCAGCAAGCATGGAAGCTTGGAAGACTCTATGTCCAAAAGCATCCAGGGTTCTACATTCACGTCCTGGAGGATTAGAGGCATGTCTTTTGGCACTTCTAATCTTTCTCATAGCAGACTCAACCACAATAGAGTGGTGAGGAAGCTGAGTTTTATGGAAACCAGGACAAGGAGGGACACGATACATAGTATCTAACCTGCGAGAATGAGGAGAGGTGGTAAGAGGTGCTTCCCACATCCTCAACATGAGATCATACAAAATCTCATGAACAGGCAAGGTAGTTGCCTCCTTAGGAGTTTTAGGATATTGTAAAATATCTAACTCCTTGGCTCTGGGTTCTGTCTCAGGGGCCACCATGATGGATAGGCCCCGAGCCACCTCCCTGATGAAGTCTTGAAAAGACAAGTCCTCAGGAGGAGACATCCTTCGTTTAGGAGAGGACTCCTCCTGTGGAAGAAGCATCACTGCATCGACAGACTCTTCAGAATCCTCAGAGTCTTCAGAGGAATCGAAGTATCGTCTGTCCGGATGCTCTTGCAAAGCCCGATACCCGTACCGACTGGGATCAGTATCGGGAATAACCGGTACCGGGCTATCGGTACCGGAGGGCTTCAGAGGACAGAGTACCGGCATAGTGGACGCCGAAGCCGATGTCGATGCCACTGGACCCGGGATCGGTACCGATGGCGGTGCTAGAGCCGATACTGGTGAACTAGTCTGTTGTGGTACCAGGGGCGTCGATGCCATAAGGAAAGCCGCCAGACTGCATTCCATGGACAGAATCCTCTGATCCATCGACGCTGCCAATGCTTGGAAGTCGGTACCGGGGGAAGCCACCGGTACCCCAGAGCATGGCACCAGGTGATCTGTCGAGGCCACGCCATCGAGATCATCCTGGAACCCCGATGATGATGCTTTAGAGGCCGAAGCCTCCCGCCGGGGTAATTTTCTTTTTTTTAAGTCTTTATTTTCATTTTCATAAAACACAAACATATGCCAGGGAAACCCCAGACAACTTAAAACCAAACAACCAAAAACATACACCCTTCACCTCCCTCCCCACCCATCCCCCTCCTCCAGAGCACCGCTCACATGAAAACAAGTAGCAAGATCAGGCACAGAAGAAGAAGAAGAGCATTACATAGACATCATATATCGCTGTTACATTGATATCGACATTTCCTAATACATATATTATTGCTTCAATCCCCTCTGGCCCCCTAGTCCGTTTTAGCAATCATCACAAGATCATTTAGCAATTTCCACTTGAGGGACTGTTGAGAGAACGATGACTGAGTCTTTTGAAACATTTGCTCATAGTGGCTATATGAGCACACTCGATTCCACCACTCTTGGACACAAAGATTGGCAGTACATTTCCAGTTACTGACAAGTAAGTATATTGCCAATCCCATCATGAAATCTAGCAAGAACCTACCCTCTCTAGGCAGAGAAGGCAGCTTCGCAGCTGATCGTAACCTATGACCTGCCAGGACAGTGGTTCTTTAAATTTGAGAATAAGTTGAATTTGTGCCCACATACCTTTCCAGAAATTTTGTATCCCGGGGCATTCATAAATTACATGTCGCAAAGTACCGATCTCTCCACCACAAGTCCAGCAAAGGGGGCTATAATTGCTGTCCCATCTCGCTATCTTATCAGGAGTATAAAAGCATCTATGTGCAAAAAAGTAAAGAGTCTGAGTTATAGAGGCCGACCTCGAGACTCTCACTTGTTTGCACCAAAATTTGCTCCACTCCTGTGCAGAAAGAGTGATTCCTATGTCACGCTCCCACTTACTCTGTAGTACTTTTATAGGCGCCTCCTGATGTAAATTTAATTTCTCATAAAAGCGCGATGCTATTCCCACAGTCTGCGCAATCTCTCGAACAACCTCTATCACCCCAGCACTTCCTATCCCTTTCTTGGGGTCAATCTTTGCGCATTCCAGACAGTGTCGGAGTTGCATCCATTGAAAATAGCACTTAGACGGGAGGCCAAACTCTTGTTGCAATTCACTGAAGTCTTTCCATTTATCAGTAGCGATTAACTGACTCACAGTCCAAATTCCTTTCGTATACCATTGTTTCCAGCCAATAGGCTTCTTTTGAATTTTAAATAGAGGGTTATGCCATATGGGCAGCCGAACTGGAGGGCACTGATCATTTCCACATGCAGTAAAAAGGGTCCCAAAGGCTTGGAGCGTATCTGTTATCACCCGAGGATATTGAGTATCCTGCTCCAGCTGCATCCCCAGAGTACAATCTAATGTCAACGGCGCTAGAAGTCTCTCTTCCACCTCTACCCAAATGGGCCTCTGATCCTCATGTACATGCACCCACCTAGCCCCTTGCTTAAGGAGAAAAGCTTTATGATAAGAGTGAAAATCAGGGAAACCAACACCCCCGTGTTCCCGGCTGAGTTTTAATTTCAACCTCGCGACTCGTGGAACTTTGTTTTTCCATAAAAACTGACTTAATAGACGTTCTATTTGGCTATATATAGTAGCTGAGAACAAACAGGGAACCATCTCTAAGACGTAATTGACTTTAGGAACTATCATCATTTTTATAGTCTCGAGCCGCCCCCACCAAGATAGTATTAAAGGGGACCATTGACAAGTCAATTCCCGGACCATATTGACTACCCTATTCGCGTTCCAACAGATAGTTTCCTCCAAAGGATAACGGTAGTGGACACCAAGATATTTAACCATGCCAGGCTCCCAAACAAAAGGAAAATCATTTACATCATCCTTATGCATCAATCCATTTAATGGAAATACAACAGATTTGGTCCAATTAATTTTATATCCGGAAAGAGCCGAATAGCGTTCTATTTGCGCTAAAATCTCAGGGATAGACTCAGGCGAGGTAAATAAGAGAAGGTCATCAGCGTATGCGGAGAGCTTGATTTCGTATCCCGCGACTGTCGCCCCCTGTATCCCCGGGCACTGCCGAATAAGAAGGGCTAGGAGTTCCAGGGCTAGATTAAAGAGCATGGGGGATAAAGGACAGCCCTGTCGAGTACCCTGCTTTAAATCAAAGGGGCGGGACTTGATCCCATTCACACACACCGAAGCGACAGGCTGTGTATACAAGATCTCTAAGGCTCGAATAAAGCCAGCTCCAAAGCCAAACCATCGAAGGACTGCAAATAAAAAGGGCCATTCTAGTCGATCAAAAGCCTTTTCAGCATCTAGGGATATCCCAACTAAAGGTTCCGACATCAGTTCCGCACCCCCCAATATATGGCACAACGTTCTAGCATTATCAGCGGTTGATCTACCCTCCGTAAAGCCACATTGATCCGGATGGATTAAAAGAGGCAAATGTCTAGCTAGACGGGTTGCCAAAACAGTCGCATAGATTTTATAATCCGCGTTCAAGAGCGATATGGGCCGTTAATTAGCAGCCAACAGCGGGTCTCTACCCGGTTTCTCAAAAACCACCAAATTAGCCTTGGAAAAATCTCCAGTTTGTCGTTCCGTCTCAGTTAACATAGCATAATATCGAGAAAGCTGGGGAATCAAGTCTACCTCGAAAGCCTTGAAGAATTCCGCGGGCAAACCATCTGGCCCTGCAGCTTTGCCGGAAGCTAAGGAGGCGATCGCATCCTTTATCTCTCCACCCGAGAAGGGCTTATCCAACTCTTCCCTGATTTCTTCACTCAAGATTGGCCGTTGTACGCCCGAGACTAGTCGATCAAATCCCTCTTGTGAGAACTCTCGCTCTGATTCGTATAATCGAGTATAGAATTCTCTGAAAATTTCTGCTATCTGAGAGTCTTTAACTACCATTCTTTGCCTGTCCGGAGTACATAAGGCAGTAATTCGTTTGGCCTCCCGTCTTCCCTTAAGTGCATTCGCCAGCATTCTGCCCGCTTTGTTACCTTCCCGGTAGTAACCCCCTTGCTGTGCTTTAATACTTTGTGAGGCTTCGGCAGTCATCAGAGCATTAAATCGAAATCTTAGCCACTGGAGTCTCAACAAAATACAGGCATCAGTCCGCCGAGTTAACACCCGTTCCCCTGCCTTAATTTGTTGTTCTAGGCTAGCCATCTGCTGCTTCCATTGTTTTGCCAGGCGGATATTGAAACTAGTTATGACCACTCTTATTACTGCTTTAAAACCTTCCCACCAGGCCCATCCTGCAGTGTCGTGCTCAGGATTAAAATGAAAATACTCAGCTATGGCCCCTTTTATCTCTAAACAAAAGTCCGGATTATCAAGGAGGGCTCTATTGAAAACCCATTCGATTGAGCCAGCACCTAGCTTACTATCTTGTACCACCAAAGAGATGGCCGCGTGGTCAGAGGTATGGACAGGATGAATGCATGCGTCCACTATATTCGGGACTAGCATTTTAGAGACTAGGAAGAAATCAATTCTAGACTGCGACAGATGTGGGGTAGAAAAATAGGTAAACTCGAGTTCCGTAGGGTGAAGCACACGCCATATGTCTACCAGTGCCATCTCTTTAATCAAAGAAGCAAGCACAAGCTGCCCTTTGGAGGATTTGACCGTCCGGGGGGGTTGTCTATCCACCAGTGAGTCTATCGTTTGATTAAAGTCCCCCCCCCCCGAGGATTAATGGTTTGCCTGCTTCCAAATGCACTTCTTTCGCTATTCTAGCGAAGAATTCCGGAGAATCTGCGTTGGGGGCATAAAGACATATGATAACTATTTCCAATCCCCCCAGTTTCAGTATGGCCTTACACCATCTTCCTTCTGCATCGGACTGACAATGCAATAAGATGGCATGCAGGGATTTTCTTATAAGAATGGCTACCCCATTTTTTTTTTTTAGAGACCGCCGAGTATGCCACTACTTCGAAGGGTTTTATACTGAGCTTTAATGATTTGCTCTGGTTCAAGTGTGTTTCTTGTAGTAGCAGTATATCAGTTTTCTTGTGTCGCGCATAGTCAATGATCTTTCTTCTTTTTATTGGGTTATTGACGCCTTTAACATTTAAAGACATAATGTTACAGGGGGCCATTGTTACAGTTGCTTAAAATGGCCCAACGGACCAATACGGCACTTCTGCGTTCTCATCGCATGTGAACTAAGGCCAGAGGGGAGCATAGTAGCCCTCCTCCCTCGATTGCTATAGTTGCTAATCTGTCTACTAGGCTGTCGAGAACGATGTATATATGTGTGCTCTAGAGGAGAGGCGTTACCCAAAAAAGTTATAGGTGAGCGCAAGCCGACAGGACTGGCTCGGGTGACCCACCGCCCATAAGGCCGTGCTACCCGTTATCCCACTTATACAACAGCAATTTCACATCAAAAACTAATTCCCACAACCATCCCCATCCCCGTTAATATCAAAACAGATCAAATCAATCAGTGCCAGTATCAAAACCTTTTGGCAAAGGGCCTCGCCATCTCCTTACACAGTAAACAGTCAACAAACATACTGTTAAATTGTGGACCTTGCTCCGCAAGCATCTTTGACTTGAGTCCTTCGCAAGTTAATGCAAATGTAAATTCTGTATCAGCGATTGACTCCCTCAACGCATTTGTGCTGCCTCTTTTTCCTCCAGATATGCAAGGAGAGAGTCCGGTTCATCAAATGTTCGAGTCTGGTTGTGCAGGGTGACGCGCATCTTTGCTGGATACATCAGGCCAAAGCATGCTTGAATCTGCTGCAGGCGAGGTCTTAGTGCCAGGAACCTCTTTTGTCTGTCTACGGTGGGTTTAGCCAGGTCAGGATATATAGAGATTTTGCGTCCCTCAAATTCCACAGGTGCTCGCATACGTGCTGCATCCATTATTTGTGCAGCTTGTTGGTAGCGCAGGACTCGAAAAATGATAGGTCGTGGTTGCGGGCCGTGCAGTGGAGCGTGTGATGGAACGCGATGGGCCCGATCGATTTCAAAATCCTTCTCGAAGGTAAGCTTGAGAATTGAAGGGATCCATTTCATAAGGAAGGCCCTCATGTCTGTGCCCTCTGCTCCTTCCGGGACACCAACCACTCGCACATTGTTCCGACGTGCCCTGTTGTTGCCGTCTTCGACGTCCCGCTGTAACGCACGAAGCTGTCTTTCTATCTTGTCCACTTTTTCTAGGCGAGCCCCATGAGTTAAGAGGATTCCTTCTGCTTTTTCTAGGCGGAGCGAGATGCCTTCGAATTTACTGTGCAACGCATTAATTTCATCGTGTACAGTGTTTAATGAGGCACCATTGGCTTTGACCAGCTATTTCACCCCTCGTATCTCCACAAGGAGCTCTTGCAAGGTATCGGGCCCTTCACGTGCAGCCGCCATCTTTTGCGGGGAGATGGGCTCCGTTTTAGATCTTTTCGCGCTGTTATTCAACGTACTCGCATACTCTAATCGAGTTGGCTTAGGTCCCGCCATCCGTGGACTCACCGTTGTTATAGCGAGCGTCGTGTTAGTGGATTGTGCGTTATATTCAGGATTCTTGGTAGGTCTCCCGGGAGCCTCCACACTACGTGGCCATCCTGTTCGGCATCTGGATCCGCCCCCCCCCCCCCGCCGGGGTAATTTTGCCGGTGCAGAATCCTCGAGGGCAACGCCAGAGGCATCTCGATGCTTAGAAGGAGATCTACCCTTCGAGGACCGGCTGGATTTATGTTTAGTTACCTGAGATCCATATGAGGAAGAAGAAGCCCTGGAAGACGTCGATGCCACCGAAGCCGCATCAGAGGGAAACAGGGTACTGAGCTTGGCAGCTCAGTTCTTCCGACCTCTTTTAGACATCATAGAACAGGACATACAATCTGTGATGGAATGGTCAGGACCTAAACATTTTAGACACCAGTCATGGGTGTCGGTGACGGAAATGGTACCGCCACATTTTGTGCACTTCTTAAATCCTGAGGCAGGCTTTGCCATGTTAAGGAAAAAATGTTTTGGGCCTAAGGCCCAAAACGCAAGTGCACCTGAAGAAAAAAGAAAAAGGAAAAAAGTCTTTTTTTTTTTTAAAAAGAAGAAAAGAAAGACCGGCGGTACCGGTAGAGCGTCGAAGAAGGCAGACGCGACACAAAAGAAATAAAGAAAAATAAAGAAATTCTTCTGCAGTGACAGGAACACGACCTGCTGGCTCCGCGGAAAAAGAAGAACTGAGGAGAGACAGTTGGGAAAGGCGGGAAGGCAGCACGCAGGTGCTGTGGGATGCTCCCAAAGGCTTTCTGATTGGACGCTGGGGAGCGTTCCCGCGCAGGCTCCGTCGGTACCGACGATACCCATATGTGAAGACTCATTCCTGCTTATTCCTGGAGATAACTCTTCCTTCTGGATGGAGTGACTGAGATAGATCCTGTCCACAGCTGCATCAACAAGGGGCATGGTTCTTTAATATTAGAGTTTGTGTCGCACCTCTGACATTGCACTTCTTCATGGGTAGCACATCTGCAGGCTTGGATCAGAAGGAGATACGTAAGTTGCAGCTACTGAAAGTGAACAGCTGCTTCCTTTGCAGCAGGCTCAGGGTGGGAGAAACTGCCTCCTTTGTGACTGCCTGATACGATGAGCTGCTTTAGGTTTTGGGGGCTTGGATTAGGCCAAACTGCTGCCAGTGTGGGCTCAAGGAAAGATGTCGCTGCTGCTGCTGCCGCCTCTATTTTGCGATAAAGACATTGTGAGTTAAAATGTATGAGCAGCGTAAGAAAAATAAAGGACAAAATTCTAAAAATAATAAAACATACAAAAATGCCTCTTCCCTCGAGTCCAATAATGAGGTGGGGCAAAGTGGGATCTGGAGATTAAGTTATTCCCTAGCTCCAAAAATGTTTGGGTTGATGCCCAATCCTGGTGAGGCTGAATGAGCAAAATAAATAAATCGTACACATTTTTCATTATTGTTTTTGTTGTTCCAACGTACACACGCAAAAAAATCAGACGGGGCCAGAATGCGGAGTTTTATTCTGGATCCTAATAAACTCTGGCTGGCTGCTCGATCAGAGCTTTGAGGGTGGGAAGAACAAGAGCATAATGAGGGGATATAGTAGGCAGGGGGCCAAGATTAGGTAAAGGGATGTAGGGGATAAGAGCGAGAATGGTTAAGGGGGTCAGAGGTGCTAAAGGGTGAGAATGAGTGCAAGGAGCAGAGGTGTTCTGCAGGGATTGTCCTTCCCTCTCCTGATTCCTAATTCAGGAGCCCTTCTTTTATTTTCCTACTTCCACTCTTTCCCTCCCTCCCTCCCTCCCTCTGCTCCTTGTTTTCCCCTGTCCTTCTGTACCTCCATCCCCTGTCTCTTAAGGGCATTCGTTTGTCAGTGTGTATTTAATTCATAGTGCACCTTAAAATGTAGCGCATGCTAAATTGATCTAATGTGCACTTATCGACGAGCACACCTCAAATCTTCAGTTAGTGCACGTTAAATCACTTTAGCACACTGAGAAATCTCTTTTCAGATGAATGAGTGAAACAAATTGGAAATATCCTCAATTCTGAAAAACTGTATGAAAAAAAGAAAATAAATTGAATCTTTTTTGCCTGATGTATGTTCCTACTATACCCTCTTCCAGTTCTGCCTGCGTTCCCATCTCCATTTCCACCATACTAGATTCTCTCTCTCTCTCCCCCCCATTCTCCGAATCCCTTTCACCTTCCTCTGTTCCTTGTTTTCCTCCTCCCTTCACAGCAGTGATCATTAAGAGCCTCTGCTCCCCCTCACCCCAACAAAGGATCAAATAAATTAACTGGACACACAAGAAACGTTGGCAAATTATTTTTGTTTTACTTTATAAACATATACATCATAATTTAATAAGCAAATTTATGAAAGCTAGCACCCACCCGGGCCGGTCCCTGGTCTAGATAACTACCATGCCAACTCCTACTACTGCTTAAATGCTACTACAATTATTTCTTGCTGTCCTTTCCTTTCTGTGGAAAGATGCGTTGTATTATTTGTTTGGTCACAGCCTCTGGTTAGTAAAACCTCTTTTCTTGAGGTTTTTCGTCCACTGAATCTGTAATTTTCCTTTTAGCTTTTGTGAGTTGGTCAGAGCAGCAGTACTCTAATTCTGGTCTATAACTGTGGGGGTGGGTACATGAGAATTCCTCTCCTCAGTGGTAGTGGTACCTTCTCTCTTTATACATAGACTAACTGTGATAGTTCTGTCAGGATAACTCATTGATTTGCCATCGTCTTGTACTTCCGGTGACACTGCCAAGAAAACCCAGGAGCTTCTGGGTCGCCAGGAGTCAGGACTGACTCGAAGGCACACATTGCATTGTGCGGCCCGTAGCTCCTAAATCTTCACAGGTGGTTTCTTATCTAGATGCCAGCTAGGCCTGACCCTGCTTAGCTTCTGAGAACTGATGCGATCGGGCTCTCTCAGTAATGGAACAAAAAAGTCTGAATGATAAAGTAGAATTTTAATAACATTGCCCTACTAAAGGGGATATTCAGCTGCTATCGGTATACAGTAGTGTGTTACATAGATAACTTGTGGTTAGGAATTGCAGTGTTTTTGTTTTTTTCAGATTGCAATAAGAGAACTGATATTTATAATATACTGATTTTGCATATCTTAGACTACGTGTCACACAGCTGACTCTTTTCTTGCTCACTGGCGGCTTTTGAAAAGTCAGGGTTAGCATAGGTAAAAGCATGAGAATGGGAAAGCGTCAGCATCTACTATTTCAAAGCAACGAAGAACCTGAATGCCCATATGCTCACCAAGAAGCTTTTTAGCTTGTTCCCATAAGTCAGATCCAGCACAACCAATCACAGCTCTGTGAGCCCATAGAGCAGGTTAGGCATTGACATGCAAATTAACCTATTAACTATCTTGCACCTCATCTCAGATACAAAGGACCTAGTTTGTTAAATAAATAAATAAAATAAATACTGGTTGATACTGCTGTGGACCAAACCAAGCCTTGTATGCATACCGAAGTTCATTCAGTGCCTCTGGGAACGGTATATTTACACTTTGTGGGTGAGGGTAGAGAGTGGTACAATGACATCCCCCCCCCCCACCCCAATACTGCAAAACACTGTCCTATAATAATCATGTGTGGTACGAGATTGCGGAGATCATTTGGGCTAATTCAGAAAAGTAATGAAGTGTCTGCTAAATGCAAACATGCTGCTGTTATCTACATTTCTCCACACTAAGGGGGTGATTTTAGAAGAAGCCACATCAGTCACCTATTTTCAAGGACTTGCCTGCGTGAATGGACACTTACATGCATACTTTAGGGAGTTGCTGTTCTGTAAGCACTCATATGAGTCCGATTGCCTGCACTTGCAATATGAGGGTGGAATTTTGCTGGAGTGTAGACGGAGCAAATTCATGCATCTAAGTTATAAAATACTGTAACTTACGCATGTGCTTGAAAAATATAGGCACAGGCATTTCCACTTGCCGTAGGGTGGGCGTAAGTGCTGCTGCCTGGTTTGCACATGTTTTTACATCACTTACGAACCTATAAAGTAAAGTACGCAATAGGCCTCATATACATAGTATATGACGGCAGATAAAGTACGTGTATTCTAATGCACGGAAACTTTGTGGGAGTTTATGAAATGTCCTCTAGCTGTTCTGATGGCCCATATACTAGATGTGTGCATCCTTTAGTTTGTGCATTTGGTTCATTAGTGCGAATCAAAAACTTTAGCGCATGCTAAATTGATTAATCATACCGTAATCTACAAATTAAAGTGCAGTGTCAGTTAGTGCACATCAAAATGCCAGTGGGTATCCAAAAAAGTCTATTAAAATGAATGTTTGAACTGAACTGAACCCCTACCTGAAAATGTGGAAAATTTCAGGAAAAAAATTAAAGCAAACCAAATTGTATTTTTGCTGTTGCACATCCTTGTAGAAACAACCTGAAGAAGTGAGAAGAATTGGCAGTGCAGACTTGCAAGCATTTGGTTCATTAGCATGTTTTGAATAACCTACGGGCATGTTTACTAAATGCACTGTTAGTGCTTGTTGAGGCCCCAAAATTAGCCTAGAAGGTGACATAGACCTGTGCAAAGTGTTTCTTTTATTTAACAGCTTTTTAATACCACTTTATCCTTTGGTCAAAGCGGTTTACACTGAAACAGAACATTTACAATGAACAGGGAAGTCAACTTGGGTTAACTTTGATATATATAATTGGGGTAACTATGTACAATTATATATAAGGGGAATATGAGACGGGGGAGATTGGGGTGTTTAGGAGGGGGGAGATTGGGGGGGAGGAGGGAGAAAATCAGGTTTATGTTAGAGGGTAGCATTCTTTGAATATATGGGTTTTAAGGCTTTCCTGAAGGAAGCTGCATCGGTTGTAGCTCTTAGGTTTTCTGGAATAGAGTTCCATAGTAGTGGTGCGTAGAGAGAGAATGCTCTCTTAGATGTAGTGGCGTTGGTTCTTGTGAACATCGGCAGAGTCTGTAGTGTGTTCCTTGAGATGGATCATTGCCCTCTGTTGTCAGGTGTGATCTGGATCAGGGTTTGTAGGTGTGCTGGTGCAGAGTCGTTGAGGATTTTGAATGTTATGAGGATGGATTTGAATTTTATGCGTTCTATCATGGGGACCCAAAGTATTTGCTTTAGGAGAGGAGTGATGTGCTCTGACTTTGCAATGAGGAGGATTCTTTCAGCCGTGTTGAGTGCAAGTTGGAGAGAGTGGATGGTTGAGTTTGGTATGCCCTGGAAGATGATATTACAGTAATCAAAGTGGGGGAATATAGTTGCTTGGAGGATGGAACAGAAATTTATTCTCTGATAGGAGTGGCTTGAGATTCTTGATTGTTTTCAGCTTAAAATATATGATCTGTTTTATGTTTCATATGTGTGCTTTGAAGGTAAGGTGTTGGTCCAGGGTAACTCCAAGGTACCATATGTTTTGTTTCACTTGGATGTGTGTTCCATCGATAGGTATGTTGGGTAGTAGTGTCTTTAGTGATGAACATAGCCTTGGCCTTCTCAAGATTTATGTTCAGGTTCTGACTTTGAGCCAATTTCAGAGTTTGTAAAAAAACAGCTTGTTATTGGTGTGATGTTGATACTTGTGTCAATAGGCTTTGTTGAGGGTGTGCACCGCATATTCCCCTTCCGTTACCGCATTTGAGCTGCATCTGGCCACACTAAACAGCACGCGCATTTACCATGAGTGAAATTACTACCAACTCTTAAGACGGCAGTAAGTGCGCCCTTGCTAATGGCAACATTTGTGTTTAGTGTGTCTCAGCGATGCCTGTGCCAACTTGTGATGTGCCGTTAATGCGCATGTTGCTGTTGTAGTGAGGTTGTGCATTCTGCCCCTAACCCAGCCAGTCCACCCCACCCCATCGCATGCTAAGCCGTTAGCATGGGAGTTTTACTGTGCTACCCCACACTAAAAGCAGTGTGATTAGCATGCTAACCATTAGTGCACGTTAGTAAATATGCCCCTTATTGTGTGCAGAATCAATTTATCGTGCACTAAATTATGTAAGTCGCTGGAAAATTCTAATGTGTGCAAAAACATTTATTAGCATGTGTGAAACAAGCCGAGTCTAAAAATCAGGGGAAAAAGGTCAAACAACCTAAGTATCAACAACAATTTTTTCCCTTTGCACATCCTGAGAGGAATGAAAAACAAAATACAGACAAGTTGGATGTGATTCGTCCTGCTGCTGTTCTCAGTGATGCAAACAATAATTCCCCAGCCATAGGTATATAATTTTGTTGGTTTTGTTCCATCTTGTCTCACGTTTCTGCAGATGTATTTTGCACATTTGTAAAAATTTGCAAATTATAGCTCTGCATTAAATGCCTTGCACACGCAGGGGCATAGTAACAGTGGACTTCATGGGCAGACTCTAGCTACAGACAGGAAAGCTTCTGTTTTCTGTAACTGTCAGTTCAAGGAAAGCTTGGCTAGACCACTTGCCCTGGAGCTTGTAAAAGATAAGGGAGATTTGTTTGTTTGCTCTTAGTTTTTGTCACTGTTAGGCCACACAATCATTTGCTGCTGGTTAGTCTTCCTAGATCAGCCTGTCAGGTGTGAGTCTTTGCATCCAAAGGAGAGTTACCGATTTGTGCCTGAAGGCACCTTTTGAAAAATACAAGCTACAAGCTAGAGGTTAGCTGTATTTATAATTACATTTCTTTCAAGCAATGATTTATTATCCTGGCAATCATCAGGTCTGTTTCTAGGGCGAAAAGGCGAAGATTCTTTGATCTTCATCTGGGTGTTTTCTTGCGGATTCACTAGTAAGACTTATTTCTATTCTTGTGCCTCCCTCCTATTGGAGCTGTCTGTGAAATGCTGCAATCTAGCAGACACCAAAACTTCAAGGCACTTAAAAGAACACTGAAGCCGACATTTAAAGTTCCAGTGAAATTAGTAAACTTAGCCGAGAAAAGGTGCAAGTGCTTTCAAGTCATTTTTCTTTAATCTGCTATAGGATTTTAGTAAAGAAAACCTCAGAGAGAGGCCCCCTTGTAGTGACATATAATCTAGACCTGGAAAAAACAAGAAAAATCATAAAAGACTTAACACCAGTCCTCCAGGAGAATGAACTACTGAAAGAGAGATAATGAGGTTACTTACCTGTAACGGGAGTTCTCCGTGGACAGCAGGATAAGTCAGCCACACTTGGTGACGTCCTCCGGGTGGCGCCGTGCATACGGAAGTGCTCTCCAGAGCTCAGAAAGGAGCCTTTCTGAGCCTACCTAGGTAGCCTATCCTACCGGTCCGCCCCCTAGTCCGGCCAGTGTGTTCCTAGCTAGCTAGTTCCCGGACAGGGAGCGGATACGGCAGGCTGACCTCCTCCAGGGGAAGTGGGCGGGATTGTGTGGCTGACTTATCCTGCTGTCCACGGAGAACTCCCGTTACAGGTAAGTAACCTCGTTTTCTCCATGGACCAGCAGGATTGCGTCAGCCACACTTGGTGCCTCCCTAGCTGCAGAGCATGCTGAGGTGGAGGAGGAAGCTTAGTTGCTCATTGAGGATCCGAGAGACGGAGCAGATTAATGCAACATCTTTATTGCAGTAATACGTGAAGGTGCAAACAGAAGCATAAGATCGTGCAAGTCGTGCAAGAAAACAGTGGTTGTGCAACAGTGCAAATAACTAATGCTAACACAGTGGTTGTGCAAACAGTGCAATCAACATGGACATGATACAGAAGGAAGCAGGTCCAGGAGCCCAGAACTACAGGGCTTAAGCAGCCTCTCTCCCATCCGTTGCAGTGGAGAGGACGGCGGTTCCGAGGGCGCAGTTTTCCTGGGCCCTGAGCTCGAGGCAGAAGTGTTTTTGGAACGTGTGCGGGGAGGTCCAGGTGGCCACTCTGCAGACGTCCATCAGAGGGACAGAACGAAGGTTGGCAATTGTGGTTGCCAGTGCTCTTAGTTTGTGAGGTCCCACTCTTGGCAGATTCTGTGTGCCTGTAGGGTCGAGGCAATGGGAGATGCAGGAGGCGACCCAGTGTGAAAGGGTTCTCTTGTTGACAGGCCTGCCCGGCCGGCTTGGGTCGAAGGATATGAACAGTTGCTCGCCCTTGTGAATGTGCTGAGTTTGGAGCAGGTAGATCCGGAGGGCCCGGAGACAGTCCAGCGTGTGCAGGCGACTTTCTTCTTCTGAGGCATGAGGTTCTGGGAAGAAAGACGGGAGCTCAATGGATTGATTGACGTGGAAGGCAGATGCCACTTTGGGTACGAACTTTGGGTTGGTTCTCAAGGATGCTCTATCCTGGAGCAACTTTGTGTAAGGGGGGTGGGACACTAGTGCCTGCAACTCGCTGATTCTCCTGGCAGATGTTATGGCTACTAGAAACAGAGTTTTCCAGGAGACATACTTCATCTCTGCCGACTGCAGCGGCTCGAAGGGTTCCTTGGTCAGGCGAAGGAGTACAGCGTTGAGGTCCCAGGATGGAACGGGGTGCCTGATCGGGGGTTTCAGATTTGCCAGGCCCTTCATGAAGCGGTTTGTCAAGGGTAGCGCTGCAATAGAGGTTCCCCCTTTAGGCTGAGCATGAAACGCTGCGATCGCCGAGAGGTGCACTCTGATGGATTGAGTCTTAAGGCCAAGGTTAGATAGAGAAGTAAGGTACTTAAGGACATCGGGAAGAGGACAAGTGGTGGGCTCCAGTCCTTGCGTTGCACACCAGATGCTGAATCTCTTCCATTTGAGGCCATAGGATTTCTTGGTAGAGGGCCTCCTGGCTGCTAGGACCGCGTCCTGCACCTCTGACGGCAGCCTGAGTGTAGAAAGGCTCATCCGCTCAACCTCCAGGCAGTGAAAAAGGTCGGGGTGCTTTGAGGTCGGGATGCATCGTTTTGCCTCCGTCCTGCGTGAGTAGGTCCGGCCTGAGTGGCAGGCGTTTCGGTTCCCCTTGCGCTAGGCATTGGAGAAGCGCAAACCACATCTGTCGGGGCCAGTAGGGAACCACTAGGATGGCGCGAGCCTTGTCGCGAACCAACAGTTGGAGTGTCGCAGGGATGAGGGGGGTCGGGGGGAAGGCGTACACCAGAGACCACTCCTCCCAGCACACGTCAAATGCATCCGCTGCCAATCTCTTGTTGGACGGGTGCCTGGAGCAAAACAGGGGGCATTTTGCGTTCTGCTCCGTGGCGAATAGGTCGATGCTCGGGCGCCCCCAATGACGGAAGAGACTGTCGGTGACCTCCGGGAGGAGTGTCCACTCGTACGGTTGTAACTGCCTGCTGAGCTTGTCGGCTAAGGTTTTCTGGTCGCCCGGCAGATAGGAGGCACGGAGATTGCACCCATGAGTCAGGGCCAGGGACCAGATCTGCAGGGCTTCCTTGCAGAGGGAGCGAGATGCGGTGCCCCCTTGCTTGTTGATGTAGAACATGGCCACTTGATTGTCCGTCTGGATGAGGACGGCTATCTTCCATATGTGTGTTAGGAACGCTTTGAGAGCATACTTGATGGCCCTTAGCTCCAGGAGGTTGATGTGCAGGAGTCTCTCCTGCGGCGACCAGGCCCCTTGCATGCTGAACTGCAGAATGTGAGCACCCCAGCCTAAGTTGGACTCGTCCGTGGTCAAGGTCACTTGGTGCTCGGGTGGATGCATGTCCTTTCCCCCCGAGAGATTCTCCGGAACAGTCCACCAGTGCAGCTGAGTCTTGATCTTGGAGGTCATAGGGATGCGGGTGGAGAGGGGTTGCGAGTGCTGGTTCCAGTGGGTAAGTAGATGCCACTGGAGTGGCCGCATCTGTAACCTGGCGATGTGGATCACAGACATAGTGGCGGACATGTGGCCTAGAAGGCGTAGGATGGATTTTGCCGAAGAGGTCTCTGCAGAGGCCAAGCTGGTCGCGAGTGAGGTCAGGGCGACCAGCCTGCGTTGGGGAAGGTATGCCTTTGAGAGTTTGGTGTCGATCTCAGCTCCGATGAACTCCAGCCGCTGTGAGGGGATGCGATGTGACTTGCTGGAGTTGATAACGAACCCCAGGGAGGAGATCAGGGACTCGGTTATCCTCAGAGACTCCTGAAGCTCCGATGCTGAGGGGGCTGTGAGGAGCCAGTCGTCTAGCTAGGGAAAGATGGATACGTTCCATTTGCGGAAATGTGCTGCGGGTACTGCCACACACTTCGTGAATACCCGTGGAGCTGGTGATAGGCCGAAAGGAAGGACTTTGTACTGGTAATGCTGGCCCAGTACATTGAAGCGAAGGTACTGTCTGTGTGACTTGTGGATGCGGATGTGGGTGTAGGCATCCTGCAGGTCCAGGGATGCCATCCAGTCGCCGGGTTGAATCAGGGGCAGGATGGAGTTGAGAGAGTACATCCTGAACTTTTCTTTGATGATGAACTTGTTTAGCTTGCGGAGGTCGAGGATGGGACGGACTCCGCCTGTCCTTTTGGGAATGAGGAAGTATCTGGAGTAGAAGCCAGAGTTTATCTCGGCCGATGGTACTTGCTCTATAGCATCGGAGGACAGCAGGTGCATCAGTTCCGCGGCCATGGCTATGCGCAGGTGTGGGGGTGTTTCGCTGATGGGATGGGTGTTTTGGCGAGGTGTTGAGCTGAAACACATTCGGTAGCCCTCTCGAATGATCTCGAGAACCCAGGAGTCGGAGGAGATGTTTTGCCACTCGGTTAGGAAGTAAGTCAGGCGACCCCCAATTCGGGTGGACGCCGGAGGATAGGCGTCAAAAAGATGGTCCACTTTTCGCAGGGGGTGGGTTGTTGTTCTTCTTCTGTTTGCGGTCCCACTGGGAGTTACGCTGGTGAGTGGGTCCGCTGTAGGAGTTGTTTCTATATTTGCTATACTGCCATTTCCTGTTAGAGGGGTACTTCTTGTTGGAGGAGTAGTAGGATCTTCTCTGGAAGTTGCTTTTATGGGCTCCACTGTGGCACTCGAAGCCATCCTCTGCAAGGGTTTGTAGAGTGGTGCAGTGCTCTTTCATATCGTTGACAGTGTTTTTAACTTTGTCCCCAAAGAGTGATTCCTCCGTGCAGGGCGCATTAGCAATACTGTCATGGGTGTCATCCCAAGGCCAGAGGCTCTCAGCCACGCCCATCGCCTCGCAGAGATAGCCGTACCGGCGGTACGTGAGGCCGTGTCGAAAGAGTCAAAGGTTGCGCTGGCCAGGTGTTTGCTGCACTCTGACATATCGGCAAGGGCACTGGAGAATAGAGCTTGAGATTCCTTGGGAAGGGATGCAGCGGATGTCCTCAAGGTTGCCATGCAGGTGTCCAGGAAGAGAACTTGCTGGAATTGGGGTAAGTGGAGTTGTGTGGTAGCTGGGGCTGAGAAAATCCAGGTACAGGCTTCACTTGATACTTATAGTCAATCCGCCTGGGAAACGGTCGACCAGATGCTGGTGTCTGCCACAGTTTTGAGTGATTGTCCAGTAGCCTCTGGTGAACTGGCAGTGCGAAAGCAGGCTTCGGTGTCACGAGGTATTTCAGAACCTCTGGAATTGCCTCTCCCGACGCATCAGTGATATTCAAAGTGAGGGCAGAGGCAAGTTTGGCTAAGAACTTGGGGTAAGTGAGATCCTCCGCAGGAGGAGGGTCCTCCGTCTCAGCGGAATGTGTCTTCTCTGAGTTCGTATGCTCCATGGACGCAGACCCCACCACTGCAGCTTCGATGTCGTGATCGTCGGCGGTGCTGTCGGGGGACTGATTTTCCCGATCCGGATCGGGTGAGGGTTCACGGGGGGGTTCTCTGGCCCTCTCCTCTGGGGTTGAGGTAAGAGTTGCTCCCGGAGCTTTCTGCGCGGGATCTGAGTCAGGTGGGGGTGACACATGCGCCGTGGGTATTGCTGAGGCAGACTGCCTCACGAGCTGAGTTAATAAACTGATGATAGCAGAGGAATTGCTGTGGCTGGATCTGCTGCGGCTTGAAGGACTCCGATCTCTATTGCTGCTGCTGTGGGGGTCATCATGCCTGCGGCGTTGCGAGCGGTGGCGGTGGCTCTTGGAGTGCCTGCGGCGTTTTGAGTGATGGGCTCTGCGGCCAGAGTCACTGCTGCTGCTGTGCCTGCTGTCTCTGGTCCGCTTCCTGCGGTGATAATCCCTATGGCACGAGGCGCTCCTGCTGCGGCTGCTGGCGCTGTGTAACAGTGCGCTGGCACCTGAGGGGTTAATGGCCCCGGCGGAGTCCCCGGGGGCGTTGCTGTGCGGAGGATCCCTGTAGCGAGCAGAGGCGCAGCTGCATGTAGGCCTTCCTCCGGCGCCGATTGAGGCCCCCTTGCCGATCAGGCTTGCCGGGCTGGTGGAATGGAGCTGGGTCCATGCGGCGTTTGAGGCTGGCTTCGTTGAGTCGGCGCTGCTCCGAACTCCTGGGCATGGTGGCCCCGCCCCCGAGATGGGCGGAGCTGGAGGACCGCAGCCGAGGCTGGGAGGACTGCAGCACGTCGCCATCTTGGGCAGCATGGGCGTACGATGCAGGGAACCTGTGCCTGGGAGCTACTTGTATAGCGAGTCCCGAAGAGTCCAAAGCATTGATACCTGGCGAGACTGCATTCGCAGGAGCAGGGCTTACCTCCGTGCCACTGCGGGTGACCACGCTTGCTCCTGGAGTCGTGAGAGGATTTGTCCGGTGCACTGGGCTGGGAACGGAGGCCCCATACGGCACGTCCTGCCGGGAGGAGGCATTGTCCGCAGCAACGGAGGCTCGGCTGAGGATGGAGGCCCGTTCAGGCACATCCTGGGCCGGCGGAGGGTCAGCATGTGGAGGGCCCGGATCGGAGGCTGGGCGCATCCCGTGGTATCCTTTCTTCATTGCCCCACAGTGAGTGCATCCATGCGAGGTTTGATTTTTGTTGCCACAATATGGGCACTTTTTGGCATAGTATTTGGGCATTGCTGGAAAAATTTAAAACAAAGAAATAAACAAATGTGAGAGCAGAGCAGGGTCCGTCTTGCTGGCAAGGCGGAAGAACGAAAACTGGCCGGACTAGGGGGCGGACCGGTAGGATGGGCTACCTAGGTAGGCTCAGAAAGGCTCCTTTCTGAGCTCTGGAGAGCACTTCCATATGCACGGCGCCACCCAGAGGACGTCACCAAGTGTGGCTGACGCAATCCTGCTGGTCCATGGAGAATCCCTCCTCCACCAACGTGGACCTTCCAACAACCACTCAATCCAAAGCAAACCCCTAACAAGCTAAAGAAGAGAATGGCAGAAATCCCTGTAATATACTAAGCACAAATCACTGGAGCCCCACAGTTACCCACATTAGAAAAACATTAGCATAAAAAGATCCTAATCGTACTCTCTCTCTAAAGTGGTATATACAGTATTATTCAATGCAAAAACTGTGGAGAAGGCTCACTGTAGTTTCCTGGATCACCCATGGACTCTTTTAAAAGTGAGTGTTACTTTGACTGCCCCTTCAGTCTGCAGGTACCGTAGATGATTTTAATGAAAGCTCACAGATTACTATTAAAGTGAAATTGCAGATATACTGTTAGTAATGTTTGTCCATTCATTAAAATTATCTACAGTACCTGAAGATTGAAGGGTGGCCAGTGTAATGTGAGTTAGTAAAAAGGAATCCATGGGTAATCTGGGAAGCTACAGGCCAGTGAGCCTGATGTCGGTAGTGGGCAAAATAGAAACTATAATAAAGAACAAGATTACTGAACACTGAAATAGACATAGTTTAATGGGACAAAGTCAACATAGAACATAGAGAATAGGGCTAAATGGCCAATTTTTTCAGTGGAGAAAGGTGACTAGTGGATTACCCCAGGGATTGTGCTGGGCCTGCTGCTTTTTTAACATATGCATAAATCACCTGGAACTGGGAACAGCAAATGAGGTGATACAATTTGTAGATGACACAAAATTATTCAGCATTATTAAATCACAAGTGAATTGTGAAATTGCAAGAGGGGAAATTGGGAAACTGGGCATCGAAATGGCAGATGAAATTTAATGTGGACAATTACAAAGTTATGCATGTAGGGAAGACCAACCCAAACTACAGTTACACAATGCAAGGTTCCACATTAGGAATCAGCACCCAGGAAAAGGATGTGGGGGTCATTGTGGATAATACATTGAAATGCTCTGCTGCACTAAAGTCATTGCGTGGAAGAAAGGCCTGGCAATCTATTTCTGGGCGCACCTTGCCAAATAAACCCAGGAGTCAGCATTGACTCAAAAGCACACATTGGTCAGTGTGCAGAAGTGGCCAAGAAAGCAAATAGAATGTTAGAAATCATAAGGAAAGGAATGGAGAATAAAACCAAGGATGTTATAATGCCTCTGTATCACTCCATGGTGTGATTGCACCTTGAATATTGCATGCAGTTCTGCTTTGCTATATCTAAAAAAGGATATAGCAGCCACCAAAATGATACATGGGATGAAAGTTTATCCCTAAAAGGAAAGGCTTAAAAGGTTAGGGCTCTCCAGCTTGAAGAAGAGATGGCTGAATGGAAATATAATAGAAGCTATAAAATAATGAATGGAGTGAAGCGAGTAAACGTAGATCGATTGTTTACTCATTAAAAAGTAGAAAGACCAGGGGATGCATAATAAAAGTAAGACTAATACTTTCGGTCAAGGCATAATCAAACTCTGGAATTTGTTACTGGAGGATGTAGTAAAAGCTGTAAGTATAACTGGGTTAAAAAAAGGTTTGGACAAGCTCCTGGAGGAAAAGTCCATAAGCCATTATTAAAGTAGGCTAGAGAAATTGACTGCTTATCCATGGATGAGAAGCATTGAATCTGTCTACCTTTTGGGAACCTCACAGGTACTTGTGAGTTGGATTGGCCACTGATGGAAACAGAATACTGGACTTCAGGACTTTTGGTCTGATCCAGTATGGCATATCTTCTGTTCTTAGAAATTTAGCCAAAGGACATCTTGCCTAACCAATCTGTTCCATTTGTTTTGAAGGCATGAATTAACATGTGGGTAAAGGGGAGTCAGTTGATACAGTGTATCTGGATTTTCAGAAAGCCTTTGACAACGTATCTTATGAAAGACTCCTGAGGGAACGAAAAAGCCATGGGTTAGGAGGAAATGCCGTACCGTGAACTGGAAACGGATTAAAAGAGAGAAAACAGACAGGAAGGTTAAATGGCCAATTTTCTCAATGCAGGAAGGTGAATGGTGGCATACTCCCAGGGATGTGTTCTGGGACTAGCGCTGTTTAATAATTGGGAGGGGGGGGGGGATGTCCTACTGTGCGCTAACCATTAGCGCGGGATTGAATATGAGGCAATGCTAATAGCACAGGGCCCATGTTTAAAAATCCTGCGCTAACAGGTTAGTGTGCGATTGGGTGGGGACTGGGCATATTAAGGGTAGAAGATGGGCATCGATGCACAGTGTGGTTAACACTAGTGCACCTGTTACTGTCAGCATAGCTGCCCTTAATGCCATGTCATGGGTGGTGGTATGCACACCCAGGTACTGGTTAGTGTGGTGCCACACAGTTGCAAACACGCTAAGTGCAGAGGGACATGCCGAGCACACCGCTAACGTTTAGTGTGGGCCATCTAGCTAATTCCAGGGCCCGATCGCATGCATGCTAATGGAGCACTTATTAGTAAACATGCCCCGTCTGAACAAAATGACTTGCCAGCGATTTGCAGTTTTCTTTTCATTCATGCCCTTATCCTGTAAATCTGGCCCCAAATTCTTAAAAACCAATATGTAAAAAAAAAAAAAAAAAAAATCACTTCCTTTAAGTGGGAGCATGCTCTGCTCTATAAAAAACGTGAACTCTTTCCCTGTGTTTTAAAATGAAAGATATTCCTTATGGTTTAGGCTTCCAAGCCCCTTGCTCTGTTTTGTGCTTTGTGGCAGGTCAGTGCTGTGACCATTCTGCTACTTGGATAGCGAGGCAGAAATCGAGGGAACGCTGAATAAAATGTTTCCCATGCACAGGTCTGGTTTAGTTGGGGTCAGTGTATTAGGCCAGTGATGAAAATAGCGATTCGGGGACAGTGCTCCTAAGCTTATAAACAGGACCAGGATTTGTTTCTCCTTGTCCTTGACTCTCTTTGGTTAAATGCAGTCTCGCAGTGCGACCGAAGAATGGTACCGTGTGTCCCTAGCGCAGTGCAGCTGGGCACCAGAATGGGGAGATGCCAGCTGAAAGAGCAACAGGGGCTGCAGGCCAGCACAAAGGCAAACAAAAGGCTTTGTGTGCCTCGGCCCCCTCTATAGCCCTTATTTATTTAACACATTTTATAGACCACCTCCCTGACTGAAATGGGCCATGGAAAGCAATTTGCCATTTAGCAGTGTAGACAGTATAAACGCACAGAACAAAACACAAAATAAACTCACAGAAGCACATCTATCACAGGTAATGTCCCTTCCTTACTGCCTCCCACATTATTTATTTATTTATTTAGACAGTTTTGTATACTGCCTTATCCTTCAATCAAAGTGGTCAACACAATTGGGGGATACATTTAACACGAGGGGATATGAGACACATACACTAACACTTACAGGGACCATTACCTCCAGTCAGAGCAACCCCAAGGCGCACCGGGCTAAAAAGGCTTCACCTGCTCTTATCTCGAGGTGAGACAAGCCTTCGGTTTCATAGGAAAGGATGTGGACTCCAACTTTAGTCTCGGCTTTCAGCAAAGGCAGTTCGATAACGTTGGAGCCACTACAGAAAAAGCCCTTGATTAGATTCCTTTAATTTTTATCAGTTAATTCTATTTATGGGAGAAGTGAGAGACACTATTTTATTCTGGCTTTTAACCCTTGCATGCTGAGCTCCTGAGGATCAGTGTTGCCGCAATGCTGTGCTAGAGTCCCCCACCCGTGATGCTGCCAGCAGGGGGAGATGCCACGATATCAGTCATGATATCGCAGCACATTCCTTTACGGGCAGCAGTATGGGCGGAGCTTTGCTGAAAATGTAGGACGTGCTCCCGTCAGACTTGACTGAAGGCAGGCTGTAGGAAAGAGAATATATTGTACGATGAAAGCCATTGAAAACTCTGCAATTTTTTAAATTACGATCCCTATTGCATTTCATCTGCTAAATTCCTTGAACAAGGCGGCATGCTCTGCAGGGCTTCCTTGGGACGCGTGCATGGCGTTATTCGTCCTCTCTCCCTTCTGCACGGAAGCGAGGGAAACGCAGGGTGGAACAGATGCAGGCAAGAGCTTAATGTGACTTTTAAGACCTGAGCCCTCCCTCATTTTGATGCTAATGCCTCCCGGCAGCGTGAAAGACCGATTTAATATGGGACCAAAGGCTCAGCCCGGTCAGTGCTGGAGTTTTGCTTTCTCTTATTGTTTGCTTGCTGAGGCCTTGGGTCTTGTCCTGCTCTGAATGCCTTCATTGTCTGGACATGCTACCGACAGCAGCAGGGTCTGGCCGCTGCATTATGTCCCCAGGAATCTAGCTAATAACTTAATAGTCTCTCCGCTGAGCGTTCCTTGAAAAGTGCTTTGTTGCAAGCCGTGAAAAGCACAGATGGAGAGAAGCTACTTATCTGCAAGCTGTCACTTTGCTCCTTGTTTTGGAGATCAGGGGCCTTCACAGGCCGATATTTACCAACACTCTAGGCTTTGCAGCAAGGCACAAGAGGAGCAGAGCCGTGGCATCTGGCTTTACAATTAGGGGCTGGGGGTGCTTGAAGATTTACCCAGACACATGCCTGCATGGCCAGCACATGGTGTCACACACAAATTAGTTTCCAAACTTTGTTTTCTATCATCTTGGTCTGATTGGCAGGCAGGATTGGAAGCGGTGGGATATTTTACTGCCTCCTGATGCGTGGTGTTAAGAGAGCATGTGCTTCTTTGTGGGGGCAGATGGTCTGGGTCCTGGATGCCAGATTTAACATGATAGCAAGCCAGGTCTGCTCTCAAGCAAGATGGCAGAATGCAGGGTAGAACCAAGAGGGAAAGGGAACAGGTGTGTGTGTGTGTGTTGGGGGGGGGGGGGGTTACACATGACACTGTCCTTGGCATGATGCCCACAGATTCACACGCAAGCTGCCAGCTTGATTGGTACTGTCTGGGTGATCTGAGGTGGGCATCATGCCTGAGAGGTATGGTCTCTCAGGGGAATAAAGAAGAGCAGACACGATTTTTGGCCCTCTTTTCTTCTCAGAGACGTCTCTTATCTCTCCCTACACCTCTTAGATCCCTTCTATCTGTGTCCTTCTATACCACTGTCAGCTCCAGACTTCCATCCTTCCACTTTGCTGCTCCGTATGCCTGGAACAAGCTACCTGAATCTGTGCGCCAGACTTCATCTCTGGCCCTTTTCAAATCCAGGCTGAAAAGTCACCTCTTTGAGGCCGCTTTTGTATCCTGATCCGCTTAGTCTCCTATGTGTTTCTTACCATTCCCTTAGATATATTCTTGTCCGCAAGTGTTGTGTTGTCTCTCTTGACTAGATCGTAAGCTCTGTTGAGCAGGGACCGTCTTATACATGTGTCTGTACAGCGCTGCGTACATCTTGTAGCACTGTACAAATGATAGCAGTAAATGGATTTGTTTTGCGCACACCACAACAGTAATGAACCTCACTCCTACTCTAGGCATGCGGAGTATGACAACAATTTATAGAAGCGATACCTGATCTCCCTTTAACTTTAGGAGTTCACTTACCCATTTTCCAGACCTCTTTTTCATTAGTTTTTGAGGTTTATTTCCTGTTTCAGGGGTCCGTGTTCAGCATGGCCAAGGATGTTATCTCCTGAAGGGTTTGCAGTGTCATTACCATCCTTTTTTGCCTTGACACTTAAGCTGAGTTTGAGCACCTTTTTTATCCTGGGCAATGTGCGGTCCTTCTTTTCCTTCATTTAATGGGACCATGCCATGAAGATACGCTGTGAGAGTTGGGGACAGTAATCCGTTCCCAGAGATGCTCAGCAGTTCATTAGTTTCGCTGCCGAGTTTCTCGCTGACCACTACGAGGGAACTCTCCTGACCCCTCCTACCTGCTCAAACAGTTCATGTTAATATTCAGAAGCAATTGTGTGGCTGATCCCGCCACCAACCACATAAGTGGTTTTATAAAAAACATTCTGGGCTACTTGAAGGGACAATTTTGGACAAATAAGTCATTATACTGACAAAATAATGCACCTGAAAAGAGGGCAGGATTGGGAGCATCCTGGGAGTGGCACCATTCAGATGTACAACTTACATATCTGAGTGGCCGCTACATGTATAAGTTAGATGAGCAAGAAGGCCATACAGGAAGCAAGCCTAACCTGAAATGTCTAACTTAGATAGTTCAAGTTACGTAGGTACATTCAGTGATGCCAGCTAAACAGTGTGCTTTGCAAACAGCGCAGTTAGCAGTTTTTAAATGATACATCTACTGAATGACTGATATTTATCACTCTGTGCTTTTATGTTTTGGGGCTTTTCTCGCATGCTGTAACTAGGAGGCTTGCATCCCGGTGGCAAGAGGCTTTGGCACTGGAATGCGCATGTTGGGGAGTGGAGGTATTCGTGCTCGATGAGAGCATGCCTGTGGGTTGTGGCAGGGGTGGTAGGTCAGTTTGGAAGGAACTAGGAGCTCATACGGCCACGTGGAGATGGTTTTCTTCAGCGAAGGGGACTGAGAGTGAATACCTCTAAGATAGGCCATTTAAGCCTTTATCTGCCATCATCTCCCATGCTTCTGTGTTACAGTATGAAGGCAGGTGAAAATCACCAGATCCATCCAGGTCCACTTCAAACCTTTATGGGGCCTGGGGCAAAAGTTTGAGAATGGGCCCCTCCCTGTTAGTGGCCCCCTTGTTCATGACTTTCTCTCCTGTTCATGGGGCCCCTTCCCTCTTCGCAGCTCCCACCCTCCTGGGGCGGCAGAGTTGGTGGCCCTGTTCCTCCCTTTTCAAGCTGCTTGCAAGTGAAGTGAGCGGTGTTTTAGTGAACAGATCAGAGGAAGGAAGTTGTCGGTCTCTTCACTAAAGCACATCCCACTTCTCTTGCAAGTGGTTTGAGGCAGCAGAAGAGAGGGACAGGGCAGCTTTTACCTTTGAGCAGCAGGGTAGTTGGCCCCCATTTTGCAGGGGCCCAGGGCAGCTGCTCCTTTTGCCCATAGGTAAAAGCGGCCCTGGGTCCATCTAGTCTGCTGATAATGTGTTCCTGTGGGTTTATCTGTGTCTGCTCTGAGTTAAGGATCCTCTGTACTCTTCCCAGGCTTTCTTCACTGTCCTATTCTTTCTTTTGCACACAAATGATGATGGAAAACCCCCATTATCTTGGGACAAAATCAAAGGTAAGTGGTATTTTGTCCCACTTGTATTCAATATTGAATGATCAACTTGATTGTGTTGGAAGAGTTTAATGGTGCACAGTTTGGGTCATTATCGCTTTCCCTTTTGACATGTAGCTTTTGAATTGACCAGTCACTGTGCAGTAGTTTGTATTTCAGAACTGGTAAGAAGTGTTACATCTTTGGATCCTTCTTTCTTTCCTGATGAGAATTTCAATTAAGTCACTCGTATTCCTTATCACACTGTAAGATATGGAATACAACCCCTGTAAGATATGGAATACAACCACTGTATTTGTTATCAATTTAATTGATACCTATTTGTTTTTTTGGTATATTTGGTTTTTTTTTCATCAGGCAAGAATGCCACAGACGCCGACTTTTCCAGCAATGTTTGACAGCAGTGGGTATAACCAGAACCTGTATCAGTCAAAAGAGGACGGTTGTGAAGGGCTATATTACCAGGACAACACCCTCCTGTCGGGGTCCCTGGAAGCTCTCATCCAGCACTTAGTGCCCAGCGTGGATTACTATCCTGATGTAAGTCTGCATGCGCTCAAAGAGGACCCGTACTTGCAAAACATACAGGGCCAGCCCGTCCACTAGGCAGGTTAGGTGTCTGCCTAGGGCAGCAGAACTCTGTGGGTGGCACAATACCAGCGGCAGAACATGTGCTTCAGCACACATTGTCTGCCGCTTCTGAACCCCCTCTCTGACAGGAAGTTATCAGAGGAGGGTCAGAAGTGGCAGAGCATATGTGCTGAAGCCCATGGCTTGCTGTGGGCTGCTGCCGTTGCCACACCAAGCTGAGCCCCCTTCCCCCCATGACCACTCTACCAGAATTGGCATCAGCAGGGGGCTCAGCATGGAGACAGTGGTGCAGTGTGGCATGGCTTGGAGGGCGGGGGGGGGTGCGGTCGGGGCTTTTGCCTGGGGCGGCAGAAACTCTTGGGCCGGTCCTGAAAACATGGGAAACTTAATACACGCTAAAAGAGTTTATCAACAGTAGCGAAATGCTAATGGTTGCACTCATACCTTCAGGAGGTGAGCACTGGCTATGCCTGATAAAACAGGATACTATTTGTCATTTGTATCTACTCTTTCTTCTCCTTTACGACTGACTCTCTTGCTTGTTAGACCAGTTACAGCTAATTGCTATTTTTGGGCTGGTGCAGAAAAGCTTAGTGTGGCCTTTTTCTGGTGCTAGGTTTGCTCTCCAGCAAGCTGGTGCCGGATAAAGGCCAGAAAACAACAGTGCTAAATTGCAGTGCACTTGGCATGCAAATTACATGCAAATCACTGCATAATTAATTGTGCCTGATGTTAAAATACCTGCACTGAAACGTAGCACAGTTGTTTTTATAATGTTTTGTTGTTGTTTTTTTTAACGCTGGATCTTAATGCCAGTTTTGGGGAGGTCTAAAGTTGGGAGCAAAAATATCATCCGAGGTGAAGTTTGATACTTCACCTCAGATGATCCAGGCATTGGGGAAATCCCCTAATGCCAATGGCAAACTGTTGGAGGGCTGTTGCCTCACCCTTCCCCCCTCCCCTGGAACACTGACTGCCTTACAGAAACAAAAACCCTGGTGGACCTGTGGCCCAGATATTTTTCCCCCTCACCCAATCAAACAAATCTCCGGTGGCCCAGCAGCCCCAATTCCTCCCCCGCCAAACCAGAAAAATCCCTGGTGTCCCAGTGACTATGAACCCCCCCCCCAACCTCCCTTCCAAGTACCTTCAATCATGGGATGGGAGCATTGCCCACACACATCTTGTAAAATGGCAGCACCTGGCCCTACGCAGTGCATCCTGGAATGCACCAGGTGGGGTCGAACTGCCATATAAGGCAAAAATGCCTTAAATGGCAGAGTGACCCCCAATGTTGCATCCTGGGACATGAGTTGTCCCAGGATGCAACAGGGGGTCACTCTGCCATATAAAGCATTTGTTTGTCTTATATGGCAGTCTGACCCTGCTCAATGCATCCAGGATGCACCATGCGGGGCCAGGTGCTGCCATTTTTCAAGATGACGGTACAGGGGCTGGCGCATGTGGGCAAAGCTCCTGCCCCATGATTGAAAGTACTTGGAGGGGGGGTGGAGGTGTTCAGGGCCACTGGGATATCAGGGATTTTGGGTGGGGGGGAGATGGGAGTCACTGGGCCACCAGTTTATTTTTTGTTTCTGTTGGGGGGGGGTTGGTATCCAGAGGAGGGCACTAGTCCCCTAACAGTGTGCCAATGGCATAGGGCAGGGGTGGGCAATTCCGGTCCTGGAGGGCCGCAGACCAGTCAGGTTTTCATAATGTCCCTAATGAATATTCATGAGATCTATTTGCATCCACTGCCTTCCATTGTATGGAAATAGGTCCATGAATATTCATTAGGGACATCATGAAAACCTGACTGGTCTGCGGCCCTCCAGGCCCAGAATTGCCCACCCCTGGTAGGGGGCTTTCCTTGATGCCTAGGTCATCTGAAGTGGTGTCAAACCTCACTTCAAATGACCCTGTTTCTCTGGGACAGCATGCCAAACTTGCACCGACTTCTGTGCGCATGTGTTTGGCTTGCTCTCCCAGTTTAACGTTGACTTTTTTTGCGCGCTGGGTAATTTGCATATTGCATTCCAGCACAAAGACTCGGTATTAAACTCACACTATGAAACCCTGCACTAGAGCTTTAAGCACTGGGCTGTAGCGCAGGGATTCTGCATCGACCTGCTTGTTTGCGTCACAGAAGATGATTAAACACTCATTCCAAGTGACCTGAAAAAGCAACTTTAAGACCTAATAAAAGATCACCCGAAGTCTTTTACTGTATGTAGGGCAGTTACTGTACGCAATGTAGTGAGAACGTTTGCTTTGGTATTTGCTGGTCTGTTAGATTAAAAAGGATCCTAATATACAAACTAGGTCCCAGGAGAGAGAGAAAGTGTTTCCCCCGCAAGAAAACCAGCATGCTCATCTCTGCTGTTCACAGTGCTTGCTTGCTTCTGAGGCGTACGGTCTCTCAATCAGTAGCAGATTAGGAAATCAGTGATTCAAACCGATGGAGACATTTATTACAGAAACTCTGCTTTATGCTAAGCAAATTTCACATAGTCACCTACCGTCTCCTCTCTCTAGAAGCTTTATAAATAATTTGTATTTGGTAGCACAAGAGAGGAGTGAGGGGTTAGCCCTTTTCATATTTTAAAGAAACAGCAGCAGTTATTTAAAGTGACGTGTTGTGTTAGTCCACTTAGATGTGGAAATACGAATCGACAAACCAATTGTAGGTGACATGTTTTTATTGGACTAAGAAATGTGTTAAGTTAGTGCAGTATAAAGGTATCGCCTAAAGCCGAACTGCTGACCTGCATTTTTATTTGGCAGTTATGTAGAAACCAGAACAGTAGTGTGCTGATGGAAAAGTTTTGTTGCGACATTAGTCAACAAACCAAAGTATAATGTCACTGCTGGACCGAATAGAAAATATTTTAGGCCAATATTTTGGGAAACCTTAATTTAAAAACAGCAAAGCATTAATTTTAAAGGTTTCAGTTATTTAGCTAATTTATTATTATTACTTAGTTACAGTTAATTTTAGTTTATGATGAGTTAATACTTAATTGTATGAATTTTCATTTGTGCCGATAATGAAAACGAAGAAAAGAGAACCTAACTAGATCTGATTCCCTCACTTCCAGTTTTCTGCTATGTGACGTCACTCTGTATATGCAGGTAGAACAGGGCTTTGCATTGGCAGATGCAAGCAGATTTTGTTTTTCTGAATTAAATTGTTGTGATGGCTTAATCAAGAAGGACTTTTCCCCACTGTGTGCCTGGGAGAGGGGGGAATCTTTAATTATTTGGATTTGGCACATGACGTTGTTCGGTCCCATGGCTAGTGCTCCTACAATGGCTAGCCGCAGGCACTGAACTTTTAAACCTTGATTAGTCAGTGACGGAGCATATCCGGGTTGCATGGATTGCCGCGAAGCATATTGCTGCCGTCTGGTGAGATTCTGCAGCAAGGGTTAGGCCAGTGGTTCCTGCCCCTGACTTTCGCCATGTGTCACTAACTGGGCCGCCGCTGCCCGGTTAGCGATGGGTGCCGTCCCGGAACACCCCTGCCATGCTCCAGTGCTAACTGGTTGGCATTGGAGTGTGGAGCAGCAGCACTAACCATGTTAATACCACCGAATATCCCACCAAGTGGCATTTACACACATTACAGGTCTGCAAACCTTGGAAATGCCTTTGAATATCTCCCCTCCCAATATGTTTCATGGCTGTATATGTCTCCTCTCCGTGGGTTTTCAGTGAATAGTGCCACACAAAATCCATCCAACTACGTATCTTGGAGCTGTACGGATAGTGCTTGGGTAGAGATAGGGAAGAGCAAAGCCAAAATGCGCCACTCTACATACCGCGGTGATATTCAGCGGCTCGCTGCATAGCTACGTGGTTTAATTTAGGCCGAAAAAATAAGCAGTCCTGGTAAAGCGCACAGCGCACATGTAGAGCTGTTGACGTCACCGCTGTGCATAGAGGCAGTGGCGGTGAAGGCCACGTATGAGGATTAACATCACCACCCTTCTGTGTGATGGTGCTCAATGGATGCATTTTATTCAAAGGCCACAATCGGTGTTTATAACAATGTGGTCATGGCCGCTATTGAGTATTGACCCGTATGATTTTAGGATAAAACTGAAAATCTGGAATAGCTCCCGAATAGACCTGCTTCCAGATACTTTATTACCAGATACTTCAGAGAGAAATCTAATGATTACAGAGCTGCCGCGCTCCAAGAGGGGAAGTTCTGTCCAGGCCTGGTTTTGAACTTGCGCCCCAGAGCAATGTGGTAGTTGAAGCTTCTGATTTTACCCATTGAAATCGGTGCAGCATGAACCATAATGTGTCAGGATAAGAGGACTGGAAAAACAGGACTGGCCTCAAATCTCCCTCTGGGAACAGGGTCTCTTGGCAGGTCTGTGATTAGTGAGAGAAGTGCACCGTGGTCAGGCCACAACTCCCTACCTTGGTGTTGGCCCTGTGTGCCCATTGGGCTGGCTGCAGGAGTTACAGCATTGCACTGTTGCTTTGGGATTTGATATACTTCATATTGATTTAAATAAACACATTTTTACAGTTTCGCAATACCACAAACTGTGTTGAATCATTACTGATAAGGTCTGACAGTCGGTTGAAAAGTGCTTACTTGCTACATTTTTTGATACAACACTGTTTATTCTTCTTCTTTCAATTCCTCTTTATGCCCACAGAGAACGTACATTTTCACTTTCCTGCTCAGTTCTCGACTTTTTATTCACCCTCACGAGCTGATGGCAAAGGTCTGTCATTTGTGTGTTGAGCACCAGAGACTTAATGAGCCTGGGACTGACAAGGTAGGACAGCTGCAAACGGTTTCTAGCTCAGATAGAATCAAAAGCTTATTTCTGTTGTTATCTATTAATGGGATCATGTTCCCTGTATGTAATAAGTAGGTGCTATATTGTGAGCGATATACTGTTGTGTCTAGCTTGTGACATAAAGTGCTATTAAGTTAATGATGCAGTGTGTCTTATCTGGTGATATAAGAAACGAAGTAATTAATCACACAATATTCGCTTGTCTTCTAAGCTTCTACTTAGGCAGTTTATACATAAAGGGACTATCTCTCTAACCTTGAGGTAGCTCTTGGTGGCCATATTGCATTCCGTACCCTTGGGGTTATTGCTGGATTGGGCAGGGTTGAGGTTGAGGTGGAGGAAGGCTCTCTTCCAAGGCCTCCACTCTGTTAATCTCACCAATACCAGTTCCTGGGCAGAGAGTCAATCAGAAAGCATAAAAAAATGAGGCAGACCCAGGGCTGGTTGTTCAAAAGAAAACTGTATTTACTGAATAATTCTTGGTAAACCAATATCCAACAGCAGAAAAGGCAAATCGGTCTAAATGATCCTGGATGCAATTTTATTCTGAAAACTTGACTGAAGAGACCATAATCGGTGTTTTTCTGCCGTCATGTTTCTACCTAGTCTGCCCTTTAAGACAGTAGATGGGCTCACTGAATCCTCTGATATTCTGTTCTCTGGTGGACCCAATCTACTTTCTTTAGTGGGATAGAATAGGTACTCAATCATGGTATATCTCATATCTTTCTGGACTAAGGCCAGCAGTTCACTTAAGTGACCTCGCTCCTCAAAATAGACACTCTCTCCTATTCACTCCTGCAGGAATTTTTTCAGAACAATTTCAGCACCACGAGACCAGCAATTTCAGCAACACCAGTTAGGTTCTTGGATCCTGGAACCCATTATCCTGTGCCGGGGAACTCCCCTCGGAACCCCTGCGCATTTCAGGAAGGGACAGAAGAACACCTCAGGACACCTCTAACATTTATGCGCATGTTTACTAAAGTTTATTTTGTGGTAACAATTTTAGTGCATGCTAAGTACCACCCTGGCCCGTTTTACTCCTATGGGCATGGGGACCACTATCCTTTAGTAAGCATACCCCTGAGCTTTGTTAAACAAACTCCTTCCCTGTCTTCTCCCCTTAGGGAGCGCCAATAGCTTTTTTCATTCCACAATGGCATCATGACTTTCAAAGCTCAGAACCTCTGAAGTCACTAGTTGGCTCCCTTGTGTGTGTGTGTGTATGCTGTGGAGTCAGTGCTGACACCTGGTAACCCAATCCCTGGGCTTTCTTGGCAAGAAATAGTTTGCCAGGCTTTTCTTCTATGCAGTAAATTCACAGCAGCTGGTATTTCAAGGTAGTCTCCTACTCAAGTATTAGCCAGGCCTGACCCTGCTTAGCTTCTGACATCAGCCAAGATCGGGATCATTCAGGACAGCGGAGCCATTACACATGTAGAATTATGTCCAGTATGTCACATACATGAAATGGGTTTCTTGGGTATATGGTTCAGCAAATGGTAAAATTCTTCCTCATCCATGGAGAGTCATGAGTCGCCACAGTTTGAGTCCTTGGTCATGGCTACGTGATGTGAGGACTTAGGTTAAAGGCTTGAAAATGCTCTTTTACATTTTGAGTTCATTTTATCTTACAATCATGATCAAGCACTGGCTTTATCACCTTGCTTCTGTGGGTTTCCTCTATCAAAACATGCTTTCATTTTTCCGCATAGGTTCGTATAAGAAAAAATGCACCTAAAATTCTGCAATTACTGATTGAGTGGACCGAGACATTTCCTTATGATTTCCGGGATGAAAGGATGATGAGGAACCTCAAGGAATTGACCCAACGCATAGCCAGCAGTGATGAGGTTAGTCAACAGAGCCCCGAAACTGGGGAAGCTGTGTCATGTTGCATGAAGGGTGGTCATCATCAGTGTGTCTAGTTTCTAGTGGTTCTGCAAGTACACACTATTGATGACACTGAGGGGTCCTTCTACTAAAGTGCACTAAGCAGGTAACGTGGGAATTAGCACGCGCTAACAGCCCAGGACCATGGTAACTCTTATCACGCTGGCATGACTGTAGGCATGCGCTAATTCCCACGTTAACTGCTTATTGCATATGGGGTAGATTAGGGGTGGAGAATGGACGTGGACTGCACGTTGCAGTTAGTGCATGGGAATTATGCTCGCTGTCAGTTTTGCAGTTAGCGCTGGGTGAGAGCATGTTCAAGACAGTCACATATGGTTGATAGCCAGCACTGGGGAGGAGTTGGGAGATAGGTTGTTTCGCTGAGTACATATCCTCAGACATCCGCATAACTTCAGACAGCACAAGGGCTTTCCTAAGCTAGCCAGATAGCTATCTAGATAACACCAGTACTACTACTACTTATTTGTATAGCGCTACAAGGCGTAGGCAGCACTGTGCAGACACTGTAAAAGATGGTCCGTGCTCATCAAAGCTTACAGTCTAGTTGAGCGACAACACAGCAGCTGAGGACAAGGCTATATCTAGAGGAATGGTAAGAAAGCATATAGGAGACTAAGCGGAGACTGACTGCTTGGTCCAGATATTTAGTGTTGGCTGAATATTCAGATTTTATTTCACTGGGTGGCTGGTGTTTAAAAAAGAAAGCTGAGCTCTGCAGTTAAATATTACCCCACAAATATTTTTCTTTCTGCCCTGGTTGTCTGAGTTCTTTTCCTTGTGGTGTTCTCATTCTGGCATCTGCTTTTATCCTGAGTCCTTGTCCTTTCCATTTTATCATTTTTGCCTATCTCTTCTCTTCCCACCCCCTCCATCATTCTCTTTTACACCAGTCTTCTTTTCTCTCTCTCTCTTACTTTACCATACTGCTGTATATTTCACTTTCCTCCTTTTTTCTACATTTTTACTCTCATTGTTCCTTCCTATATCTCTCCCTCCCCTACTAGCCTCCCACTTCCTGCTCTCTAGCTGTCCCAGTCATCTCTCTCACCTCCTCTTCCTTTCTCACTCATTGCCATATCTCTGTTTTCTACCTTGGTTTGTCCCTCTTTGCTTGCGCTCCTCTTACCATCACTTCTCTTTCTACCATCCTTCTTTTCAACCCTTTAGAGGTCTTTCCATCTTCTTTCCCCAGTAGTGTTTTCAGTCTTTCTTCTCAGAACTACTGCTTTCTTTCTCCTCTAGATCTTTCCCTTCTTTATACCGTGACTCTGAACTCCATTCCCCAAGACCTTCTTCCAGCTCCTCTGAGCCATGGCAGGTTAGGAACTGCACTAGTAGCATTAGCGGGAGCAAAGCGAGCTTCCAGACAATGCCTGGACAGCAGGAGGCCTCATGATGTGTTCCTTGCCCAGTGCAGTAGCCCTTTATCCATCTCCATCTCATGTTTCCTCCTTGAGGAAAGCACTGCACCAGAGAGAAGAGACAACGGCAGATGCCACGAGTGTTACTTGCTCAGTTCTGCTCCATGGTGCTGCAGGATGAAGATAGATGAACCATCGGGAGCCCTCTCCCCTCCCACTTCTAGTTAACATGCTGAGCTGGAAGCCTCATCTCTTGGGCTGTCAGTATGGGCAGTGTAATGGGGCCACGTTGCTCTTTAAGGACACGGAGGCCTCTTTAACATACAGGTCCTGCTGTGTTGCACACCTGTACCTCTACTGTTCAAATGATTAGATGTTTCATGTCATGCTTACAATTTGTGCAGGGGTTATGTCTTGAAAAATGAAAAATGCCCAAGCACCATATTCTCATGGAAATAATCCCAACCTTTTGAACATTGTTGTCTTAAATAGATTCTCGCTTCTTTGAAGCTTCCGATTAGTTTACTTTAGTTATTGGTATTTACTATACCGCCATCAGGCAATGGTTATCATAGCAGTTTACAGATCTCAAGAACATGAGATGATAAAAAAAACTATAAAACAATGTATAACAACTAAACAACGCTAAAGCAGAAAAAATAAACAATATGGAATAGAAAAAATGTCAGAAGTAATCAAAATCATCACAAGCTAATAATGAGAGTAAAGCAACTGCTCCTAGGCATCATCACCTCAAACCTAAGCCCTTTTCAAAAAGATATGTTATTAACCCCAGTTTGAATTTGGCCAGGGAATTTTTAACTCTCAAATAGGGAAGCAATAGGTTCCAGAGTGTTGGTACCTGAAACTGAAAACTTGTAGCCAGAGTAACCTCATAGCAAATGTTGAGTAGAAAAGGAGCAAAGAGCAGAATCCAGCATCATCCCAGGGATGTAAGGTATGAGAAACTCTGAAAGATATTTGGGTTTTCAGACTGTAGGGGTTTATGATTAAGTCATAACAATTTAAATTTAGGTCCATTAGGAATGGGTAACCAGTGCTCGGTGTTCCAAAATGAGATGATAGGATCAAATTTTTTAGCATTGTGAAGGAGTTTTACAACAATACGAATATTCTGAAGTAATTGGAGTGCTTCTATTGAATCGTTAGATGCCAATGTACAAGGAATTACAGTTATCGAGCCATGAGATGACAGATCAGAGTACAAAGATCCTTTGAGTCCAGGAGTGACCTAACTGCATAAATTTGGTCTAGTGCAAAGAAACAACATTTAGATGCTGCTGACATTTGAATAGTGAAAGATAATTCGGGGTTGATTTGACGGATTTTTAAAGAAGGCAACAATTTAATAGGCTGTCCCAATAATATTAGGATCTGGGTTGGATGGGTATGTCTTCCTGAGTCCCATATCGCCTGGGATTGAGATGGATTCAGTCTATTATCACAAAGCTGTGTCTAAATGACATTTCAGCGTGCTAAGATGAGGACATCAGGGATCCATGCTTGTTAATAATTGAATGTCATCCACAAAGTAAACGTCATGAACTCTAAATGGCAGAATCAATGTGGCAAAAGGACTGAGAAAGATGTTTAACAGATGAACGACTAGTATGGCTCTTTGGGGTCCTCCACAGTCACAGTGCTAGATATTCTACAAAGCCAGAGCATTAGGAAGTTGTCATACAACTCGGACACTATTCAGACGTTCACTGTAGAGGTGACTATATATTTCTGAGGTGCGGTAACTGGGCAGCACATTGGGGCTTTTATAGAAGAATGCAGGTACTACAGCAGTAAGTCTGAAAGAGAGACCACACATACTCCATAGCTCAGCTAAGCAATGACCTTCATTAAAGTCATGGTTTGTGCAAAACTAAAAGCCTATTAACCAAAAATATTCCTTAGAATAACCCAAATATTACACAAACTCTAATCAAAATTATTATGATTAACCCTCTGAGCACACTCCCAACATAAATAAATGTACTTTCTATTTTACAAAACAAAAAGGGAGAAAAAGACCTCAGGATCACTTCATAGTTCCACTATGTGGTGAAATTAATCACCATAGGGGAATATACAGTTCTCACATCACCAATCTAAAAAAAAAAACCCTTCCCTTTATTATTTAAACTATAATATTCTCAATTTTTAAAAAGGTTCTTTTTCCAAATCATCAATTCACCTTTACATGTTAACTAATATAATTCCTTCAGTTCAGCACTACTTCCGTGCTCCATAACTTAACGTCTTCTATAACACATCTTCTTAAACAGGCACCGCAGACTCCAAACTAATCTCTAGGATTCTGTAACAAAACACACAACCCTAAGAACTATAATCATCTTTGCTATACCACAAATAGCGTAATATCCACTTATCTCTAAACTTCAGTTCTCGAACTCCAAAGCAGTTGATTTCTTCAAAGTATATTCCCCTATGGTGATTAATTTCGCCACATAGTGAACTATGAAGTGATCCTGAGGTCTTTTTCTCCCTCTTTGTTTTGTAAAATAGAAAGTACGAGGGGTGTCCGATATTAAAGGTACAGGCCAAAATTACACAACATTTGTATTTAAAGAAATTATTCAATACATTCCACCAAAAACAACATACTTTTGTTTACTTCTCCACATAATCGCCGTAAACATTGAGACATTTATTCCAGCGTGACACTAGTTTGAACATCCTTTCACATTACAGTTGCGTGTCAAGTTGCTTTGTTTTCATCAGAGAGCATTTTCGGCACCCAGCGAGACGACACCTTGCGGAAGTTGAGATCGCATATGATTTCATGAACAGAACTCTTAGGAATGCCAGTCATTTCAGCAATTTCACAAACTTTAATGCGACGATCCTCCCTAATCAGACATTGTATGCAGTTGTCATCCATGTGTGAGGTCCTTGGTCTGCCTCTTTTCTTTTCCGGATCATCATTCAACTCCGTTCGGCCATCTTTAAACTTGTTACACCAGACGCTGACTTCTTTTAGGCTTAAAATGTTCGGGCCATACACGCCCTCTAATCTGCGATGAATTTCGCTCTGATTAACTCATTCGGCTTGCAAAAATCTGATAACTCCGCGCAACTCAAACTTCGAATACTTTGTGATTAGACACGCCATGTTTGTTTGCTTCCCGAAAACTACTCGTAATTTGAGTGTTTAACAAAACAACGCTACAGACTCTCCTACTACGAGTACAAGTAGTCCTGCATACGACGGCACTATTGCGCATGTGGAGCCGATATGATTGTCACCTGTACCTTTAATATCGGACACCCCTTGTACATTTATTTATGTTGGGAGTGTGCTGAGAGGGTTGATCACAATAATTTTGATTAGAGTTTGTGTAATATTTGGGTTATTCTAAGGAATTTATTTGGTTAGTATGCTTTTTGCTTTTCCTTAGTGCAGTACTGTGAGTTAATTTGTGCAAAACTAACCATTTGGAGACCTTGTTCCTGAGAGATCAGCGCAACATAAAGGCAAGTTGTTGCAACTATTCATTTCAAGTTTGGAAACATGCTCATATTATGTAATTGTAAATGCTTGGCAACACCAGTCTTTAATCAGACTTAATAAGCTTCACCAGTATTTCCCAATTATTGTCCTATTCCGTTGTGGCTGGTTCCTTTCTCCTGATTGACTTCAGGTTCAGACTTTAGACTACAACTCCCAGCATCCTCCAGTTCTTTGCTTCTCCATTCCTTGAAGTAATACTACCCTCTGCCTCCTCTTTACAGAGCCTTCTATACCTCTGTCTGGCTGCCTTTTCCTCATCTCTGGGATGTTTCTAACTGTGGGAGGTGTACACCTCATCACATACTGGGAAGCATTGACAGGAGCTGAAAAAAGTTTTTTCTGACCAGAACAAATAGTTGCATGTATTACAAGTTGGAAGACTGTTGCAATTTATGGTTCTTTATTTGCATTTTCAGCTTTTTCTTTTTTTCCTGAGGAGTCGGCAAGTTCTAAAACATTGAAATGTTTGTTTCCATAGTAACTTACATTTTTAAGTGGAAAGGGAACTGTAGAACAAAAGGTCACAATGGGAGCATCAAAAGGGGTGGAATGAGTCAGGAGTAAGATTAGAAAAATATTTCTTCACAAAAAGGGTGGTAGATACATGGGAATGGGTGGAGGAAAACCGAAACAGGGTCGAAGAAAGCATGGGATAAGCAGAGAGCTGTAGGAAGACCAAGTAACATAGAAAGGGCAGACCAGATGGACCTTTTGATGTTTATCTGTGTTACTACAGAAGATGCGTGGGAGAGACCAGCGGCCAGCATGCACAAAGTGAGGTAGTTCATGTTAGCAGTGGTTGCTTAAAGAGGCTGCACACAGTCGGAGTAAACAAAACACAGCTGCGGTGTTGAAGAACAGCTTTAATTTGAGAAGTCCGGGTGGTACTGTAATGCATTGGCACCAGCCCCTGTGCTTTTAAGAGAGGGAAAAGCAAGTATTACGTTGCAGCCTGAGCCAAGCTCGGCATGTAGTGAAGTGGCCTGTGGGCTGCTTTGTGAGGGTAAATGCAGGTCACTCTGACCTAACTTATCTATCAGACTGTAGTGCAGATTAGTAAAGTGTCCCATGAGTCTGAGTAGACATAAAGTGTTATTGAGGGAAAAATGCAGCATATTTTTTTCCATTCTGTTTGCTGAGTTTAGTCCTGTGATGTGCTCTGTAAAACTCCCAGGGCAGGTCTTATTTACTCTTAATTGCTCAATCTCTTTTTCACATATCCTAGTCCACATGTTTCTTTCTAGATTGCATGCACATTTAGGAGATGGGTACAGTTTTTACTTTTGTTGTTAGCAGAGTAGTTTAGAAAATACGTAGTACTTCTCCCTTGAACAGTCCTGCATCCAGGTTGTGTGCAGTTACGTGGATTCTTGTCCTCGTGCACATTTGTACGCTTGGGGTAATTTTTTTAAGAAGCATTTTATGTGCATACACTGGCACATATGTGTGAAAAAGCTGTGTAAAATTACCTCCATAGTGACTGAGTGTTGCTGCTGTACGTGTAAATCTGCCGGCGGTCAGCATATTGCACAGTCAGCATCACAGATGTGAAGACGCATTTTAGAAAGACTATTTAAATGCATCTGGGACGTCCAAGTAAAAACATCCAAAATTCCATGGGAGGGGCAGCAGAGAAGGTGGACATGTGGAAATCGACCTGTGTCCGCCCCAAAAGATAAACCTCTCCATGAAACAAGAAGGAAACAGAGACTTGCAGAATAAACCTCCAGACACGTGAAGGAGAGCCTGTGGTTTAAGAAATGCTGAACATGGATGTTAGCGGTTCCAGCAACATACATGTCTGCACTGGTGTTTCTGAATACGCACACGCATCTGTTGCCTCAAACATGTTTCGGCATGCCATTTTGCAAACGAAGATGTGCTGAACTGCGGCAGTATGCAAAGAGATCCCAATTTTCACCTGCTTTCCTTCTTTGAGGGGGAGGAAAACATCGTAGCAATAAGAGGGACTGGTCCTAGGGGTGAAAGCTGCCTGAAATTCCTCTTCATGCCAAGCAGCGGGCCTAGACATGCCCCTGTCCTTTAGCAGGTTTCCACGTGCAGCTCCATTCTGAAATCGGGTGCATATTTGTATCGTTTCTGGAATGCCCTGGACATGGATGGGATTCTACCGGACACATGTAAATTCGGATCTTTTTTTAAAAAGGGCTCTGGAGGCATGGATGTGATTCTTTTATCTGAATGGGTATTTTCAGATGTGCAAATCACATGTAGAGCTTCTAAAATGACCCCCGATATCGGGGTTGGTGCTAGGGTTTCCGGCACCCTCCTGCAACCTATAGATGAGCATCCACCTCCCTCATTACTATTAATGCTTGCTACATTCCCCCCCCCCTCTTTATCCCAAAACTTCTTTCTGAACCCATTTCACATGATGCCAAACAGAACATCCACCTCAACAAGAGTGCAGAGCAGAACTAGAGCGTTCACCCATAAACTCAATATATATATATATATAAATATAAAAATTCTGATTCTGGTTTTCTCCAGTATCAGGCATACTGTGAACTAACACAAAACCCTATGAAAGTCACTGTGGATCTACTGAGCAAATTTACCCTACCATATCAGCACCAGCTTACAAAACTCACACAAAGAGCTTGTTCAGAAAAAAGTAGCACTGGAAATACTGCAGCAGGCCCTGGAACATCGAAACACCAATTTGAAAAGCTGAACAAGTCAGATCACTACAGTACAGATCCCTTTGTGCAAATTCCATGTTAACAGAAAACCTGGCCTCCGTCACACACTCAGAACAAAGACCCTCACCGAGTACAGAATATGCGACCATAACCTAAGAATAAAAGTATGTAGACAAAAATTAAACTGAAAGCCCAAGAAGCTAGACTCTGCATGCAGTGCAGCACCAGAGAAATAGAAAGAGATGCAATTTCCCTGTACTGTGTAAAATATAAAGGGGCATTTTTTGAAAAATCATATAGCTTTCTTTTCCTTAAATTTTCTTAGTTGGTGTCCCCCTTTATTTCCTCAGTGGATTCTGATTGGAGTGGAATTGACTATATAGTTTTCCTTTGATATGTGAATGTGCTCCTTCAGTTTATTGCTATTATTGTACTTGTATCCTTCTTTGGTGTTTATATTTCTTCTTTTCTGTAAGGGAATTGTATGAGATAGAGGGCAATAGGTTGGTGTGTGCGGACCAGGAGAAGGACCTTGGAGTGATTTTTTCTGAGGATCTCAAAGTGGCAAAACAGTGTCACAAGGCAGTGGCCATTGCCAGAAGGATGCTGGGTTACATACAGAGAGGAATTACCAAGAGAAAGGAGGAGGTACTAATGCCACTGTACAAGTCACTGGTGAGGCCTCACTTGTACTATTGTGTTCAGTTTTGGAGACCGTATCTCACAAAGGATATAAAAAGACTGGAAGCGGTTCAGAGAAGCCTGTGCTAGAAGATGTATGAAAAGAGACTCCAAGACCTAAATATGTACACTCTAGAGGAGAGGAGGACAGGGGAGATATGATACAGACCTTTAAATACTTAAAGAATATTAATGAAGAAATACTTTTTCACTGAAAGGGTGATGGATGCTTGGAATGCCTTCTCGATGGAAGTGATGGGGGCAAATACAGAGACAGAATTCAAAATGGCATGGGACAGACACAGTGGATCCCTTTATAGAAACAGGATAACATCAAATTAACTTAACTGTCTCTGATATCTCAACAAGTAGAGGTGGCCTGTACGGAGCCGTGGGTACACCCCTAAACAAAGGCATGGGGAGGGGTGACCTGCAAAGAGCGGCAGGCACATCTAATCTTGCCACCTTGCTGGGCAGACTAGATGGACTATGCTGGTCTTTATCTGTTACTATGTGAATGATATGCTGGCTGGAACGTTGCATGAGGTGAATGGTCTGAGGAATATGTCTAAATAAAAAGTAGACTTCATTAGATAATTGAAGCAGATTCATGAAATATCAGTGCTGGGGAGACCACAGCTTATAATAGCGGCTTTACATGTAGTGCACCTTGGTCTTCTTTCTGGAGGTTTTCGGTTGGATGAAATCAAGTTGGCTGTGCCCCAGTTACTACACTTACGTTTTTATTTTTCCATTCAGTTATCTGTAAGATTAAACCTGCAAACACGAGGCATAGAAGGAAAGCATCTACCGCAGCTTACTGGGTTTCTCCGTTACTTGAGCTGTTTTATGACCTTCCATATCTTTATCTCATTGCTCATTTCCTTCGGATTAGTGCTTGACCACATGACACTTCGGGAGTCATAAACAATCAGATTAAATTACTTACCCTGTACGTTACCTCATTCTTGATTTGGTGCCACGGATTCTGACCTAGGGTAACGCACAGAATATCACAAGAACAATGTTTAGAAACAAGACTGGAGGAACCATGTCATGTGGCATTCTGTAAATAAGTTGACCCTGTGGTGATATAGCTAGCCATGGAAAAGAGGGATAAGCATCAGCACTGCTCTAGATGCAGATCGGTATAAGAATCAGGTGCTGCCAGAGGATGACAGAGAATCAAGTGCTTGGAGGGGACTTTTCAGAACAACGATTCAGGCAGTAATATATAGAACTAAGCAAAATTCTGTACATGGAAAATAGGATTGGGCTAATAACATACATCATCAAATCACGTGTCACCCTGGTGCTGATATTCAGCAGGAAGTGTCCGGCTAAAGTTACTTAGACGTGTCATCTGCTTAACTTCAATCAGATGTTTAGCCAACGTATCTGGTTAAGGCTTTGAGTTGCTAATGTGCATTCAGGGTACATGCGTTAAATGACAGAAGTGTACATTATTTGCCCTAAACACATGATTCTTTGGACAGCACAAGTTAACTAATGATGAGATGCAAAGCATGCAATCATTCATTCAGAGCAGCGTATTATTCGGCAAGATGAAGACTGCAGCTCGCATTTATCCTCGTGAGCAGAAAAGGGATTTTCAGTACTGGCCGGTAGTTTTCAGGCCTGCCCTGGTTAAGGGAGTTCCTTTTCAGGAGAGGGTGCATGACAGCCCTTTTTCGTTTCCCTCTTCATCCATTTAAAACAGGAAAGTAGAATTTGGGATAGGCATGGGGTGGATATAGGGTTCAGTTACTCAGTTAGTTAATCACATTTACATTATTGAGAAGACTGCCCATAGCTTCTTAGAAATTGTAAGTTAATATGAGGGAAACCAAGAGTAGTTTGCGATTAATATTGGCTACTACCAAGAAAATGGAAATGGAAAGAATGGATTATGAGCTATGAATTTTAGTTTCAGCTGGCACCTCTTAGATTATGGGGGTAATTGTCTGAAGCCTTTCCATGGGTAAAACAGTGCTTTATCTGCTAAGCGCATGTTGTAAAATTACCCACCTAGTACCTGGGTTAACTTATGTGCGTGTAGCCAGTGTATGCCTAAGTTTACCCAAACTGAGCAGAGACTTTCCTGGGAGTGGGGCTGGGGAAGAGTTAACATTTCTGTGCATGGCTTTCAAAATTCAAGAATCATCCTGTAAATTTACCTGGGAAAAACCGTGTGTCAAAGAGCAGCTGTAAATGTGTGTACATACATTTCCCAAAGCAACATGTAATGCGGAAGTACACACCAACAGGCCAATGCAGAGACCCCCTGTTAGAGCCCTGCGGTAAAGCTTAGCGCAGGGATTCCTAATGCAAGTCTCTAACACACAGGTTCTTCGCTCAGTGATGATGTAAGCAAACGGCATGCAAATAAGCTGTGCACAAAAAGTCTGTGCTAAACAAGGCGAGCAAGCTAGATGCATGCATGCACAGGTCTGCGCTAGCTGCACTTTACATCTTCTGCACAAAAAAACTGTTTGACACTTGTGCATGTGCTGGAATGCCTTCTGGTGCATAAGCACCAATATTCTGTTCAGAAAGTCTGCTCTAAATAATATTTCTGTTTACGTGCCAGATAGCAGCATTCTATCACGAGCGCAAAACATTGCTCCAACACCCCACCTCCTAAGATCCTCGCGCCCTGCTGGTTTTGTCACCACTGCCCTTCAGAAAACCCAGGAAAAAGTTGAGGGTACTGTAAGCTCCCAATAAGAGAAGGATCAGGCATCAACTCCTCACTAGCGCAGACTACAGTCCAATGAACTTAGCATTTATGCTTCTTCAGACCTTGTGTTAAAGTCTCCCGAGGTTGAGTCTTCTGTGCGCTTTTCTGCATTTACGTGGAATAGCTATTTTCTTCATTAAAATGGGTTTAAATTTCTGCTCGAGACCGTGCACAGTTGACTCGTACGCATAACTCCTTTCTGCATTGATAATGCACAAAATTGTATACAAAAGCTGAGCTAACTTGTGCACAAATCCTCACCCCCCGCCCCCCTTACTGCATCGGTCCACAAGTCTGCACAGAGAAAATTATAGGCATGCAGTATTTTGTATACATGTGCACAGATGTAAAATGACCACTTTACTTGTAGCATAGACTATCCCGCCACGTGAAGCTAGGTAGAGTTGGCTGATCAGTTTATCCATACTGCCTTTTTTCTTTTACTACTAGACACTTTTAGGCACAACAGAGGTGACTAGTGGTGCACACAGGTTTTCTGTTCTTTTTCAGTTCATTTGGACCTTTTTCCTGATTTTCACACTTTTTTTTCTGTTTTGTTTCCCATAAAAGAATGTATAAAGCATGTTAAAACTTTTTAACACATGCTAAGTGACTTAACGTGCATTCATTCATAGCTTAACTTGCATTAAATCAATTTGGTATGCAATAGATTTTTTAAGGCCCACAAAGAAACCAATTGGGCGCTAACAAATGCACACCCCTAGAGGCGGCTTGCTTATTATAAGCCAGCAATAGCTGTCAGGTTTAGCCTCATCCTGAGGCAAGGAGCAGTGGAAATATTTTCTCTTTTGAAGTACTGTGGATGGCTTTCAAATGAGAAAGGAATCAGTGCTATCCTGTTCAGGAGGACTTGAAATTCCTGTAAAAGAACATATTTGCTGTGAGTGGCAAGTCCATTAGTGAATGGGTAACGACATCCATTTCCCAGATGGGTCACCTCTTGCTTTCAGACCGATAAGTGTTTTGGACATTTCAATTTTTCAAGCAGTTAGGCCTTGTCCTAATGTTTGCAGGATAGTGCCTGGAAAGTTAGAGAAGTATTCACCAAGCAGGTCTGTCCCAATAGACGTGTGGGGAGGATGGTACAGAGGCATCATGTAAAGATTGAGCTGGTAGAATGTCTCCTGACCTCCTCAGTCCCCCTAGGAGATTGGGCAAGTTTAGAACTTACCCGCTTGCGCTTCCTCTCTCCCTCTTTGCCTTATCTCCTTACCACTGTTGCTAAGTTTCATTGGGATGAAAAATCTTTGAGGCTTGTTTACAAAGCCGCGGTAGCGGTTTGCGATCGTAATCGGAGCCGCGGCCCCATTGATTTCAATGGGGCCGCGGCTGCGATCGCGATCGCGAACCACTACCGCGGCTTTGTAAACAAGCCCCTTTGTCTTTAAGGTTTCCATCAGCACATGGTCGTGCTATCCTGTGGGTAATGTATTTAATTTGAACGTGGTTTGCATAAATTGGCATTAAGGAAAGACAGCAATAAATCTTGGGAACAATATTGAGCCACACAGGGAAAGTATAATTTTGAAATGACTAGCTTTGCTGATTTCTAATTCTGAGCATAGTCAATGGCAATCCTCTCTGTTTAGATAGCAACTCTGAATATCCATGTTTAAACTGAAGAGCGCACATTAGTTTCAGATTATACCGGCTACATGTGCAGCCAGTTTGGCCATCTAGCTTATGTATAGGTTTGGAGGGTAATTATATAAACTCCCATGCGATTAACGTGCGTAGCCATGTGTGCATTTGAGACTTCTTTTTATAAAGTGAAGTACGCACAATAAAATTGAGGCTCCTCTTTACACCCCCTTCTAGTTGTGGCCATTACACTTGCTCTAGGGCAGGCATAAATGCCAGCATCCAGACTGTTCAGAAACGTGCATAAGTTATAATACTTTATAACCTACACATGCAAATTTAGGCTCCGCCCAAGCTCCATCCCTGCGCACACTCAAACTGAAAGTGCACATGATATGACTTGTGTGCACACCTACCGAATAGTGAGTGCCTTAAGCTCGCCTTTAAAATGGAGACTTGCACGCATAAGCAGCATGTAACTTTACCTGCATCTCTTATAAGTCTAAGCGCTGCTGTTCGGCCACTTAAGGGCTGATTTTATAAGTTAGATGTCTAAGGTCACTGGAGCCTCAAATTTTGTCCCCTTTACAGATGCATAATTTTGGACATAGTAATGATTTATAGTTCCAGAATAATCTGTTCAACCACTGAGAAGTTGTTTGTTTTTTTAAAGTCCTTGGGTGGCCATGCCGTCATCACCATATAAATGCTTCTGAATATTAGCATCCCTATTTTAATGGGCACATGGATTTCACGTAGCATGTGGTGCTCTGATCTCACACATAAAGGGGGTCATTTTAGAAGCACTTTTCATGATTTGTACCTGTACAAATGCCATTTAGACACACCAGTCACCACCACATCTCAAGAGCTGTTTTCAAAAGCCCTGAATGTACACGTCAGGCGCAGTCACTTCTGTGTCACTCAGGGGGAGAGTGGAGTTGTGTCAGAGCGCTCCGGAAAAGATACACGTGCATCTGATTTTAGAACAGTGCTGCACGTCTCAGCTCGCTGGTGAACACGTCCATGTCCTGGTTTCGGCAACTTAACAACTGTAGCAAGAAAATGACCTCTCACTCTCCCAATAATTTTTGCTCTGCTAAAAAAAAAGCACGTCAGGCCTTTTTCCTGGATGCCACAGCATGGTACATCTGTTTGCAGCATGGCAGGCTGGGAAGTGTATGTGGCGAGAGATATACATGCACGTTGTGAAACAGCATCATGGATACAGTATGTCTGTGTTCCCAGACTCACCACCGTCCATATCTGACACATGCATTTTTCTAAAATCAGTCGACAGCCTGCACATATCTGACCCACTATTCTGCATGTCCATGTTTCTTTTCTCTTTCTCTTGCCAGAAAGGTTTATCATTTAGGCTGCAGATTGGTAATTTTAGAAAACACTTACACTTGCCCACCTTCACTGCTGCCCTGACACAGAATTTCAGATGTTTTGACTTGGATGTCCCAGACTGCACAAAAAATGGCCTTTCTAAAATGCACCTTAAAATATGCTACTGCAATGTGAGTTGTTTTTGCCAGATCTAAATGTTTCTGGTAAACAAAACAAACGGCTATTTATGGTTACTAAACTTGAAAATGGTTGGGGGGGGAGCTGTGTGTTTTTTTATTTTTATAAGAAATATTTGCAGTGAAAGACTGCAAATGACTGAGGATTTAGACCTCTTTCTGATCGTTCTTATAAAAAATTCAAAGTAGGAGTGAAGAGATGCCTCTTTGCCCAGGTTTTTCCTATGTAACGGCAGGTAATAGTCTAGAAGAGAAGCTCCTCCTTCCTCCTTTCCCCTCCCTCAATTATTTTGACATCTTACAGGAAAAAATTGGTGTTCTGCTATTTTCTTCTCTTGTTCCTTCCTTTTATCTTCCTTGAATTATAGCGGTATATCAATCCTTTTAAGTAAGTAAATAATCAAACGGTTAATCATGACTTGCTAAGTTTCTTTGTGTTTTTATTTTTTCTTGGGGTGGGGGAATGAATGATAACTCCATGTACCATGAAAGCGGCCTTCTACATTTAGGATATAACTGTTTATTACGACAGGGATATCGAAAGAACATACAGCAGATCATTCAGAATCTACTTCGCAAGCTCGCCACCCTCAGGCAGTATGAAGAATTACTCGCAAGAATCAACGCACAGTCCACAGACCGACTCACAGTCCTGAAGACTAAGCCCCAGTCCATCCAGAGGGACATAATCACTGTCTGCAGTGACCCTTATACATTAGCCCAGCAGCTTACTCATATTGAGCTGGTAAGCAGTGCCTTTCAGTGTCCGTTCATTTTCTCACTTGAAGATCCATTTTTTTCACATTTTTCCACTGATCTTGCATAGCTGTGTTGCATCAAGAAAAATAGTATTTATTACCGTTGACTAGACTCGGGGTGCAAGCGTATTTGAATTTTAGAAAAAAACCATTATAGCTTCTAGCTGAGGAGCATCATCATTGTGGCTTATTCTGGGAGGAATAATTTTTGGTGGATTCTATATCAATGTGGCTATGTGGAGCAACCTCCGATTTAGTCCATTTTATTCTTAAATTATAGTGATCATGCAAAAATGCCTTCTTTAAAAATCGCCATGTATATACCAGCACAACTGTTGTGTTTCAAACCTGTTGCCACCATGATATAGAGTCCACCAAAAATTATTTGGAGCGTATGGGATTGTTTTTGGGTCATTATTCTGGGAGGAAGCAGCAAGGAAGGGGTCCTCTCTTTGGCATCTGCTGAGTAATTCTTACAACGTTCCTGCCAAGCTGTGTGAGGGTCCTGTGCAGCATCTCCCCCTACCAGCAGCAAAGCTGACAGACTCCCACACAGCTTGGCAGGAACATTGAACCCTTACTAATCTGATTTGCTCACTGTTACACAGGACACTGGGTTCAGTGGACCTAGCATGGCACATTTATTTATTTATTTAATTCTCTTATATACTGTGCTATTCTGCATCAGTGCAGTTTACATTGAACAAACTGAAATTACATTGAACAGGGCATTATAACTTGGAGATAACTATTTTACAGGGAACATGGGCTATGGAGGGTTAAGTGGCTTGCCCAAGACCACAAGGAGCACCTGTGGGGCTAGAAACCCCAGTCCTTCCGGCCCAAGGTTGCTGTCCTCTAGTGGGATTTGAACCCCTGACCTTCCGGTCTGAAGTACCTTGCCCCAACCACTAGGCTACTCCTCCACATCATATGTTATTAAGGCTGAGCTAGACAGGAGAGGGGAATAAAGAATGGGGAAAAAGCCACAGATAATTGTGTCAAGAAGGCTCATGGCCCTGTTGCCTGGACAAGGCTTACTGTGACTCAACTAAAAATCCTGAGGAACAAGGAGCAATTTTCAAGATATACCCCCGACATGATCTTTTATTTAACCATATATTAATGTATCTTTTTTGTCTAACAGGACAGACTTACTTACATTGGACCAGAAGAATTTGTCCAAGCTTTCGTGCAGAAGGACTCAATAGACAATGACAAGGTAAATAAGAGCATTTATTGAAAGGTAGAGTGAGAGGCCATACAAAATGGGCACAAATCTTTTTGAACATTTTGATTTATTGCTCAAATGTTAAATTGAAAGATTAATAAAGCACCTTAGTTTCACTGTAGTTTAGTCAGAAACAAGTGAGTCACTTCTCAGTGGCCGTGGTGACTGCATTTTTTTTTTAAACTGACTACAGCATTTAAAATATATGTATGTTTAGCACTTTTAGATGGATAGTCAGTGGTGCTGAATATACATATAAGGCAGCCACTGCCTCTGATCATAGACGTAGGAAAGGGGTGGGCCACAGGGACGCTGGCCCCACCAAACCTTTGCTGCTACAGTTGGCGTTTCCCATACTTTGGCTCATGGGAATCGCGTTGCTGAAGTAGGGGAAGGCCAGTGATTGCGACCCAGCAAGCAGCAGGCTGCCCACAGGATCCCATCCCCCGTAGGCAGAAGAGTACTGCAATCACGGCAGAGATCCCTCCCGTCTGCCCAAGGGAGATCAGATCTCCGAAGGCAGAAAGGAGGGGAAGGCCGGCAATTGTAGCTACATGGAGTTCAGCTGGCCCAGGGGTGGAGCTTGGTCCCCCATGGAAAATGGAATTATTGTTTATTGTTTATAGGGCATTTGATATACCGCCCCCCGTTACATCGGGGCGGTTTACAATATAAATAAAAACAGAAAAATCAGAAACAGAAAGAGAGAAAGTTACAATTACTTGAAGAAAAAGAGAGGAGAGAGGAGACAGAGAACAAGACAGGATAGGGAGATAGAGTCAGGGAAGTCGGTTAGATCCAGGAATTGTGATGCCTCTATCTCTGGTTCTATGCGGAGCGGTGATATTCAGCCATTATCCATACAGCTATGTGATTTAATTTAAGACAGCCTTTTTCTGACCTAAATTAAACTGCTTAGCTATACAGAGAGCTGCTGAATATCTCCACCGTCTGTACAATTGGGCATTCCGCCCCTCAGTCTGCTCTAACTACGCCCTGACCCTATCTGTGCAGTATCGCAGTGGTTCGATAGCTTGGCAGCAGCACTATGCAGATAATGCTGCTGAAACTCCACAGGTGGGACACATGATACATTTTTACGATGCCTCGTCTGTTTCGCATCCTCTTTCTCATTCTGACTGCACTGAGCTGCAGATGCCAGTTCTGTAGTGACGCTTGTAAGGACAAGGTCATCGCGAGTGATGCGGAGAGCGACAGAGGCAGCGATAAGTGCTATAGGCACAACCAGATGGAAAAGCCAGCCTGCTTAGTGCCCTTCATGTAACTCAGGCGCGCAAGTCTGAATCCTTGTGAAGTACATCTCATCCGAGACCTGTAAAGTGGTCGAAATGTTCTCTCTTATCAGCTTGCTCTGCAGAGCTCAGTTTCCTAAAATGCGAACCAGTCGATTTAGGAGCCAAAATGCTGCAGATTTGTAAAAGGTGGTGGAGCCGTCACTGCAGAGAGAGGCTCATTAGTGTGCTATAGGAGGGCTAATCCTGCAGGAACAGGAGCACTGAGCCACAGCCTACTCCTGCTGGAACTTGCACACAAAATATTTGATTTTCGTGTCGAAAGGTCTGAATTGTGGTAAATTCTGCATGTTTTGTTTGTCAAAATAACAAAGCATGTTTTTAAGTGGTATGTTGTTGTATTTTAAATTAAGAAATAAAAATCACAAAAAAAAGTGCAAAAGAATGACTGGTCAACAAAGTTTTACAAAAGTCATGTTACTGAAATAAAAATAGTCATTTCTTATCAATTTTTATATGCTGAACACGAATATGACAGTGAAATTGCAAAGTTGGCTCTAGTTTTTTTGTAATCTACAAGAATTAATGTTTACATCACGAAATGCATGTCAATAGTAAATATAATAGGCCTTCGGTTAATACTTGTAAAAAACCAAGTCTAGACTATCTTCTTAGATTTTTTCGGCTGTCTCTTGTACAGCTGTTCGGGAGCTTCTCTGGGGAGTGTCCAGCAGTAGTCGGCCAGCATTGTAGAGGACCATTTTCCCTGGTATCTTTGCTCCACCTTGCGATATCCTGGTGAAAACGTTCATCACTAACCATAACACAGTTGTCAGGAAAGAAATCGATATGGGAATCAAGGAAATGGATATTTAGAGACATATTGCAGCCAAGTTTCTGATACTGCAACAGAATGTCTTCTACTAGTTCCTTGTAGTTTTCTGCCCTAACATTCCCGAGAAAGTTTGTTGACACTAGGCGAAAAGCATTCCATGCTTGTTTCGCATCACCCTGCAGCAAGTTGTTGAAATGGTCATCTTTGAAGAGCTCTCGAATCTGAGGACCCACAAAAACTACCTCTTTAATCTTTGCTTCGCTGAGTCGAGGGAATTTTTCATGCAGGTATCGGAAAGCTGGCGAAGTGCGGTCCATGGCTTTCACGAAGTTTTTCATCAAACCTAGTTTGATGTGAAGGGGTGGTAGCAGGATTTTGTGAGCCTCAACCAGAGCTGGGTGCTGTATATTATTCTCTCCAACTGTTACATTTTGTCTGCGATTCCATTCCTTCTCAAGTAGTGCCAATCCCTTGCTCAGCTATCCCACTCGCATAAGAAACACATGTATTTTATATATCCCTGCTGCAGTCCCATTAAAAGGGCAACAACCTTCAAGTCACCATAGAAGTGCCAGCTGTACTTGTTATAGTTAATGGAAGTCAGTAGATGCTTTAAGTTATCGTATGTCTCTTTCATGTGGATGGCATGTGCTACTGGAATAGATGGAAGACGGTTTCCATTGTTCAAAAGCACAGCCTTCAGACTCAATTTCGAAGAATCTATAAATAGTCTCCAGTCTTGTGGGTCATGAGTGATTTTTAAGGCATTCATGAGGCTTTCAATATCAGATCAGAATACCAGATTACTTTTCTTTCCAACTGCGTATAGGACACTGCTGACGTCAGATGGCTTCAGCAGCCGTCTGGCAGTAGTATTGCATTGCATAAGAAAATGATGCAATCAACTCTGGATGATGTGTGCATGCTGGTATTATGCAGTGTGATGCACTATTACATCATTCAAGGCTTATTTGGGATGTTGTTGATGTCCTACTGGATAAATTTACACGATGAAATGTCAAAAATGAACTACATGCAATATCTTCAAAACGAGAGCCAATAAATTTTTTTTAATGTTATATTCGTGTTCAGCTCACCAAGATACTACAGATTAGGGCCTTTTAAAGTCAGTAACGATTTCAATGTTGACCAGTGATTGTGCACAGAATTCCAGCAGGACTAACAGCTGCACATGAACAGAGAGCTTCAAAGCAGGTAGAGTTATGAGAAGCACGCGCAATCTGCAGCCCCCCCAGTCAGGGCCGGCACAAGGAGATGAGGCGCCCTAGGCCCCCTTCCGCTGCACCCATTGCTGTCGCAGCCACACCTTTCTGGGATCGACAGCAGCAGCAATAGCAGCAAGCAGCCCCGCGGTGCTTACTTTCCGGCTTTGGTGCCATGGGGCTCTTTGCTTCCGCCATGCTCGAATGCCCAATGCCAGCTTTCTGTGCAAATTGGAAGTGGCATCCAGAGTAGCAGAGGGGTGATCTCAGATTGGATAGGAGTGCTTGTTTAGCTGAGGTGGTGGTAATTGGAATACTTTTTTTTCATAAGGGATCAGGAACAGAAGAGACAGTTATCTCGTTCACCTAGCAATTGTGATTCTTTATGGCTATAAATAAATCATCTCTCTCCCCTTCAGTCTGTTGAACACATTGCTGCGCGGCTAATCTTCCGCCAGCCTCGTCATGCTCATATTGCCCCTCTCCTCAAGTCTCTTCATTAGCTTCCTATCCATTTCCGCATCCAGTTCAAACTTCTCCTGCTGACCTATAGGTGCATTCACTCTGCATCGCCTCACTACCTTTCCTCTTATCTCTCCCTACACCCTCCTTGGGAACTCCAGTCTTCTAGAAAATCACGTCTATCTGTGCCCTTCTCTTCTGTTGCTAACTCAAGACTTCACTCCTTTCACCATGCTGCTCCTTATGCCTGGAACAAACTACTTGAATCTGTACGTCAGGCGCCTTCTCTGGTCCTTTTCAAATCCAGGCTGAAAACTCACCTCTTCGCTGCCTCTTTCGGATCTTGACTCGCCTGATCTCCTTTGTGTTCCTTACCATTCCCCCTAGATGTATCCCATGTGTAATCTGTCTTGACTAGATTGTAAGCGCTGATGAGCAGGGACCGTCTCTTACATGTCTGTGCAGCGCTGCATAGGTCTTGTAGCGCTATACAAATGCTCAGTAGTAGTAGTAACTTTGGATATGCTGTTTTGAATATATTTTCCATAGCCTGGAGATGTCTTTTTAAATTAAATGAGCTGGGTTCTGGGTTCTGGTTTGTGACACAATGAGAGATTAGTTCTGGGAATGATTTTGACATGAGATTTTTAACATTTGAAAGAGGTCAAATGTTATGGGGGATTTTTTAAAGGCTTATTTGTGATTTCCACATGGCTATTCTGGCATTTACGTGTGAAAACAGCAGTCAATGTGTAAATGGCGATTTTTAGTAAAGGTGACGTATGCACATAAAATACATAGAAATTGCAAGGGGGTGTGGTGGGCATGATTTGGATATAGCGTAAGCAGGCCAAACATCTACGTGTGTATTTACCATTTTATAGCGGGAATCCACTTGTAACCTAAAATTTCCACAATGGGATTTACAGCTGCTTCCTGGCACATATAAGTGTTTAGGAAGTGCTGTTTCAGCCAGCCCTTTACGGGAGGGATTAGGAACTTTATCCTCTTAATCTTCCAGTTTTTATTTTCCACTCCAAAATTTAAAAGCAGATAAACTGTGGCTTCTGTGTTTAATCAGGAATATTTATGTGTTTAAAGCAGGGCTCGGCAAAGTCCAGGTGCCAGGTTGCCATGGTGACCAGAAATTTATACCTGGTACCTAGGATTTGCTCTCCTACCCTGATCACGGGCAGAAAACCCCTCCTATTCTGTGCATGGGAATTTGGTTTCCTGCGGGCAGAACAGGAGAGATCTTTGCCACAATCAGGGCTTAGATGCAGCAAACAGCCTTCCTGTTAGGGATTGGAGCCTTCAGAAACAACAACAACAAAAAAGTAAGATGGGAGAGAGGCAGCAAAAATGTAAAGGTGCCTGTACCTCTTTAAAAAAAAAAAGAGGTGAATGTGGGAATGGAGGGCAGGGGGTGAAAGTGCTGGGGGAATGGATAAGAGGAGAGAGTTCAAAAGGGGAACAGAGAGTGGGAAGGGTTGAAGTGGGGAGGGAAGGGTGCAAGCGGAGTTTAAGGGATGAATGCATGGGGATAAAAATTACCCTCTCTATATGCCAAAAGGTGCATCCCTCTCCCCTCCAGAACATACACACAATCCACTCACCTTTCGCATGACAGGCGCACACATATATACACCTCACCGCTACACCACACATGGCATGCATATACACAGGCAATCCACCTCTGCGCTACACACAGGGACTCCCCAGTACTGCAGTATACACACACGCGCACCACTGCCCTGCACCCCACCCACACAAAGGTACCTGCTGCCACATCCCACACATAGACAGGCACACCACCGTTGCACCACATACCCACAGAAACATCTGCTATCTGAAGCTATAACTATTATTATCTAAAGATCTAAAGGAACTCTTGCGCTAGTCACACGAGAACATGAGACCAGTGTGAGAGAAGCGGACGAGGGGTCAGATGAGGAGGTCACAAAGCACTGACTCCTACGATTTTGTCCTGACTCCTAAATCTGCACAAAATTTGGCAAGGTCCGTGTTAACGTTTTGCAAAATGGTCCACATACACTTGTAAGAGCCAGCAGTTACACGCGGACGTTGCAAAATGCCCACTTCCGCATAGATGTTGTTGAGTTGCCCCCATGTATTTTTCCCTGGTGTAGATTTGTAAAGCAGCTCCTCTGGATCTATACATTGGCAAATCAATGTGCACACCTGTATGGCCTAATATGTATTTTACAAAAAGGCTCTGCATTCAGCAGAGTCTCTTCTAAACTACTGCAGGTAGAGTTGTGTACTTCCCGACCTCGACGTCTCCGTTAGGATCTCCATGTCCTATCTAAAATCCGCCTTCACAGGTGTTGCAGGGCCCTTACGTTCTGCTTTCCTAATGTTTTTTTCCAGTGTTTTTGCTTACAGGCATGCACTTCATTCAAAACAGGTCCCATTATATACATTTTGTAAATTATATATTGCCTTACAGCTGGACATTAAGTTATATAAAACAGAATATTTTCATGTGCTATATACAGTATATGATATTATCAGACTCTTTCAAAATAATGCTAAATTAACTTTAGCTGCTTTTTATTTTTTTTTTACCATCTAAAACAACTGGTAAAGCTGTATATAAAATACAAGGTGGCAAGAAAAGTAACACTCGGTGAATATCAAGGTCATATCTTGACTTTGAATCACCGTGTATTAATGGACATTTCATGCTGCTAGGTCAGTGATAAAGGAGTGAGTTTAAGATGCAATGCGACACAGAAAATGACAGCAGATAAAAACTGTACAGCTTATCCAGTCTGCCCACTCATGAGGACTGTTAAGTTCTACCATCCCTTGCTCTCCCTCAGAGACCCTCTGTATTTGCCCAATGCTTTCTTGAATTCACATACAGTTCTTGTCTCCACCACCTCCACCGGGAGTCTGTTCCCCGCATTCACCTCCCTTTCTGTAAAGAAACATGTCTTCCGATTACTCCCGAGGCTGTGCCCTTTTCCAAGAGACAGAAACTGACCTACGTATCATGTGTGCTTCTGTCCTTCTGAATTAACTAAAGTACTGCTGGTGTACGTCCAAATAAAACAACAAAACCAAGTGAAACCCAATGGCTTTGTCCCATCTTGCTTTTTTTAGAGTTGTTATGGGGAGCGACGGAAGACCCGTAACCTAGAGGCCTATGTGGAATGGTTCAACCGTCTCAGCTACTTGGTTGCTACGGAAATATGTATGGTAAGAGCACGACAATGACTTTTTTTGCCATAATCATAGTATTTAGCACGCACCTTTCCAGTAGTATTTCAAAGCAAGTTACAATCGGATACATTTGGTATTTCTTTGTCCTCAGAGGGCTTACAGTCTAAGTTTGTACCCGAGGCAATAGTATTTTCTCTGCCCTTGTGAACCACCAGGAGGGTAGCATGCCCTGAGGCGTCATCTCTGTCTGTCCCTTACAGCCTGTCAAAAAGAAACACAGAGCAAGGATCATTGAATACTTTATCGATGTGGCACGGGAATGTTTTAACATTGGCAACTTTAACTCCTTAATGGCAATTATTTGTGAGTATCTTGTTACCTTTTATTTCTTTGCATGAGGCCTGGACAGAAATACAATTTCCTAAGGAGGTGCAGGGCCAAAAAAATTCAGTTAGCCTTTCTTTAAAAGGAAGTTGCAGCAATTTTCATGGGGTGTTTATTTTTTGTGTGTATTTTGCCCATATTTATTTAATTATCTGCCTTCTGTTTGTGTTCTGCTAGTTTGAATGCAGATTGATTGGGCACGCATTAAGTTGTGGGCGCGCACAAGCAGTTTGCACATAGTTTTATTTTTAGGCACCTAAATGAACTTGAAATGCACATCCCTACAGTTTACTTGGTTGTGGAATTATTTTTGTGAAATGTGTGTGGGTTTATTTATTTTCCCTAGAGAAGTAGAATTTCCAAGGGCATTTTAGCTGGTTAAGATGACTTGACTGCAAATCATCTTCCTGAAATATAGCTAAAATATGTGCTGTCCCTTAAAGGGGGTAACATAAAGCTTTTTTTCCCATCTGTAAAGTCCATTTTTGCATGCAGGGATGGCTAGGAAAGGAATGAAGAAAGAACAGAATATCTTAATGCCTCTGTATCAGTCATTGATGTGACTGCACCTTGAGTCTCAAAAGTACAGCCCAACTGTAAGTGCATTGTAGAACAGACACATCTCTGCCCCGTTTGTGTCTGCCACAACAAAAACAGATTGGGGACATGCAGAATGAGGACCTGTGGATGTGTGAGATTTGAGTGTCCATAGTACTGGCCACATAGATGTGCCAGCGCTGTTATTTCAAAATGTGCACATTATATGCCATCACATCCACATCCCGGACTGCGGTTTTGGAAACAGCGATGGGCAGCAGCGCAGCAGTAGAAAGTAAGGCCTCAATATTTACCTGCTAGGTTTCTTTGCGTTGGCAAAAAATCTGAAGTGAATGAGAGGACATGCTCTCCTCCTTGGCTTTGCTAGTTGGCTGAAACGAGCACCGGTCAAATGCCTATTCGTGCCTAAGGGCAGGTATAGATATGGACTTGTCCTCTGGAAATTTAAACGTGTGGTGGCAATCTAAAATTGACCGCACATACAGTATGTATGTTTTTTGGAATGCCCCAGACACACCTCTGGCGCACCCTCTCGCAGCATAGATCGCGCTGGACATGTGCACACGTTTGGGCATTCTAGAATGGCTCTAGGGGCGTGGATGTGACTGGGATGCTGAATGCTCATTTTCAGATGTCCAAATTACAAATAAGGCTTTTAAAATGACCCCCTTTTTTGTTTGGCAATGTTTTATATTACTTTGCAATTGTTCAGCATTATGTATGTTTATTGTTGTTACTTTAATGTTGATGGTTGTAATCTCCCAAGAGAAGGATTTTCTCTTGGATTGGTGGACTATAAATTTTCTTAGATCCTTTTGACCTGGATTGGCCGCTGTCCAGAGATGGGATGCTGGGCTTGATAGACCTTTTGATGTAAACTAGCGTGACAGGTATTATCTTTCTGTGTTCTGAAAGCTGTCATTATGTTACACCTGTAAACCGATCAACATTTCAGAAATCCTCCTCTTCTGAGGAGAGTGAGAGATTTTCTTCCACCTTCATTTCTGAGACCTGGTGTTCAAGCCATGGTTCTTACAGGACAGAACCTTTCTAATTCTATTTTATTGATTCTTCCGAATTCCTCACTGAGGGCTCTAAAAATTATTCAGGATGGAACTACTTGCATTGTTGCTGAACTAAAAAGTCTTAATTGGATAAGATTTAGGGTCCTTCATGAAATAGCCCTACATCACCTAAAGGCTACTCTTGTATGTATACATTCCTGGAACAAAAATACAAAGGGACATGCCACAAAGAAAACACAAAACAAAAGAAGCAGGCGTACTAATATAAAGACAAATTCCTTTATTATGCCCAACACGGCCACGCTTTGGCAAGCAATGCCTATGGTGCATTCTAACATGGAGGAGTAGCCTAGTGGTTAGAGCAACTGCCTCTTACCCAGATGATCAAGGGTTTGATTCCAACTGGCACTCCTTGTGACCTTGGGCAAGTCACTTTACCCTCTATTGCCTTGGAAGAAAAGGCCTGGCAGTATCCTTCTGGTGATACATTGCCAAGAAAATCCAAAGGCAGCTGGGTTGCACTGTTGCTAGGAATCAGCACACTGACTTGACTGCACTAAAAAAAAATGCCCAATACAGCCATGCTTTGGCAAGCAGTGCCTATGTCACATAGAAACATGATGACAGAAAAAGACCACATGTCCCATCTAGTCTGTCCTTCCATATCAACAACTACAACAGTCCACTTTTTACCTTTAGAGATCCTCTGTGTTGGTCCCATACTTTTTTGAATTCAGTTACTGTCCTCATCTCTACCACCTCCACTGGGAGACTATTCCATGGATCCACTACTCTTTCCGTAAAGAAATATTTCCGCATATCACTCCTGAATCTATCTTCCTTCACCCTCATCCCATGTCCCCTCGTAGCAGAACTTGCTTTCAATTGAAAGAGGCTCTCTCCCTGAACATTTATGCCACGGAGGTATTTAAACATCTCAATCATATCACCTCTATCCCGCCTTTCCTCTAAGGTGTACATATTAAGATCCTTAAGTCTGTCCTCATATGCTTTATAATGAAGCCCACTAATCATTTTAGTAGCCAGGGGCAAATATGTCTGAGCACAATATAATTGCAAAATAAACAGCACCCCTGCTTCTTTTTCTGCTTGTATACATTCCCAGAGTTGCCAAGTTATTAAGTTATCCCGATACATTATGGAACCTGCCGCACTGATTCCAATGGGTAAAATCAGGAACTAAAAATACTATATCAAACTGCACTACAATGCAAATTTAAAGACAGAGCTGCCAAAAAATCTCATTCTTGGAACTGAGTAACATGACAACTCTGCATTCCCAGTCATTATCTTTGTTCTTCAGGAATGTTCTAGGGATGTATGTTCATTTGAAAACAAATGAATAACATATAGCAAAATGAGGCCATTTTGGTTCATCCCCACTAAATGAACTGAATGGACATGGATACCAAAAATTCATTTGTTTTCCATGTCATTATAGTATAAGACCAATAAAACAGCACACATTTTTGCTTGGCCAATATGAGGCCCATGGAGAATTCAATCCCATGAAGTTTAGTAGAGGCTTGAGACCTGTAGTCAAAGCCATAGGAGCTGTGCAGTGAAGGTAGAAGCTACGGAACAGTAATTCTCTAGGCAGAAATAGAAACATGCCTCTGGATAAGCCCATTGGACCTTAGTTTATCACCAAGGTCATACCCCATGCTAGTCCAATGAGCTCCTCCTGGATTAAGTCTCTTCTGGTGCTGTTCAAAGGATATTTATTCACTGGTTTCTAGCTTGACTAAGTAGCTATTGAATTCATCTGAAAGTCTCTAACCTCTGCTCTGGTTTGATCTCTGATGAGCAATAACTAGGTAGACTGGAACCACATTGGGAAATGACATGGGGGAAGCAGGGGTCACTAATCTACTATGTTGAAACTTTTTAACAAGCCTATCCCAGTCTCACTTCTTCCAAAGCTCATAGCCAATGATGTCCTTATGAATCTGAGGGCCAGTAATATCTGCTTGCCATTTCAGAGAGAGAGACTTTTATATTAAGAAGGTATAGGCTTCAGAGGGAAAGGGGGTGGAAATTCTCAGGTTAGACACCGAAAGAAAGCAAAGAGCACATACAGAGCTCGAATACTGGCACTGATTGAGTTTGTGCATTAGTGAAAGGTCAGGCTCGATATTGAGAAATGTGATAGAAAATAAACTTAAAAGAGCACAGCAGAGACTGTTCGTGTACAGGGATAGGCAGGGTCCACACTAATGAGTTGGTGTGTGTGAGTCACTTCACTTGTAAAAACCTATACAGTATATTGTAAGATATATGGAAACTGTTTTTCTCATTAAATCATGGCAATGTATATTAGAGGTTGGTGTGGGAATGGTGGGAGAAGCAGAGGAGGAAAGATAGTTATCCCCCAGAAAGACCTAGGACCAGCAGCAGCATCAGTGGTGATGATCAAAGACTTGGATCTAAGAACTTGTATAGTCCATGGACCAAGATAAAGAGAGATTGTTAATAGGAGAGCAGGTTCCAGAGACAATCTGAAATACCATTTTTGCCCCATTTTCATATAGGAATAAAAGGAAAAGACAGTGCGAGGGGAGGGGGGACACACAAGAGGACAGCAGGTAAAGCGAGCAGTGCGCCACATCCTGAGAAGTGTATGAAACGGGTTTTCTAAGGTACTGAAATAGATGAGTTGTTATGTGAAGGATTTCCGGAATCACAGAAGACTGAAAGTTTAGTTGCTGAGGGGGGTTAGGCTTAGCTAAGGTTCGTGGCTAGTATGTTAGAGGATGAGAAGCCACAATATGTAGAAGGTGGTGCTTCCAGGGCCAAGACATTGCTCAGGAAGAACTGGTAGTGAAGAGTATGAGGACCTTCTACCTTCTGGTCCAGCCTCAGCACCGGTTCCAATAGCAGTAGCCTCAAGGAAGCGGAAAGGGGACCCTATAAAAACATCAGAGGTGAGGAACTCCATTCTCTAGCATAACGTGTTTTTAAATAAATAAAGGCATTATCATACACCTATCTTACATTCTAAGTGAGTCACAGAGATACAGTCATGATCCACACATCATACAATTATTTCAGACAACATACACATATAATAAATCATAACACCATCAGCAAAAAGCCTGCTGAAAATAAAAAGCTTTTAACTGCTTCCGAAAATCAATGGTATTAACCATTGTTGAAAGTGGCGTTCGCAGCTTATTCCATCCTTTTGGCTCAGTTATAGGAAATAGCCTGTTCCTGTATTCACTTAAATGTACATCATGAATAGGCGGGACGTGGAAGTTGTTGACTACCCATTGACCTCAAAGCATGTACAGATGTATAAATCCGTATTAGTGTATTGAAGTAAATGGATGCCAGTCCACTCAGTGCCTTATGTATCCAGGTCAGAACTTTAAACAATATTCTTCATGCTGGAGAGAAGCTATTGGGGCATGCTTCACTATTGCACAAACACTGCCCATTAGATCTGGTTTCGGAGGGGAGGGGGGTGTCCATCCTGTAGTAGCAGCAGCGAGAAAGCTCTAGCAAAGAGGAAGTTCATCTCGTTCACATGTTACAGTCCTTTTGTCCCATAAGCTGTATGTGGGACTGGTTAATAGTAGTTCCTTTGCGGCAGGGCAACACTATAGATGGAAATTTAGTAAGGGCTCTAAGTATTTCCCTGCGATCTTTCTCCCAGTGCTGGCTATATTTCAAATGATTGCTCTCATGGGAGGGAACTTTTAATAAAGGGTTTTTTGCACGTCAAGACCTTTTTACATGCGTAAAATAAGTTTTATAAATTTGCCCTAGGGGTCACTTGCATAAAAGTATGTATGGTGACAAGAAGGCATATGCTTTTACATGATCTATTACTATTACTAATCATTTGTATAGTGCTGCAAGGCATATGTAGAGCTGTCCCTGCTCATCAGAGCATACAATCTAATCAGGACAAAAAGCACTGCAAAACTCGGGACTAGGGTATGGTAAGATACACCTAAGTAATGAACGAGAGAGTGAGGGGCATCAGGGTCCAAAAACAGCCTCAAAGGCAGGGGAGGAACTTGGTTGAAGTATAGGCTGAGCCTAATTTTATGTACATATGTTATAGGATACTATGACTCAGGCGTGTTTCCACATATGGTTACATCTGTCTAGAGCAGGCATAATTGTCCCAGCTAGGTTAAGGCGTATCAGTATGCCCCTAGTTTATAAAGCGAAGTACACTCATGCTTCACTTTATAAAACAGACCTCATATGTGTACATGATAATGTGTCTTTTTTTTTTTTATTTTATAAATTTTTATTATCAACCTTTTCATATACATTATCCACCGTTCCATATACATGACTGTCAACCTGTTCACGCACAGTATACACTTCCTTTGCTATCCTTCTATACATAGAACCATAACTGCATAAAGAAATCCGTGTCTAGCACGACTGAATCACAATGCCCTTTGTTCCCTTTCCCCCCATTCGCATACCCATGCTTGACCGTAGGCAGAGATTACCTACTGGGCACCGGATAACCTTATAATCAACAGCCATTTAGAACTTAATAACAGTAACATGACCGTCCCTATATTCCCCTGCACCCCTTAAGCCGGTACAGTTAATACCTCTCTAACCCCCTACTCTCCCACCCCTCCACCCCCCCCCATCCCCCTCCCCCCACTCTCCCTCCCGCAACCATCGCCAAACCCCCGCCCACCGCTTCTCAACTTGCTCCCCCCTTCCCCTCCTCTCACCCGTCATTTTATACATTGCATACAGAAAAGACACTCTTCCTGCATAACTAGCTATAGATGGCAAATTCGGCCTCTTCCAGTACCATGCTATTTCACATCTTGCCGCTGTTACACAATACCAAATGATTCTCCAGTCCCCGTCCCACCTCCCATCAGGTTTATGCAAAAGACACATTTCAGGACCAAGCACTATATTCGCCCCCACCATTTTATTAATGCATTCCCCTATTTTGTGCCAATACTCTCTCACTACTGGGCACGTCCACCACATATGCAACCAAGAACCGCGCTCCCCACACATCCGCCAACACTCAGCCGTCTGTCGCACTCCTGCCCTGCACAATCTCTCTGGTGTGAGGTACCATCGTGACAACACCTTATAGCCATTCTCTCGTAGGGATGTGGCAATAGAGAATCTAGCTATACCCATTACTATCCCCTCCCACTCTTCCACCCCCCACACTACCCCTAAATCCTTTTCCCACTCTTCCATATACTTAAGCTTCCGTTCCCCTCTGGCTATCAAACCTCTATAGATCCTAGAGAGCATCCCTTGTTGCCCCATGGAACCTAAACAGGCCCCTTCGAACCACTCCCCTCCCCCCCTTCCGCCCTGCTCCGTCCCCTTTTTCCGGATCACCGAGCACATCTGCATGTACGCGAACCTATCCGCCTCCCCCAGGTGATATAAATCACGCATCCCCTCGAAACCCCTGCACTGCAGCCCGACCATTATCTGGGACACCTGGGTCAGGCCTTGCGCTGCCCATCTCTGGAGTACTGCGGCATTCGGGCCTAGGCCTGCCGCACAACAGGCCTGCAGGGACATGGTGGGCGACCATTTCTTGTCTCCAACTAACCGTCGCTTAAACTGTTGCCACACCTTCAGTGTGTGTCCCACCAATGGATTCTGACCTCTATCGCCCCCCTCCCTCCCATACTATTCGTTCTAATTCCCCTGGGCGATACCCATCCACCTCCATCTTTAACCACTGCTTATATGGTTTCCCGCATCCACGCATAGACGGCTCGTAATTGTGCTGCCGCATGATACAAACTAAAGTTGGGGATCCCCATCCCCCCCTCCCCTACCGGCACCTGTGTCGTTCTGGCCGCCACCCGTGGCCTTTTCCCCCCCCAAATAAATCTCGCCACCTGCTGTTGTACCCTCCGTAATACTCTTCGGGGTTACCGGTAAGGGCAGCACTTGGAAGAGGAAGAGAAACTGGGGAAGAAGCATCATCTTCACCGTCGCCACCCTCCCGAACCACGAATAATACCCTCGGCTCCAGCCCTGCAATTGCTCCTCCACCCGCCCCACCAATTTATTATAATTCAGCGCGTATAAGGCCTCCAGGTTCCTCCCCAGCTGTATTCCAAGGTATCTAATCGAAGTCTTCGCCCATTTAAACGGGAAACACTGTTGCCACCCCTGCTGCCCCCCCTCCTCACCTACTATTCTTAAGATCTCCGACTTCTCCCAATTAATCCGAAAACCCGCCTTCTCGCCATATGTCTGTATCTCTCGCATCACTGCCTGTAGTGTTTTCTCTGGGGTCCGTAATAGTCAACAAAATGTCATCCGCAAATAAGGAGACTTTGTATTCCTGGCCTCCCACCCTAACCCCCGCTACCTCGGGATTAGCCCTCAACCTCGCCGCTAAGGGCTCGAGGGAGAGCGCAAATAATAGTGGGGATAACGGACATCCCTGCCTAGTCCCCCTTTCTAGCGGAAAGAACTCAGAATAGCCTCCATTTACTCGTACGCATGCTTTTGGTCTATGATATAAAGCCCTTATCCACTGCACAAACCCTGGTCCAAACCCCAGCTGCTCCAATATTGAGTATAAAAATGACCAAGACACTTGGTCAAAGGCCTTTTCGGCATCCAATGAGACCAACAGAGTCTCCTTCCCCTTCTTTTGGGCCGACCAGATCACATTCAACACTTTCCGTATGTTGTCCGCCACCTGTCGGCCAGGCACAAACCCCGCCTGGTCGGCATGCACCAACTTCCCCAAATGCTTATTAAGTCTAATCGCCAGCACTTTTGCCAGTAGCTTCGCATCCACATTTAATAGAGAAATGGGCCGGTATGATGCACACTCCTGAGGATCCTTCCCTACCTTATGGATAAGGGTAATACCTGCCCAACCCATTGTATCCGCCAATTTCTCCCCCCGGTGTGGCCCATTAAACACCCTAGTCAACGGCCGCACCAACTGGCTGCCAAACTGCTTATAAAAGCGCGCCGTTAGGCCGTCAAGCCCTGGGGCTTTACCAGGCTTTAATGCCTTAATGGCCTGCAAGACTTCCTCAGTTTGGATTTCCCTATCTAGCCCTTCCCGCTCATCCACCGTCAATCCCGGGAGCCCTGCTCCTCTCACATACTCTAAGGTATCCTCCCGCGATCCCCCCTCACGTGCCCTGTATAGGTTGCTATAGTAGGCCACGAATTCCTCGCGGATGCGTCGGACGTCCCGCACCCCTTCCCCCCTACTCCTAATCTGATAGATCCTATTCCACTCTCTGCGCTTCTGCAGCTGCCGCGCCAGATATTTCCCCACTTTATTGCCCCCTTCAAAAAATCTCTGCTTCAGCAGCTGCAGCCGGAACTGTAGCTTTTCTGCCTCCACGGCATTGACTTGAGCTCTAAGTTCCAAGACGGTCCCTCTATGCAGTCCTCCCCCTTCCTGCATATCCCTCTCCTCCACCTCGCGTAATTGCTGCCGCAACCGCTCCTCGTGCTCTACCCTCTCCCTCTTAATGCGTGCCCCCCACTTAATAAACACCCCCCGCAAAACTGCCTTAAAAGCATCCCAGAGCACTCCCTCTTCCACCTCTCCTCCCCCATTTTGCTCAAAATACTCCGGGATTAGGCTCCGTATTTCTGTTACTACCCGCGCATCCTCCAACAAACCCTCATTCAGTTTCCAGAATTGCCGTCCCTTATCCTCCCCTGCCACCCGCACCTGTACCACCACTGGGGCGTGATCAGACCAAGTAATTGGTTCTATTCCCCCCCCCACAATCCTCCCCGCTAGCTCCTTCCCTACCCATATTGCATCCAATCTAGAATATGTCCCATGGGCCGCTGAGTAGAAGGTGAATTGCCTTCGGCCCGGGTTGAGCATCCTCCACACATCAATCAGGCCATTCTCCCGCACAAATTTCTGATAGCACTTCCTATCCTTCCCCCTCCCTTCCCGGTGGCCCGTCGTGTCTCTCCCCACCTCCCAGACCAAGTTGAAGTCCCCCCCACAAATCAACACCCCCTCTCCCTTTGCCGCTACCTGCTCACTCAAACCTTTCCAAAACTCAGTTTGAGCTCCCGTAGGGGCATACACATTCACCACACATAGCCATTCCGCCCCTTGCTTCACTCGCAGCAAGAGATAGCGTCCCCCTTTATCCCGGGATAGCAGCTGGACCTCAGTTTGAACTTCCCCCTTAATGAGTACCGCGACCCCGCCTTTCTTTTTCTCTCTAAGGTTAGAAGCGAATAGACGATGCTTATACCCCCTGGGTTGCACCAGTGTCTCATGCCGTTTCTGTAAATGCGTCTCTTGCAACATTACTATATCAGCATTATGCCTCGATAATTCTTTATACAGTTTCTGTCTTTTCCATGGTGAATTTAATCCTTTAACATTCAACGTTAATATTTTCAATTCCCCTCCTGCCCTCCTTCCCCCCCTTCCATCCCACTGATCCTGCCTCTCCCCCCCTCCCCCTCTCCCCCCCCCCCACCTCCCCCCCTGCCCTCTTCCCTCCCTCCCCACCCCCCTCCCCCCTCCCCCCTCTCAGAATTCTCCTCTGTGGAGACTCACCTTCCATATCAGTGACCCCTTCCACCTCACCACCAAGTCTTCCCCAGTAACCCCCATCCCCCCGTCCCCCCAATCTCACCCCGCTCTCCCCGCTCTCCCCACTATCCCTTCTCCCTCCTGTCCCCCCACCGCTCCCCTCCCCTCTCACCGCCCCTCCTCCCCCCTTATACATTGCCTGCCTCTCCCTCTCTTCCCCCCTGTAGCCTGTTATCCTAACCTCCCCCTCCCTCCCAGCCTGTCAACCAACATAATTTAAGATATCAGTCCTGTGGTGGAACACCACCGCTCAGCCAGTCTCTTGCTCGGATGCCGGACTCCGGTGACCTCCTTTAGCCGTCCTGGCCAATCTCCTGCCGCTCGCCCTCTGCCATTTCGCACTCTCCGTCCTTCCTGGTCTGGATTCCGGGCGTTGAGGAGTAGTGGCGGTGACGATCATCTCCGGCAGCTGTTCTGCGCCCAACTCTCGCAAGGCTGTCCAAGCCTCCGTGCTGGATCGTACCGTCCGCGATCTCCCTTTCACCGTGATCAATAATCCAAATGGGTACAGCCACTTGTATCGCAGGTCTGCTCTCCTCAGGTAGGCCGTCACTTCTCTGATCTCCCTCCTGCGCTGCAGCGTTCCCTGGGACAGGTCTTGATATAACTCCACTTTATGGCCCTCCCAGTTGAAATTTCTCAACTTGCGGTTGGCTCCCAGCAGCAGTTCCTTGCTCTTGTAGGAACTCAGACACACTACTATGTCTCTTGGCCTATTTTCTCAGATGGGTCCCAGGCCTCTATGCGCTCTTTCTATATTCAAGTGGGAAACGTCCACTTCCTCCCCATGTCCCGCTGCCACTAAGAGGCTTTGGCATATTTTTTGGGCCACTTCCTCACTATGCTTGAACTTAGGCTCCTCTGGCACACCTCGTACGCGGAGATTACATCTCCGCGAGCGATCTTCGAGATCCTCTGCTTTGGCTTTGAGGGCCTCTTGCGCCAACTGCAGGTCCTCCCAACTCTGTTGTAGCTGCGCCAGGGTCTCCCCTTGACTATCCAGTTTAGTTTCGGCTTCGTCAACGCGTTCGCCCAGCTCCAGGATGTCTTGGCGCATTGTCTGCACTACCTCCTTGATCTCATTTTTCACCCCACAAATCTCCACCTTTAGTTCCTCTTTTAACTCGAGGAGCCACTGCTTAATCTGTTCCGCTGCAGGCAGACCCACTTCTCCCCCTTCACTCTCTCCCGGGCTGCGTGGGGTTTCCATCGCCGTTTTGCCGGTTTTCTCTCCTTCCTTCCCGCCTTTGGACGTAGCATAGGGGGATCGAAACTCAGCCAGTTTCTTTTTCATCAAGCCCTCTTTTTTGGCATTGGGTTTCTCCATTATGGGTTTGAGCCCGTCTCCCCCAGCTGACAATCTGGCAATCTGGCCTGCACTCCAGGCGTACCTCCTTCCTTTTGCTCTTGTGTGAGGGCAGTGGCTAGGCTTTCCACTCAGACCTCCACACCGTCTGATGCCCTTCCCAGCTGGTGTCTGGCTTCGGGGAGCCTCCCGGAGAGTACACTGCTACTCCTCACCCCGCTGATGCCACTTCTCTCACTGCTGCCCTCTGCAAGTGAGACCCGGCCTGTCTTCAGTTCTTCCCCTGCTCAGCCCCCACCACGTGGCCGATTTCACCCCGCTGACAAGGCTAAACGGCGCAACTCTGAGCAGGGAGATTTTATTCCAGTCCTTTACTTTCAGCTGCCCTCACTTAAGTCAGGCTTCTCCCCGCAAGAGGTGCTCCCCTGCTGCCGCTGCTCAAATGGCCTGCCTCCCGACGAATTCCACTCTCCCGTGGTCGGCACTCAGCTCACCGCCTTTGGGCCGCACTTCTCATGCGGTGCTAGGCTGCCGCTCCGGCTGCTTACTCAGCCCCCTGCTCTTCGTGCCACTCGCTCGGGTTACCGGTGGGGTTGAGCAGCTCCCCCCCGTTCACCCCCGCTCTCTTTTCCGCCCAATTCGACGCCCGTAGGAGCTACAACAGCGTAGTTAAAAGCATTGGTGGCGGAGCTCCCGTGCTACGCCGCCATTCAGGTGGGTGACGTCACCGGAACCTCATGATAATGTGTCTTGACAGAATGGGAGTTATAAAATATCCCTCTTTATGCACTGGGGCCTATTGAGTAATAGCGTGTGCTAACAGAGTCGGTGCAACTAATGCAATAGCACACTTTAGTAAATATAGCACCAAGATTACATTTTTTTAAAAAAAATTGCTACATCTAAAACTCACAAATATCTCTGTTTCTATATGAAACTTTCATCAGATTGCTGAAGGTTTTCCAAAGAAACCAAAATGAGTGGGATTTGGATCCAGTAAAATAAATCTATTTCATCTTATTTGATGTGCTTGAATTTATTTTCTTGCTAATAATGTGGGGGGCTAGTGCTGTCTAATTTTTGCAGTTACTGTGAGCTCATGGCCAGAACTAGAATGCAGCAACCAAAGACTCTGCCTTAGCCGTTGGAAGTTCCCAGCATTTTGCCATTCAGTTAATACAGAGAAAAGTTCTTTACCGCATGTTTCTTAAATAGCAGATAAAGCGATGCCGATAGCAACAGGTGGCATTAACTGTGCCGCATTATCTGCCTTGTTAATAGTAACGTTCATATGTTATTTTAAAGACACAAGTCCTATCTGTACCCCACCCATATCCACCGCATTACACAGCAGCTGTTAAGGCAGAAATTACGGCGTGTTAACCGCAAAGGTGCTGTGTTAGCTGTTAGCATGCATTAATTGCTGCGCTAAAAGCTAATGCAAGATAGTAAACAGGCTATAGAATGTGGCACCCTGCTTGAAAGAAAATGCATCACTTGGTTTTACAAAAAGGAATGAAGTGATCTTTCAAATGTGCCCTTCGGCAGATTATTTGGATCTGTTCTCTCTCGTTTTGTCATCCATTTTTCTATCAGAGCAGAGCTAGTGGGAATACTGTTGTCTCTCTCTAGTAGGAAAACTAAAACAGAAGTCCCCTTTCCTCTGGGATGCACCTTGCAAAGCATTCAGTTTGCAGTAACTGAAATTTCTGCCCTAGTATGTCTCTCTCTCTTCTGCTTACACAGCTTTTTAAGACATTGCAGTTTTCTGCAGAATTCCTGAGTGATGCTTGCTCCACAATGAATTTTGTTTTCGTGTCTTGCAGCTGGTATGAACATGAGTCCTGTCTCTCGACTAAAGAAAACGTGGGCAAAAGTCAAGACAGCCAAGTTTGACATTCTTGAGGTGTGTATAACTGTTACTCCGGTGATCTGCTGGGACCATGTATAGGGCCTGGTCAAGAGAGACCTAGAAATTTAGCCCTAGTGTGCTAATCTGTTGCTATAAGTATGCTAAACTTTTTATTGCATATGTTGCATGTGTCTTCTACTATTGCTGCACCTCTTTTGTTTTAACATGTAAGCTGAATTGTCTAGAGAACTTTGTTAGTGTTGATGTTTGGATGTTCAGTGATGCAGTAAGGACCAGTCCAGGGGCTGTGGCTCTTTGCCACCATAAGAGTGTCACCCCTCTTCTGGGTATCCGTTAGGGATTTGCATTCATTAGCACACATTCAATTCAATGCTTCTTAAACATTTTCCAGCATGTTAATGTTAATCTTCTCATGAATATGCTTTAAGTTGATTAATGTATGTTAAACATATTTCTATTAAAATAAATGTGTAAAATGAACCAAAATATATTTGAAAATGAGGGGAAAAGTAAAAAAATGGCCCAAAAATTAACAAAAAGCTTTTAAATGCACAATTCTAGCATCCTTTGTAAACAAGGGACTTTTACTATTCTGGGTCTGTGTCCCATGGACTGTCTGGAAAACCTGGCATGGATTCTCCAACGAGGAGGAGGGATTCTTCACTTTGGGCCCCAAGGTATATTACTACCGCTTCAGGGAGACACTTGAGACATGATATTGGTGTTCCAAAATAAAGATTTACTGATCAATGTTACTGCAAACCAAACAGCATGTACGGTAGGTAACATGTTCAGTTGCAGTTTCACAGCCCACAGAGACAAAAAGCAGAATCAGAATTAGAGCCTTTCTTGCACACACTTTTGGGACACCCTCCTTCCCTTCCCTTGGATTTTGTGTTCTCTCTGCACATTCTTGGTACCTGATACTACTCCTGCTTGCTTCCCTCCTTTGCGCCCCTTTTATTCTGTCTTTCGGAATCCTCTGGACTCCTGGAGCAAGCGTCTGGGGAGTAGCTTGCTTCTTTCCAGCTCATCAAACTCCAGACCGCTAGCTACCTGAATACCAGAAGTACCAGCACAGGAGCTTCTCTGCAAAGGTCTCGTGTATCCACCACAGAATACTAGATTTGAATCCTCAAGAACTAAACATCTTGAGGGGGATATTCAAAGGCATTTACATGGTTTGCAGACCTGAACAGGATATTCAGCGGTACCATATGGTTAGTACCACTGGACATCTGCAGGTGCCGCGGCTACACGCCACAGTGCTAAGCGGTTAGCATCGGGGTGTGTTATAAAAAGTCAGGCATGGCAAAGGATGGCCTAGCTTTACCTGCAGAAGCTAATTGGGTTGTGGCTCAATATCTGCAGTGTCCTGAATATTCAATAACGTGGCTGGATATGGCCCCAGCATTGAATAGCTGGGGTTAGAATTCAGCAACGATGGCTAGATATCCCTCCTCTTTTCCTGCTCCCTTCCAGGCCTATGGGGCAGAAGACTGCCGTTCTCCTTCCCAGCCCAGAACTATCCCTGGAGAGAGACAAACAGCCTTCTCCTACCCTCCTTGTAAACCAGCCCCCTCTGAACCACTGACTTGAATATCATCATGGACACACTGACTAATTTGTGGTCATCACAGTTGTGGTCACATTTTTGGAGGGAAATACCACAGCGAAGTTCTTCAGTCTACTCTACACTCGCTACTGTCTGTATATTCTCCACTGGGAAGAGTATAGACCTTAGTAAAGGGTGTAAAGGTCCCCTTACACGGGTGACCAGGGCTGGTTATTGAGCTTGGCCTCGGTTTTCTGTAGGTGCCATTCACAGCTCTGGTAACAGTGACACTTACTAATTAAGTGAAATCTCACTTGCCTGATTCTGGGGTTAACTCCAGACTGTAGCAGTGGTGTCCGACCTTGGTGGGAGGGAAGTCAAACAAGGTGGTAACCCCCACCCCCCCCCAAACAACTGCACAGGAAAGTCCACTCGTGGTGGTATAGCCCCAGAAAGGGACTGAGTTAGAAGCCTCAAGGAGTGGAGGGAAGCTGCCAGGCCAAGAAAATGATGCAGCATTAATAACGAATAAGAATATACACTTACATAACAAAATGAATCTCTGGTTGATGCAACTGCAGTACCTGAATGTAACTTTCCTTGAACTTCTGAGAGAGGTGTGAGCCAAATCCAGTTCTCTTTCCCCTTTCCCCTGCTCTGAAAAATAGCATAGTTTGTGCCTCAGCTTGAAATTAAATGTGTTTTTTTTTCACCACTAATTTTTTCCATGCAAAAATGTATGATGAGGTCTGCACTGAACTTAAGTTGTCTTCTATGGTGATAAAGTACACAGCAGATTACAGCCTATGCTGCATTGAGAGAGGCTTGCAAGTGACACTGTAGACGACATGCAGGGTTTGCAGCTTTTCCCAAGCCACTAATGGCCGACTGTTTCTCTTCTTTTTTCCTGTAGCATCAGATGGACCCTTCCAGCAATTTTTATAATTACCGCACAGCCCTGCGTGGGGCAGCTCAGAGATCCCTGACCGCTCACAGCAACAGAGAGAAGGTACATGTACTGATGACCTAGCTAGCAGGAACAATGAGACTGCCCATATTGCCCCAGGGATCCTACATTGTTTGCATTAGGGATTTGCACAGAGACACACACTCCTGTTCATGTGGGAAGAGAGCAGACAAAGGGAAACGGATGGCTCTGCATGTGCTCCCTAAGAGATTTGTAAGGCAAAGGACGAATGAGAAAAAGCCTCTTGTAAAAGCAATGCTCTGCTCTTGAAAGAAACCCACACAAAGAGGAGTTTGAGTCTTTTTACAAAAGGAAGCAGTGGCATTTTTATTTTTATATATGTCTGACACTATTTGCCAGGCAATGTCGAGACAGACAATGCATGCACATCTATCTTATGCATATTCATTGTGGATATCACTTTAACCCGACTGAATGGGTGTGCACCGAGGACTGGGTTGAAAACTGCTGATGGAGAGGGAGTAACACAGTTGAAGAGAAACACTGGCAATTTAATCCTCTTGTAACAGGTACAGGAGATGCTCTTTTTATGTTCTGAAGAGCTAAGTGTGGAGGTTAAGATGGTAGCAGATGTCTGTCCTGGTACAGGGATGGGAAGTGGCACAGTTTAAGAATGGTCCAGTTTTTAAAAATCTCTTATTTCAATGCATTCTGCTATTAGTAGTCCTCCTTCCCTTTGCAGTTATACTATGAGTACTAGAGTGGATCGGAGAATGATGTTAAAAAAACAGGCCTCCCCACAAAATCTCGACCACATCACCTCCACGCTGAAGAGGCCGCCTCTGTTATTCTTAAACCATAATACCCCAGTTAGGCATGTGTGTTTTATTCCATCACTTCCAGTAGTGTCTAAAAATCAGCACAGTGAAGACAGCCAGATGCTGTTTTTGTGGGTAGTTGTCACTGGAAAGATCTCGAGCATACCTGCTGTCCCTAAGTCTAGGACAGAGAAATCACGTGACTATCTCAGCCATTCTTGGGACTCCTTAAATAGGTGATGAGGACCCGGTTGATGGTCTCACTGAGAAGTGGAAGGAGACCTGGTAAGGAAAGGCTAAGGATACTATCTTAAGGCGAATAAAGTATAGACAACTGCTAAAATAAAAATTATTTTCCATAATCAACAACCTGAATACATCAACTTCCCCACGACCCATGCCCAGTGAGCTGGATCAAGATAGGCAGAGCAAAACTCTGTCCAGTACTAGTTAAGATAACACAGCTATCCCTCGACCTGCTGGCTTAAAAATGGCCTCAAAACACCCGGTTCTAAAGAACTCTATGCTAGAAAAATGCAATCCAGCCACATACAGACTACCCTTGCTAGCATAAAATAATTGAAAAAGTAATACAGCAACAGCTACACGATCACATTAATGCACATGCCCCACAGGACCCACATCAATGTGGCTTTAGACCCCATCACAGAGTCCAAACACTTCTATCGGCAGCATTTAACCCAGCTTGAAGTTGTAACAATAGGATGTTATGACGTACTATGGGAACCCAGAACATAACTCTAGAATGGTTCCACTCATACTTAACAGATCAACAATAGCAGGTGAAAATAGTATTGTGCTGATATGTTTGTTCCTATCAACAGGCTGTCCCCCAGGGATCAGCACTATCAGCCCTTCTGTTCAAGCTATACATACAAGCAATATGTGCAATTATACAGTCACACAAAGTTTACTACCTTATCTATGCTGACGACGACATGCTATGCATACCCTTCAATACAACACAGCAAAGCCACCAAACATGGCATTAGTAAACTGCATCAACAAGGTTGCACAATAGTTATCAGATCACTGCCTATCTATAAACTACAAAAAGATGGGTGTACTGTACTATCTCCAGGAACAAGCAGGAATAAGTCTTCACATATGGGTACGTCGGTACCGACGGAGCCTGCGCGGGAAAGCTCCCCAGCTTCCCAGAAGAAAGCTTTTGGGAGCCTCCCACAGCGCATGCGCGCTGCCTTCCCGCCTTTCTGACCAACTCTCCTCAGTTCTTCTTTTCCGCGGAGCCAGCAGGTCGTGTTCCTGTCACCGCTGAAGAAGTTCTTATTTTAATTTGTTTCTTTGGCCGCGTGTCTGCCTTCCCCGCTACCGGACCGGTACCGCCGGTCTTTTTTCTTTTTACTTTTCAAAAAAAAAAAAAATTATTTTCTTTTCACTACTTGGTGAAATTTTCTCTCTTTAGGCCCCAGGCCTAGAGAACAATTTTCCCTCATGGAAAAACCAGCTTCTGGTTTTAAAAAATGCACCAAGTGTAGCGGTACCATCTCAGTTACCGACACACATGAATGGTGTCTTAAATGTTTGGGGCCTGACCACTCCATTCCGGATTGCCAGTCCTGTTCCCTGATGTCTAAACGTGGCTTACAGAACCGAGCAGCCAAGTTTCATATGCTGTTTTCCACAGATACTCCAGCATCGACATCTTCCAGGTCTTCCTCTCCTGATGGATCTCAGGTAACCAAACATTCCTCTGGCAGGTCCTCAAAGGGCAAATCTCCCTCTAAGTATCGAGATGCCTCCGGGCTTGACCCTGAGGACCCTGCCCCAGCCAAACAACCCCGGCGGGAAGCTCCGGCTTCCAAAGCTCCTCCTATGGGGTTACAGGTTGACATCGATGGCACGGCCTCGACCGATCACCTGTTAGACTGCTCTGGGGTACCAGCACACTCTTCCGGTACCAACATCCAGGCAGTCGTGGCGTCCATGGATCATACAGTTCAATCCATGCAGCAGGCCATAATGGCTTTCATTAAGGCTGCGACGCCCACGGTACTGCAGCAAGCGGTACCGACCTCGGTTCCGGTACCACAATCGATACCGGTACCCAGGGCATCCACGTCGACCAGGATACCGGTTCCGGTTCCCGGTTCCGGGGCTTTTCCCGATACCGATCCGGTTCCGGGTACGCCCGATGTCGATACCGGTCGATACGCGTATCGATCCCTGGAAGCCAACAGACGATACTTCCAGTCTTCTGATGATTCCGATTCATCGGATGACTCTCCCGAAGTATCTCTTGCTCTTCCTGAGGAGCCCTCTTCTCCAAAGAGGAGAATGTCTCCTCCAGAGGATTTGTCCTTTCAAGACTTCATCATGGAAGTAGCTAAAGGACTCTCTATTTCAGTAACCTCTGAAAAAGAACCTAGAAGAAAAAAATTAGACATTTTGGGATACTCTAAGGTTCCCAGAGAGGCAGTCACCTTGCCAATTCATGAAATTCTCCAAGAACATTTGCTTGAATTGTGGGAGACTCCTCTCACCCTTTCTCCTCATTCTCGTAGATTGGACACTATGTACCGTGTCCCTCCTTTATTTATTTATTTATTTATTTAGCATACATTTATAACCCGCAACTTCCAGAGTTCAGTTGCGGTTCACAATAAACAACAATCCACAAAGCAAAAGCTTAGTTTTACATTGAACATTTTGTAACAATAAAAGTTTTACGTTGAACATTTTGTAACAATAAAAGTAAATGTAAACATAATGAACTTATGCATAATAGCAAAATTGGCTGGTAAATTATATACAATAAACTATTACAAATAAATTAAATTATATACAATAAACTATATACAAATATATGTTGTGGGTACTTTAGAATTGAATCATGGTGTTTTTATAATAGTGTATTGTCTGTTAAGTTGTTGGAAATAGTATTAGTCATGATTTTTAACCTTTATCTGAGTGTATCAAGGGGTTATCTATGTTGCCGTAGTGCATGGAGAATAAGTAGGTTTTTAGTTTTTTACGGAGTTCCATAATTTCCTGGTTTTCAAAAAAACTCAGCTTCCTCACCATTCTATTGTGGTGCAGTCAGCTATGAAGAGAATAAAGAGTACCAAAAGACACTCTTCTACTCCTCCAGGAAGAGAATGCAGGACCTTGGATGCTTTTGATAGAAAGATCTTCCAAGCTAGCATGCTTACTGCCAGAATCAATTCATACAGCCTTTATATGGGTATGTTTCTGAAGGAGGTTGCAGAAAAGCTGCACAACTTTCTCCCTTTTATTCCAGAGGATAAAAGAGAGGAATTCCTTCTTTGGCTTAAGCATACGCAAGACATCTCAAAGTTTTCCAACAGAGCAGCCTTTGATTCCTTTGAGGTTGCCAGCAGAGCCTCAGGCATTGCTATAGCTGCTCGTAGAATTGCTTGGCTCCAGGCTTCTGATCTAGAACCCTGGGTTCAAGATGGTTTAGGAAATCTACCCTGTACAGGTGAAAACCTATTTGGCAAGGAGTGGCAGATTAAAGCCACTCAAATGGATGCAGAAAATGCTGCTCTTGATAGACTTTCTAAGTCTACCTCCACTCCAGCCAAGAAAAAGTCTTTTAAAAAGTCTTTTTACAAGAAGGGCAGATTTCCTTCCACTTCTGGTCAACAGTCTTCTGCAGGTCGCTTTGCTACTAAGCGTCAGCAACCCAAACAGGCTAGGCCTAAACCTGCAGGGGCTGCTGCAACCCAGCAGTCCCAAGCCCCTCAGGGGTTTTGACTTACTGCTAGAGAACTTAACCTTTCTGGCTCTACAGCAGCCAGAACCTCTCACCATTCCAGGAAGGTTGGCTCATTTTGCTCCCAGATGGGAGCAAATCACATCAGAGCAGTGGACCCTCTCCATCATCAGAGAGGGCTACAAACTTCATTTCTCAGACCTTCCTCCCTACACCATGGTGAGACATTTCAATTCTCCCACATCTCTCCTCGACCTTCTGGATCAGGAGGTAACCTCCCTTCTGGCCCAGAGGCCCATAGAAGAAGTTCCTCTTCTTCAACAGGGGTCAGGTTTTTACTCCCCCTACTTTCTCATTCCAAAGAAAACAGGGGGATACAGACCTATTCTAGATCTCCGACAACTGAACAAATTTCTGTACAAGGAGAAGTTCAAGATGCTCTCTTTAGGCACTCTCCTTCCATACCTACAGAGTCAGGATTGGCTTTGTTTCTAGATCCCAAGGATGCGTACACTCATATACTCATCCATCCATCCCACAGAAAATTCCTACGTTTTCTGTTCCAGGGAAAACATTACCAATACAGAGTCCTTCCTTTCGGTCTGGCCTCTGCTCCAAGGGTGTTCACCAAATGCATGGCAATAGTTGCTGCATTTCTGCGCACTCTGGGAGTCTTTGTCTTCCCATATCTGGACGACTGGCTCATCAGAGCTCCATCTCAGTCAGAAGCCCAGATTTCCCTGGACCGCACAAGGCGCATTCTGCAATATCTGGGACTGGTGGTAAACTTCCCAAAGTCCCAGCTCATTCCTACTCAGTCCCTGGAATTCATAGGGGCCTGGTTGGATACCACCACTGCAAGGGCCTACCTTCCTCAGGCCCGTTGCCAACGTCTAGTGCAGCTAGCCTCCCAGATTCAGTCAAAGAGCCACTTAACTGCCAGGGAGATGCTACAACTGCTAGACCACATGGCTTCCACAGTACATGTGGTCCCCTATGCTCGCCTACACATGAGAGCAGCTCAATGGACTTTGTCCACCCAGTGGACTCAAGCCTCAGGAGCTCTCTCAGACCAAATAGCAAACTCCAAACGTCTCCTTTGGTCTCTCCAATGGTGGATGTCCACTCAAAATCTGTTGCTGGGGTCCCCCTTCCAACCTTTGTTGCCCCAAGCAATCCTCACAACAGATGCCTCCCAAACAGGTTGGGGAGCTCATCTGCAGGACTTCTCCACCCAAGGTACTTGGTCTCCACAGGAGACCTCTCTTCATATCAATCACTTGGAGCTTCGAGCAGTGTTCTTAGCTCTCAAGGTCTTTCATACCCTCCTCAGCTACCAGACAGTCCTCATTCAAACGGACAATCAGGTAGCCATGTTTTACATAAACAAACAAGGAGGAACCGGCTCTCTGTCGCTTTGCAACGAAGCTCTCAGATTATGGGCCTTCGCCAGAGAGCATCAAATCCATCTCCTGGCAGTATACCTCCCGGGAATTCAAAACTCTTGGGCGGACAGACTCAGTCGAGTTCTGCTTCCACACGAATGGTCCCTGCACATGGATCAGGTACTCAGAATCTTTCAGGAATGGGGTACCCCGGACATAGACCTATTTGCAAGTCCGTAGAATGCCAAACTTCCCCGGTTCTGTTCCAGAATTCCGTGTCAGGGAGTTCAGGCCAAGGATGCCTTCCTCCTTCACTGGGGTCAGGACTTCCTGTATGCCTTTCCACCCATTCCTTTGATCCCCAAGACTCTGTTCAAACTTCAGAGGGATCAAGGATCTATGATCCTCATAGCTCCACGCTGGCCACGCCAAGTGTGGTACCCTCTACTTCTGCATCTCTCCAAAGCCCCCTCTCTGGACTTGGGAGCTGCTCCAGACCTTCTTTCTCAGGAGGAGGGGACTTTGTGGCATCCAAACCCCAAGTCCCTTCACCTCAGAGCTTGGTTACTGAAGGCCTAGACCTTCAAAACTTCAATCTTTCGCAACAAGTGCAGGATATCCTTCATGCTTCCAGGAAACCTTCCACTAGGCGTTCCTATGCTTTTAAATGGAAGAGATTTTCCATTTGGTGTGCTCAAAAGGGTCTTGACCCTCTAGCACTTCCTCTGAATTCTCTCTTAGAATATCTCCTGCATCTCTCCAATGCAGGCCTTAAGACGAATTCCGTAAGGGTCCATTTAAGTGCTATTGCAGCATCCCTTAAGCCTATCAATGGACAACCTGTTTCCTCTCATCCTCTTATTGCAAGATTCATGAGAGGCCTAACCTTAACTAAACCTCCCATTTGACCTCCTCCGGTGGCATGGGACTTGAACTTGGTTCTTGGTCAGCTTATGAAGCCACCTTTTGAACCCTTAGCCACTACCTCCTTGAAATTTCTTTCCTGGAAGGTTATTTTCCTTATTGCAATCACTTCTGCTCGCCGCATTAGTGAGCTGCAGGCCTTAGTGGCTAATCCACCTTATACAAGGTTCCATCATGATAAGGTAGTCCTTAGGACAAATCCTCACTTTATGCCTAAAGTGGTCTCGCCTTTTCATCTTAATCAAGAGGTATATTTACCTGTCTTTTTTCCAGCTCCTCATGCATCCACTGCAGAGAGGAACCTTCATACTCTAGATTGTAAAAGAGCTCTTGCTTTTTACTTACACAGGACACAGCAACATAGAAAGTCTTCCCAGCTTTTTGTTGCTTTTGATCCTTCTCATCTAGGACTTCCAGTCTCTAAAAGAACACTGTCCAATTGGATTGCTCAGTGTATCTCTTTTGCTTACCAGAGTAAGAACCTTTCTCTGGAAGGCCATGTCACAGCTCACAATGTGAGGGCCATGGCCACCTCTATGGCTCATCTTCATTCTGTGTCCATCGATCAGATCTGTCGAGCAGCCACCTGGGCCTCGGTTCATACCTTTACAGCCCATTACTGTTTGGACAAGGACTCCCGCCGTGATGCCTTGTTTGGTCAGGCTGTCCTCAGACACCTGTTCCATTCTTGAACAACTCCTGCCCTCCTTCCCTCAATGGATGCCTGAGATCCATAGGAAGACGAGGAACCTTTCAGGGTCTCATACCCTTGGGGATCTCCCAGGCATCTTAGCTAGGGAGTCCCCATATGTGAGGACTTATTCCTGCTTGTTCCTGGAGATAGCACAGTTACTTACCTGTAACAGGTGATCTCTGGGAACAGCAGGAATTAGTCCTCACAACCCACCCACCTCCCCTAGGAGTTGTATCTTTCTCTCTCTTTGTCTTTCCTTTACTCTCTATTGTCTCAGCTTTAAACCTGAACTGAGGAGAGTTGGTCAGAAAGGCGGGAAGGCAGCGCGCATGCGCTGTGGGAGGCTCCCAAAAGCTTTCTTCTGGGAAGCTGGAGAGCTTTCCCGCGCAGGCTCCGTCGGTACCGACGTACCCATATGTGAGGACTAATTCCTGCTGTTCCCAGAGATCACCTGTTACAGGTAAGTGTGCTATATATCCCAAGAAGCAAATGGCCCAATATTTACCTGGGTAGACTGTGTGACACTATGGCACATAGCCCTGTCCACTGACCCTTAACCCTGGATATTCAATGCGGAGTCATATGTGGTCCTGGCATTGAATATCCAGGGATTGCCACACATGCTGGAAGCTGCATTAGATAAATGGGCAGCAGCAGTATTGCATGCCCAGTTAGCTCCTGTGCTGAAAGATATCTTTTCGGCACAGATTGCTAACCGGGCAGCATGCAGTATCGATGCTGCCCAGTTTTCACTTGTCGCCACCTCTGCTCCAGCCCAGAATGCCTCCGACATGCCGCAATGCGAACCAGATAGCATCAGGGTGCATAGAGAAGGGGATATTCAACAGCACTAACCGTGTAAGTGATGTTGAATATCCCGATTTAAGGCATTTACAAGATTTACTGAGCTGTAAACCATGTAAATGCCTTTCGAATATCGGGCCCAAATATTTTACCCCACTAATAACACTAGAAGTTAAGGATCTGAATTGGAAGAAAAATCAGAAGTAAGATACTAGGAATAACTCTGGACTAGAGACTGAACCTAACTACCAAGATGATATATAGCAAAATATGAAATTTGCAACGTCTTCAACCACTACTCGAACCAAATGACTAATGCAAAGTATACCAGACAGTAATCTTCCCACACTTTGATTACTGCAACAGCGTCTGCAACAGAATGCCAAAATACACCCTACAGCCACTACAGTGGCACAACATACGGCAGTCCGCATCATCCAGGGTGCAACGAGATCTGAACATATCACGCCAATCCTGAAACAGCTACGCTTGCTCCCCAAAACAAACAGACTCAAGCAGAAGGTACTGCTAATGATATTCAAAATAACGCACAACCTATCAGCTACACACTTGAAATCCTTATTGCAAACCACACAGAGCGAAAGAGCCAGAAGACAAAGCACACAAAACATGTTGATCATACCAACAGAAAAGCAAGAAGCGGCCAATATTTATGCGCTCGTTCATTTGCGCTGTATGCCCCGGGACTACAGAATGCACTACCCAAAAGAAAAAGAGCTATCTCCAAACTCTTAGCTTTCCGAAAGGAGCTAAGGACTCATTTGTTCATAGAACATTTTGGAGATACAACGACCAGTTCGAGGGTCCAGTTATTCACTCTACATTGTCTAAAATGTTTAACTTGTTCAAAGTTGTGCTTTAGTAGCTATTATCTCAATAATGATGTTCCCTTCCTGTAGAGCAGTAGTTCTCAACCCCGTCCTCTGGGACCCCTAGTCCAGTTGGGTTTTCAGGATATCCACAATGAATATGCATGAGAGAGATCTGCATGCACGACTTCCATTGTATGCAGATCTGTTTGATGCATATTCATGTGGATACCCTGAAAACTTGACTGGTCTGGGGCTCCCTAGAGGACTGAGTTGAGAACTAGTGCCGTAGGAAAAAACATAACAATGTATAGTAGTTTATGTAACTGTAACCTGTATCCCGCCATACAACAACCTGTTAACAGTTAAATGTATCTTCTCCAATGTATCCCGCCATACAACAACCTGTTAACAGTTAAATGTATCTTCTCCAAAACTTGTAATGCTAAATGTATACCACCAGGAAAAGCAGTATAAAAAAAAAATCTAATAAAATAAATATTATTTGCAAGATACTGATCTCTTAGTTTAACTGTATGGAGGCTACTTACTCAACCATAGTCATACACTAGGCTGAATCAAATGTATTACACGTTCTCGATGACCCTTCAGCTTTATGCCCACCCCCCTAAAAAGAAATCAAATCTCTTTCAGGCCTCTTGCACTTCCCCCTCTTAAGTCTGGACATCATTCTTTTAAATACTGTATTAAATTTTGTTTAGTGTATATACACATGAACAATAATAGGTTAACAGATTGCTAAGTGGAGAGGCCAGATGGTCACCTATTTTGGGCTGTTCTCTAAAGCTGCTTAGATTCCTATGTGTCTTACTAAAATACAAACACAAACCCAGCAGAAATTACAGGTGTGATGAAGCTGCATACTTACACCAGCTCAGGACCTGGCAAAAATTGCACGTGTGTACAATACAAGCAACTGCATTAATTTTTGTAATGAATGTGGGTAAATTGCAACTCCATCCATCCTCCACCCAAAATCCACCAGAGTTGCATACAAGCACATGCACATTTTTTGTCATTGCTCATACTTGTACGCACAAGGTAATTTTATAAAAGGCATTTTATATGCAAGATATGCACAAGATAATTTTATAATAGGCTCTACATGCAAAAAAGTCTGTTTAACCTTTCCCCAATAATGAGGACAATTTGCAAAAGCCATTTAGCTGGGTATATGGCTGTTGATCCAGGGAGCAGGGCTGCTTGAAAACTACCCACCTCCTTTCATGTGGAAGCACACACTCTGGGTTTGTGTGACTGTGAGGACATAAGGGTCATTCTGAGCAGTGTTTAGCGGGGATGTATGTCCAGTACCTAATGTAGCCAGCCCTGGTTATGCACTGTGGTAACAACATTCAGCAACAGAAAATTGTTGTAAAATATCCACATGGCTAGATCCATCTATATATTATTTCTGCATTTAGCTGTATTTGCTTGTATTGACCTTTGTGTTACCTTTAATATTATGTGGATGAGAGGCTTATGTGTAGATATATATATATAATGTCCAATAGCATCAGAACATATTAATGGTGCAGTTCCATGTAACCATACAATGTTGTATCACAAATATCCACCAGCAAAGGCCCTTGCAATCTGCTTGCCTAATTCTGAAGCTTCTTTTCATGCAGTTGAAAACTATTCCCCAGCCGTAAGTCCCACTTCTTGCCGTGAATTATTCAGAATAAGGATGCAGGGATGGCTTTCAGAAAAGGGCAGGTGAATTCATTAGGGAAATTCTGTATGCGAGGGAAGGAGCCCCTCTCTTAAATAATGTGTTATAATAATATGCTGTATTAAAGAGTGCTAGCTATGCTGTGTTAGCCTCTTGTAGGTGTCTAAGAGCTGACAGCAATGTTTGTCTTCTGGTTTTGTTTTTTTTTACTGAGATATTTTCACAAATTGTAGCACTATTTCTAAGGTATACCTCAAAAGAATTTAAAATGTTAGCGTGTTCTCATTAAGGCGATCATTTTAGAAGCTCTGTTCGTGAGTTGGCTGTCTAAAAACAGGCATTCAGATGTGCAAATCTCAGAGATGTCCCTGGAGGCGTTTTAGAAAGCTGGGGATATAGATGTCCCCAGCAAGAGCACATCCATGTAGCATGGGGACAGGGGAGGCAGAGCAGGGAGATGTACATCACGGTGCGATTTCAGAACTGCACAAGCACGTCTTAGAAACATAGAAACATGATGGCAAAACAAGACCACATGGCCTGTCTAGTCTGCATCTAGTCTGCATCCCCCAGCTGTTCTCATCTCACTAACGACTCCTTGAGGTATTGGCCCAGCTTGGCAAAGTTAGTTTTCCTAAAGTCTAAGACCTTCGCTTTTGAATGGATTTTATCAGCCCTAGTCCTAATACTGAATGACACCATCTGGTGATCACTGGATGTGAGATGATTTCCCACTGTAATATCAAAAACACTTTCATCATTGGTAAGCACCAAGTCCAGTATGACCCCTTCACGTGTGGATTCTGTTAGCAGTTGCCTGAATAGTTCTCCCTGTAGAGAATCCAGGATCTCTTTACTTCCAGATGACACTGCAGCAGGGATGCGCCAATCAACATCTAGCATATTGAAATACCCTATCAGGCATGTCTTGCTGAGACATTCATGCCTGTACCGACCTTGACCATGGATAAGATGCAAAAAGGTGCTTCTTTCACAGCTGCAACGCTTCTGGGGGAACAGCAAAGTGTGCTTTCAACAGCACAGTTAGTATTTCCTGGCCAAAGAAACCTACTTGTAAATACATACTCCTAACATACTAGTGGCCCGCCGCTGCACCCCTGATTTATCTGAAATGGTCAGCCAGGATGTACTAGTCTCATAACAGGCAGGCATGCATTGCGGGGTTGTCCACATTTGCGAAATGGCCTGGCTAACTTGGATGTTCATCTTTCAAGAGACGGAGCGATTTCAGAGAGCACTTATACGTGCCCCTCTTCACTGCTGCCACTCCCCCCAGTTTTTGGATGTTCTGCTCTGGACAGTTCAGATTCTTTCTAGACATCTCTTCTAAAATCCCATTTTAGATAAATATCATAGACGCCATTCTGTAGTCGATGCCCTATTACAGTAGAAATCCCTTCAATTTACCATAGAGTGTGCCTCTAGCAGATTTATCATTATCGAAAATGTTCTCGCTGGCGCTTAGTCTTCTTAACCTCTCTCTCAGAAACTACAAATCAGTGATGAGTATTTTGAATTAGCTTTTCCTATTTACTAATTAGATGACGAATCAGCTTATGCAGTAGGTTACTTGGACTACTTCTGTTTAAAACCTGGATAGTTTAGAACTGATTAGTGTGGTATGTAAGACCGCGAAAGGCAGGCTTGCCCAGGGACTTGGTGTCAGTATTGTGCACTGCCAGGCACAGTCTCTGCTTTAACTCCCAAATCTGGCCTCCTGGCAATTGGATTTGGTTCATGCCTTTCTCAGATGTTCAGGGTGTGTTTTATTCAGGTACATTGGGTATTCCCCTGTCCCCAGAGGGCTTACAATCTTAAGTTTCTACCTGAGGCAGTGAAGGCTTAACTGACTTTCCCAAGACCATAAGGAGCGGCGGTGGGATCTGAATCCTGGCTTTGCTTGTTCTGAATCCACTGCTTAACCATTAGGCTATTCCTTTACTTCTACATCCAGGTTAACAGAAGCCACAGGTGTTGTAGAGGTGGCATTCTAAGCTCCTGGGGTGGGGGGGGGGGGGCGGTGGGGAGGACATGATTGCACATGATACAGAGATCCAGAAAAAGCCCTGGTACATAGCTCCTGGACTCATTGCTCCAATGACCAGATTAGGAAAAGTGAGAATGTCCATTAGAATACAAGAAAAGTCCCTGGATTGCAAATGAAGGCTCATGGTACCAGAATCTCAGTCCTGGTTCCAACTGAGCTGGGGAAAAAACGGAATGAGAACTATTGTATATTTCTATAATTATTCTTTCACACTGAAAGTGTAAAGTATGTTGTGTATTCAAAACTAACTAATAAGAGACCAAAACGTCTTGATTACATGTCTTCAAACCACTTCCTATGACAGATACAAATTAATTTCATCTCTAAAATGTGCCTTAAGAAGCCCATAATAAGTTAAATGGTGCTCTCCTGTGTCCAGTAACAGTAGATCTGCTGATGTGAATATATCTACGTAGATAAAGAACCATGCTGTTTCTGTTATATGAACAGAATTTGAAGCAAAGGTCTAAACCAGGCCTTGACAAATTTTCTTGGAATCTAGGAGCCAGTTTAAATATTTAGGATCTGGCTGCCGAGACATCAGTCACAGTGCTCCCCCCCCCCCCCCCCCCACCTCCCATAAGGTGTATCACAGCTCTGTTTTAAGGGCCTCATTTACTGTTTACCCATTTTCTGTGAAAAAAGAAATTTAATAAATCAGGCCCTTAATGTGCCATTACAAAGTGCCAACAGAAAGCAGTGACCATTTTCTTCCTCCCATCATCCCCGTTGAGTACGTTGTCAGTAGCATATTGGTGACCCTTTATAGTTTCACGTGAGGCAACGTCCTTTTTTGCTTCACAAATCACCATGGTCTTGTAATACGATCTGTCTTGGGTCCACTACTTTTCTCTCTCTATACCCTTCTCTCTATACCCTGTCCTTTGGTGCACTCATCTTTTCCCATGGCTTTCATTACCATCTTTATGCTGATGACTCACAGATCTACCTCTCTACACCTGAAATCTCTCTGGCTATCCAGACCTGGATTTCTGCCTGCCTTTCTGATATTGCTGCTTGGATGTCTCACCGCCGCTTGAAATTGAACATGGCTAAAACTAAGCTCTTATTTGTCCCCCTAAAGCCTCCTCTCCTCTTCCTCCTTTCTCAGTCTCTGTAGATAACTCTACTCCTCCCTGTTTCCTCAGCTCGCAAACTTGGGGTCGTCTTTGACTACTCTCTCTCCTTCTCCACACACATCCATCTGATAGCAAAGACCTGCCATTTCTTTCTCTATAACATCAGCAAAATCCGCCCTTTCCTTTCTGAACATACTACTAAGACACTTATCCATTCCTTAATCACCTCCCGTCTTGACTACTGTAACCTACTCCTTGCTGATCTCCCTTTGAATCATCTCTCTCCCCTTCAATCTGTTCAACACTGTGCTGTGCGGCTAATCTTCCGCCAGCCTCATCTCTCTTAAGTCACTTCATTGGTTCCCTATCCATTTTCCGCATCCAGTTCAAACTTCTTCTGCTGACCTATAAGTACATTCACTGTGCAGGTTCTCACTACTTCCTCTCATATCTCTCCCTATACCTCCACTTGGGAACTCCACTCTTCTGATAAATCGCTTCTATCTGTGCCCTTCTCTTGTATTGCTAACTCCAGACTTCGCTCCTTTCACCTTGCTGCACCTTATGCCTGGAATAAACTACCTGTGTCTGTACATCAGGCGCCTTCTCTGACCCTTTTCAAATCCAGGCTGAAAACTCACCTCTTTGTTGCTGCTTTCAGATCTTGACTCACTTGATCTCCTTGTGTTTCCCTTGTGTTGTCTGTCTTGACTAGATTGTAAGCTCTGATGAGCAGGGACTGTCTCCTACGTGTCTGTGCAGTGCTATGTACATCTTGTAGCGCTATAAAAATGCTCAGTAGTAGTAGTAAGCCCAACCCCCCCCCTGTCTTAACCCCACATCCTGCGATCATCCACCCTCTCTCTCATAGCCCTCCCCCCAGCCATAACCCATTGTCATACTCTCTCTCACTGCCCTCAGCTATCACCCAGTGTCTGTCTATCTGTCTGTCTCTATCTCTTTCACTGCCTCCCCAGCCATCACCTGGTGTGTGTGTGTGTGTCTCTCTCTCTCTCTCGCTTTCATTATGTACCCAGCCATCACCCAATGGCTGAGGGAAAGAAATGAGAGAAATATGTACATTGGGTGATGGCTGGGGGAGGCAATGAAAAAGAGAGAGAGACACACACACATGCACACATTAAGTGATGGCTGGGGGGAGGCAATGAAAAAGAGTGACACACACACATGCACATGCACACGCACACATTAAGTGATGGCTGGGGGGGAGGCACTCGATGTGTCATCATTCCTGCAACATTGTTCACTCCTCCATCATGATTGGCTCACCACATGTAGCTTGAGCCAAGCAGTGGAGGAAATTTCAGGCCGATCTTGCTGTTTTAAGTTTAAGAACATAAGATATGCCATACTGGGTCAGACCAAGGTCCATCAAGCCCAGTATCCTGTTTCCAACAGTGGCCAATCTAGGTCACAAGTACCTGGCAGGTTCCCAAAAAGTCACAGGTTCCTCAGTGCTTGTATTGGGTCAAGCAGTGATATTCTGGGTCCCTTTAATAATGGTTTATGGACCTTTCCTCCAGGAACTTGTCCAAACCTTTTTTAAACCCAGCTACACTAACAGCTTTTACTACATCCTCCGGTAGGAAATACCAGAGTCTGATTACATGTTGAGAGAAAAAATATTTTCTCTTATTAGTCTTAAATTGGTTACCCTGTAGCTTCATTGCATGCCCCTTAGTCTTTCTATATTTTGATGGGGTAAACCTCTATCATATCTCCCCTCAGCCGTCTCTTTTCCAGGTTGAAGAGCCCTAACCTTTTTAGCCTCTCTTCATAGGAGTAGCCTTCCATCCCCTTTACCATTTTGGAGGTTTTTCTCTTTACCTTTTCTAATAACGCTATATCCTTTTTAAGATACAGCAACCAGAATTTCCCACTATATTCAAGGTGCAGTCACACCATGCAATGGTACAGAGGCATTATAATATCCTTTGTTTTATTTTCCATTCCTTTCCTTATGATACGTAGCATTTTATTTGCTCTCTTGGCCGCTGCTGCACACTTGGCAGAGGGTTTTAACATGTTATCCACGATGACGCCTAAATCTTTTTCCTGGGAGGTGGTTCCTAATGTGGAATCTTGCATCGTGTAATTATAGTTTGGGTTTTTCTTTCCTAGGTGCATAACTTTCCACTTGTCCACATTAAATTTCATCTGCCATTTTGATGCCCAGTCTTCCAATTTATCAAGATCCTCTTGCACTTTTCCACAATCCTCATGGGTTTTAACAACTTTGAATAGGTTTGTGTCATCTGCAAATTTGATAACCTTACTCATTAGTCCCATTTCCAGGTCATTTATGAATATGTTGAAAAGCAGCGGACGCAGCACAGATCCCTGGGGTACTCCACTATTCACCTTTCTTGATTGGGAAAATTGGCCATTTAGCCCTATTCTCTGCTTTCTGTCTTTTAACCAGTTTCTGATCCACAATAGTACACTGCCTCCTATCCCATGAATTCTTAATTTTGCAAAAAGGTCTCTGATGAGGGACCTTGTCAAAGGCTTTCTGAAAGTCCAGATACACTATATCAACTGACTCACCTTTGTCTACCTGTTTATTCACACCTTCAAAAAAAATAACAGATCTGTAAGACAAGACCTTCCTTGGCTAAAGCCGTTTTGGCTGTCTCCCATTAAGCCATGACTATCTACATGTTCAGTAATTTTGTTCTTTATGATTGTTTCTACCATTTTTCCCGGTAGTGATGTCAGTCTCACCGGTCTGTTATTTCCGAGATCACCCTAGAACCCTTTTAAAAATTGGCATTACATTGGCCATCCTCCAATCTTCAGGTATTAGAGATGATTTTAATGATAGTTCACAGATTACTAATAGTAGGTCTGCAATCTCGTATTTCAGTTCTTTCAACACCCTTGGATGTATACCATCCGGTCCAGGTGATTTGCTACTCCTCAGTTTATCAAATAGTTGTAAGACATCTTCCAGGTGTATCAATATTTCTTTTAATTCTTCTGCAGCATTACCTTTAAATACCACTTCACTCATGGGTAACTTCCCTACATCTTCCTCAGTAAAGACCGAAGTAAAGAATTCATTCAGTCTCTCCGCTATGGCCTTGTCCCCTCTTAGTGCCCCTTTTACCCCTCTATCATCTAATGGTCCACCTGACTCTCTCACAGGTTTTTTGCTATGAATGTACTTGAAAAAGTCTTTATTATGCATTTTTGCTTCCACAGCAAGCGTCTTCTCAAATTCTCTCTTTGCCTGTCTTATCAGTGCCTTGCATCTAACTTGCCAGTGCTTGTGTTTCCAATTTTCATCATTTGGCTCCTTTTTCCATTTCCTGAAAGATGCTGTTTTGACAACAGCCTCTCTGACCTCACCTTTAAATCATGTTGGCAGTTTTTTTGGATTTTCGTCCACTTTTCTTAAAGCATGGAATACAGCTGGTCTGGGCTTCCAAGATTGTATTTTTAAACAACACCCAAGCTTGATGTAAATCTTTAACCTTTGCAATTGCTCCTTTTATTTTTTTCTTAACTATTTTCCTCATTTTATCATAGTCTCCCTTTTGAAAGTTAAAAGGTAGTATTGTGGATTTCCTTACCCTCCCTCCTCCATTTATTAAATCAAACACGATCATGCTATGATCACTATTGCACCACATCTTGTGTTCCATTAAGGACTAGGTCCAAAATGGCTTCCTCTCTGGTTGGTTCATGAACCAACTGCTCCAAGAAGCAGTCATTTATTTCATCTAGAAACTTTATCTCCCTAGCTTGTCCTCCCATGACATTGACACAGTCGATACCGAGGTAATTGTAATCACCCATTATTATTATTGTGCTGTAACTTTTGTTAGCTTCCCTGATTTCTTTGAGCATTTCATCATCCATTTGTTCATTTTGGCCAGGCGGTCGATAGTACACCCCCACTGCCATCGTCTTCCCCCTCCCCTTCCCCTTTTTATTTATTGTATTTATTTATTTATTAACATTTCTTATATACCGCACTATTTGCAGTCAGCGCAGTTTACATGGAACAGAAACATCCGACAATTTACATATGTCTGGTCATTACATTTAACAGGAAATGGAACTTGGAGAACAGGGTAAACTATATACATAGGAGGTGTAATGAGAATGGATACTGTTTGGTGTTTTACATTGTACATTGTACATTGTTGGGGATGCCTGTTGCGGGGGCTTGTCTGGTTGACTACTACTAATGTTGAGGTGCTCGCTATTCGAGTGTGATTGGGGTTCGGAGCTGTCAGTGAGATATTTGATGAAGAGGAAATGCTTAAGGGCCTTCCTGAACTGACTCAAGTTGGGGATTGCTCTGATATGCGGTGGTAAGGTATTCCATAGACTTGGGGTGCAGAGTCGGAAGGCTCTGTTAGCTGTTGTTTTGGTGCAGCTTGTCATTTCTTTTGGTATTGCTAGCATGTTGGACTCTGCGGTTCTTCTCGGTCTGTTAGGTGCCAGTGGTTGGATGAGGTCAGATAGAGAGGAGGAGGAGAGCCCCTTGCCAGCTTTGAAAGTCATCAGCAAGGTTTTAAAACTGATCCTGGCTTGAATGGGGAGGCAGTGTAGCTGTTTCGGGAGGGGTGTCACATGGTCTCTCCTGGATGCTCCAAAGAGTACCCGCGCTGCACTGTTTCAATCCATAGAGATTCTACAGTGAATTTTGTTTCTTGCAGAACTTTAATCCTTTGACTCAATGCCCTCTCTAACATAGAGCACAATCCGTCCACCAATTTGATCTGCTCTGTCATTACGATATAGTTTGTATCCAGGTATCACAGTGTCCCACTGGTTGTCTTCCTCCTACCATGTCTCTGAGATACCAATCATATCTAACCTCTCATTTAGTGCTATATATTCTAACTCTGCCATCTTATTTTTTAGACTTCCAGCATTTGCATATAAGCATTTTAGAGGCTGTATTTTATTCATATTAATCTGGCTATTGTTAGGCAGGGTAATTTGGAATTTTTAAGCTCTCTGTGCTCTGTTCTCAAGAGTATTTGGGCTACTTTTGTCCTTATTGGAACCTCTCTGCTGATATCCCTTAATTTCAGTCTTTTGCTAGTATCCTTCAAGAATGCATTGTTCTGAACCATGTGCTCTTGGGCGACTGTCGGCTTTCTCCTATTATCTACTTTAAAATCCGCTATTTCTCCTTTTTGAAGATTAATGCCAGCAGCCTGGTTCCATCCCAGTTAAGGTAGACCCCATCCCTTCTGAAGAGCGCCTCTTTCTCCAGTTCCTAATAAATCCAAAACCCTCATCCCTGCACCATTGTTTCATCCACACATTGAGACACCTGAACTCTGCCTGCCTTTTGGGACTTGCACGTGGAACGGGAAGCATTTCAGAGAATGCTACCCTGGAAGTTCTGGATTTCAACTTCCTGCTTAAAAGCCTAAATTTAGTCTTCCGAACCTCCCTACCACACTTTCCTATGTCATTGGTACAGACATGTACCAAGACAGCAGACTCCTCCCCAGCACTATCTAAGACCTTGTCTAGGTGGCGCTTGAGGTCCGCTACCTTTGCACCAGGCAGGCATGTTACCAGGCGATCCTCACGTCCACCAGCCACCCAGCTATCTACATGCCTAATGATCGAATCACCAACTTGAAAATACAAGATCAGGTAGAAGTTACCATATGCACCTTGTCATTCTGTTAGCTTCCATTTTGAATTTATTAATGAAAGGCAAACACTTTCATATCACACTCTGAAAACAAGGGCATTTTTTACCTATTCTTCAGTTAAAATACTGATTATGCATTGGGCTTCATTTAATAAAGTTCTCCATTTGCATAGAAATGGAGTAAACCTTTGATAAATTGGGTCTATTAAGATTATCACAGTTTCTTGCAGAAGCATACAATTGGCTTAATCCTTCTTAATATATTAATTTTAATATTTTGTCTTTGAAGACCAATGAGCTACAGTGCTAACTCAATAGATTATACTTATGAGTTTTCCTGAAGACAGAGGTTTATGATGATTTGTTGTATTATAAGATGTATTATCTGCCTAGTGCTGTCAGCACACAGCACTAGATTAGATAAATCATATGGACAGTCTTAGCCCAAAGAGCTGACAAACTGAATTTGAGCTCAGAAGAGTCAAGTGACCTATAGAAAGTCTGTCAGTGAATGTTAGAGTTGGGATTAAAATCTTTGCCTTCAGGTTTCATACTGTGTGCACTGTGCCAACACCTTTATTAGACTGAAATGTTATGAAAAAGAGAGCCTTAGCATCAGTAATCTGTCTATTCAGTGCACTGAATCAACTTGAAATAAATATCAGAGGACCTCAAGCTAAGGCCCATTGGCCAGATGGGGCCCATGGAACTCATTTTTCTCCGTGGACAATGCTTTTGGTAGGCTTCACCTCGCCTGTGTGACTCCTTCCCACCTGCTGCTGCAGCGCCATCTTGAATCAGTCTTTAGTTTTCTGCAGAGTCCCACGGACACATTCCAGTTATACTACTACTGATCATTTGCATAGTACTACAAGGCATACACAGCGCTGTACAGATACATGTAAGAGACAGTCCCTGCTCATCAGAGCTTACAATCTAATCAAGACAGCACAACAGCCGAGGACAAGGATACATCTAGGGGAATGGTAAGGAAACATATTGGAGATTAAGCGGATCAAAAGTAGCCTTGAAGAGGTGAGTATCAGCCTGGATTTGAAAAGGGTCAGAGATGAAACCTGACAGACAGACTCAGGTAATTTATTCTAGGTATAAGGAGCACAAGGTGAAAGGATTGAAGTATGAGTTAGCAGTAGAAGAGAAGGCACAGATAGAAGCGATTTGCCAGAGGAGCAGAGTTCGCAAGGAAGGGCATAGGGAGAGATAAGAGAGGAAAGGTAGTGAGCAGCAGCAGAATGAGTGCACTTATAGGTCAGTAGGAGAAGTTTGAATTGGATATGGAAACTGATAGGGAGCCAGTGAAGGGACTTGAGAAGAGGGGTATATGAGCATATTGAGGCTGGCAGAAGATTAGCCGTGCAGCTGAATTTTGAATGGATTGAAGGGGAGAGAGATGATTCAGAGGGAGACCAGCAAGGAAGAGGTTGCAATAGTCTAGGTGGGAGGTCATTAAAGAGTGGATGAGTGTTGTGAGACTATGCCGGTCTTAGGCGGTTGCCTAGACCTGGGCATAGCCTGAAGTTGTGGAAATAAAGCCACTGCAGTCGTGTCCAGAGTGAAAATTAAGGTTGGGTTTTATTCCCTTTCCCTTGAGGATGTCTTTAAATAAGGACAACACAAAGAAACGGTTGCTTCACCGGTGCAAAGGATTCTTAACAAATAATAATTATGCTTCTTTCCAGCAAATAAAGTCCATCACATTCAAAATGTGTAAAACACAATTCTTTTCTTTCGCCTTTCTTAACAGAGAGACTCTATGTCATCAGCTATACCTAAAGCACATTCCATGGGCTCAGGGATGTATTCTGGGCTATAGCTTTCCCACTGCATAGGGCCAGGACCTGGTCCTGTGTATGGGCACTGAGCCCCTGTGAAGCTGCTCTCCGAGCCTTGCCCTTGGGAAACTTCAGCTGCTGTGAGTTGGAGCTGCCTTTGGGTGTCACAGATAGCAGGGGCTGTGCTGGGGATTGCCTCCCACGTCTTCTGCCAGTAAGGATTCTCTAGCCTGTTGTAAGCCTGGCTTCCCCCCCGGGGACCCACTTCTCTCCTTTTACCAAAGTCAGGGTACTTATCTCTTTCCGTTGAGAAGATGGTTTCAAGCCCTTCTGCTTCCAGCCAAGGCTTTCTCTCTGCCTTGCACACTACTTTCCTCTGTGAACACCGGTTACTGTGTTTAGCTGAATAAAACTCACTTCCTGCCTTCAGTGAGCTTCCCTGGATGTGACCTTTGCTCTCTGTTGGCTTGGCTGTTTGCCTCGGTACGAGGACCCCTCTGGCTGGGAAGACTTTGTCACTGTCTTTCTTAGCTCTCCCGGGTTTATCAGCCTGCCTTTCTTCAGCCCTGGTTCTCCAAGGCAACGTGTCTTTCTGTAACTGCTTTGGAGTCCTTGTCTCACCTTCTCTCTGAGACTGACCTCTCAAACTCCTGGGCTGCACTTCAGTCCTAGTCTCCAAGCCTGCCTGGAACTGCAGTCAGACTTCCTTTGGTCTCTGCTTTCCTACTCAAACTCAAACTCCTGCTCCAGCCCTAGTTCAGGCTCCTGCTTGAGCTCTCCGTCGCTCTCAAGTTCCAGCTTGAGCTCTCGCTCAATTTCCAGCCTGCTCTGTGGGCTTTCCCACCTGTTTTTATCTCTCTGCTCATCAAACGTAGAACGTGAGTCTGGCTCCAGGTGAGCCTGATTGGAACCCTGAATTCTTACTGCGTCACTAAAGCCATGAGGAAAGTTTGTTTCCCTTTTCCCTGCCTCTCTGCATTGTGAATGCTGCAGCTGCCCACGTGGATGTAAGGTAAGCTCTTCTTTTATACTAATCTCTAATATTTCAGGGTCTACCTCATGACATATCCCCCCTCTTAAGCTATTACGGGCTGTGGGACAAGTGTCCGTACAGCACGGAATATGCGACAATGCATCCGCGTTAAGGTGGAGCTTGCCTGCCCTATGTTTTACGGTAAAATTAAATGCCTGCAGGGCCAAGTGCCAGCGAGTGAGCAGCGGATTATGATTCTGCATAGTACCTAGCCACTTTAGGGGTGCATGATCAGTCACAAGTATAAATCAGCGTCCCGTGAGATAAAAACGGAGGGCTTCTACCGCAACTTAATCGCCAGGCATTCTTTCTCCACCATTGCGTAATTAATCTCTGCCCCGGACAGTTTCCTACTTACATATAGAATGGGGTGCTCTACTCCCTCAAATTCTTGTGATAGGACGGCCCCGAGACCCGATTCCGAGGCGTCCGTCTGTAGGATAAATGGTCTGTGGAAGTCTACTCCTCGCATTACTGGGGCTTGACAAAGCTTCCCTTTTAACCGGAGGAATGCCCTCTCCGCTTCTGCTGACCAGACCAAATTATTTGGGGCATTTTTTCTCAACATGTCAGTTAAGACCGCACTTTCGTCCGCAAACCGCGGTATGAACCTGTGGTAATAACCGACCAACCCGAGGAAACTACGAAGGTGTTTCTTGGTTATTGGCCGGGGGAACTTCTGGACACTTTCTACCTTACTGCCTAATGGTCGCACCATACCCTTCCCGTTCATGTGCCCTAAATACTTCACCTCCGCCCCGGCGAATAAGCATTTGGCCGGATTCAGGGTCAGCCGGGCCTGTCGTAGGGCTTTTAATACGTCCTCTACCCTAGGCAGATGCTGAGCCCAATTTTCACTATGTATCACAATGTCGTCCATATAGGCCATTGCATATTGGTGGTGGGGACGTAGCACCTGGTCAACCAAGCGTTGGCATGTCGCCGCTGCTCCATGTAAGCCAAATGGCATTCGCTTAAATTGAAATAAGCCGAGGGGTGTGCTAAAAGCTGTTTTTGGCCTAGAGGCACGGGTAAGCGGAATCTGCCAATACCCCTTCGTAAGGTCAAGGGTGGTCAGATAGCGTGCCTGCCCTAACTTGTCGAGCAACTCCTCGATCCTCGGCATGGGGTATGCATCGAAGAGGGAGATGGCGTTGACTCGACGAAAGTCTATACAAAAACGCAGGCTCCCATCCGGTTTTGGTACCAAAACCACCGGACTGCACCAGGGACTTTTGGACTCCTCGATGACTCCCATTTTTAACATATCCCGCACCTGTTCTACCACTTCCCTCTTACGGGCCTCTGGCAGGCGATAAGGCCTTTGCCGCACAATTTCTCCCGGAGGGGTGTGAATTTCATGGGCCACCAACCCTGTCTCTCCTGGCAATGGAGTGAGGACATCCCTAAAACCTGCCAGCAGTCGTGTTAATTGATCTCGCTGCTGCTGTGACAACTCCTCCCCCATTCTCGGAGCTGGGTTTTCCTTACACTCCTGGACCTGGGGTCCTAAGTCCTCTTCTACCTTTTCTTCCGCTAGGGCGGCCATAGCCTTAACCTCCTTTTGACCCGTGGAACCAAAACCACCCCCTCCTCGGCTGGTGGTGGACAGGTATGGCATCTCTTTTATCTCGGGGAACCCAACCCGCTCGCATATGAGTTGGCCTACTCTGTCCCCTACCTTGACCCTAAAATCCTGCTCGCCAAAGTTGAAGAGTAGAATCTGCACAACCCCCCTGTAATCGGGGTCAATAACCCCAGCCCCAACATCAATAAAATGTTTGGCCGCGAGCCCAGACCGGGGTGCTATCCTCCCGTAGCAGCCTGCTGGCAACTGGATTTGTAGCCCGGTACTTATTAATGCTTTCCCTTTCTTGGGAACTACCTCCTCTACTGCACTGAACAGGTCATACCCAGCTGCAGCAGCGCTAGCTCTTTGTGGCCCTTGGGCGTTTGGGACTGCCTTACAGTACCTTAACACAAAGCTTTCCTTTTTGGCTACATTAATATTCTCCGGGGGGTTTTTACCTGCCTCTCCCTTCTTGGGCTTTGCAAACAAAGGCCCAGGGATTAAAGTCATTAAGGCTTCTCCTCCTCTTCCGTCCTTCAGCTGTTCTTGGGGCCCCCCCCTTTTCCCGCTTGTCTGCCCTCTGGGGTTCAACCTGGCCCGTCACCTGCTGGACATAGGACTCGCTAGGAGCGCTCTCTTCTTCACTTAGTAGGCCTTCACCTATCCCTTCCTCGAATAGTGGCCAATTTCGGCCTAACACTAGGTCAAAAGGGAGACGGGGAACTAATGCGACTAAAACCTCTTTCCTAACACCCAACCCCTTTATGGACAGCTTGTAAAGTGTGTAAGGGTTAGCCGCCCCATGTATGCATTTTATCTTGGCCACGCCTTCTGGTTGATTTGGGGCGGATTGGTTGCTGGCCTGTAAACGTCGCCAGAACTGTTCTGACATCATAGTCTGGTCCGCCCCGGAATCAAGCAGGGCCTCGGCCTGCACCCCATGTACCTCCACCTCCAGGCGGAAGCCTCCTTGCTTATATTTTGCTTTTTCCCCCATTAGTGCTGTGCGCTCTTTGCATTCATACCCCTTGTGACCCCTCCTCCCACATTTAAAACACACTATGCGAGAGTCATTTGCTATACCTTTACTCCTACATTTTTCTGTAGCTGGTATGCTTAATCTCGGGTCTTTCATTACTCTGCCAAAGTTTGCCATGCCACGCGAGTCGCTAGCTCCTCCGTATGATCCATGGGCTACCTGAGCCTCCATGAATCTTTCTGTTAGGAGAGCCGCCTCGTCTGTCGTCTGGCAATTCTGTAGAGTGAGGAATGACCTTACCTCAGCTGGCACAGCTTCACGGAACTGTTCCAACACGAGCATATCTAAAATGCTTTCTATGGTCTTCCCTTCTGGCATGAGCCACTTCCATACTAGGCTACGTATCCGTTGGCCTAGTGCCTTCGGAGTTTCACCTTGTTGGATTTTTGTAGCTCTCAGCATTCTACGATATACCATAGGTGACAGGCCTAGCCTATCCCGTATGGCTGCCTTTACATTCTTATATTCATTAGCCTGGGCGGCTGGCATCGCCTTGTATGCCGCCAGGGCTTCTCCCATCAGGGAGGTAGCTAGGCGGACCGCCCATTGTTGCTCGGGCCAGCCTGCACCACGAGCTACACGCTCAAAGGCTTCAAGGAAATCATCAATATTGTCTTTTCCTGACCACTGTCCAAAAGACAAAATTCCACATGTCTGTGGGCCTACCCCACAAAAGTGTCCTTCAGTTCTTTTCTCAGCTTGCCGCTCCTGTAGTACCACCTGCAACAAGTCTGTCAGCAGCTTTTGCTGCATCTGCATTGTGGCCAGGGCTTGTTCTTGGCACTGCTGGGCGAGATCGCGTTGCTTCTCGAATTGGAGCCCCATCCATTTCAGGATATCCGCTAGAGTCTCCATGTTGATAGCCTGTAATAAATCAAAGGAAAAAGAAACCAAGTGCGGAACCCCTTTTTTTTTTTTTTTTTTTCAATACTACCGCACTGGGATTTTCAGTCCCTCAGATACCTCCTCAGAATCCCACCCTGGCTGTACCCAGATACTATTACCTGAGTCAGGTGGTGATTCTGGCCTTGAGAAGTTTCTTGACTGCTCCTGATCCTGGAAATTGTCTGGGCGTGTTTCACCGCCATCCTGGTTGCGTCCTCTGGCGCTGGTAACTCCGTCCTTCTTATACGGTGTCCTCTTTTCCTGGCATCCAAGAACTACGCCATTTGTGAGACTATGCCGGTCTTAGGCGGTTGCCTAGACCTGGGCATAGCCTGAAGTTGTGGAAATAAAGACACTGCAGTCGTGTCCAGAGTGAAAATTAAGGTTGGGTTTTATTCCCTTTCCCTTGAGGATGTCTTTAAATAAGGACAACACAAAAGAAACGGTTGCTTCACCGGTGCAAAGGATTCTTAACAAATAATAATTATGCTTCTTTCCAGCAAATAAAGTCCATCACATTCAAAATGTGTAAAACACAATTCTTTTCTTTCTCCTTTCTTAACAGAGAGACTCTATGTCATCAGCTATACCTAAAGCACATTCCATGGGCTCAGGGATGTTTTCTGGGCTATAGCTTTCCCACTGCATAGGGCCAGGACCTGGTCCTGTGTATGGGCACTGAGCCCCTGTGAAGCTGCTCTCCGAGCCTTGCCCTTGGGAAACTTCAGCTGCTGTGAGTTGGAGCTGCCTTTGGGTGTCACAGATAGCAGGGGCTGTGCTGGGGATTGCCTCCCACGTCTTCTGCCAGTAAGGATTCTCTAGCCTGTTGTAAGCCTGGCTTCTCCCCCGGGGACCCACTTCTCTCCTTTTACCAAAGACAGGGTACTTATCTCTTTCCGTTGAGAAGATGGTTTCAAGCCCTTCTGCTTCCAGCCAAGGCTTTCTCTCTGCTTTGCACACTGCTTTCCTCTGTGAAAACCGGTTACTGTGTTTAGCTGAATAAAACTCACTTCCTGCCTTCAGTGAGCTTCCCTGGATGTGACCTTTGCTCTCTGTTGGCTTGGCTGTTTGCTTCGGTACGAGGACCCCTCTGGCTGGGAAGACTTTGTCACTGTCTTTCTTAGCTCTCCCGGGTTTATCTGCCTGCCTTTCTTCAGCCCTGGTTCTCCAAGGCAACGTGTCTTTCTGTAACTGCTTTGGAGTTCTTGTCTCACCTTCTCTCTGAGACTGACCTCTCAAACTCCTGGGTTGCACTTCAGTCCTAGCTCTCCAAGCCTGCCTGGAACTGCAGTCAGACTTCCTTTGGTCTCTGCTTTCCTCCTCAAACTCAAACTCCTGCTCCAGCCCTAGTCCAGGCTCCTGCTTGAGCTCTCCGTCGCTCTCAAGTTCCAGCTTGAGCTCTCGCTCAATTTCCAGCCTGCTCTGTGGGCTTTCCCACCTGTTTTTATCTCTCTGCTCATCAAACGTAGAACATGAGTCTGGCTCCAGGTGAGCCTGATTGGAACCCTGAATTCTTACTCCGTCATTAAAGCAATGAGGAAAGTTTGTTTCCCTTTTCCCTGCCTCTCTGCATTGTGAATGCTGCAACTGCCCACGTGGCTGTTAGGTAAGCTCTTCTTTTATACTACTCTCTAATATTTCAGGGTCCGTGCTGTCTACCTCATGACATATCCCCCCTCTTAAGCTATTACGGGCTGTGGGACAAGTGTCCGTACAGCACGGAATATGCGAAAATGCATCCGCGTTAAGGTGGAGCTTGCCTGCCCTATGTTTTACGGTAAAATTAAATGCCTGCAGGGCCAAGTGCCAGCGAGTGAGCCGCGGATTATGATTCTGCATAGTACCTAGCCACTTTAGGGGTGCATGATCAGTCACAAGTATAAATCGGCGACCCGTGACATAAAAACGGAGGGCTTCTACCGCCCACTTAATCGCCAGGCATTCTTTCTCCACCATTGCGTAATTAATCTCTGCCCCGGACAGTTTCCTACTTACATATAGAATGGGGTGCTCTACTCCCTCAAATTCTTGTGATAGGACGGCCCCGAGACCCGATTCCGAGGCGTCCGTCTGTAGGATAAATGGTCTGTGGAAGTCTACTCCTCGCAATACTGGGGCTTGACAAAGCTTCCCTTTTAACCGGAGGAATGCCCTCTCCGCTTCTGCTGACCAGACCAAATTATTTGGGGCATTTTTTCTCAACATGTCAGTTAAGACCGCACTTTCGTCCGCAAACCGCAGTATGAACCTGCGGTAATAACTGACCAACCCGAGGAAACTACGAAGGTGTTTCTTGGTTATTGGCCGGGGGAACTTCTGGACACTTTCTACCTTACTGCCTAATGGCCGCACCATACCCTTCCCGATCATGTGCCCTAAATACTTCACCTCCGCCCCGGTGAATAAGCATTTGGCCGGATTCAGGGTCAGCCGGGCCTATCGTAGGGCTTTTAATACGGCCTCTACCCTAGGCAGATGCTGAGCCCAATTTTCACTATGTATCACAATGTCGTCCATATAGGCCATTGCATATTGGTGGTGGGGACGTAGCACCTGGTCAACCAAGCGTTGGCATGTCGCCGCTGCTCCATGTAAGCCAAATGGCATTCGCTTAAATTGAAATAAGCCGAGGGGTGTGCTAAAAGCTGTTTTTGGCCTAGAGGCACGGGTAAGCGGAATCTGCCAATACCCCTTCGTAAGGTCAAGGGTGGTCAGATAGCGTGCCTGCCCTAACTTGTCGAGCAACTCCTCGATCCTCGGCATGGGGTATGCATCGAAGAGGGAGATGGCGCTGACTCGACGAAAGTCTATACAAAAACGCAGGCTCCCATCCGGTTTTGGTACCAAAACCACCGGACTGCACCAGGGACTTTTGGACTCCTCGATGACTCCCATTTTTAACATATCCCGCACCTGTTCTACCACTTCCCTCTTACGGGTCTCCGGCAGGCGATAAGGCCTTTGCCGCACTATTTCTCCCGGAGGGGTGTGAATTTCATGGGCCACCAACCCTGTCTCTCCTGGCAATGGAGTGAGGACATCCCTAAAACCTGCCAGCAGTCGTGTTAATTGATCTCGCTGCTGCTGTGACAACTCCTCCCCCATTCTCGGAGCTGGGTTTTCCTTACACTCCTGGACCTGGGGTCCTAAGTCCTCTTCTACCTTTTCTTCCGCTAGGGCGGCCATAGCCTTAACCTCCTTTTGACCCGTGGAACCAAAACCACCCCCTCCTCGGCTGGTGGTGGACAGGTATGGCATCTCTTTTATCTCGAGGAACCCAACCCGCTCGCATATGAGTTGGCCTACTCTGTCCCCTACCTTGACCCTAAAATCCTGCTCTCCAAAGTTGAAGAGTAGAATCTGCACAACCCCCCTGTAATCGGGGTCAATAACCCCAGCCCCAACATCAATAAAATGTTTGGCTGCGAGCCCAGACCGGGGTGCTATCCTCCCGTTGCAGCCTGCTGGCAACTGGATTTGTAGCCCGGTACTTATTAATGCTTTCCCTTTCTTGGGAACTACCTCCTCTACTGCACTGAATAGGTCATACCCAGCTGTAGCAGCGCTAGCTCTTTGTGGCCCTTGGGCGTTTGGGACTGCCTTACAGTACCTTAACACAAAGCTTTCCTTTTTGGCTACATTAATATTCTCCGGGGGTTTTTTACCTGCCTCTCCCTTCTTGGGCTTTGCAAACAAAGGCCCAGGGATTAAAGTCATTAAGGCTTCTCCTCCTCTTCCGTCCTTCAGCTGTTCTTGGGGCCCCCCCCCCTTTTCCCGCTTGTCTGCCCTCTGGGGTTCAACCTGGCCCGTCACCTGCTGGACATAGGACTCGCTAGGAGCGCTCTCTTCTTCACTTAGTAGGCCTTCACCTATCCCTTCCTCGAATAGTGGCCAATCTCGGCCTAACACTAGGTCAAAAGGGAGACGGGGAACTAATGCGACTAAAACCTCTTTCCTAACACCCAACCCCTTTATGGACAGCTTGTAAAGTGTGTAAGGGTTAGCCGCCCCATGTATGCATTTTATCTTGGCCACGCCTTCTGGTTGATTTGGGGCGGATTGGTTGCTGGCCTGTAAACGTCGCCAGAACTGTTCTGACATCATAGTCTGGTCCGCCCCGGAATCAAGCAGGGCCTCGGCCTGCACCCCATGTACCTCCACCTCCAGGCGGAAGCCTCCTTGCTTATATTTTGCTTTTTCCCCCATTAGTGCTGTGCGCTCTTTGCATTCATACCCCTTGTGACCCCTCCTCCCACATTTAAAACACACTATGCGAGAGTCATTCGCTATACCTTTACTCCTACATTTTTCTGTAGCTGGTATGCTTAATCTCGGGTCTTTCATTACTCTGCCAAAGTTTGCCATGCCACGCGAGTCGCTAGCTCCTCCGTATGATCCATGGGCTACCTGAGCCTCCATGAATCTTTCTGTTAGGAGAGCCGCCTCGTCTGTCGTCTGGCAATTCTGTAGAGTGAGGAATGACCTTACCTCAGCTGGCACAGCTTCGCAGAACTGTTCCAACACGAGCATATCTAAAATGCTTTCTATGGTCTTCCCTTCTGGCATGAGCCACTTCCATACTAGGCTACGTATCCGTTGGCCTAGAGCCTTCGGAGTTTCACCTTGTTGGATTTTTGTAGCTCTCAGCATTCTACGATATACCATAGGTGACAGGCCTAGCCTATCCCGTATGGCTGCCTTTACATTCTTATATTCATTAGCCTGGGCGGCTGGCATCGCCTTGTATGCCGCCAGGGCTTCTCCCGTCAGGGAGGTAGCTAGGCGGACCGCCCATTGTTGCTCGGGCCAGCCTGCACCACGAGCTACACGCTGAAAGGCTTCAAGGAAATCGTCAATATTGTCTTTTCCTGACCACTGTCCAAAAGACAAAATTCCACATGTCTGTGGGCCTACCCCACAAAAGTGTCCTTCAGTTCTTTTCTCAGCTTGCCGCTCCTGTAGTACCACCTGCAACAAGTCTGTCAGCAGCTTTTGCTGCATCTGCATTGTGGCCAGGGCTTGTTCTTGGCACTGCTGGGCGAGATCGCGTTGCTTCTCGAATTGGAGCCCCATCCATTTCAGGATATCCGCTGGAGTCTCCATGTTGATAGCCTGTAATAAATCAAAGGAAAAAGAAACCAAGTGCGGAACCCCTTTTTTTTTTTTTTTTTTTTTAAATACAACCGCACTGGGATTTTCAGTCCCTCAGATACCTCCTCAGAATCCCACCCTGGCTGTACCCAGATACTATTACCTGAGTCAGGTGGTGATTCTGGCCTTGAGAAGGTTCTTGACTGCTCCTGATCCTGGAAATTGTCTGGGCGTGTTTCACCGCCATCCTGGTTGCGTCCTCCCGGCGCTGGTAACTCCGTCCTTCTTGTACGGTGTCCTCTTTTCCTGGCATCCAAGAACTACGCCATTTGTGAGACTATGCCGGTCTTAGGCGGTTGCCTAGACCTGGGCATAGCCTGAAGTTGTGGAAATAAAGACACTGCAGTTGTGTCCAGAGTGAAAATTAAGGTTGGGTTTTATTCCTTTTCCCTTGAGGATGTCTTTAAATAAGGACAACACAAAAGAAACGGTTGCTTCACCAGTGCAAAGGATTCTTAACAAATAATAATTATGCTTCTTTCCAGCAAATAAAGTCCATCACATTCAAAATGTGTAAAACACAATTCTTTTCTTTCTCCTTTCTTAACAGAGAGACTCTATGTCATCAGCTATACCTAAAGCACATTCCATGGGCTCAGGGATGTTTTCTGGGCTATAGCTTTCCCACTGCATAGGGCCAGGACCTGGTCCTGTGTATGGGCACAGAGCCCCTGTGAAGCTGCTCTCCGAGCCTTGCCCTTGGGAAACTTCAGCTGCTGTGAGTTGGAGCTGCCTTTGGGTGTCACAGATAGCAGGGGCTGTGCTGGGGATTGCCTCCCACGTCTTCTGCCAGTAAGGATTCTCTAGCCTGTTGTAAGCCTGGCTTCTCCCCCGGGGACCCACTTCTCTCCTTTTACCAAAGACAGGGTACTTATCTCTTTCCGTTGAGAAGATGGTTTCAAGCCCTTCTGCTTCCAGCCAAGGCTTTCTCTCTGCCTTGCACACTGCTTTCCTCTGTGAACACCGGTTACTGTGTTTAGCTGAATAAAACTCACTTCCTGCCTTCAGTGAGCTTCCCTGGATGTGACCTTTGCTCTCTGTTGGCTTGGCTGTTTGCTTCGGTACGAGGACCCCTCTGGCTGGGAAGACTTTGTCACTGTCTTTCTTAGCTCTCCCGGGTTTATCTGCCTGCCTTTCTTCAGCCCTGGTTCTCCAAGGCAACGTGTCTTTCTGTAACTGCTTTGGAGTTCTTGTCTCACCTTCTCTCTGAGACTGACCTCTCAAACTCCTGGGCTGCACTTCAGTCCTAGCTCTCCAAGCCTGCCTGGAACTGCAGTCAGACTTCCTTTGGTCTCTGCTTTCCTCCTCAAACTCAAACTCCTGCTCCAGCCCTAGTCCAGGCTCCTGCTTGAGCTCTCCGTCGCTCTCAAGTTCCAGCTTGAGCTCTCGCTCTATTTCCAGCCTGCTCTGTGGGCTTTCCCACCTGTTTTTATCTCTCTGCTCATCAAACGTAGAACGTGAGTCTGGCTCCAGGTGAGCCTGATTGGAACCCTGAATTCTTACTGCGTCACTAAAGCCATGAGGAAAGTTTGTTTCCCTTTTCCCTGCCTCTCTGCATTGTGAATGCTGCAACTGCCCACGTGGCTGTAAGGTAAGCTCTTCTTTTATACTACTCTCTAATATTTCAGGGTCCGTGCTGTCTACCTCATGACAGTGTCTTAGTAGTGTGTTCAGAAAGGAAGGGGCAAATTTTGCTGATGTTATACAGAAAGAAACAACAGGTTTTAGCTATCAGTTGGATATGGGTAGAGAAGGAGAGGGCAGAGTCAAAGATGACCCCAAGGTTGCGAGCCGAGGAAACAGGGAGGAGTAGAGCATTATCCACAGAGATTGAGAAAGGAGGAAGGGGAGAGGTGGGTTTAGGGGAAAAATAAGAAGTTTTGTTTTGGCCATGTTCAATATCAAATTACTGTGACATATCCAAGTAGCAATGTCAGATAGGCAGGCAGAGATCCAGGCCTGGATGGCTGGAGAGATTTCAGATGTAGTGGGGTAGATCTGAGACTCATCAGCATAAAGATGGTACAGAAAGCCATGAGAAGAGATGAGCATACCGAGGGACTGGGTATAGAGAGAAAAGGAGTGGGCCCAACATAGACCCTTGGGGGTACACCAACTGAGAGTGGGATAGCAGTAGAGGAGGAGGCTGGAGGAGACTGGGCAAAGTTGAGGCGGGGGATGATGAAGAATGAAGCTTAGCAGGTGATGGTCAGATAAGGGAAGAATTGAGGTACAGAAGTTAGAGGGTAAGCAATTAGAGAAGAAGTCAAAATCAAGGCATTGACCGTGCCAGTGAGTGGGGGCAGTAGAGCAAAGCTTCAGGTTGAATAAAGAGGCAAGAGTCAGGAACTTTAAAGTGTAAGGGTCAGAGGGGTTATCAACATGAATGTTAAAATCCCTAAGAATAAGGGAGGGGGAAGATGAGTCCAGAAAGAAGTAAAGCCATAAGTCAAAGTCAGTGAGAAAGGAAGAGGTGGACTTGTCAGGGGGTCGATAAATCACAGCTATCCAGAGAGGTAGTGGGGTAAAAAGGCGGATGGAGTGGACTTCAAAAGAGGGAAAGGAAGACTGAGGAAGAAGGAGTGGTTGGAATTGGCAGAAGGGAGATAATAGAAGACCAACACCACCACCATGGCCAGTGGGACGAGATGTGTGGGAGAACTGATAGCTGCCCTGACAGAGAGCAGCAACTGAAGCAGAATCTTCTGGGAGGAACCAGGTCTCAATTAGAGCAAGAAGATGGAGAGCATTTCGTAAACGTTTTTCTTCTCCCCTGCAAGGGTGTTTTGTGCTTCATGTTTTTCGCCTAGTTGCTTGCCATCGTGGTTCTCTTTTCCCTTTGAGCTTTTCTTCCTCGACTGTTAATTTTATTCTTTCCCACGGCAGCTCTACCTGACCGGTGCTGGTGATTCGGTCGGGCCTTACCCTCTAATATCGAGTCATTTGACTTCACTGCAGCTATTTTCCTGGACAACATGTCCCAGAAACCTGCCAGTGGGTTCAAAAAATGTTCCTAGTGTACTAGGAACATAAGAAATGCCATACTGGGTCAGACTAAGGTCCATCAAGCCCAGTATCCTATTTCTAGCAGTGGCCAATCCAGGTCACAAGAACCTGACAGGTTCCCAAACGGTACACAGGTTCCACAGTGCTTGTCCCAGGGTAAGCAGTGGATTTCCCTGGTCCTCTTTAATAATGATTTATGGACCTTTCCTCCAGGAACTTGTCTAAACCTTTTTCAAACCCAGCTACACTAACAGCTTTTACTATATCCTCTGGTAGCAAATTCCAGAGTTTGATTACATATTGAGAGAAAAAATATTTTCTCTTATTACTCTTAAATGGGTGACAGTGTAGCTTCATTGCATGTCCCCTAGTCTTTTTACTTTTTGATGGAGTAAAAAACCTATCTATATTTTTACCTGTTCTATTTCTTTCATTAATTTATAGACCTCTATCATATCTCCCCTCAGCCATCTCTTTTCTAAGTTGAAGAGTCCTAACATTTTTAAGCCTTTCCTCATAGGGGGTATCCTTCCATCCCCTTTACCATTTTGATGGCTCTTCTCTGTACCTTTTCTAATTCTGCTATATCCTTTTTAAGATACAGCGACAGAATTGCACACAATATTCGAGGTGCAGTTGCACCAAGGAATGATACAGAGGCATTATATTATCATTTGTTTTATTCTCCATTCCTTTCTTTATGATTCCTAGCATTCTATTTGCTTTCTTGGCGGCCATTGCACACTGGGCAGAGGGTTTCAACGTATTGTCCACGATGATGCCTAAATCTTTCTCCATGGATACGCACAGCTGGTACCTACAGTGCCTAGGTCCTGTTCATCAGTCCTCTTCTTATAATTTGTGTTTGCAGATGACAAAATGAGGACTCAAAGGTCGAGAGAAGCAGCGGGAATCACTTTTTTGGCACTCAGAAGTTCAATCCATCACCTTTGTCATCAACAACATCAGTCTCTATGGCTTGCAAGACTGCATCGGACGATGGCAGTGCGTCAACATCAAGAAGCTCTCGGGCTCAATCAGAGCCCAACACCGTAGTGCCCTGGAGCATCAGCCATCAATCGATCTCCACCTGAAGATGAGGAAGGATTTGACCTCATCTTTGATGTTTGGCTTCATGATGGTCTCCTCAGTTTTCGGTAGCTTGGTAGTCCCATACGTGAGGACTCATTCCTGCTTGTTCATGGAAAAAAGGTAGTTACTCACCTGTAGCAGGTGTTCTCTGTGGACAGCAGGAATTAGTCCTCACAATCCTCCCACTTCCCCCAAGGAGTTGTCTTTGGCTACAGCTATGTTAGTAAACTGATTCAAGATGGCACCATGGCAGCAGGCAGAAAGGAGGCGCGCGGGCATAGTGGAGCCTCCCAAAAGCTTCTGGAAGAAACTGGGGAGCATTCCCGTACAGGCTCGATTGGGGACATCACCTATATCTAAGGACTAATTCCTACTGTCCACAGAGAACACCTGCTATGAGTAACTACCTTTTCCAATCCACCATGCTTTCCCAGCCACAGCTGCATCTGCCCACAGTGAATGCTTGGGAAAACAAAAGAGGCTGGATTCTACCATTACAGCAAGGCATATACAACAGTAGGACCTCTAAAATAAGACAGTATGTTATTTGTAATTACCCTTACACAGGCTTTTGCTGAAACACAGTCATGTTGGGTTTTATTGTACAAAGTTTTTATGTTTTTGATACAATTCATATGGACTTAATTTAAAGGTTCTGCTGTATTTCCACAGAGAATGCTTTTCTTTTTTTTCTTGAGCTTGGTGAACTTGATCTTGAAGGCTCATGGGGTTTTGGTTTTTACCTTGTGTTGGATTTCTTTTTTTAAAGCATGTGGCGGGCAACTGCCTTAGCCCTCTCAGCAAACGCAAATCTGAACCCCTCTCTAGCCTTTTTGGTGATTCCAAAAGTCCTGTGTAGCCCATCTCCTAAAAAGGTACTCCTGATGTAGATTAAGAGTACAGCTTTCTAAAGCCATAGACCAAGACGAAATTGCTGTCTGAAAATTGCTCATACTTTCGTCTGATCACATGGGTATCAACATTGGGAAATGGGCTTAAGTTGGGGGGGGGGGGGAAGGGGCAAAAAGTGCAAGCATTGTTTTCTGTGGAAAAATGCACCGGCACAAAAAGCAGATAGAAATCTATGTAGGTACTTTTTTTCCTGGAGCAATTTTGAAAGGGCAAGTGATTCGTATTTTCCCTTTGAGAACTGATGCAAAGCCTGCAGATGAAACTATCCGTGGATTTTGCACCTAAGTGGGTAGTTTTGAAAATGTCCTCACTGTTTAGAAATATGGAAGGATTCCCATGGCCAGGGTTAGTTCGTCAGCGCCATTGCTATACAGATTCTGTACAGTACACAGGGCAATTAAAAGAAAAGCCTATTAGGGAGTAGAGGAGTAGCCTAATGGTTAGGAACCAGAGAGGCCAGTGTTCAAATCCCACTGCTGCCCCTTGTGATTTTCAGCAAGTCGCTTAGTCCGCCATTGCCTTAGGTACAAAATTAGACTGGAAGCCCTCCAAAAGGATAGAACAATGCCCACTGTACCTGAATATAAAATCTAAAAATGTCTTCGCTGCTCTCTACCTCCTTCTGGCAGGATATAAATTTGTGAATTAAGTGATATGCTTGCAGGGGTCTAGGTATCTGCACTTCCACTCATCAAGGGCTGATTTTCAAAAAAATGTAATTAGCTAAAATTAAGTTTAGCTGCTTAAACATACTCGCTGAAAAGTCCCCGCAGCACCTCTCCCAAGTATGCGCACAATCCACCTCTCCCTCGAGTCCAACATTTCTCCTCTTTCTGTTCCACTCTTCACCATTTCTCACCCCCCATAGCTCAGCAGCTTCCTTTCACCTCCCCCTTCTCCACCCCCCCCTCCCCCCGTGATCCAGCATCTTCCCTCTCTCTCCCTCCCTTAGCCCTAGCATCTCCCCTCTCTGTCTGTCCCTCTCCACTTAAGCATCTCTCCTCTCTCTGTGCCCCTCCTTAGTCCAATATCTTCCTCATCTTTCTCAGTGGCAAAAAGATTCTCTCTCTGTCAGCCCCCCCCCCTCGCCCCACACATGCCCTCTGTTTCTCTCTGTCCCCTCTCTTACAGTGCATCATCTTCCCCCTCCCTCCCTCTCTCTCTCTCGCTAGCAAAAAGATCATGTGGTAGAAACCTCAAATTCATTTCTCCTTCTCCAGTTGACAGCAGCTGCTTATATCATTCACATTTGGTGCACAGTTCAATACCCTGTGCACTGGAAGTAAATGCTAGAAAAGTAGCCGCGGCTGCAGCTGACTCAGAGAAGGATAAATTAAGCTGGGGCTGGGGCTTCCTGTTCATTCTGCCGCTGGGGCTGGGACTGGTGTATACTGCCTGATCTTTCTATCTTTCTGAAACCAATTTCTCCTCTATTGGTTTGGCTCAGTACTGTAAGCCCTCACCCCCCACCCCACCCCCCTCAGGATTGCCACTCGCTTGTACAATGGGTCACACCAGTCCTGTCTACACAACTTATATGCATAGAACTTATGATGGCGCGGTCTACACATACAATTATACATAAAACTAGAGCAATGGGGGTGTTTTTTTGGGTTTTTTTAAACCTTATGTGGTCTTTTAAATATCAGGCCCTAAAAAAGTATACCTAACTTATGCATTGCAGTGCTACTTGCACGTATATTCAGGGGCACTATTTAATGGCAGACCATAAAAATAAAGCATTTTACCTTATCCAGCAGCTGCAGTTAATTAAAATCAGGTGCTAAATTGTCTCGCTACACGAATGTACAGTAGAGGAAGATAAAAATGCTGAAGCAGAATAAATAGATCACTGTTACTTAGCAATGTGTTTGGGTTTGCTATTTTGCAGAATGTAAAGCAGACTTACAATTATTCTTACATGTTAAAATGATTCTGACATAAACCCATTGGGCCTGATGTCTGGATGGGGTGGAATGTCTGCCTATATGTACAGCAATGTTACTCAGCTGCTGTTAGTATAATCAAACGGCTTACTGCAGCTTCAGCCTGCAAAAGAATAAACTGCGTATTATGTATAGCAGTGACCATATATGTTCAGTGATGCTGTCCCTCCTTTTAGTGTTGCTGACTGTGTATTTTTTAAAAAATGTGATCACCACTGCTGTTGAAAATTGACCCAATTTACTTTCTGGGGGTTGATCTTTCATACAAGTTCTTTGAATGACCGAGAGGATTTCTCCTTTTCTGCACAGTGACAAAAAGCATTAGCTTGAGTCTTGTATGAGAAATCAGAACAAGTGCAGAAAGTGGTGAATCTTATGATATGAAAGTGTGTCCTCAATATTTCTCTTTCTTTAGATATTTTTGGCAAGATACCATAAATGAAAATGCTCTATAGAGGTCTTCGTCCTGAAATGATTCAGTAAGGGACGTGTTTACTAGTGCCAGTAATGTGCGGGGCTTTGGGCTAACTGCGGGGGGGGGGGGGGTAAACCCCCGCCCTGTAGTTACCATGTTTAGCATGGCAAAACTGCCATGGATGCAACTAATGCCTCCCATTAAGGTGGCATTAGTTGTACCCATGCCACTGGCATCAAGCACAGGTAACATAGGCCACAAATGCCCACACTAGCTGTGCCCTGCTGAGAATGCCCCCAACCCATCCATTTGCCACCCCGACATACCCTACCCAGGTAGCGTGGGCTTTTCAGCTCTGTGCCCTGCTGGGAACACCGAAACTGCACACTAATCCTATGATATCCTCATAGCGCCTATTGGTAAACATGCCCCCAAGTTTATTCTTTTTCTAACAGCATTATTTTGTGAACTACAAAGCATGGGATGGAACTGCTTTCATCTCAAAGTCCCCTGTGTCTTGCATGGATAACGGCTCTCTAATTTTATAGACTTGCCTCCTTTTTGTACCCAAGGCAAACATTCCCCAGTGCCTGTCTTATTGCCATAACATATTGCAGGAAGACAATCACCAATCAGTTGTAATATTGTTGAATACAGAGTAAAAAAAATATGATTTATTTATTTATTTATTTTATTTATATTCTCTTATATACCGCGCTATTCTGCATCAGCTTCATAACTTCAGCTCACGCCATCCAGCTTTTTGCAATTTTTCCAGCACTTCTGCCTAAGTGAAAGTGAAGGATACTGCCCTTGCGAAATCAATTTCATGTCTTTGGAGACAAGCCAAATAACCTGCAACTCTAAATCCACTTTGAGGCATGTTGTTAAATAATTCATTAAGTTCTTGTAATATTTTCTCAGTGTGGCAGGCTTAATAAACCAGATGTCAGTTCTTCAGGAATATGTATACTTTTTAACAGTGAAACTGCAAGATGCAATAAACATCACTCGTGTACCGGACAGCTGCATAACTTGCTTGGATGTTATCCAAATATACTATAAAGTAGTTTTAAGAAAAATAAAGATGTTATGATAGATTAAAAAGCACATTTTAGATAGTATGTGGAGATTGGAATTGCGACGTCAAGGTTGGGATGAGGACCAATGCAAGGATATGGGGCGCCCTATATGTACCTCATCCCTGCGCTCGCCTCCCTGCTCCTGCTACCCTCTCTGGGGCCTGCAGTGGCGGCAGTGGTTTCATACTGCACCTTAGTGCTTACTTAAACCTCTGACTCTACAGGGCTGTTTGTGTTTTCGCCCCTCCAATGCCTGGTGCTGTCTTTTTGGGGGGGGGGGGAAGGGGCGGAGATTTAGGTGACCACTATGGGGCTGTTTGAAATCATTGCACATCCCGGAGAGAGGCGGCAATGGGCAACCCTTGAACCAATGACACTCTATGACTGCAAGTGCAGGAAGTCATATAAATTGCTCTCCATGGGCAGCAGGAGGTGTCATTTTACAAATTTACACGTGGGAAACTTCAACAGAGGAAAGCTACCAACTTAAACGAGCCAGGCGAGCTATTTTACAAACTTAGACGTGTACGAGGCGGGGCTCAGTCTCTGGCCTTATAACGAAACAGAAAGCTACAGGCACACTTCGGTTCTGGAGGTCCCGAATGATCTCTCTGCGGTTTTGTTTTATTTGGTACCAAATAAAACAAAACAGATTTTATACCAGTCCTGGATTTCTCTGAGTCTTATTCTGTGCTTTGTGGACCTGCAGCACTGATTCCAGTGGGTAAAATGAGGGACCACAAATACCACAATGCATTGCAATGCAAATTTAAACCAGAACTGGCAAAAAATCTCACTCCTGTAACTGGGTAATTTGGCTACTCTGCAGGAAGTAGGTGTAAATCTAGACATGGAGAAATTTGGGCTTACACGTGCATTCCTTATATGAAATGGGGAATGCATGTGTAGATTTTTGTCCCGCCCTGACACGGCCCCTCAGAACTTCCACATCCTAAGGACACCTGTGTGTAAATTCGACTCTTTCTAAAATGCTCATTTACATGTGAATGTGATTTAAACATGTATATGCCTGATTACACATGTGTTAAACATGAATAGGCTTTCTAAAATAACCTCCTTATTAGAAGGCAAAAACATCTGAAAAAAAAACCCTCCCTATTTTGCTTCATTTATGATAAGGCCCCAAAGAAGGGCTAGAACATATTAATCAAAGCTGACTTACAGAAAGACTTCAGTTGGGAGGGGGCTAATATTCTGACATGCTCTTTTCTCTATCTATATATGCTACATGTGTGTGCCTGTGCATTTTGAGGGAAGTATTCAAAGCCCTTTCCAGAGGTATAAATGTATTTTACTTAGTAAAGTGAGGGCTGTCTGTGGGTAGATGTCTGCGTGTTGTTCAAGGTGCATATTTTTACCTATGGATTGTGGAAGTGTTCCCAGGGGTGGAGAGAAGAACCCATGTAAGTCTTGTTCAAACTGACGCCCATTGTTTTCAACGGAAAAATTAACCACAGATAGAGCAGATGCAATCTCTCGTGATGCCTTCTAAGTCAAGGCCGAGACTCCCCTTCTTTTAAAATTCAGTATTTAGCTACCAAGCACCTCATCTATGGAACTCATTTCCTCAGGAATTCCGTTTAGAAAGTTTGTATAAAATGTTTAAAACAGGCTAAAACGCTTTTGGTTAACGTTAAATTTGCTGATTGCCGTTTAGTTTCTTTAGTCCATTTTTCATTTTACATCCATGGAATCACCAGCGTTGAATGGCATTCCCCCACCCTATTGTCTCTGTTATGTATTGTCAACTGTGGTGATTGTTTTATGTATTCCCCCTACCATTGGCTTGGTGTTCGTCTGTTTAGCTTGTAATATAGACCGCTTTGCTGCTTTTTTATTTTTTGAATTTTTGTAAACTGCTTTACAATAATATTTGAATGGCACTATAACAAATCATTTTAAGTAAATAAATAAAGGTATTTCTATTACTGGTGCAAACTTCAAAGATAAAATCACTCAGAGTTTGCACTAATGAAGGTACTTTTGATCTTTGCCCTCATCATGTTTGTGTTCTTGTATGTGCATTGAAGTGCTCAGTGTTACACGCTGACCTTTGAATTCACAGGCTGCATTTTACCATTATTATATTTAGTAGATAAAAACTGAATATAATAGGTCTGAGACACTAAATATTAAAAATGGATTATTATCTCTCTTTAGATTGTGATACCTTTCTGCAGTCTCTTTATCAAAGATATTTATTTCTTCAATGAGGGTTGTGCCAATCGCCTTCCAAATGGTCATGTCAACTTCGAAGTAAGTAGAGCTCTCAACAGCACCATGAGAGTGGGGGGAGGGGGGATGACCATGTTTACTAATGGGCACATCATCATGGCAATTAAAGATTTTAAAGTACTTGTTAGATACAACATTATCCTTAATTTTGTAGTTGTTTTTTTTTTATGCCAGTCAGAGCAGTATACCATATATAGCGCACGTATTAAACAAAGAGGGGTCATTTGGGGGGGGGGAGTATTACTTCATAATTATTGTTGTTCCCTGCTCTACAGATGTTTTAAACAGTTTATTTGACTTTTTTTTTTCTCCTAGAAATTTTGGGAGTTAGCAAAACAAGTCATGGAGATTATGACATGGAAACAAGTGGAGTGCCCATTTGAAAGAGACAGAAAGATCTTGCAGTATTTGCTTACTGCACCAGTCTTTAGTGAAGATGGTAAGTGCACTGCTTTAAGGCACAACAGACTCTAGGGAGTAAGTTTACTGCAACGTATGCTATTAGCATGTGATTGGGCTGTGAAACCAGTGCAGAGGCCCGCACCAGCTTCAGGTGCACGCATGTCCATCCCCCTACCGTTTGCATATTGCAAGTGGCATATTAGAAATGGCATCCACGTGCAATCTGGGATGTCCAGGGTAAAACATGCAGAAAAACGCTAGGGATGTCTGTTTCAGCCCGATTTTAGAAACACAGATGTTCTAGCTATGAAACTGGGGGGGGGGGGGGGGGCGAGGACATCCATCTCAAGCAAGGTTGCATACGGGGACATCCAGTGGCATGGCAGAATGGACAGCGTGAGCCCCAATTCCCCATCAGTGTTCATTGACAAATTGTAAAATAAAGGGAATATGAACATACCTCCTTCTCCACACCCTCCAGATGTTTGCCTACCAAATGAGCACATTTCAGATGCCTGTTTGTGCCTGATGCAGGTCTATCCTTTGATGCAGGCTCCAGACATCCACGGCATGAATAGGGCATCTAAAATAACCCCCTAAATTTTTTAAGGCACACTACCAAATCGAATATGTAATCATGAATGCACAACCTTACTTATTAGCGCATATTTGGTTCATGTGGGCTACAATTTTAATTTATGTCCATATGGCTTGTATGTACATATGTCTACATATCTATGAATAACCCATATACAATCAGTTTGCGTGCTTAAAGTAGTTTGTATGCCTACAATGTGCACCTAAAGAATAAATATGTGAAATGAACATGAAACAGAAATGCCCAAAAATTGGGAATAATTGATTTTAACTGAACTCAAAATGAACTTTTGCCTGCCCATACCCACCCCCGCTGACAAATGCACATCCCTGTTTCATGGGGTAAAGACCTTTAACTTGCTTCAGAGTACTGCACACGTACTACTAAGGACTCGATTTTAAGTTTAATGTAAAAATAGGCATCAGGTAAAGATATGCAGAGGGAACAGTTTTCAGTTCATTTTATGGATCTTTGGACTTTTTCTCAACTTTTGGGAATTTTTGAGAGTTCCCTTCACATACTTATGGTTAAAGGAAAAAAATTGCATTAAAACACTAATGAACCAAATCAGCATTAATGAGCACAAATGCCTAACGAAAACCTATCCAGTGGCTTGTTTGCACAGTTTTGAACTAGTACATCTCTTGCCCAGATATCTAATTCTTGCAGTTTAGCATTTTCAGTTAAAAATCCTCCAGTGTAGGATTACTTACAAGCCATGAATTTGATCTATCTTTAGGCTCTGCTTTCTAAAGATTGATTCCCATTCCATATACATGTCAAAAATATTTTCCAAATAGGATCTTCCCTATTCTCCCGTGTATTTCTTGTGATGCCCGCCTGCGATTGCGCCATTAGCTAGAGAATCCTCACAAAGCCATTTGCAAGCTGGAGACTGGATAAAGGGGATAGGTTTGGAGGGGGAGGAAATAGGAAGAGGAATGACTGGGGCAAGATCCCATCAGCACTAATGCACTTCCTTTGCGTTGGTTCACAGCTCTCTACTTAGCCTCGTATGAAAGTGAAGGCCCTGAGAACCACACGGAAAAAGACAGATGGAAGACTCTGAGGTGGGTGTCAAGGGTTGCTCAGATTCATCAAATCCCGGTGAGCAAGATGTAACTGCACCGTCTTGCGGTCAAATGCAAAATACTCCAACACACGTACGCTGGGAGCTAGAATGACAAGTCGGAGAGCTGTCTAGGTTCCAGGAGAAAACAAGTGTAAAAGCACATTCCTTTCTTGTGCGGTGGGATTTGATTTTCAATAGCTCCTAATCTTGGTTCTTGTGTTTCCTTCCTCAGTGTGACAGGCAGCTTTCAAAACAGGTGTTCATTCATATATCTGTCTATAATTGGAGGGCACCGCTTGCCTTTATAACATTTTGGATAAATTCATTAGCGAGGATCAGTAGTGGCGCAAGCGTGGCCGTCTCTTAATTGTGGAGTATGGGCTTCTTGTTGGTTTGCACATGATTCCAACTGAATCAATGAGTTTGACATGCACACATTGTAACACGTGCCCAAGTAATGGAGCGAATGATAAGAGCTTGCTGAGAGGACTGCCGTGCTCCATGCATGTGGCACGTGCAAAGTTTTAAAAAATGCTGTGTGCATTTCTGCACCAATGAGTTATTTTGACAGTTGTTTCACATTTATTCATTTAGGTTATAATTTTATATCTGCTGCCACCACCATGAAAATGAGGGAAGGAGACTGCGTGGGGGGGGGGGGGGGGATGCTGCCGTCGCAACAGTGGGGTTAGCGTTCCTGCACAAGCGGAAGTGTGCACATACCTCCATTTTGAAAAATCTGCCAATATGCACAAACTTACTTCAACAGGTTTGCCTTGCTGCCTCTGCTTTTAAATTCCCACCAGGCCTGATTGCTGTTACCTATTGGGCCCAAGTCTTGCGGTATGGGGATTATTGCAAGACTTCAGCTTGGTATGCAGCAGCTGCTGGACCTGCTGCAAACTTAAAAGAGTGGGGGACAGCCTGGCAAGCTTACTGTATTTAACAGGTTTATCATTTACAATCAAAGTGGTTTACATTGTAACTTCAACTTGGTAATGTATGTTAAACAGGGACATTGATAACTTGGATTTTTCTGAGGGAATGGAGGGTAAAGTGACTTGTGCAAGGTCACAAGGAGTGCCAGTGGGAATTGAGCCCTTGATCTTCTGGGTGGTAGGCAGCTGCTCTAACCACTAGGCTACTCCTCTGTGCCACTCCACTTTATCTCCAATGTGTGAGTACCTCCAAATTGTACGGGCTACTTGGCTGGAATTTACCCCACTGCCACTCTGTTTACTACCAGGTATGCCTGCTCTGAGTCTGGTAAACGTATGTACATAGAGGCTGTGTGTGCATAGGGTTATATGCATATTTGGAAAGCAATTGTAGAAAAATCTATTTCTGCACATTAAACACTGTGTTTACCTATAAAAATGCCCTTTAAAATGCCCTCCATCTGCATATTGAGAGTCATTTTGGTAGCATAATTTCAATATTCATTACTGCCAGATCATTTGATTTTCAACACCAGGGATTAAGCATGCCTCACGGGTTACACTTCTTTCCCAGCTCCACTTGAAGTCACCAGCTATGACTTCCATTCATTGATCTGTCCTTTTTTAAAACCAGCTGGTCTCTCAAATTCCCATCTTGAGGGATTCACAATCATATTCTTGCCTCTCCTCACCACCCATCCTCTCAAAGGCCTTTAAAGGATAGGCGCCAATATTCCAAAGCATTTATCTGGTTAGGAGCAATGACACAGAGACCGATATTTGCCGGCACTATCTGAATAATCTTGAGTTGGTTTCGAGGTGGAGCCAGGTGGAGACAGAGTTTATCATGGCAGTTTTCAGTGCCATTGTCCAGATAGCTGTCCAAACAAGTTAGCAAGCAAAAGAGTTACCAGTGATATTCAGCCACTATTAGAATAATTCCAGCGACTATATAATGCCCACAGAATCCAGATGTCTGGTGGCAGCTACTATCCAGATATTGCTACTAACTAATTGGATGTTTTGTCCATGACAACCGTGCTTAAAAAAAAAAGGCTGACTGCTGCAAGTTGAACAGTACTCCCATAGTTACTTTGCTGCTATATTTTGTCTAAAAAGCCAAGTCTTTACAAGTTGTCTAATTACAAATAACCAGAACGGAGTTTTATATTGTCAGGTAAAGCGTTCACCAACTTGAACCTAGGATAGAAAAAGTTATTTCCCTCTCCCTCTCCAAACAGTTCTCAGCTAAACCTGGAATTGCCAATAACTCTCTACCTTCTGACTGCAGCCTTCGTCCAGGGACATATTTTGTCAGCTGTATTTATGTGTTTCAGTTTAGCATAATTTCAAGGCATTTAATGCTATAGAAATAAGTTTGTTTAATTTATTCAAATACTATTATCTACCCTCTCCAAAATCATGCCCAAGGTAGAGTACAATCAAACAGTATAAATGAAAGCAACAAAACTAGTCAGTAGATAAACAAATATAACAATAACAAATTACTTAACTAAAGGAGTGGAGGAGTAGCCTAATGGTTAAGAACACTGGCTTGGGAACCCAGAGATCAGGGTTTAATTCCCACTAGCTCTCCTTGTGGCCTTGGGCAAATCACTTAACTCTCCATTGCCTGAGAAAATTCCAAGTTATTAGTGTCCCTGTTCAATGTACATTACTAAGTTTCAATGTAAACTGCTTTGATTGAAATGATAAAGTGGTATATAAAACCTGTTAAAGGAAAAAGCCAAGCCTTAACAAATTTTTGACACATAAATATCCCAGCCAATAAATAAATATTCCAGCCAAATTTCCAAGGAATGTACAATCCACAAAGTGGGAGCATGTACTGAAAATGTCCTGCCTCTAGTAGATACCAGTCTTGCCTTAGACAATTCATGAACACACAGCAGACCCCGCAGAGAGGACCTAACGCTCCAAACCAAAACATAGTGATGGAGAAGATCAGAAAGAACATACTGTAAGGACATGAAGACAATGAGCAAAGTCTTCAGGGGGCATTTTTAATGGCACCAGTCAGTGCTGTTAAAATGGCTGACTGGTGCTGCTTTAAGTAATGCCCAGATATTCAGTACCGGAGCATTATTCGGCCAGCAGCACTGATTATCCTGTCTGGCCGGATAACGATTTAGCTGTCTGGTCAGCAACGATATTCAACACCTGGCCGGATAGCTAAAACAGCTAAAATTAAGCCAGCTTTTTTCTGCATAACTTTAGACATTTTAGGTTAGCTGCTTAGCTGCTCAATATTACTGCTGACCGGCTAATCTTACATAAGAACATAACATAAGAATATTAGAAATGCCATACTGCGTCAGACCAAGCTGTATCAAGCCCAGTATCCTGTTTCCAACAGTGACCAGTCCAGGTCACAAGTACCTGGCAGGTTCTCAGATGGTACACAGGTTCCACAATGCTTGTCCTGGGGCAAGCAGTGGATTTCCCAGGTCCTCTTTAATAATGGTTTATGGACCTTTCCTCTAGGAACTTGTCCAAGCCTTTTTTAAACCCATCTACACTAACAGCTTTTACTACATCCTCCAGTAATGAACTCCAGAGTTTGATTACACATTGAGTGAAAAAGTATTTTCTCTTATTAGTGTAAATAGGTTACCCTGTAGCTTCATTGCATGACCCCTAGTCTTTCTATATTTCGATGGTGTAAACAATTGATCTACGTTTACCCGTTCCACTCCATTCATCAATTTATAGACCTCTATCATGTCTCCCCTCAGCCGTCTCTTTTCCAATTTGAAGAGCTCTAACCTTTTAAGCCTCTTCTCATAGGGATATCCTTCCATCTCCTTTACCATTTTGGTGGCTCTTCTCTGTACCTTTTCTAATTCTGCTATATCCTTTTTAAGATATGGTGACCAGAATTGCACACAATATTCAAGGTGCGGGTGCACCATGGAACAGTACAGAGGCATTATAATATCCTTTGTTTTATTTTCCATTCCTTTCCTTATGATACCTAGCATTTTATTTGCTCTCTTGGCTGCCACTGCACACTAGGCGGAGGGTTTTAACATGTTATCCACGATGATTCCTAAATCTTTTTCCTGGGTGGTGGTTCCTAACATACTCCAAAAATAGCCAATTCCATGTTACTTATCCCAGGGATAAGTAGTGGCTTTCTTTCGGTCTACCTTTAATAAGTTTATAGACTTTTCCTCCAGAAATTTGTCCAAATCTTTTTTAAACCCAGCAACACTACCTGCTTTTACCACATTCTCTTGCAAAGAGTTTCAAAGCATAATTATATGTTCAGAGAAAAAATATTTTTTCTTATCTTAAATATACTGCTTTTAAGCTTTATGACATGTCCCCTAGTACTTTTTGAAAGAGTAAACAATCAATTCATGTTTACCTGTATCACTCTACTCAGGATTTTATACACCTCTATCATATCTCCCTTCAGTTGTCACTTCTCAAACAAATGTATATCTTTGGGGAACCTGACAGGTACTTGTGACTTGGATACTGGGCTTGATGGATCCTTGGTCTGACCTAGTATGGCATACGGTATCTTATTTTCTTAATCTCTCTATCAAGATTCCCTAACTTCTTTATTTTGATGGTATCCTTCAAAGGTGCCTTACTCTAAACCATGCACGCCTCAGTGATTGTCAGCTTTCCCCCAGGTCCTAGTTTAAAGCTGCTTTTTCTCCTTTTTAAACCTTCCTGCCAGCAGCCTGGCACCACCCCATTTAAGGTGAAGGCCATGTTTGAAGAATAGACTCCCGTTTCCCCTGAATGTAGTCCAGTTCCTGACAAAGCTAAAACACCTTTCTGCACCACTGTCTCATCCAAGCATTGAGACTCCGGAGCTCTGCCTGTCACTTGGGTCCTGCATGTGGAACAGGAACTATTTTTGAGAATGTTACCTTGGATGTCTTGGAATTCAATTTTCAATTTAAAAGCCTAAATATGGCTTCCAGAACTTTCCTCTCACATTTTCCTATGCCATTGGTACCAATATGTACTAGGCCAGCTGGCTCCTTCCGACATTGTCTAAAATCCTTTCTAGGTTACGCGTGAGGTCTGCCACTTTTGCACAAGGCAAGCAAATGACAAAGCAATAGCTCCCCAACTATCTACATGCCTAATGATTGAATGACCAGCTAGAACAGCCATGTCATATGATTGTACACCTAACAATCTGGTCTAAAGCCATTTTTTGAAAACCGCATTGCTTATAATAAGGTGGCAGAGGTGTACATTGTGGAAAACTGTAATTCCATAGCTAAGCATAACAAGAGAGCACATCTTTGAGACCATGCAAATTGAACATGAGAATTCAGGAAGGTCAAAAACGAGTATTACTGGAACTAGCTAACATTACATTTTATGAGTTTTGCCATCATGCTCATAAACCTATGCAATCTTTTTTCTTTCAGGTCAACCCTTTTGTGCAGAGTGTAATGCGTGACACTGGCTGTGTAAAACAGATTATGTGAGGACACGTTTTGTACTAAAGGCTTTTGAGCAGTAAGCATCTGGTAGCCGGTTGGGGCACCAAGTCAATAAAGATTAAAACGAGAAGAAAAAAAGGACCTGAGTAAAGCGCAAGCAGACCTCTATTGTCTGACAGACAAAATTAATTCCTGCTGGCTGGATCAACATCTTGATTGAGAAGCAGTAATAGTGCAATCCTTTCAAGATATCAGATGAACCTTGCAGACTCTCTTCACAACAACTGGACCAAGCTTTTTTTTGGAACTCGGAAGTGGTTTCTGGGACTACTTTAGTGCAAAACCCTCAAGGTTTTTCTGACAATTCATAAGTTATATTTTCCCTCATGTGAAATACCTCTATATAGAGATCTATACAGACCAGGAGGCGTTCGGCCTCTGAACCAGCAGAGAGGAAAGAAAAAAAACTGGCTTATATATTTACCATTTTAATACTGACAGTTGTTCCTTCTCCACAAGATGTGTTTGCTGCTGGTCAGCAAACTTGTTTTCACCCATATGAGCTATTTAAGAAAATAAAAAAAAATGATAATTACTATTATAGCCATTAAAATTGAATGAAAATACCACTGAAAATATAATATACTGTAATGCACTAACTGTGCAGCTTGACTGTTTTCCTAACGTTAATGTCTCTATTCCGACTTGTCAACAAGTGACAACTTTTGTTTTGAAGATGCTCTTACATTTGCCGATGTTTAATTCGCCATGACAGTGTATTCTATCACCGACTCTTGGTACACAGTCCGAGATAAGGCAGCTAAAGGACCAGGAATGCAGCAGAATGCGTTGCAAGCAAGAGAGACAATGCTCTTTGTGACATCACCAGTTTTATCATTGCTCTTGTATCGTACGGTAAATGTGCTGTCATTGCTGGAACCACTCACTGACTGAACGATGTGAAACTGAAAAGCCAGGTTTCTCAATCAGAACCCTCTTTAGTCTGTAGCAGAGCCCAGCATGGAGGTGAAATGCATGGCTGAAGATACCTGAGCCAGAAAAGGCAATGGATTTCATGGAGGCCTGGATTGTACATATTTGAAAAACGTGTAGTGGCTGAGTAAGAGGGTGGCAGGGTACAGGCCTTCCTGAGTGACAACTGCTGTGCCTGTAGCAGGAAAGGTTTGACAGTGAAGTCCTCAGCACAGGTGGTCGTGGTTTGATTTGGAGATATTAGGGGCCATTTACTATCGGTTGGTGTGCATTACCTGCCATTTAGTGCTCGTAAGTCAATAGGTTCTGTATGTTTGTATTATTTTATGAGCCCTGCAAACTAGCCATTAATAAATGACGTCCAGTGAGAGTTAAAGCCCAGAGGTGTGTGGGCGATGAAAGATTGTTTCTATCTAAAAATGGCATAGAGCAGCCACACCGATCACCCTAGTCTAAAGATGCTCTGGTCTAGGCCATAACCATAGCAAAATCCATTTTATGTTAAATTTCTACATTCTAACTATTATGAGTGTTTCCTATTGACCTTTTTTCATAACTGTGCATCCAGAATAATGTTTCACTGTGTCTAGTGTAGGAATCCCAGGTCAGGGGAAGGAATTGGCATAGCATAGATCTTTCCGGTACAAATGTCTCACTATAAACAAGAGATTATATCTGTGAGCATACAATTCCACTCTAGTGTCATCTTGGCTTGAATCCTAGCAGACTTTCAGGTGGTTGCACCCTCCCATTCTGTTGGGAACCATTGCAGCATTTATACTCGTGGTGGTGTGTTTGATGCCAACATTGAAATGACTAGACCATGTTTTAGGATTTTTTTCCTAAAAAATGAAATTGACCTTTTCTATACATTCTTAATTATTTTTATCATTTATTATTTTTACTTATTTTGAATAGGTTTAAGTTTTTCATTGAATCTATACAAGAACATAGCAGTCAAGGCTGCAAGTGTCCCAACTCTGTATGTTACGGTGGCCTAGGGGTGCCCATTCGTCACGGTTGTTCAATTTGGGCCCCTTTTACTAACTCTTGGCTCAAGCTATCTGCCACACAGACCATAGGAATAAAATGGGCCATGCAGGAGATAGCTTGAGCTAAGTGTTAGTAAGAAAGGTCCTTTATTTGGGCACCTATAAAAATGAAATTGCGCACAAATTGCTTATACATGTGCATATCTACTAACTAACATGCCTACCATTGATTTGCATGTGTAAAAGAGTTCTAGCATGCATACAGTGTCTGCACAAAAAAAAAGAATAAATAAAACAAAATCAGAAAAAATGTGTTAAAGTATTTGGCCATGCACTCCCGTACAGTTACTCATGTTTGCAGCTTTTTTTTTTCCCAAATCTATTTCAGCACAAACTTTAAAAAAAAAAAAACACACCATTTAAGCCAACAGCTTTGAAGTAATTCATCGTTCATTTACTGTTTTGTTTTGGTTTTTTTACACCATGGTGTAGGCTCTGTCGACTGAACTCAACTGACTGTTTTGTGTCCTCTTTGACTGAACAAGATGGGCAGATTTGGCCTTATGCCACCTGCAGATACTTTCTTGCCAGTCTGGATGATGGGCAGACTTAAAGAAAAAAGGTTCAGAAACTGAATTTGAGTTTTGGAGCGATTCATGTCCAGGTTTTTCTTTTTAGAAATTCATCCACGGGAATCTGTGGAATTCCTCAGCTACTTCACAGGTACATATAGGGCAGGCCCAAGAGTTGCTGCCGCCCTAGGTAGGAGACTCACCCTCCCACTGAAACTGCCACCTCCACCTCCCCAAGAGGGACCTCTTTGCATTAGGGTTGCCAGCTGGCTCCAGATGCGTCCGACAAGCTTGATCCAGTCCTAGGTTTACTCCATTACATGCAGGGATATGTAGTTCGGATTTCTCTATTGAACTCTATAAGAAAAGCAAGACTACAAGTCCCTGCATGCAATGGGGTAAACACAGAACTGGATCAAGCCTGTCGGGCGCATCTAGAGCCAGTTGGCAACCCTACTTTGCATCCATTATCTCCCCTTCCCTCTAACTTGCGTGGGGGGGGGGGGGATGGCATGGCAACCCCTCCATTATTTTCCAGAGGCTCAGAGGAAACTGCTTTGGTGCTATGGTGAGCACTTTTCATGGCCTACTGCTACTGCCCCCTGCAATGCAGCTTCCTGGAACTTGCATCAGAGGGGGCAATAGCAACAGGCCATGAATATGTGCATGCACATAGGTGCTTTAAGGTCTGCTATGACAGCAAAGTGGCTTGTTCTGAGCCTCTGAGGCCACTTTGAATAATAATGAACAGGTCACAGTGCTGCCCATGGGCAGCTGCCTAGTTCACCTACTGGGTGGGATAACCCTGGATACATATTTCATATGCAGAGTTCTTAAAGCACTTTGGCCCAGATAAGTGTGTGGTTCCTATGCTGATCAGAACTTCTTTGCTTTTATTTGATGGACATTTAAAAGATGTACTTGAATAATATATACATGTGGAATCCATCAATAAAAATGAAGAAATTCTAACCGGCATAAAAACAGCACACCTATCTGACTATGCAGTCAAAGAAACCCAAAAGCCCATGAAAGCTATAAAACAGATCTATCGATGCAAAGTACTTGAGCTTACATTGGGACTATTTGTCCAAACTCATGAAAATTTATTGGAATACTGAACTGTGACATATCTCCAACAACTCATTCAGGTATTTGAAGAGTATTATAAGGCAGTTTGACAAATATTTCTTCTTCCCTTTTTAGTAAAATGATGTTGTCATAGTGTAATTACAAGGTACCTAACAAAAAGCAGTTTCCATGGTTGACATTCACCACTGTCATAAACAAATGTAGGTTATTTTTTACTTAGAGGGGAAGCTGGCACCTGTGTAGCTGTGGATTAATTTATCTGCAGAAGTAACTTATATTCTTCAGCCTTGGATAGTGTAACGTAGGTGGACTCTGAAGCAATCTTAGAAATGCATTTATAATTTATGTACCTGGAATGAATACTTTGTAAATAAGAATAAACAATATTGGGTAATGTCATTTGAGAACAAGCAATTGGTGTTTTTCTTTGATGGAGCTGGGGACCATCTATGCATGCTATTAGCTTGAAGAATGGTCGAGAATTTGGTAGCTGAGATTTAATGCTAATAAATGGAGGGTCATGCATTTCAGCTGCAAAAATCTAAGGGAGCGATCCATTATAGGGGGGTGAAGCACTTCTTCCACAAAAGAAGAGTGGGTCCTGGACATAATTGTCTCTGATGATCTTAAGGTGGCTAAACAGGTAGAAAAGGTGACGGCTAAAGCCAGAAGGATGCTTGGGTGCATAGGAAGAGGAATGGCCAGCAGGAAGAAGGAGGTGATAGTGCCTCTGTATAAGTCTTTTGTGGGACTTCATTTTGAATACTGTGTGCAATTTTGGAGGCCACACCTTCGAAAGGATATGAACAGGATGGAGTCGGTGCAGAGGGTGGCTACCAAAACGGTCAGTGTGCTTTGTCATAAGGCATATGGAGACAGACTTCGGAAATAAGTCAGGAGAGGAGAGATCTGATAGAGATATTTAAATACCTCTATGGCATAAATGCACAGGAGACGAACTTCTTTCATTTGAAAGAAGCTCTGCAACGAGGGGGCATAAGATGAAGTGAAAGGAGAGAGACTAATATTTGTTTGCAGAAAGAGTAGCAGATACCTGGAATAGTATCCCAGTGGAGGTGCCTGGCATTCAGATTGTATCTGAATTCAAGAAAGCATGGGACAAACATAGAAGATCTCTAAAGGAAATAAAAGGACTGTAGAAGTTGGTATGGAAGGGCAAAATGAATAGACCATATGGTCTTTATCTGCCATCATGTTTTATGTTTCTATAATGAATTATAGAGCTTTTTACTAATACTCGGTAAGGATCTGCGGTTACCTTGTGATAATTAGGCAAAACTAATGCACAGTAACTGCAAAGTATCTCCATTAACTGTTCAAGATGCACTTAGTACCTTCCATGCAGTTAACGCAGAGGCCATTTCTGTACTGTGCGGTAACTGCATAGAGCTCGCTATACCTGTTTCGGTGACATTATCTTGTGTCACTTTATCTGCTGCATGAGCAGTAAATGCATGGTAACTGCTTCCACATTACCAGGAAGGCACAGTGTTCACCCATTACACGTAAGCTCTCAACACTCAAATTAGCATGCTAGCTGCAAAGGCAGCTCCTGAATTTTATCACAGCCTCCTATATTAACTGTTAGGGGGATCAAGTGCGGTATCTGGGAACATGGGACTTAGCTGGGGCTAATGTGTGTTTTCTGCCTGTGGTAGCCAGGAGCACGTGGCCGAAAGATGCCCTCACTAAAACCGCCATGATACCAGGACAGCGCGTGGAGAGATAGGGTTAGTGCGGAGTCGGGGTGGAAAGTAGTTGGCAACTACTGAGCGCTGCTAGCATGTTATGAATGCACGGTTCATATGCGAGTGTTAGAAAATACAGTATGAGGGCAGAAATAATGCAAACACAGAGAAGAAAAAAGGGTAGATAGGCGATATTAGCCTAGGCTACCAGTTGGGAGAGTCTGCATCGTTAAGCTACCATAGCAGTGAACCACAATAACCTGTCAGCCACAACACCAGTGCCTACAGGTCAGGAGTGACCCTGTTGGGACAGTGGTCAAACATCAACAGAAACATCAACGGACGTTTTGACTTAATGCTGTTTATGGTTTATTAAAATTTCATGTCTGCTTCTGCACTGGATAGATGCCAGCGGGCTGCTGGTGTGTGCTGTGGAGGTGTCAGGAGAAGGCATGCGATCTGTAGTTCAGCCAGCACTGGCCATATAGCCAGAGATGGAGCAGCAGGGGGGGGAGGGGTTTAACAGATACTGGCAACATGATGGTTTGTCATCAAAAGGTGCCATATGACCTACTTGCCCTGCTGGGGGGAATGTAACAGTACATATGTGTACATGATAGAGCCGTGCCACATGATCTTGTGGGCAGATAGTCCCTTATTTATTTTACTGGTTTTATATAGCACCTTATCAAAGTGTCAAGGCAGTTTACAGTTAACAATTTAAACTTAACATACATGGAACAGAGTAGGTAGACAATGTGAGCAAACTAGAACAATATTAACAATGTGGAACCGCAAAAAACATTGGTAGGGCTAGTGCCAAATATCTGCATTGAACAGACTATTGAAGGATATGGCTTAGGACTACCTGCTCTGAGCAGATACATAACATTTCCAACACTGAATGTGAGCTTGTTTGGATGGAGCTCACAGATCAATGTTCCTCCCATGATCAGAGGATGATGTCCTCATGGTCCTGGAGAGCTCTTATGGGCTGCGAAGGTCCTGTGGGCTTTTGGTTCCCTGACAGCTGGGATGCTCAGCCTGGGGGCTTCTTGATTTGGCAACCTCCATGGGGTGTGGGGATTGTACAGCAGCTCCTTCAGAGCTCTTACCTTTTAGGAGGCACATGGGTACCCTATGTGTCCTACCCACCCACTTCCCCCACACATGGAAAATATCAGGCCATAAGGGTGGGTGCCCACACTATGTGTTCCCACCTCATATCTGTGTGTTCATTGTGTTTGGCCTCCAGCTATTTTGGCTCCTGCACCCTCCTTTCTCCACATGTGGGGAGGGGGGAGGACACATACCACAATGGTGAGGGTGCTGTCCAAGGAATTACTGAGGGGAGCCTCTTCCCCCCCCCCCCCCCAAACAGAGGCCTTGTACTGTGTTTACTGCAGTTTAGGTGAACAGGCACCCTAGACACAGGCTGAGGGGGATTTATATACCCAGTCCACATGATGGACACTGTGGACAATTTGCCTGATCCCATACATGGCCCTCTACTCCTTTATATGCTGCATTTTCACCCTATCTAACACAATTGGGGCTGAAGCATGTTCTCTCTGCATGTGTGTGCTTTCCTGTTTTGCGTGTCCCGCCCTCTTGAGCGTTGCCCCCTTGCTCTGAGTTGTGCTGGCAGCTGTACCTACTCCCATTCATTCCTCACTATCCTGCGCTGGCCAGTTACTACTGTCCTGTTGGTGGGGTAGGCAGGGGTGGCCTAAGGGTGATGCAGGGCCTTGCGCAGAGACTCATTGTGGGGCCTCATTTGCATAAGTTCAATGTATTTTATTTTAAAATGTGTATCTTGCCTATCTAAACTTTTAGGTAGCTTTCAAAGGAGCCAATCACAAGCCTCTTTTTTTGTCCTGGCAATGACTTAGGGGCATGTTTACTAAATATTAATGTGCGTTAAGTGCCACTGCACCAATAGAAATAAATGGATCTTGCTGTACTTAATGCGCATTCATAAATGTTAATGTATGCTAACCTTTAGTAGACATGCCTCTTAATGAGTATCTCAGTACTATTTGCATGGGCAGTGAGGATAAAGAGACTACCAGATTTCTACATTACTATATTCCAGTGTCAACTGCCAGGCACATTAGGAAGTACTATACACCCTGCTCCCTTACTTGGTTTGCAGCTTGTCCTGCTGTGAGGGCTTGTGTGCATCAGTGATGCTGAGGGCTAAGCTATCAGTACATTAATTCTCCAGGACCAAGCAGGAAGTCAGTCCTCACATATGGGTGACGTCGGCGCCGACGGAGCCCTCGCGGATCAATTTTCCCCAGCTTTCAAAGAAAGCCTTTGGGAATTGCAGCGCGCATGCGCGGTCGCCTTCCCGCCCAAGGGTGCCATCTTAGCCAGTCTTCTTTTTTCCGCGGAGCCCTGCAGACGTACCCGTCTTGTCCCCGCGAAAAAGTTGATTTTATTCGTAATATTCTCTTTTTTCCTTCGGTTCGACGCCGGTTTTCTTCCCGCCCGGACTCGCGACGCCGGTCACGAGTCCTCTTCTTCTTTTTCGGTTTTTCTGATTTAGTCAGTTTCGTTTTCGGTTTTTTCACTGGCAGCCCGGTCTTTTGACCTCGCAGGGGCCCTTTTTCCCCAGATGGCTGCCAGTGGTTTCAAGCGGTGTGGTCAGTGTGACCGAAATATGTCACTAACTGACACACACGATAATTGCCTCCGCTGCCTGGGCCCGGATCATGAAGAAATGATCTGTGGGGCCTGTGGCAAAATGTCCTCCAAAGCGTTGAGAAGTCGGCGGCATCAGCGGGATAGGATCTTCGCTGACCCCAGCCGTACCCGGACCTCGTCGGAGGCCTCGGCGTCCCGGGGTTCCAGCTCTGACTGTCGCCGGAGTTCCTCCGACCGGGGTTCTCCCTCCGGGGACCATCGACGGAAGGTGAAACCCACGAGGGCGGCGTCGGTGGACGCTCCTGGCTCCGCGAGGGCCAGGTCGCATAGCCCCGATAGCCGTCCCGGGTCCTTGGAGAAGGAGCACCTCTCGAAGCGACCTCGCATGGAGTCGGAGCTGCCTGCTCGGGTAAGTCCTGTGGTCCTCCTGGACTCGCCTCCGAGACCGCCGACGTCGGGCCCGACGCCGTCGGGGCCCGAGTCGGGGGCTGCTGGGTCACCTGAGGTCGGACTCAGGTTGACGGCCTTGGAGAGCAGACTGTCTGCCTTCATGGACCAGCAGCGGGCACTGCTCGCCAGCCTCGCTGGCGCCGCTGCCCCGACCGCCGGGACGTCGACGTCTAAGTCGACCCCGGAGACCGAGCCGATCCTCGAGTCCATGCGAACTCGAGTCGATCCTCGGTCGAGGTCACCCTCGGCCTCCCGTTCGGGACCGAGGTCGTCGACGCCGACTCCCTCGGCGTCGGGGCGGCCGGCGCCGCTGCCTGCCCGGGCCGACCCCACCGATTCCTCCTCGGAGTCGGTCTGGGAGTCTGAAGAGGAAGAGTCACCTGATTCTTTTCGGACTCGGTGTGTCCCCTCGGACTCGCCTGAGTCCGAACCTCGGAAGCAGTCCCCTCCGGAGGATGCCCGGTTCTCGGACTTCGTCAGGGATATGGCCAAGGCTTTGGCCTTCCCTGCGGATCCCGAGGAGGAGCCTCGAGCCGAAGAGCTCGACGCCCTCCAGTATGACTCTCCCGCCAGGGAACACTTTACTGTACCGGTTCCTCCCATGCTGGAACGACTACTCTTCCGCATGTGGGAGAGTCCGGCCTCCTCGCCGGTCCTAAGCAAGCGGGTCGATTCTATCTATCGAGTCCGCAAGAGCCCTGGCTTCCAAAAAGCACAGCTACCACACCATTCCATGGTAGTGGAATCGGCCATGCATCGTCTTAAGAGCCAGAAGATGCACTCCTCGGTGCCTCCTGGCAGGGAGGCCCGTAACCTGGATGGCCTTGGTAAGAAGTGTTTCCAGGGCTCTATGCTTGCGTGTCGTGTCCAGACATACCAGCTATACATGGGCATGTATCTCCGAGACCTGGCTAAAGAGCTAGCCGGATTCTCCGCTGGGTTGTCCGAGGAACCTTTGCGGAGGTTCCTAGCCTTGTCCACTGGCATTCGGGAATGCTCAAAGTTCATATCCCGAGCAGCCTATGATGGCTTTGAAGCATCGGCTCGAGTGGCCGCAGCCGGCATCGGTGCCCGCCGACAGGCTTGGCTTCAGTCGTCTGACCTTGAGCCCTGGGTGCAGGACAAGTTGGTCGATGTCCCCTGCCGAGGTGAAAACCTCTTTGGCAAACCTATGGACGAGAAGGCTGCACAACTAGAGACAGAGACTCTCACCAGGACTAGGCTTTCTAGGAAGACCTCCGCCCCTTCCCAGAAAAAGAAGGGCTTGGGAAAAAAGTCCTTTTACCCGAGAAAGGCAGCTGCCTATAAACACTACCCCCAATATCAGGCCCCCGCAGCTCCCCAACAGGGCCAGCAGGCCAAGGGACAGGGTAACGGGTCCCGTAGGCAGCAAGCCCCCAAGCCTGCACCACCAGCCCCTGCTCAGCAGGGTGGGGGTTTTTGACTCCTTCAGCATAGCCTCTCCCCCTCCGCTGGCTCCTCCCAGCACCGGAGGCCGGCTGGTTCACTTCGCCCACAGGTGGTCCAACATCACTTCAGATGCCTGGGTGCTTCAAGTCGTAAGAGAAGGCTATCTTCTCCACTTCCACCAGGTCCCTCCCTCCTATTTCCCGGGAGAACCTCCACGACTCCCTCTGCACAGGGACTTACTCCTTCAGGAGTTAGCAGGTCTTCTACAGGAGCAGGCGGTGGAACCGGTGCCCCACCACCTGAGAGGTCAAGGCTTTTATTCCAGGTATTTTCTAGTACCAAAAAGGACAGGAGGCCTCAGACCCATCCTGGACTTGCGCAACCTCAACAGGTTCCTCGTGCGGGAAAAGTTCAAAATGCTTACCCTTGGAATCCTTCTGCCCTACCTCCAGCAGGGAGATTGGCTATGCTCCTTGGATCTAAAGGATGCCTACACGCACATCCTCATCCACCCCAGCCACCGCCAATATCTAAGGTTTGTGGTGGCAGGAAATCATTACCAGTACAGAGTACTGCCCTTTGGCCTGTCCTCCGCACCGCGAGTCTTCACAAAATGTCTCGCGGTGGTGGCGGCCCATCTCCGGCTTCACGGCCTCTATGTCTTTCCGTACCTCGACGACTGGCTCATCAGAGCAGCGTCCGCTCCGGAGGTCACCAACGCCACACACCGCACGGTGACTCTTCTGCAGTACTTGGGCTTTGTCATAAACTTCGCAAAGTCCACTTTGCTCCCCTCACAGGATCTCGAGTTCATCGGCGCAAGACTGCACACTCCTCAGGCACGAGCTTTCCTGCCTCTCGACAGGGCTCAACGGCTCATGGACCTAGCCGACCGTTTTCGCAGCCAGCCCCTGGTCTCCGCCAGGCGCTTCCTGAGACTGCTCGGCCATATGGCTTCCACCGTCCATGTGACCCCCAATGCTCGCCTGAATATGCGGCCTGCTCAATGGTGTCTTCGCAAGCAGTGGCAACAAGCCACAGGCGGCCTAGCAGACCTAGTGCGCGTCTCCGAGCCGCTAACCTCGTCTCTCCAGTGGTGGCTTCATCGGCCGAACCTGGTGCTCGGCATGCCTTTTCAGTCACCTCAGCCGGCCCAGGTGCTGACGACAGATGCGTCCCTCCTGGGTTGGGGAGCACATTGCCAAGGGGCACGTACTCAGGGCCTCTGGACCACGTGGGAGTCTGCTCAGCAGATCAACTTCCTGGAGCTCAGAGCGATCCGCCTGGCTCTCAAGGCTTTCTCCCACCTGACCTCTCACCAGTCCGTCCTTGTCCAGACGGACAATCAAGTTGCCATGTTCTACGTGAACAAGCAGGGGGGCACGGGCTCCTTCCTTCTCTGTCGGGAAGCACAGAAGCTCTGCTCTTGGGCCGTCAGTCACGGCGTTCTTCTCAAGGCAGTTTATCTCCCAGGCCAAGAAAATTGCCTGGCGGACAAACTCAGCAGAATCCTCCAGCCGCACGAGTGGCACCTGGATCCCTTGGTAGTTCAGAAGCTCTTTCTGAAGTGGGGCCTCCCCACGATGGATCTCTTTGCCAGTCCTCTCAACCGGCAACTTCCTCGCTTCTGCTCTCGTCAGCCACATCCCCTTCGAGTTGCAGCAGACGCGTTTCTACTCTCATGGTCGGAGAGCCTCCTGTATGCTTTTCCTCCCATCCCGCTAGTCTCCCGAACTCTTTTCAAGGTTCTCCGAGACAAAGCTTCCATGATCCTGGTGGCCCCTCGCTGGCCCAGACAGCCGTGGTTTCCACTCCTGCTGCAATTAGCGGTAGAGGATCCATTCCCTCTGGGGTTTCAGCCGGATCTCCTCACTCAGGATCAGGGGTCTCTGCTACACCCCAACCTCAGATCTCTCAATCTAATGGCCTGGCTGCTGAGAGGGTAGTCCTTGCTCCCCTTCTCCTGCCGGCAGAGGTGGAGGAGGTCGTCCTAGCTTCTCGGCGACCTTCTACCCGCAAATGCTACGCCCTTAAATGGCGTCGCTTTTCCGTTTGGTGTACCCAACAGTCTCAGGATCCCTTCTCCTGCTCGGTGTCGGTGATCTTGCAGTACCTGCTATACCTCTCTAATCTGGGACTTAAGTCCAACTCCATCAAAGTTCACCTCAGTGCTCTTTCAGCACATCATGTGCCGGTGGACGGCAGACCTCTTTCCAGCGACCCTCTCGTAGCGAGGTTTCTCCGAGGTCTCCTTCTACTTAAACCACCTCTGCGCCCGCCAGCGCCTGACTGGGATCTGAATGTGGTTTTACAGCGGATCACCTGTCCGCCTTTTGAACCTATGGCTACCTGTTCTCTCCGTTTTCTTTCTTGGAAAACGTTGTTCTTGATAGCCCTCACTTCCGCTAGGCACGTAAGTGAATTGCAGGCCCTCGTGTCTGATCCCCCTTACACTCGGTTCTACAAAAATAGGGTAGTCCTACGGACTCACCCAAAATTTCTTCCAAAAGTGGTCTCCCCTTTTCACATCAATCAGGAGGTGGTACTTCCGACCTTCTTTCCCAGGCCATACTCCAGCCGAGCTGAAATGGTCCTCCATACCCTGGACTGTAGAAGGGCATTGAACTTCTACCTTGACCGTACGCGGGAGCACCGTAAAGCTGCTCAGCTTTTTGTGTCTTTTGATCCCAATAAATTGGGACTCCTGGTCTCCAAGCGTACTCTGTCCATCTGGGTTGCGGACTGTATCACTTGGGCTTATGGGGCAGCCGGACTCTCCTTGGATGTTCGAGTCACGGCTCATTGTGTTCGGGCAAAGGCTACGTCAGTGGCTTACCTCCGCTCTGTTCCGCTGGCAGACATCTGCCGGGCCGCTACTTGGTCTTCGAGCCAGACTTTTGCGGTCCATTACTGTCTCGAGAGGGAGTCCCACAGGGACAGTGCTTTCGGACAGGCAGTCCTCCGTAATCTCTTTGAGGTTTGAGCAACTCCTACCCTCCATCCCGGATATGGGCTACCGGTGGGTAATAATTCAGCGAAGATTCTTTCCTTCTGTGCTGCTGAGCTAGAGGGAGCTCATTTTTGTGCTTAGGGTCTCCGGTAGCCTTAAGCTTGGGAGTCCCATATGTGAGGACTGACTTCCTGCTTGGTCCTGGAGAAAGCGTAGTTACTCACCTGTAACAGGTGTTCTCCAGGAGCAGCAGGAATCAGTCCTCACAACCCTCCCTCCTCCCCTTGGAGTTGCAATCATCTGCTTAAGTTTTTTTGCAAATTTTTATGCTGTCTTCTTTAGCTATGTCATCTGACTGGCTAAGATGGCCCCCTGGGGGGGAAGGCGACCGCGCATGCGCGCTGCAATTCCCAAAGGCTTTCTTTGAAAGCTGGGGAAAATTGCTCCGCGAGGGCTCCGTCGGCGCCGACGTCACCCATATGTGAGGACTGATTCCTGCTGCTCCTGGAGAACACCTGTTACAGGTGAGTAACTACGCTCTACTGGCAGGGTCTCCCAAGATGGACAGGGCTCAGCTGAGGTGCCAGACCAAGACAAACTACCCATTTGGACAGCAGCAGAATGAGACAGTATTGGCGGTGGAGGATCACATTTCTGTGACAATGGCAACAACACTAAACTTTAACTGCATGGAAGAAAGGCCTGGCAATCTATCCTTCCACAAAAAACTAATGAATAGTCACAACAAAACAAATTGCACTATAGTGCTGGAAGATGAGACCCCTAGGTTGGAAGGCACTCAACTGGCTACTGGGGAGGAGCTGAAGACTTTTCAGAGTAAAGCCAGCATTTATGATGTGGTTGGATCAAAGCCCTCGGGCGTCTGACTGCTGATGTAGCTGAGCATGAAAAGAAAGTCAGAAGCTGCAAAGATGCCTTACATATTGGGACATGGAACGTATGAAGCATAAACCAAGAGAAGTTGGAGTCAAAAATGAAATGGAGCATGTACAGCTCCATCTGCTGGGTGTCAGCGAATTGAAATGGACTGGCATCAAGCACTTTGCATCTGATGATCACATGGTCTACTATGCTGGAAATGAAAGACAAAGAAGAAATGGTGTTGCATTTCTAATTAAGAAGAAACTTGCAAGAACTGTAATGAAATACAATACAATCAGTGAACGCTTAATTTCTATTCATCTACGAGAAATGTCTATCAACACAACTATAATTCAAGTATATGCCCCAACAACACCTCATTAAGAGGGAGGAGTAGCCTAGTGGTTGGGGCAAGGTACTTCAGGCCGGAAGGTCGGGGGTTCAAATCCCACTAGAGGACAGCAACCTTGGGCCGGAAGGACTGGGGTTTCTAGTCCCACAGATGCTCCTTGTGGTCTTGGGCAAGCCACTTAACCCTCCATTGCCCATGTTCCCTGTAAGTATTAGTGTATGTGTCTCATATCCCCATGTGTTAAATGTATCCCCCAATTGTGTTGTGACCGCTTTGATTGAAGGATAAGGCGGTATACAAAAACTGTCTAAATAAATAAAAAATAAAATAAAACCTGCAGAAGAGGATGAAATTGATGAGTTCTATGAACAAGTACAAGCTGAAATTGAAGAACATGCAAAGAGGATATACTGATAGTCATGGGTGACTGGAATGCAAAAGTTGGCAACAAAGAAGAAGATAAAGTGGTTGGAAAATATGGATTTGGCAACAGAAATGAAGCTGAAGAAAGAATTCTGCAAGACCAATGAACTATTCATCTCAAACACCTTCTTCCAGCAACACAAGCGGTGACTGTACACTGTCACCACTCACCCTCCCAGAGGCATATAGCATGAGCAAGGCGAGTGGGCAGTTGTGCTTCTTGTGCTGAAAACTACTTAATGGAGGTTTGGAAGGGCCTCCTGGGTAACGTAGTTCCACAGCACTGAAATGATTCCAAGTTGTACACGAGTGGTTCAGGTTAAATAAGGATTTATTTCCCCTCCCGGGGTTGGATATTGTTGACCATGAACAGAAGGTTATATTAACAAAGAAACCATGCTTCTGGTGTGAACAAAAATATGTAACTCAAATAAATGCTTATCCTCAGCTTTTAAGGCACAAAAGAATAAAACAGTATTTCTCTCCAAAATGCTCCTTTTGGCTGTTTTCTTCTTTAGCAAAATTCAGCAATATTAACAAAGGGATTGCACATTGTCTGCTATCATATACGAGCAGTCCATATACACTTCAGACACTGGGGGTTGATAAGAATCCCACTGCATAGGATCACCTTCTCCTTCAATATCTCTTAGAGAGGATTCTTCTGTCTGCCGTGCAAACCTCTCTGCTTCAATCAAAGGGTTCCCTTCCCCCAACCTGCTAGAGGAGTCTGGGTGTTTGGATTCTTGTGCACACAGCTCCCGGTAACTGAAAGGATACACGCTTCCCTCTTCTGCTTGGCTATGGGAAGTTCTGTGTCTGCCTTTTAAACTGCTTTCCCCCAGGGATCTCCCTTGGCTACAAAATGGTAGGTAAAACTTTTCTCTCCTTTCTGATAAAAGCTTTGTATCAGGGAAATAAGCTTTACCTTCAGGATGACTGTACTGAGCACAGCATGGCTGTCTTCTCTGGTTCCCAGAGTAAACGTCTTTGCTTTTAGAGTGGTAAAAATCCCCAGTGCTTTTGGTAGTTGAGCACTGCTCTCTGTGAGCTGGAATTGTATGTCTTTCACAGCTCTCTTCCTCTGAGAAGTTTCTCCGAGTGAAATTGGGATTCCCTTCCCTTTTCTCTTCTCCCAGCCACAAACCTTGGCTGCCCTCGGGATATCTATCCTTCTCTGCTCTCCTCATTCCTTCAGTTTTCTCCACTCCTCCTGTGCCCCCTCTGGTGCTCCCTCCTGTGCTCTCTCTATCCTTAACTAAAAAGTTTTTATCTGTGTTTCTTTTTCCGTTGGGCCTGGCCACACCTCCCACCAGCTGTTCCCTCTTCCCTGATGAAGCAGGAGCTAGCTCAGGGGATGGGCGTTCCCTAGCATACTGTGACGTCCTTTGTTTGGGGTTTCCATGCCAACCCTCCATGCTTGTTTCAGATCTGTCAATTCTGGTTTCACTTTGCAGTGAATCCTCTGTTTCCATCGGCTCTGAACCTTGTACTTCACGACAACACATGGACTTCATCCAATGGATTGTACAAAAATCAAATTGACTACATCTGTGGAAGTCAACGATGGAAAATCTATAAAACATCAACAAAGACAATACCTGGAGCTGACTGTGGTACAGATCACCAACTACTAGTATGCAAACTCAAGCTAAAGTTGAAAAGAGCAAGCCATTCATGAATGTAGCAAAATATGACCTTGAGAATATACCACCGGAATTTAAAGATCACCTGCAAAATTGACTTGCTGCTTTAGATACAAATGACAGGGCTCCAGAAGAGTTATGGGATGACATCTGTCGTGAGGGCTACCCTGGTGGCTAGTAGAGGTCAGGGCAGGTCAGACACAAAAATTATAAAGTTGAGATTGGCAAGTATTCCAAAGGCCCAATTGACTTTTGGTCCTAGTAGTTTCCTTGATACCAATCTTCAATGAAAACAACTGCTCAGAGTGGTGGGAAAAATAAAGGCTTTTTATTTCCCTTCTTCACAATGGTTCAAATGATTGGGATACAACTATAAAGCAAAACGTCCTTACTTCAGGTGAGGAAAAGAAAAACTCAGGTTTAAAGCAAAAACTGTTACTTTCACAGGACTGGTGCTATTTACACAAAACAAGAATGTTCAATTCACCAAGTTACACAGCTCACAAGCCTGACAAGGATTCTAGGCTTCCTGTAACACAGTATGTACAATCCATTTCTGGATCTGAAATATCCCCTGCTAGTTCCACTTGCATTGGCTCATCTTCTGAAGCCTCTGAATCTGTGCCCCTGGTTTCAGGTAAAATATATTCAGGCTTTTTATACAGTTCCTGTATCACTTCCCAATGTTCTGGGCTAAGCCTAGGGCGTCGGCTGTGTACTGTTTTATACTGAAAAGATTCCTCTTTATTCAGAGGATTTATAGCAGCTCTATATAAACATTTTTCATTCAGAACTTTCTTCTTAGGTAAACATTTTCCATACCTTGTATCGTAGGAACCTTCAGACAAACGGTTTTCTTCTACTGCCTGTCTTTCCCATACAGCAGCTTTCTGAAGTCTTTTTCCAGGAAAGTATGGTTTACCTTGTGAGGTTGGAGTCCCTTCTCCAAGTGAAGGTCTGGGCCTGTACCGGCTTAGCTTCTGGCTTGCCTGTGCAGCACGGCTTAGGTTCTCCAGCTGTCTCTCATTTGACTTTAGACTACAGTTGCAGCAATGCTTTCGCCTCTCTGGACAAACAGCTCCCAGTCTTGTTTGAGCTGAGACCTTCCCAGGTCCTTCATTAGCTCCAGGGAAATCACCTTGCACTCGGGGTGGTTTGCTAGCGGTAGAGTGATCAGGTTTCCATTCTAACCTCTTTCTCTCTGCGCTGGACTTGCCTCCTTGGCCTGCTTCTCTTTCTCCACTGCTGCTCTTCTCTCTCTCCTTCCTGCCAAACTCCTTGCCGACCTGTCTCCTGCCGAACTCCTTCCTGCCGAACTCCTTCCTGCACAATTCCTTCCTGCACAACTCCTTCCTGCACAACTCCTTCCTGCCCAACTGTCTCCAGTCTTCCACACTCTCCTTAAGAAGCACTCCTGCCTTCGAGGATTGGAAGCTGGCTGGCATTACCTTGTGACCAGCGGGGCGTGGCTCCTCAGTGTCTCTGAAGTCGCTCTGGCTCCCTCTAGCTGGTTCCTCCGAATAATGCAGCTTGTGCACATCTTTTTCTCCGTTTAAAACATTTTCTTTTCTTTCAAGAGGGTCTGCTGCATGACACATCCCCCTTCTTAAAATATTACGGGCTGGGGAAGCCTCTTCTACGCAGCACGTAATACGCAACATGGCATCCGTGTTAAAATGCAGCTTCCCTGCTCAGTGCTCCACTCTAAAATCGTATGGTTGTAAAGCCATGTACCACCTAGTTAGGCGGTTGTTCTCATTCTTCATAGTGTTCAACCATTTTAGAGGGGCATGGTCCGTAATGAGGACGAACTTCCTCCCTGTCAAATAAAACTTCAAGGCTTCAATGTCCCACTTGATCGCGAAACATTCCCTCTCGACTGTTGCATACTTTCTCTCAGCGAGCGACAGTTTCCTACTAAGGAACATAATAGGGTGTTCTGCGCCTTCTTATACTTGCGAGAGAACAGCACCCAAACCTGTCTCTGATGTATCAGTTTGTAAAAAAAAGGTTTGCCTGAAGTCTACACCATGTAATATAGGGGCCTGACATAATTTCTCCTTTAAATTTTGAAAGGCTTTCTCTGCCTCCGCTGACCATTGTATTGCATTTGGGGCATTCTTGCTTAACATTTCTGTAAAGATAGCGCTCTCCTCCGCAAAGTGCGGTATGAAGCGTCGGTAATAGCCGATGAGGCCAAGGAAACTTCTTAGTTGTTTCTTATGTTGCGGTACGGGAAACTTCCTCACGCTTTCCACCTTGTCAAGTAGCGGGCGCACTGTGCCACGTCCCACAAGGTGACCCAAGTATTTAACTTCTTTGGCAGCAAAGGTGCACTTCTTTGGGTTTAATGTTAATCCCGCCCTCCTCATGGCTTCTAAGACTGTTCCTACCTGGTAAAGATGTTATTTCCACGTGGTACTGTGGATCACCACATCATCCATGTAGGCCGTTGCGAAAGTCTGATATGGTCGGAGAATAATGTCCATCAGACGCTGGCACGTCGCAGCCGCCCCGTGCAGACCAAAGGGCATTATTCGGAACTGGAACAGGCCCAGGGGTGTGCTAAAGGCAGTTTTGGGTTTAGCATCACGGGTTAAAGGGACCTGCCAGTACCCTTTGGTCACGTCTAAAGTTGTAAGAAACTTTGCCTGCCCGAGCCGGTCTAATAGTTCTCAATCCGAGGCATCGGGTAGGCATCGAAAGTAGACACTGCGTTCACCTGGCGGAAGTCTATACAGAAGCGCATAGTTCCGTCGGGCTTAGGTACTAGTACCACTGAGCTGCACCAAGGACTATGCGATTCCTCAATGATGTTCAACTGTAGCATCTCCTGAACTTGATTGATGACTTCCTGCTTCTTGGCTTCCGGCAGTCGGTACGGCCGTTGCCGAACAATTTTTCCCGGCGGGGTGATTATTTCATGTGCGACCAAGGCGGTCTCTCCTGGTATAGGAGTTAGCACATCCTTGAACTCCTCCAACAGCTGGGTCAAATCCTGTTTTTGCCTTAAGGAGAGCTCCTCACCGATCCTTGGGGTTGGGCAATCTTTGCACTCATCTATCCGTGGACCAAGATCTTCCTCTGGGGGTTCACTCACTATAGCGATAAAGCCCTCCATGTCTCCCTTCCCAGTAGAGCCGAAACCTCCAGTTCCCCGGCTCGTTGGGGTTAGCATGGCGACCTCTTCAAGGCTTGGGAATCCCACCCGTTTGCAAATCAATTGCGCTATCCTGTCCCCCACTTTGACCTTAAAGTCTTCATCCGAACAGTTGCACAGAAGAACTTTAAGTATGCCCCTGTAGTCCGGATCGACTACTCCGGCGGCCACATCAATAATGTGTTTAGCAGCAAGTCCGGATCGTGGTGCTATCCGCCCATAGCACCCTTGGGGTAGCTCTACCTGGAGATCAGTACTGATTAACATACATCCCCGTTTTGGAATAACCTGGTCCTCAGCACTATATAAGTCATAGCCAGCCGCTTGTGCAGATGCCCGTTGAGGACTATGAGCGTTCTCTGAAGTCTTGCAAAATTTTAGCACAAACTTCTTCGGTGGGTCTGCTTGTTCTTTAACCCTTTCAAGGCCTACTTTAAATTTTTAATCCACATTCTGCGGCCGGGTTAATTTTTGCATATTTCAGGAAAATTGTATCCGTCTTATTTAATATGTTCTAATAGTGATTTTCCTTCTGCTATGGTCATGTATTATATACCATTTGATAGGAATATTTAGTCAGAATTTTGGATCCCAAGAGTTTTGGGCTCGGCATGGAAAGGTTAAAGGGGGTTTTCTTTGGCTTTTCCCAAAGCGGGCTAGGAATTATAGCGTCTGTATGGCGAATGCAAGTGGCACTTAGCACTTCCTGTGGAGATAAGCCTTTTTTTAGACTCCTCCTGAACTGTGGCCAATCACGGCCTAATACCAGCTCTTGGGGTAGCCTAGGCACAACCGCTACTAGCATTTCTTTCTCAATGCCTAGTCCCTTAACCCATAATTTATACACCGGATAGCGGGTAGCCGCTCCGTGTATGCATTTTATTTTGACATTTCCTTCTGGCTGGTCTGGAACTGACAAGCCTTGATCCTTGATCACAAACCATAATCTTTTTGAAATCATCGTTTGGTCAGCTCCAGAATCTAGAAGTGCTTTTGCATTTATTCCTTGAATTTTTACATTCAAAACAAAGCCTTCACGTATTGTTTTTGGGCCTTCTCCCACAAGAGCAGTACGTGAATAACACTCCTGTTTCAGGTGTCCTTTCTTACCGCATCAAAAACATCTCTTAGTATTTTCTTTCACTAAAAGCTTATAACTTTTCAAACCACTATACAGGGGTCCTGAGACACTTTCTAATTTCTGCGCCTCCATACCTACTGCCAATTTGGGAGTTTCCACCATGGGCTGGGTGACTCTCTCCGCTTCCAAATATCGCTCAGTGAGAGCTATCGCCTCAGCAGTGGTACGGCAATTCTGTAGAATTAGAAAGTTCTGTACCTTATTTGGTATAGCAGACATATACTGTTCCAGTATTATCTCGTCCATTAAAGCATCTACAGTTTTCTTTTCAGGTTGTAGCCATTTGTTCGCTAGACCACGTATCCTGTGACCAAGGGCCTTGGGCGTTTCGTCTGCCCTAAGGGAAGTGGCTCTAAACATCCTATTATATGACAAAGGTGTAAGGCCTAAACGATCCCTAACAGCTGTAACTACCTCCTCATAGGTATTAGCTAGAGCAGGTGGCATCGCCCTATAAGCATCTAGCGCTTCCCCCGTGAGGGACGCTGCAAGGCGAATGGCCCATTGCTCAGGTGGCCAATTAGCAGAGCATGCAATCCTACTGAATGAATCCAAAAAAACATCCACATCATCATTAGGACTTAGCTTCCCTACAATGAGATCATTGCATGTCCATTGTCCATTTACTGGATTGGTTGGTCCGGCTGCCTGCAACTTCTCCGCGTTGGCCTTTGCCAGCGTCTCTCGCTGTTGAGCCAACCAGTTCTCCATGGTCTGTAGGACCGGCAGTTGTTGCGCTTGCATGGCTTGGAGGGCCTGCGCTTGGTTTTTCAGCGCAACCTCCGCTTGTTTATCATACTGGTGCGCCATCCAGGCACAAAGCTCCTTCGGATCCATGCTGCACCTGTAAAGAGACACAAGAAGAAAAAGAAACCAAGTGCGGTTCCACTAACAAGAGCTCTTTTTCTTTTTTTTTTTTTCCAAACTTCCCCCTGATATCCAACACTACTCAGGCCTATTTACATTTTACCTGACATTCGTGTTGAATCAGCTTTGGAATATTAGTTGCTGTCCCTCTCCGCAGCTCTCCGCTTCTAGAGTTAGCAACAGGATTTTCACCTTTCAGGATTTTTATCATCCGTTCCGGATTTCGTTTATTCCATCCCAGGTTTTCTCCTTCAGATCCGGTTTACAGCTGATCCGTTCTGGGTTTTGTTTTTCCACTCCGGTTTTTCAGGCAGTTCAGTCCGGGTCTTATTTTTTTAAACTTAGGAGTTTTATTTTCCTTTTCTTTTGCAGTTGTAGGCACCAATCAAAAATATCCTGCCAACTACGCCATTTATGTCGTGAGGGCTACCCTGGTGGCTAGTAGAGGTCAGGGCAGGTCAGACACAAAAATTATAAAGTTGAGATTGGCAAGTATTCCAAAGGCCCAATTGACTTTTGGTCCTAGTAGTTTCCTTGATACCAATCTTCAATGAAAACAACTGCTCAGAGTGGTGGGAAAAATAAAGGCTTTTTATTTCCCTTCTTCACAATGGTTCAAATGATTGGGATACAACTATAAAGCAAAACGTCCTTACTTCAGGTGAGGAAAAGAAAAACTCAGGTTTAAAGCAAAAACTGTTACTTTCACAGGACTGGTGCTATTTACACAAAACAAGAATGTTCAATTCACCAAGTTACACAGCTCACAAGCCTGACAAGGATTCTAGGCTTCCTGTAACACAGTATGTACAATCCATTTCTGGATCTGAAATATCCCCTGCTAGTTCCACTTGCATTGGCTCATCTTCTGAAGCCTCTGACTCTGTGCCCCTGGTTTCAGGTAAAATATATTCAGGCTTTTTATACAGTTCCTGTATCACTTCCCAATGTTCTGGGCTAAGCCTAGGGCGTCGGCTGTGTACTGTTTTATACTGAAAAGATTCCTCTTTATTCAGAGGATTTATAGCAGCTCTATATAAACATTTTTCATTCAGAACTTTCTTCTTAGGTAAACATTTTCCATACCTTGTATTGTAGGAACCTTCAGACAAACGTTTTTCTTCTACTGCCTGTCTTTCCCATACAGCAGCTTTCTGAAGTCTTTTTCCAGGAAAGTATGGTTTACCTTGTGAGGTTGGAGTCCCTTCTCCAAGTGAAGGTCTGGGCCTGTACCGGCTTAGCTTCTGGCTTGCCTGTGCAGCACAGCTTAGGTTCTCCAGCTGTCTCTCATTTGACTTTAGACTACAGTTGCAGCAATGCTTTCGCCTCTCTGGACAAACAGCTCCCACTCTTGTTTGAGCTGAGACCTTCCCAGGTCCTTCATTAGCTCCAGGGAATTCACCTTCCACTCGGGGTGGTTTGCTAGCGGTAGAGTAATCAGGTTTCCATTCTATCCTCTTTCTCTCTGCGCTGCAAGTGATCCTTCCCTTGCTTCTGCTGGACTTGCCTCCTTGGCCTGCTTCTCTTTCTCCACTGCTGCTCTTCTCTCTCCTTCCTGCCGAACTCCTTGCCGACCTGTCTCCTGCCAAACTCCTTCCTGCCGAACTCCTTCCTGCACAACTCCTTCCTGCCCAACTCCTTCCTGCACAACTTCTTCCTGCCCAACTGTCTCCAGTCTTCCACACTCTCCTTAAGAAGCACTCCTGCCTTCGAGGATTGGAAGCTGGCTGGCATTACCTTGTGACCAGCGGGGCATGGCTCCTCAGTGTCTCTGAAGTCGCTCTGGCTCCCTCTAGCTGGTTCCTCCGAATAATGCAGCTTGTGCACATCTTTTTCTCCGTTTAAAACATTTTCTTTTCTTTCAAGAGGGTCTGCTGCATGACACATCAAGAAGGTTGTGTTGGAAGAAAGTGAGAAATCTCTACAAAAGGTGAAAAAACAAAAATGGCCAAAATGGATGACCGAACAAAATCTGAAAATTGCCCAGAAATGCAGAGAAGCTAAAACCAGAGGAGAAAGAGAGGCAATCGCAGAACACAACAGAGATTTCCAACATGCAACAACACAAGACAAGGAGAAGTACTACAATGATACATGCAAAAAAAAAAGAAGCAGAAACTATTAGAGGAAGAACAAGATCAGCTTTCCTAAAGCTACGAGAGTTAAAGAAAAAATTCCAGCCTCAAATTGGAATGTTACAAGATGCTCAAGGATCCATGTTGAGTGATGCTGAAGGATTTTTTTGGATAAGGAAAGCCAATATGACCTGGGAACTGCCAATCTTAGCAATCAGTGATTATCAATTGCAAATAAAATTGGAGGGTGAAATTTTGGGTGTTACATTGGATTCAGAATTGTCTATGTAGCCCCATAGTTGGCATGGAAGGGCAGACTGGATAGGCCATATGGTCTTTATCTGCCATCATGTTTCTGTATTAGTAATGTAGGTGCCCTTTTACGAAAGTGTGATAAGAATTAGCCTGAGCTAAACATTAACACAGCCCTGCATGGTAAAAAGCCCATGCTACAACTTAGCGCAGGGAAGAGTAGAGACTGGGTGAGAGTGGGCATGTTGGCTGCTAATAGGGGTGCGATGGCACTGTGTACTAGCTGCCACAACTGTCAAAAGCATTGCTGCACTTATTGCCACTGCCCATACAAAAAAGCTGTAGGATGCTGTGGCCGCAATGATACCCAGTACCTCCCTGCTCCAATCCCCCCCATCTTCACACTCCAATCCTCCTCTTGTGAAGACCCCTGATATGCCCCCCTACCTTTAGCACTCCAAAGGGTGGAAAGCAAACCGAAGACCTCATGTGAACCCCCATCCCCAAACATATCCCCAAGGATCAACCTTGACCTTCCCCCACCCGATCCCCCAGTCCTTACTGGGGCAGGGCTCCCTGGTCTTCCTCAAGAATGGGGCAGGAGCTGTCCGCCTCTGCTCCTGCCCTAGCTGTGGAGGATTAGAAAATGGCAGCAGTAACTCCTACCTGTAGTCTCACAATATTACTGCTAGGAATTGAGATAGGGTAAAAGAAAAAAGAACAGAGTGGGAGCATGGGGAAATAAAGAGAAAAGAGAGTGGGGCAGGAGGAAAGAAATACTGGGAGCAGTGGAAAGAGAAGTTGGGGTGGTAGCTGAAGAACAGATGTCAGAGAGAGAAGGGGATGGAGCAAGGGGATGGGGTGAGGGATGTTGGTTGGGATGATATGCTGCTAGGCAAAGACACGAGGAAACTAGAAGGGCATGAGAAAAGAGGTAAAAGAGAGAGAATGGAGAGATACTAATGCTGAACACATGGTGGGGAGAGAGGGTAAAGCAACAAAAGGGGTGGCGTGGGATGTATTAGTTTGAGGTTGTCAAGCTCCCATCATTGTTCTTGGGGGGAAGGGGTTTGTTGGGGCCATCAAGCCCCACTTTTCATTAAAGAGTGAGGTGTTATGTTAGAGCCACTGAGCTTTTGTTCTCCGTGAACAAGCAAGAAATAAGTCCTCATGTATGGGTGATGTCACCGACAGAGACTCACATGGGAACGCTCCCCAGCTTCCAAAGGAAGCCTTTAGGAGGTACACCACACATGCATGCCTGCCTTCCTGCCTACCACGGTGCCATGTTCTCCAGTCTTCTTTTTTCTGCGGAGCCCCTAGGATGTATTCCTGCATAGCAGAAAAAGTTTTTCTTCTTGGCCCTTGTGGGCCATTTTTTTCTAGCGTTCCTTGCCGCCTGTCATCGGCTCAGTCAATATACTGACTTAGGTTATTTTTTCTCGCTTTTTGGTGGGGTTTTTTTGCCCCCCTTGGGGCATTTCCCTGCCCTCAGCACTATTGAGTTTAACTTGGCTGTGGCAGGTTTTTTTTTATATGTCCAAGCCAGCCAGTGGCTTCAACAAGTGCACCAAGTGTGGCAAGACCATCTTGGTCACCGACCACCACAACTAGTGCTTACAATGCCTTGGACCTGATCATCAACCCATGGCCTGCAATCTGGGGATTGAAGGGTCGGGAAAAGAAAAGAGGTGCCTCTTCGGCTCATTGGATTCAGCATCCTCAGCTCTGACCCTGTTGTCCATGCCTTGCAAAGTTTCTGTGGAGGCATCTATGAGGAGGGAACTCTGTGCCCAGTAGGAGCCAGGGGGCTTAAGCAGTGAGAGGAGATTCTCTGATGAGATCCCATCGATATTGAAGGGTGAGCACCAGGAGAAAGTCCAGATGCATCATCATCGCAGCCCTTCTTGACATGATGCAGAGAACAAAAGCCGCGAATGGCCAGATAGTGGGAATCGACCCTCAAAATGGTGGAGTCAACTCCCATTGCCTAGGAGGGCAGTCGGATGGCTCCCGATGCACCAATCATTGTGGAGTCGCCACCCGAGGTGTCAATGCCGGTGTCCACTGCTGCTGCAGGTGGTGATTCTGGAGGAACGCATTCAAGCCCTCGAAGCTCACTTGGCAGTGGTTCGAGCCTTGCAAACTGCAAGCTTTTTGGCACTAGTGGCATCGTCACCGCACTCCATTCAGCCTTTTATGGATATCAATACCCTACCTGCTGAGACAAGCGCATTCGGTGGAAGGTTGGAATCGTCACTGGTTCTGATGGCTATCTCCTTCTCCAGTTTATCAGAATCTGATGCCCAGGGGTGCCAATGCCCACACACAGGACAGCATGGGGGCAACTGGTGTCCACCATATCCTCCGTCATAGAACTTGTTAGGGGAGGAGACATGGCACTACTTCAACTTCCTCTTGGAATTCAAATCAGAATGGGAGACCTAGGAGGAATTGATGGCATTGGACCTCTGGTCTCCTGACCTTCCATCCAACCCGTTGCCTCCCCCTGAGTGGTATAAATCACCTCTGGAAGGTATGTCCTTTCAGGACTTCATCAGTGACATGGCCAAGGCCATCCCCTTCTCCCTTGAATTGGAGGAGGAACCGAGAACCCCAGGGAAACAGTGATGGTGCCCATGCACAATGTCCTGAAAAAGTTGCTGTTGCAGATATGGGAATCCCCCATCACAGTTACCGTCATCAGCCAGAGACTCAATTCTCTGTACCGGCTCCTGCAGGCCCCAGGATTCAAAAAGCCTCAGTTACCACACAACTCCATCGTGGTTGAGTCAGCCTTGAAGTGGGTTAAGAGCACCATGACTCATTCTTCAATGCCCTTGGGCCATGAAGCTCGAACCCTGGACTCTTCAAGAGAAAGTGCTATCAGGGTTCCATGCTGGTTGCCAGGGTCCTGATCTACCAGACCTATATGAACATGTTCCTCAAAGACACCATGCTGGACCTGGTGGAATTTGCTGTCCATGTCCATGAGGACCGTCGTAAGGTCTTTCGGGCCTTGGTGACCTATGGCAAAGACTGCTATAAATTCATGGTGCATGGCACCTATGATGATTTCAAGTCCACAGGCAGAGTAGCAGCAGTAAGCATCACTGCCTGCTGGCTAGCATGGCCACATTCCTCCGACCTGGAACAATAGATCCAGGATGATAGCTGATGTTCCTTGCTGGGGGGAGAACCTCTTCAAGAAGCTGGTGGAAGAAAAGGTGGAGGAGCATGAGAAGGAGCATGTGACCCTCTCTAGGCTCTTCAAGAACACCATGGATCTCGCGTGGAAGAAACACACAGGCAAGTAGGACTGCAACCCATACCAGCGCTGATATTTTCTGGCCCAGCCACTGGTCCAGCCAAAGGTGCAGGCCCCCCACCAGCAGCAGAGGAAGAAAGGCCTGCAGCCCAAGTTGGAGACTGGGTTTTTGATGGGTTCCTCAGGACATAGCCAGTCGTTCACTGTCCGCCAGGGTACCACCTCAGGTAGTGCAGCGGCTTGTCCACTTTGCCTACAGGTGGCCCCTCATCACCTTGGGCACCTAGGAATTGCAGCTCACCCAGAGCAGATATCAGCTGCATCTCACCTAGCTGCCACCTCCATACACCCCAGGGGAGTACTGGACCCCATACACTGGAGCTTATTGCAGGAAGAAGTCTCCGCTTCATTAGCTGACATTGCCATCGAGCCGGTTCCCCCGGTTCAGGTCAGACAGGGCTTCTATTCCAGATACTTCCTGGTCCCCAAGAAAACCGACGGGTACAGGCCCATCCTGGACCTGTGAAACCTAAACCTGTTTTTGATGTGCAAGAAGTTCAAAATGGTCTCGCTGAGGACGCTGCTCCTGTATCTTCTACAGGATGATTGGCTATGCTCCTTGAATCTAAAGGATGCATACACACACATTCCAATCCTCCCGAATCACAGACAGTACCTGGGAGGCCAGCTCTATCAAAACTGAGTGCTTCTCTTTGGCTGGCCTCAGCTCCATGGGTCTTCATTAAGTGCCTGGTGATCATGGACACCTACTTCTGGACCATGAGGGTCTTCATCTTCCCATACTTGGATGACTCGCTTACCATTCAGGTGCTCGAGCACTTCAGCTTCATAATCAATATCCGAAGTCCTATCTCCAGCCTACACAGCAGCTAGAGTTCACCGGGGCCCTCCTCGATACCACTCATGTGCAGGCCTTTCTACCGGAAGACCGCATGCAGTGGCTGGTAGCAGTGACGAGCAATGTGCAGCATCAGCACCACACAATGGCTTGAGAGATGCTGAGGTTCCTCGGTCACATGGCATCCATGGTGCATGTCACCCTTCAAGCCCATCTCTTCATGTGGCAGACACAATGGACCTTAAGCACGCATCGGGCCATTTCCTGGAGAAGATTGTGGTCATCACGCTCCTGGTGCGGTTCCTCAATTGGTGGCTCAAGTCAGTGAATCTACTGCGAGGCCTCTCATTCCAGATGGCAGCCCCCCACAAGAAACTCATGATGGACACCTCCAAGCTCAGCTGGGGAGCCCACTTGGATGGCCTGCACGTGCTGGGCCTGTGGTCCGAGCAGTAGAGCCTGCTCTAGATCAACTTTCTCGAGCTTTGAGCGACAGCCAATACCCTCCATGCCTTCCGAGCACATCTGGCCAATCAGTGGTCCTGTTCCAAAAGGACAACCAGGTAGCAATGTTCTATGTGAACAAGAAAGGGGGCACAGGTTCATATCTCCTCTGCTGGAATACTGTTCAGTTATGGAAGTTCACCCTGCACCATGGCATGGATCTCAGAGTGACTTATTTGCCTGGCGAGCTCAATGAGCAGACTAGCTCAGCCGGGTCCTTCAGCCACACAAGTGGACCCTCAAAAGGGCGGTGGTGACCTGTATCTTTCAGGAGTGGGACACTTCTGTGATGGATCTCTTCACCACGTCACACAAAGCCCAGGTGGCCCGGTTCTGCTCTCGGAAGCTGGCCAGAAACTGCATATCCTTGGATGCCTTCCTCCTCCACTAGGGTGAGAGCTTGCTGTATGCATATTTCCCAATACCAATAACATACACAGTGGAACTCCCAAATATACCTTACCTAAACTTCACTATCACACATACATATATCTAAATTGCTCTGTATAATAATTTCATATATTGCTTGCTACCAATGACGGGGACTCAAACCGTGGACTTTATTGGTTCCGATATCCTGTAACCACACCACCAGGTAAAACTCATCATTGTCCCCTTTACTACATAGACTTAAAAAATCCTGAATACATGATACCAAAGCACAGAATAAAAGCTACAGTTAACAAAAAAATCAAGACAATGGCTTCATTCAAAGAACTTCTTGATACTCTGCCACCTAAGTAATGCATTCAAAATTGTATCCAATCATCTAATGCAGTATTATATCCCCCATGAACAGCAGGAATAATCCTCACAACCCTCCCACCTCCCTGGGGAGTTGCCTTTTGGCTCCTGCTATGTTATTAGACTAGAGAAGATGGTATCGCGGCAAGCGGGAAGGCAGGCACGTATGGTTAGTGTGCCTCCCAAAGGCTTCCTTTGGAAGCTGGGGAGCATTGTTATGGAGGGGTAGCTAAGCTCTTATTGTTTTGTAGAGCATGGGAAGTATCCCGTTGGTGCTAAGCCCCCATTGTTTTCTTGTGAGGAGGGGGAAATGTCATAGGCAGAATATGTCGAGGGACGAGAGGAAATATAGGAAGAGAAAGAGGCACTGAGCAGAGCTTGGGAGGAGAGAGGGAGATGTTGAGCTGACTTGTGAAGACAAGGTGGAAAGATTGAGAGAGATTGATAAAGGAGTGGGGAAACAAAGAGAAAGAAAGAAAGAAAAAAAGACTGGTGGCAGGACAGAGAGAAACTAGTTGGAACAGCATGGGAAATCTTCAAGACAGAGCGAGTCTGGAGTGTCTGAAGGGAGAGGGAGCCCCAGTTGGACCTCCCCAATCAGTGTAACCCTTGGGTCAGGGATGCCATAGACATGCTCAAAAATATAATTTCCCTTGTCCTCTGTCTACTATCACCCAGTGCATTCACTCTCACATCCAGGAGCAGATTTTCCAACAAGGGACTCTATGCAGGAGCATTGGGAGGGTTATAAGGGGAGGGAGTAGGGTTGCCAACTGGCCAGTTTTCAGCCAGCCTGGCCGGTTTTTCAGTGGCCAGGCCGGCTGCCGGCACAGATGTAAAACCGTGTGTGTGTGTACAACCAATGCTGTGTATTCTGTCAGTATAGAATCTCTGCTTAAGAATTTGTAGAAGTCTTGCTTGTTCAGTTTGCACATTGCCCTCTCTGCAATTTTTTGGGGGACAGGAGGTGGAGTAGGGGTGGGGGTGGGGCGGGGGTGGGGCGGGGCAGGGGCGGAGCGTGACTAGCCACAGGTGGCGGGTTTTTCTCTTTCAAAAAGTTGGCAACCCTAGGAGGGAGCCAGAAATGCAGTGGCACAGAATTGGGGCACGTCCTGCCCGTCCAGGCCCTTTGCACCCAATTCTGCTCCCACGGAACGTCTAGCTCTCGCAAGTGCAGAATTGAGTGCACATCCAGCCTATCCAGCTTTTGGATATCTGGACATGCCCCGATCAGAATGGGGCCCAATATGGGTACATTTTCTGGGCTGAAAACTGCTCTGTACTCAGTGGCGAAAAGTATGTGCATAGGTTTCCCAACACCTGCACTTGTAAGTAGAAGGGAAAGGGGTGGTGCAGGAGGAGGCAGTACACAGGAAGATGAGCTCGGATTTCTTCCTACTGGTTGAGTCACTTGTTTTTTCTTCTGTTAGGCTTGCCTCTCCTGAAAATAGTGAGCAGGATCAGTGCACTGGTACTGAGGCTCAAATGCTTGAGAGAAGGGGTTCGATTAGTGTGAGAGTAAGAAAGTCTTCAGGCGAGTGTAACACACTTCTAATGTCTGAGTGAGACTTGGCACCTCTGCTATGATCCCATTTTACTTGTCCCAATTCTCCAGAGGTTAGGATTTCCTGCATGCTAGGTAAACCTAGTCCCATGAACTGAGCTTTCAGGCATTTTGCTCTACTATGGGATAACCTTCCAGACACAGAGTCTCTGTAAATAGGAATTCCTCATACAGAACCTTTTGTCCTCTAGTTAAGTGCTGCCTTATGGCTTTCTCTCTCCCATCACCTCTCTTGTGCTTGTAGTCCAAGAGCCTTACTTCACTCTTGTTTTTGAAGCTAGGCAGAGGGGTGTGTAAAACGTATGTTTTCTCCAGGGGCGACTCTACCATGAGGCCACCTCAGGCGGCAGTTCGCAGGGGGCGGCACTCCAGCTCTGTTTTCATTTTAGATTTTGCCGCCTCTGGCCTGCCTCTGCCTTCTTAACACTTTTTTTTTTCACTCCAAGAATTCTTGAGAAAAAAAAAGCGGCGGGAAGGCAGAGGCAGGCCAGAGGTGGCAAAATCTAAAATGAAAATAGCTAAAGTGCTGTCGCTGAACGAATCAGCCTGAAGGCTTGCAGAAGGGCAGGAAGAGAGGTGCGGGTGGAGGGAGGGAGGAGGGGGGGACTGAAGGACACATGCTGGACAACAAGGGGGGGGGGGGCAGACAGGAGGACAAGTGCTGGACAATGGGGGTGGAGACAGGTGGATAAATGCTGGACAACATAAGGGGAAGACAGGAGGACAAATGCTGGACAACATGGAGGGCAGGCGGGGCAGGAAGACAAATGTTGGAGAGGGAGAAGCAGGGAGACAAATTCTGGACAACGGGGGGGGGGGACAGGAGGACAAATGGTGGACAATGGGAGGTGAAGACAGGGACAAGTGCTGGACAACGGTGGGGGGAGGGAACAGCAGGACAAATGCTGGACAACAAGGGGGAGACAGTAGGACAAGTGCTGGACAACGGGGTGGCGGGACAGGAGGACAAATTCTGGACAACGGGGTGGCGGGACAGGAGGACAAATTCTGGACAACAGGGGAGGGGGCAGGAAGATAAATGCTGGAGGGGGGAAGCAGGGAGACAAATGTTGGAGAGGAGGGAAGTAGGGAGATATGCTGGACAATGGGGGGGGGGGGGAGACAGGAGAACAAATGTTGGACAACACAGGAGGGTGGTAAGATAAATGCTGGACAACAGGGGAGGGGGTCAGGAAGACAAATGCTGGAGGGGGGGAGCAGGGAGACAAATTCTGGACTATAGCCAGCACTACCCAGTAAGCTGGGTAAGTGTGACAGGGGCACCAACGTCACGAGGGTGCTGTCGCAAGCTGCCCACTTCCCATTCAGGGTGGCCTGCGGAGTGCCGGTGGCCTAGTGGAGAGGCTGCTCACAGGACACACTGCTCCTGCAGGTGGAAGGTAGCGATTGCGGTGTCTCACAGCCTTCTGCCCAGTGGAGCAGCGTGTCCTGCAGGCAGGCTCTCCACTAAGCCACCGGCACTTTGCAGGCCATCCTGAATGGGGAGTGTGGCGGGCAATCAGCAACGGCCCTCCTGATGTCGGCTCCTGTGGGCAGGCTCTATTTCTCTGGGCTGCAGTCATGGCTTGCACAGCCCCTGCCTGCAAGATATACTGCTCCCGCAGGCAGAAGGGTGTGTGAGGCAACGATCATGGCCCAGAGAAGCAGAGCCTGCCCCTGGGATCAGCATGTCCTGCAGGCAGAGGCTGTGCAAAGCCAAATGTGCCCTACCACTCTGGGCTTGGATCATGGTCTGTACAGCCCCTGCTCGTGGGACATGCTGCTCTGTGGGCAGACTCTGCCTCTTGTACATAAATGGGGGGGGGAGACATTGGAAAGGGGGGAGTGGACATGAGGGGGCATTGGGAAGTGGATATGAATGGGCACAAGGAGTCAGAAGGGAGAGGCTGGGCGCGGGCGCGGGGGGGGGGGAATAGGGAGGCAGTGGGGATAAAATTGAGGTGGGGAGCTAGTTAGATACTAGACATGGAAATGGGTATAGAGAGCAGCATGGAGGGGTGATGTTGGCCAAGGGGTTATAGGGAGACTATGGGAAAATGCTGCACTTGTGAAGGGGGAGAGAGAGGGGAGATGCTGTACACTGGATAATAAGGAGAGAAGGAAATGCAGGTCATAGTGGTAATAGGGAGAGAGAATAGAGAAGACAGATATGGGGTAAATAGACTAAGAAAGACGGAGAGATGATGGACATGAGAGTAATAGGGAGGGGATGGCATGGTATGGAGATGGGGTAGATGCTAGTTGCAGGGGCATAGGAAGAGAGAGGGCAGACATGGAAGGAAAGAGAGAGAGGAGGTACTGGATGGAGGGAAAGAGAAAGCCAGAGAGAGAGAGAGAGACACTGGATGGGTGATGAGAGATGTTAGACATGGAGAGTGAACGAAGGACTGGGGAATAATGGACCAGGGAAGAAGAGCTGGGGAATGGGAGGACTGGGGTGAAGGTTGAAAAGCGATAGGCAGATGGTGTAAAACAAGAGATCGAGAACTGGATAGTAAGGAGTAGTGAAATCTGGGTGGGCAGAGAGAGAGAGAAATAAATGGAAGACAGGTGGAAGGAAAAAAAATCAGTTTCCAAGATGGAAGGAAGTGAAGAAAACAAAAGGAGAGAAAAGAAATGGCAGATGGAATTGAGACCGTAGAAAGAGAGCTAAGAGAAGACAGAAGAAAGCAGAAGCCTCAGATCCAGGACCAGAATGATCAGAGAATAAAATGGTCAGACAACAAAGATAGAAAAATAATTTTATTTTCAAATGAATGGACTTTGCGTTATTCTTATATTTTACACAGTACAGGGAAATGAGTTTCTTTTATTTCTCTGGTATTGCACTGCATGTCTGTCTTCTTGTGCTTTCAGTTTAATTTTTGTCTACATATTTTTATTTTTACTTTAGGTTATCATCACTTATTCTGTATTTGGTGAGGGTGTGTGTGACTGAGGCCAGGCGTTCTGTTAACATGGACTTTGTATGAAGGGATCTGTACTGTAATAATTTGAATTGTTCAGCTTTTCAAACAGGTGATTGAATGTACCAGGGCCCGCTGCAGTATTTACAGTGATGCTTGTTTTGAGTAGGCTTCTTATGTGAGTTTTAGAAGTTGGTGTTGGTATAGAGATTTGCTCTTTAGATCCTCAGTGACTTTTGTAGGGTTTTGTATTTTATTTATTTAACAGGTTTTTTTAATACTGCTTTTATCATTTTTAGTCAAAGCAGTTTACATTGTAACTTAAACTTCGTAATGTACATTAAACAGGGACATTGATAGATTGGATTCTTCTGAGCTAATGGAGGGTTAAGTGATATGCCCAAGGCCACAAGGAGTGCTAGTGGGAATTGAACCCTGGTCTCTTGGGGCCCGATATTAAATTGTGCTGATTTCGGAAGGGCTATGAACCTCGTTGGCACATAGCCCCCTCTGCCGACCCCTAAACCGGATATTCAATGCTGTGGCGATGGCACTGAATATCCGGTGATTGCTGCAAAAGCCAGATGCCTCCGATGCTAACTGAGCAGCAACAGTATTGGATGCTACCCTGTTAGCGATCTATACCTTAAAGATAGGTGAGGGTTTGCCTATCTTTAAGGTGCATTTCGCTAACTGGGCAGAATCTAGTATCGCTGCTGCTCGGTTAGCGCCATTCTTCGCCCTGGAATGCCCTCAACATGCCCTGATGCTAACCGGATAGCATCGGGGCATGTAGGGGACTTAGAAGAGGACATCAAATGGCACTAAGTATGTAAGTGCTGTTGAATATCCCCATCTAAGGCATCTACATAGTTTATTGGGCTGTAAACTGTGTAGATGCCTTTCGAAAATTGGGCCCTTGGTTCCTAAGCCTGTGCCCTAACCATTAGGCTATTCCTCCACTCCTATTAGTTCACAATATGCCTGGTACAGGAGAATGTTTGGTATTGAGATGGCCAGAAGCAGATTTTTTAAAATTCGATATTGAGTTTTGTGGGTGAATGTCCTAGTTCTGCTCTGCGCCCGTTGTTGAGTGGTGGGAGGAGGGGTTCTGTGAATGCAAAATATATGTTCAAAAAGAAAAAGCAACAACCATAACACAGTTTATAACACAAAATAAAAATGAGTTTTTTAATTTGGTGTTATAAACTGTGCAGTGGTTCTTGCACTCTCTTTTAGTTCCATGGTGTGCGAACATCTTTTTATTTCCTCTACATTATCTAATTGACTTTTTGATTTGGTTCAGTCCCTGACTGCAGTTTTGAGAAAGCCTCCCCCCTCCAGCTCCAAGGGGGTGGGGGTGCCATTTCATCCCTTGCTTCAGGCAGCAGATTGCCTTGAGCTGCCCCTGGTCTTCTCATATACACTTTGTGAAGGGCATACTTACAACTCAAGAGAGCTTTGTTCACAAGACATAAACTAAATAGGCCCAGGGGTTGGGCCCAAAGGAAACAACACTGTTTCTCCCACATAAGGTTACCAGATGTCCCCAATTTTTATGGTTTATTAAGATTTACTATACTGTCCTTCGAGATGTCCCAGATTTTAAGGTGGTGTCTCCGACTCTATAGACTACAAGTATAACCACCTGCTGTCCCCAATTTCAGTGGGGACAGAGGCAAAGGACTTTGCTTATCCTGCATATCCCTCTAGTGCTGCCTTCTGAATCCTGGTAGAAGATGCAAAATCAACTTATTTTCTGAAAAAAAGAAGAGGAATTTTAGAAATACAGTTGTGGTCAACATTATTGGCACCCTTGCAGTTGAACCCCTTAATGTCCAATATCACCTAAAAACAAGTGGCCAGTGAAATGGCTTTGAACTATATATGTACACATATTTGACACATAAAATAATCAAATAAAACAAGACCAATAGAAAATAGTATAAAAACTGGGACACTGCCAGGACATGATTATTATAATAAATAATTGCCCCAGGGAAAAATTGACAACCTAACATTAAACAACAATGAGCAAAAATGTTTTTTTTTGTTATATGTTCACCCTATGGACATAGATATTGGAACCTATCACCAAACATCAAACTTAAAAGGAGTACAAGGCCATCTCCAAAGACCTTGGGATTCCTGTGTTTACAGTTCGCAATATTATTAAGAGGTTTTATGGTTATGGTTATGGTAATTTTATTTGATAAACCGCCTTTCTGGAACAAGCAAAGCGGTGTACAATATACAAACTAAGGAAAAGGCTCAGGGCCAGAGAAATGGAAAGGAAGTTTACAACGGTTTTGAGAAAGGAGAGAGAAAGGAGACAAGACAGAACAAGGAGAGGATACACACAGGAAGGAGATAGAACTTAAGGCAGGTCACACAAGGGGGAGGGAAGGCCGAAGGCTGTGGAGAAGAGGTGAGTTTTCAAGTCTTTTTTGAAAGTGCTGTGATTGGACTCCAGGCGAAGGGATGAGGGGAGAGAATTCCACAGGGCAGGTCCTATGAAAAAGAAAGCGGAAGATCGTGTAAATTGCAGATGGGCGAGGGAGGGTGAAGGAAGGGTGAGGCGATTGAGGTGAAAAGAGCGGGGTATGTGCCTGGGGGTGTGGAAGGAAATGAGATCGGCTAGGTATTGTGGAGTATTTGTATGGAGGATGTTGTGCACTAGAGAGAGCAGTTTATACTGGGTGCAGAAGGGGACAGGTAACCAGTGAAGGCGGAGGAGTAGAGGTGTTATATGATCCTGGGGGGAGGAGTGAGTAAGGAGGCGGGCAGCAGTGTTTTGGATCCTCTGGAGATGGGCTAGTTGGGATTTGGAAAGGCCTATGAGAACTGAGTTGGAGAAGTCCACCCGTGACATAACCAGTGACAGCAATAAGGTAGTGAGGGCCGATGGGCAGAGGAAGGGGCGTATTGCTCGGATTTGGCGGAGGAAAAAAAAGGAAGTCTTAATAAGGTGAGAGACATGGGCTTGAAAAGAGATGTCTGAATCGAAGTGCACTCCAAGATACCGAAAAGTGGAGACTAGGGGAACAGGGGTGCCGGAAAAAGAAGGTGCTAATGAAGGGGGTGGATTGCCATAAGAAAACCAAATTGCAATAGTTTTAGTGAGGTTAAGGTGGAGGCAGTTTTGTGTCAACCAGGAGGCTACCGTAGTGAGGCAAGAATTTAGTGGGGAAAGAGCTGGACATGAAGGGGAGGTGTGATGAAGGAGGACTATGTCATCGGCATAGTAGAATGCTGATATTCCCGATTGCTGAATTAACAGAGCGAGGGGGGCCAGGAAAAGGTTAAAGAGCAGGGGTGCCAATACTGAACCCTGGGGGACACCACAGGTAAGTGGGAATGGATCAGAGGAGGGGGTTGAAGGGGAGGAGGAGAGGATGGTGCAGGACCGGGAGGAAAGAAAAGAATGAAACCAATGGTAGACAACACTACAAAGACCCGCTTCCCGAAGGCGAAGAAGAAGAAGGGAGTGGTCCACTAAGTCGAACGCTGCAGATAGATCAAGTGCTACAGCCACCGAGATATCTCCGTGTTCATGGGCAACATGCAGTGCATTGGTGAAAGCGAGTAAGATAGTTTCAATACTGTGACCGGTGCGAAATCCTGACTGTCAGGGATGAAGGAAGTGAATGGAGTCGAGATGGTGAGTGAGCTGTGCAAAGACCAGTTTTTCTAAAAGTTTGGAAAAAAAGGGAAGGTTAGAAACTGGGTGGTAATGGGCAGGAACCAGAGGATCCAAAGAGGCATTCTTTAGAATGGGGCGGATTAGGGCGTGTTTCCAGGGATGGGGGAAGGTCCCGGTGGAAAGACTAGAATGGAAAATAGAGAGGATATAGGGAAGAAGTGAGAGGGAGGGAGTTAGTAACCAAGAGGAAGGGATGGGATCGAGAGAGCAGGAAGTTTTCCTAGAGGAAGAGATGAGATGATGCAATTCAGAGGTAGTAGGTAGGGAGAAGGAGGCCCAGGTGTGAGAGAGGTGGAAGGTGGAAGGAGGAGACGCAGCAGGGGGAGGTGAATGAATGGGAGCAGGGCAATGAGGCAAGGAGGCTCGCAGAGTTGAAATTTTATCATTGAAGAAGGATGCCAGAAGAGAGGGAGGAGGAGATGGATGAATTGTGGTAGCAGGAGTTGTGGAATGGAGAGAGGAAAGAGACTTAAGTGTGGCGTAAAGGTGTCGAGTCTGATTCGGGGCCCTAGCGATGGCGTCGGAAAAGTAAGAACGTTTAGCTAGATGAACTTGCGATCGATAGTGTGACGAGTGGGCCTTGAAGGAAGCAAGAGAGGTTGGGGAGGGGGCCTTATGCCACAACCGCTCCGCCCTGCGGAGGTGTGTGCGAAGGAGATGCAATCCATTGTGGTACCAGGGATGCACAGGGTGGTGACGTGGTGGACGAGGACGTAGAGGGGCAAGGTGGTCGAGAGTGGCAGAGAGGGTAGAGGACCAAAGAGAGGCCTGAGAGTTGGGGGAGAGGGAAGTAAAGTTAGTAGGCAAAAGTTGAGTGGCAGGAGGGAATTGCTGAATAGTGAGCGGGGTTAAGAGACGCGAGTAACGGGGGGGGGGAGGAGACTTGGGGGACAGAGGAGGGGGGGAGAGTGCCCTAGGAAAGGCACAGGAGGCAGAGAGACAAAAATGATCTGACCAAGGCAATGGACGTGAACAGAGGTCATGGAGGATGAGAGGAAGAGAGGAGGAAGTTAGAAGTAAATCTAATGTGTGGCCGGCAGAGTGGGTGGGGAAAGGAACATGTTGCGAAAGAGATAAATCATGCAGGAAAGAGACAAAAGCATGATCTCTGGAAGAGACAGGGGAGTCCAGGCGGATGTTGAAATCACCAGCTATGAGCAGGTGCGGGAAGGCTAGAGAAAGATCAGAAATAGTTAAAAGGAGGGAATCCCATAAATCAGAGCGGAGCGCTGGAGGGGAATAGACAAGCAGAATATGGATAGAGGGCGAGGTATGTAAGTGAAGTAGAAGGGACTCGGGGTAGTGTAATAGAGGAGAGGGGACCTGGGTGAAAGGGAGAGATGGGTGTAGTATGGCTGCCACACCGCCGCCTGAACGGCCTGGGCGGGAGACAGAGGCGGCAGAAAAACCGGCAGGAAGGCAGCGGACAAGAAGGGCATCTTCCCCCTCCCTCAACCAGGTCTCGGTGAGGAGGAGAACATCAAGAGACATCTGGAGGATGAGATCCTGAACGAGCAGGGTTTTCGATCTTAAAGAACGGCAGTTCAGGAGACCCAGTTTAAAGGAGGAGGCTCGAGGAGGGGCAGGGGGAGTGACAGAGGTTGGAGCAGGGAAAGAAAGAGACAGCAAGGCCTGGCAGATGCAAAGATTGGCAGGACAACGAGAGCGCATAGAGGAGGGTTTGTCTGGACGTCTGCCCCACAAGACGGGGATCGACGCCATGGAACAAGAGAGGGGTAGGGTGGAGCGTGCAAAGGTGCAGGGGAAGGAACGTACCTCAGTCGGCTGAGTTGGAGTCCCGACAGACAAAAGGGGCAGAATAAGCCGGTGATTCGTCCCAGGAGACGAAGAAGAGAAGAGTACCAGTGCTAGGAGGGAAAAAAGATTAATCTTAAAGGTGTGGCCTCCACTACCGGAGCGCCCCCAAGGAGCACGTCGTGCTCCTTAGGTGAGCTCCTTCGGTGCGCGCCCCTGTCGCGCGCCGCAGGCGCTCTGGTTTTATACAGCTGGAGCAGTGTACCTCGTAGCTCGCGGCCGCGTTCCCGCGACCGCTTCACTTCTGGGTTGGGAGGAGTCAGGCAGCAACCAAGGAGGGAATGTCCCTGGTGGAGCGGGCAAGCCCTGCAGAAACACAAACAGGCAAATAATGCACAAGACAAGTAGAGGGTAAGCATTTAGGACAGCAACCTTGTGTCGCAGGCGCTCTGGTTTTATACAGCTGGAGCAGTGTACCTCGTAGCTCGCGGCCGCGTTTCCGCGACCGCTTCACTTCCGGGTTGGGAGGAGTCAGGCAGCAACCAAGGAGGGAATGGCCCTGATGGAGCGGGCAAGCCCTCGTAGCTCGCGGCCGCGTTCCCGCGACCGCTTCACTTCCGGGTTGGGAGGAGTCAGGCAGCAACCAAGGAGAGAATGGCCCTGGTGGAGCGGGCAAGCCCTCGTAGCTCGCGGCCGCATTCCCGCGACCGCTTCACTTCCGGGTTGGGAGGAGTCAGGCAGCAACCAAGGAGGGAATGGCCCTGGTGGAGTGGGCAAGCCCTGCAGAAACACAAACAGGCAAATAATGCACAAGACAAGTAGAGGGTAAGCAATTGCTAAGCAACTGTCAAGAACCTCCCAGGATGTGGTGCGAAGAGGAAATGTAATCCAAGAAGTGTTCAAAAGTTAGTGTGAATTGTTGGAAAAACACCACATACAACATCCAAAGAGCTTAAGGCTGACCTGCAGCAATTTGGAGTGGTGGTTTCAACTTGCACCATATACCATGCACTAAAAAAAGAAGGACTTCACTGGCAAAGGCCATGGAGGACTCCACTGCCCAAACTCACCTTGAGAAACCACGTTCCTTCTAGGAAAATATTCTGTGGACAGATGAAACCAAACTTGAGCTCTTGAGCAAGGCAGACCAATGATACATTTACAGGTAAAGAAATGAATCTTTTAAGTAAAAAACACCCTTCCTACGGTTAAATATGGTGTTGGTTCCATAATGTTGTGGGGCTGCTTTGCTGCCTCAGGAACTGGAGGCCTGGAACGTATTAAAGGAATCATGAAGTCAGAGAACTACCAAGGTATTTTGGAGTGAAATATGCTACCTGGTGTCAGAAAGTTAAGTGTGTGTTGAAGGTCATGTGTCATCCAGCAGGACAATGACCCAAAACATACATCCAAAAGTACAAAAGAATGGTTAAAATGAACAAATGGACTGTTTTAAACTGGCCAGCAATGATTCCTGATCTCAGTCCAATTGAGAACCTTTGGAAAGAGCTGAAATCTGCCAATGGTAACGGAAATCCTGGAAACATTCATGAGCTGGAACAAATTGCATTTGAAGAGTGGGAGAAACTACCAGCAGACAGATGTACGAAACTCATAGATGGCTACAAGAAATGTTTGGAGGCTGTCATCACTGCCGAGGGTTGTGCAGCCAAATATTAGTGAAGGATGCTATTAATCCATGCCAAGTAATATTTTGTTTTGTTTTTTTTCTCAGAAATTACTACGTGTAAGTTACACAGACATCTTTTTCTTTTTGTATACCTTTGAACATACTATAAAAATATTATGATGACATACAGTTGGAATATTTCCAATTATTTTTTAAGATATTGTACACAACATTCCTGAAATGCAAGGGTGCTAATAATGTTGACCACAACTGTATATAGAATATTTTGAAATTACTAAGTGCTAACTAGTCTGGTCATTCTGAAATATAAGGGGGGAAGATGCCCAAAGAGGGAGGACCCCTGCCCCTCCTCCTAGCCGAACTAAGCCTCCCTCCCTTTCCCAGTGTCCCAGATTTGCTTTCCAAAAATCTGGTAACCCTACTTCCACAGCAAGCTAAAAGATATCCACAGCAATCCCACACTGCCACCTACAGTTCTCTGGTTTATATAGGTTTCGGCAGAAGCATTGGAGCCATTTAACAGAGGTGACTCGAAGGCACACAATGCAATGCATGCTGTAGCAAAGTGGTTTACACCTTGTCACTAACCAAAGGTGGTATTGTATGTCCCCATTGCTAGTAGCATACTGGGCTAGTGAGGGTCTCAAATGGATGCTTACACCTGAAAGATGAACCCCGCTGCCTTGAAAAAATGAAACTCTGGTACAATGCATCAGCATTCCTTGGCTCTTGCTACATGAAAGGTTAGCCACATCCGTACTAGGCACTGGTTTCTCGGAGATTCCTAAAACAGGAAAGAACCATTGCAGAACCAGGGCCCCCCACTTCAGAGAGAGTACAGTGAGCTGTCAGAAACAGATATAACAAGTGCAATCAAAATGGCTTTGAAAACCTTGTTTGAAATGAAGTCCTGATGATTTTCAGTTTCCTAGATTAAAAATATTTTGGTATTTCACTCATGCCTTTTCCAGCAATGGCTTAAGGTGAGTTACATTGAAATACAATAGGCATTTCCCTGTTCCCGGATGGCTCACTATCTACAAGTAATAGGCAGATGCAGAAACGCTAGGGTGCCCTTTGCGTGCAGATAATGCAACATATACACACAAGTATGGGTGCCGCTGCACCAGATGCGAGAAGAGATTGATGCGCATGTAAACAGCAAGAAACACAGCCACGCCAAGCATATTTAAATAATATGCAAAAGAGCCTTGCATATTAAAGTGAAATGCTAACAAGGTCTGCGCCCAATGCAGAGGATTACATAACCAGGCATAAAGTTCAGGAGCGCCATTATCTCTACACCTGGTCTGAGGTGACTTATAAATCTTGCACATGTAGGGAAAGACTGTTTCAGCAGGTGTACCGGTGAACTTTGTTGTGAAAAACCTTTGCATGTACCTTTCAGCGTATAAGCAAAAATTTGATGTTCAAGAAAAATGTCTTTGGGGTATGTTTACTAAACCGTCTTAATGTTACCGGCACTAGTTGCAGCGATACTGTGAAGAATGCCATATAAGGAGTGGGCGTTCCAGTCCTAAGGTAGCAAGATTCTGTATCGCGCGATAGTGGGTGCCGTGGCACGTTAACGCGCGTTAACCCTAAGTACATGCCAGCACAGTGCTAGAAGCTATAACGATGTAGCCCACTGGTTACTGCAATGACTGTGGAGGCAGAGGTCATGGATTCAATCCTGCAGTGGTGTAATCTAAAAAGGCTGTCTGAGGCATTTTCTTTTAATTTAAATCAGTGCTGCCAGCAAAAACACCTCACAGTGCCGTAACCTAAGGTGCCTCATAAGGCGCCCTATAAGGCTCCCCATAGGTCACATTATAAAGTGCCCTGTCTGCCAAGGCACCCTATACTGTGCCCTATAGGGCACTGTATAGGGCGCCTTATAGGGCGCCTATGAGGCACCTTAGGCTACAGCACTGTGAGGGTGTTTCTGCTGGCAGCACTGATTGAAATGAAAAGGAAAAGCCTCAGAGAGCATTCCTAAATAACACCACTGTGCGATCAAACCCATGACCTCTGCCTCCGCAATCATTGAAGTAACCAGTAGGCTACATCTCTATAGCTACTACCACACTGCTGGCTGGCTACAGAAGGACTGCAGATCACCACACAAACTGTCTGCTGTGGTTACCAGGATAGGGTAAACCCACCCGTACCCATGATGCACTGCACATGCAGATCAGCAGTCTACAGCTGATCACATAATGGGGTATGCACCCCCACAGCACCTAGGCCAGGTAGGGGGAACTGACCGTGTGTGTTACTGGCACAGACTAGCTAGACTGTGACATTGTGCGGGTCCTGTGCGCACCCTGAGGGTGAGGTGGGGCACCCAGCACCAGGTCCACAGCACCTGGCTTGGCTAAGATAGGCTATGCTGCAGGTCCTCATCAGTGCCAGTGTGTGATTAGGCAGTCCTTGCAGACACACGTAGGCTACACCTGTGTCCATCTGTATTTCCCAGTCACATCTAGCCCTTGTGGACTATGATGCACCCAGAATAGTGCATATCCTGTGTGTGTGCCATGGTCACATGTTATAGGTGAAGGGGGTGTATGGACCCAAAAGTGGACTATGTAGCACCACCCAACCCGCCCTCTGTGGCTCAGGGTGGGGGGACAGGATCTCCCACCAACAGATCCACATTGTACATCTCTGCAATGGTGTCAGTAGAGAGGACCATCAACCCCAGTCCTGCTGGGGAACAGGCATCCTACAGGGCAGTCGATGCAGATCTGTACGCATCACATTAGGCAATTGCAGACAGGCAGAATGCTGCAGAAACTCAGCTGCCCCCCACCACTATCTGACATTCACCAGCAGAGGGCACAGTCAGTCTCCACCCCACAAGGTGTTCCAGCCATACACATGCTAACTGCAGACAGTCTGATAGCTAGTACATAGTGCATGGAGGAACTGTGTGCACCCAAAAATGGGATGTGAGCACACACACCAAGCAGGTATGTCAGTGATTGGGCCCCAGAAAAGAGAACCCATAAATATCACTTGAGAGAAATGCTGCATAGCACTATGGGGGAACCTAGCCATGCTGTAGTCACTGCTCAGTCAGTGGTCAGGCACTACAATGTCCCAGCCATTGCCCTATACCCTGTGCAGATGAATCCTTCCCAGGCCACCCTGTCCGGGCTATACCCACAGTACCTTGCTCCTCATTATGCACATTGGCAGGCTAAAACTGGAAACAGTGCAAGCAGTGTGGGCTCAGTAAAGTGTAGGCAGCCACAACACACTGGATAGACATACACATACTCCCACACCTATGCCAGCATTGTGAAAATATGGAGGTTAGTGGCAGCCCTGGCTGCCACACCAGTCCTGGGCACAGTGCGGGCATTGCTATGTTATGCAATACTGTTGTGGTAACTCCCCGGGTGGTAAATACTGTCAGAAGCAATAACTGAAACACACTTCACAGATATCAGAAAGGGTGCTATGATGAATCTCTATCAACAAATCATGTTTAACTTAGGATTTGTTAGCTGACATTAATCATAGCAACCTTTTGATATATATGGAAAGTGTTCCCAAGTTTAGGACGGCATTGCTAAGTTATGCAGGTGCCAGTATTGGGAGACAGCCTGACTCTCCATGAGGCTTTGGATAGTGGAGCCTGTGGGTGTGGGTGTTTGTACCCCTGTTGGCTGCTGCTCTAGGGCAGAGGTTCCCAACTCCGGTCCTGGTGGGCCAAACACTGTTCAGGTTTTCATGCTGTCCCTAATGAATATGCATGAGATATATTTGCATACGTACAATGGGGGCGATGCATACAAATGCAGCACAGGCATATTTATTAGGGACAGCATCAAACCTGAATGGTGTTTGGCCCTCCAGGACTGCAGTTGGGAAACTGCTCTAGGGATTGCACATGGTTATGGTGTCTGTACTCTGTAGGGTAAAATATGGGCGTTTCAGGCATGTTTAATTTATCTGCAGTAAAGGTTCCGTCTTTATTACCATGGTTTAGTACTGGGTAAAATATGGGGACAAGGTTGGCAGGAGCCACAGCTGAGACTTGAATTTGTGACCTTCTGCCTCTGAACACACTGGCTGTGTGTACTGCACCAAACTGTTGCCACAGGGGCAGATCATTCCCTGGGGATACCATGACTGTTCGTCAGATAGACCTTGTCTGTTGCAGTGCACGGCACCCACCTAAACGGGGCTTGGCCGTGGTCTGCTGTGGGCAGATGCCACTGCCTCCTCTGCCACCAGCACCCCTCCGCCACCATGCTGACATGCCCTTATGCCGGTGGTGCTGGTGGTGTGCAGTCCCAGGCCATCTAGTGTGCTGGTAGGCAGCTGCCTATGGTGTGGGTTCTCGGGTAGGAGTGACTACATGGACATGCGCGCTTCCCCCCAGCACCGCCTGCCAATGTTATGTGCCTTGGGGGTACCTGCTGGGTAATATCCCCTGTGACACTGTGGGACACACACTCATGCACATGTTGGTCCCTCAGCGGTTACTGTCTTGCTGCTTTACAGTTTTGGCATTCCTATGTGCCACCTAGGCATCTGCCTAGTCCGCATTGTGCCCCAGCTGGACCACAGCATGTGCCGCCTGCAGCCCCCTGTATCCCATTTACAGCATCAGTACAGTTGCCCTTTCCTACGTGCCCACTCTGCTGTTGCTGCACATGTGCACGCCCTAACAAACCTGCCCAATATAAATGACAAAAACCCTGATCACCGCTATTTCAATGTGGGATCATTCACTTTGTAGGGAAACAGAGCATAGACCCTTCCAAACATGATATCTTCCTTTTCACGCTTTGTCAGTAGTGTTGCTTTATGTTTATCATTAAGATCACTATTGGCCAGCTTGGTTATTGGGAGTTCAGATGTGGTTCTGGTCATTTTATATGTTTATTTGCCTTTTTGGTTCCTGCACATGTATCACTACTCCTATTCTGGCGCGGCGTTCCTGAATCGTTGGTTCATTTCTTGGTGGAATCGATCAGAGAGAGACGTGGGCAGCATCGAGTTTTGTAAAGAAAGTGCTGAGAGTAGTGCTATTTAAATGAAGAGCCCCTGAAGAACTAAATAGGGAAACGCGTGGGCAGTGCCAGTGGACGGCGTTGGGACAAATTTTGGACTGATTGCTGCTGAAGAGTTACGAGGAAGTGAAAAAAAGTGACGTACTTCTTATACAGAGAGCTGGACACCATTATGGGACATCTATAAAAACGTTATGAAATTGATGAACTGGACACTTGGGGATAATATTTGAGTACTCACTATAGTGGGACCAGCCACGGATATCAGCTATTCAGTTCAAATGAGCATTAACAAGAAGGAAGTTTTACCTTCAATTCAGCATAATTAATTGAATATTTTAAGGTTTATAAAAAAGTAGTGTGAGCAATTTATGTTAATGTATTTTAATATTTTGTAGGAAAAACAATTGTGGAATTGTATGATTATATAGGATGCATAGTCACACTGTGAGATAATAAGGGATGTTAACATTGTACAAGTAATGTATGTATTAAATATATTGATTTTCTAAGTTTCAGATATATTGTGAGATGAGATAGTAAGGGATGTCAACATTTGTTCAATAAAATATTTATTAGTTTGTATGGTGAATAGTGTGATATGTGAAGATAGTGCATCCATAGGAATAATACAATAATGCAATCTAATATTTGTTAATTCATCCACCAGCTTGGAATAGAAAGATATTTAGGGTGTAACGATTGAATTTGCATGTATCACTACTATCACTTTTCTGGGTTTCCCTGCCTTTGCTGTACATTGCTGACTGAAATGGTTTCTCTCTCCTGCAAATGTGCCTCTAACACGAGGGTTTCACTGGCGTTAGTATTCAGACCCGGATTTCACAGCGTTAGTGTTCCTGGACCCTCTCCCCGCCCACTCTCCGCCCATTGACCTCTATCTCCGCCTTCTGGGAGGCCTTACTCCACCCTTCAGAGCCAGATTTCACAGCGTTAGTGTGCCTTAATGCCGCTGCCGACGTTATCGCGCAATAACATCGCCGCTGCTACGTTAAGACGGTTTAGTAAACATACCCCATAATGGAATCAAATAAAACAAGACCAATTTATAAAGGAAATAGTAAGAAATAGCATAAAAACTGGGACATTCCTGGGACATGATTATTGCTAAACTTTTGTTGGATCCATACAGGAGTATAAAATCCACAAAAGTGATAACATTAAACCCCATATGAAATTACCGCTCATAAATTACATAAGAATATGTCAGACTTTTTCATTCAAAGCTGCTATAGGCTAGCCACTTTTAGTATATAAGTCCTTTTTATCTTTTTTAAGTGATCAAGTGCCCAATAAAGTGATTTATAAAAAAGACAGCTATATCAGATAACAATTTGCATTAGCTCTGAGATAGATACAACTCAACAGGAATATAACCAATTGCCAACTATGATCATAGTGTTTCAAATAAGTGTGACTTAATTCTGCTTCAGAGCTAGGATAATTCCTCAAAACATTTATTTATTTACTTGAAACGTTTTTCTATACCGCCCCTTCCGAAGATCAGGGGCAGTTTATAATAAAACAACCAAATTATATATAACAGTGACAACGGTGTAGAACAACACACAACTATTTACACATGGAACTATATACATATTTATAAAGGACAAGTTTGTAGGTTTACGTTTGTTTTGTATTTACAAACAGTAAGAGGAGGTGGTGAGAGAATTATTCTGACATCATTTCACTTATCTTATAGATCATGACAGCAAACAAATTTCTCACAGGCATTTTTTCTTCAGATGATCCACAATGTATCAATGAGCTTCCAGGCTTAAACCAAAAGGACGTTTGCTCTCCGATGTAGAAAGTAGGCTAGTGTGGGATAAATGCCAGAAGAACTACTGCAGCTCAGCAGACATGCAGATCATATGCACAGGGCTGCATGTTTAATTGCACCAGATGCAAAAAGCTGTGCTGAAACTTAATGCAGTTTTAACACTGGATCCTTATGCCAGATTCGGGCAGGTGTAGAGATCCAGCTGGGAGCAAAAAGATCAACTGAGGTGATCCAGGTATTGGGGACATCGGCACAATATCAGGGGGGCTGATGCTCCTCCTTGGACACCGACTCCCTGCTAGAAGTAATAGGATTGGTTGCCCGGTGGGTCCCTAGCTCCCCCCCCCCCACCTCTTAAAAATCATTGGTGGCCCAGTGAGACCTGATCTCCTCTCCTGCCCCTTAAAAATCCTTGGTGGCCTCATGGGTCCTAATCCCAATTGCCTTCCCCTCCTCTCCTCGTCCCAAAAAAATCAGTGGTGGCTAGTTAGCCCAGATGGAAACCCCCCAGACCTCACTAAAATCTCCCCACCCCCTCGCAGTACCTTTAAGAAGAACAGGGGGTAAGAGCAAGGCCTACACGCTCCTACCCCCTGCCTCCATTTTTCAAAATGGCAGTGTGTGGCCTTTGTGGTGCATCCCAGGGATCAGGATCAGGGTTCCATGACCACCATTTTTAAGGGGTGGGAGAGGGGATCACGGCCCAGCTGTGATCAATCCTTTTGCTTCTGACAGGGGATCGGTGTCCGGGGGGCAATTGGCCCCGTGACATTGTGACCCTGTTTCTGCAGGACAGCATGTCAAACTTGCACTGGCTCCTGTGCACATGTGTTTGGCTTGCTCTCCCAGTTTAATGCTGACTTTATGCACACTGGTTAATTTGCATATAGCATTGCTGTGTAAAACATCAGTGTTAATCTTGCACTACGAAACCCTGCGCTTGAGCTTTAAGCTCTGAGTTCTAGTGTGGGATTCCAGTTGAGTTCATTGATCCTTGAGCTGATACAGGAGGCGTTGGAGAGGAAGTTGATCGACAAAAAAAAAATCCAGTTTTTGAATGTGCGACATCCTCTGCTCCCATATTTTTACATCCTCCATAAAATTCATAAAAATGCTACAGCTCCACCTGGCCGTCCGATTGTGTTATCAACTGGTCTTTGTTGGAGCCCCTATCCATTTATTTAGATACATTTTTGCGACCTTTGATTTCATCAATTCCATCCTTTGTTAAGGACACAACTCATTTTTTTACCCTGTTGTCTGAAGTGGAATTATGTCAGCAATATTCAGATTGTATTTTGGTGACGATGGATGTTACCGCCTTGTATACAAGTATACCACAATCCAGTGCACTTGTAGTGATCGAACAAGCATTACGGAAACAGGGGGATATTGGTTTGGGTTTATAGGAATTTTTAATGACACTAGCTTGCATAGTTTTATATGAATCATTTTTTTGTTATAATGAGGTATTATACCAACAATGTAGTGGTATTGCGATGGGGGTAACATTGGCGCCATCAGTTGCCAATTTGTATATGGCTCATTTTGAGGCTTTTTAGCTTTAAGATATTTGTGATTGGACAGTCTTATCTACTTGGGTCCGCTATATAGATGACATATTTGTCATCTGGTGTGGATCAGAAGAAGCTTTGTTGCAGTTTTTCCATCGTTTGAATGTGGTAGATGAGAGCATTCAGTTTTCTTTAACATATGATACTGAGACAGTATCTTTTTGAATGTAAAAGTTGCGTGGACGGTGGTAGGGTTTCAGACCTCGGTTTACAGAAAGCCTACTGATAGGAGTGCGCTGTTACATTATACTATTAAAAAAACAAACACATTTTATCACACAATAGAAGAGCATATATTTCAATAATAAGACATTCATAGAAATAAGTATACTCAATATACACAATAAAATAGTACAATAATAAAATAGAATAAATAAGACAGATAGGATTAAGCCAAAAGACAGAAGTATAGTATGTAGCGAGGTGAAAATCTTTAAAAATATACCACCATCATAAAATTCTCAAAATAGACAAAGTCAAATAAAATATTTTCAAAAAGGAGAAGTGTTTTTCACAAAAAAATGTCACTTAGTGTATACAAGCATAATTAAACTTACGGAAAGGCATGGCAAAGGTCCACTCTCTTTCAAACTGAGGTAGTATCTCTAACTAAGAGGGAAGTTTTCTAATGCAAAAAAAAAGATGAAAAATGGATATTAGCTTGTAGTTACATCCAAGAGCAATCAGGGACGTCCAGAGCAGAATGTGCAGAAAAACGCCAGGAATGTCTATGTCTGCAGTCAGTTTCAGGAACCTAGACGTCTCCAGTGTGGACATCCACAGCCCCATCCACATAGACATTCTGGCTACAGAATAGTGGGGTGGGGACAACTGGCACATTGGGCAGCAACCTCCAGAGGGCAGAAAAAGCAGGGCATTCAAAGCTAAATAACAGATTTTGACAGTGAGAGCGGGTGTAAAGCTTGATGTTCGCCTAGGGTACCAACACATTGAAACAACTCTAGGGCCAGCACTGGTCCAGTGGTATGGAAAACTGGAAATATGAGCAACCATTCCCAGCAGAATTTGTTGTCAACATGGGAAATATGTGGTTAGGAGTTTACCTCCTTCTCAACACTCTCTGGATGTTTGACAGGCAAAACAAATGCTTTTTCACTTCCTATTCATGCCTGGAGCAGATATAAACTTGGATGTGGCATGGAACATACAGGGAGTTTCTGCAAATTAGCCAAGGACGTCCAGTTTCTTGGTAACACCCCAGACACACCTCCACCACGGCCCCATTCAGATTTAGATGTTCTCATGCTGGGGACGTCCACAGAACCAGTCTCTAAAATGACTTCAGGGATGTCTCCATGCTTTGCACATCTCTTTGCCCGTTTTCAAAGCACAAATAGGCTTCTAAAATAACCCACAAGATCTCTTGCACAAAAATATGTACTTTTTCTTCAAGCACTCTCAAGCCAAACAATCACTATAAACAGCTCCCACTTAATTCACTTACACACACAATCACAGAAAAAACCCCAAACCCAAACAAACCCTCTCCCCAGTCAAAACTAATCAAACAGGCCTCAGCTCAGTACGTTACTCTCACAAGTCTTTCATAACCCTGGTGGTCTGCAGCCAGCAGCTGAATGTGTTGCAGGGTAATGATACTGACTCTGCGGCATCTCTTTGGCATTGATATGACTCCACCAATGAGGTGCTGAGCGCTGCCTTGGGCTTTGTTATTTTCATACATCCCCATAGCAATGCTCATAGATTTCAGTGAAACACCCTATATTTTCAATAAAGTACGTCTTAAAACAGTTCAAAAATGGTCAGATCTTTCCTAAAATATCTTTCTATGCTTCCTAGAGACTCACAGTTCTCAAAACTGGCTCCTTGCTCAGCCACAGCGCTAAAACAGCTCACGATATTTTTAAACTTGTTTGCATGTTTTTTCTGGATCCTAATCTTAGATACCACTATTAACACCCTGTTCTCCTCTCCTAAGCCCATAGATGCCTTTTGTTTTTTACTTTGAATGTGTGTCTGGCAACTTCCCGGACCCACAGGCCACTGACTTTCTCTCTCCAGCTCTCCCTTGTCCCCTCTCCTGTCAAGGAGTCTCATCCTGCCCCTGGCCATTCCCAGCCAAACTTCCTTAAATTATAAGGCCACCGTCCCTTTAAATAATAAAATAGTATCAGGGCTGCACTGCTTACAAGCACCTCTGACTTGCCCAAGCTGTAAACTGTGGGTGTCAGAATTTTTTTTTTTAAATATGCGTGGGCTCTTTAAATGATCGCCACTCTGAAGACTGCTAATCCTGACAGCAGCAAATTGCAGCTCTCTTCACCAACTGGTTCCAGCTTTTTTTTTTTCCATTTGATCCATTTAGGTTTTTGCGGCCTAGCGCTGCCAGCAGCCCTGACCTTCACACCACTGCAGCATCATGGCCAGAGCATTCTTCGCCCCCCTGCCTCACAGACCACTGCGATCATGGCCCTCCTCCTCCAGATTCATGGCCACAGAGGCCATGGATCTTTTTTTTTTCTTTTTTAACTCAGCCCCTCCACCACGAGTCATGCTGACTCCCCTTCCTCCATACAGAGCTCAAACCGCAGCAACAGCCCGTACTATCCTCGCTGTATCCTGCATGGAGCTCCTGACCCCGATTGTTTTTTTTTACTATTTGAAGATTGCTGAGAGTCCACAAGTGCTCAAGAAGGCTGTGAAGGCCTCAGTGCACAACCCTCTTCATGAGACCCAGGTTTAGAAAAATTATATATGTATTGTAACCACTTGGTTACATTTCATATTTCAGTTATCATTTAAAGTTAGACCAGAAGAAGGATGATAGAACAAAAGGTTGGAAAATAAGGTAATAGTAACCAGGAGAAGGCTGACAGGAGCTGAAGGAAAAGGAGGATGAGGGCATAAAGGCCCAAGAGAGAAAAGAGAGATACAGGAAGCCAGGGGCGACCCAAGGGTAGTGTGGAGCCATGTGCAGAGATTCATTGCGGGGCGTCATTTGCATAAGGAGCCTCATTTGCATAAATATTTGCATAATGTTAACATGCGCTTTTACTAAACATGCCTCTTAATGAGTATCTGGATAAAGAAAGACTGTTGTTGTTAAGTGCCGTCGAGTCGGAGTCGACTCATGGCGACCCTCTGGATAGCTATCCTAAATTGTGTTCGGTCTTCAGTCAGGCGGCTCATTGTTGACAGACTGGTACCCGTAGCTGCTGTTATTGTATCGATCCATCTCATAGCTGGCCTTCCTCTTTTGCGTTGACCTTCTATCTTGCCAAGCATGATGTCTTTCTCTAATGATCTCTCTCTCCGCATGATGTGTCCAAAGTATGAAAGTCGAAGTCTTGTCATCTGAGCTTCTAAAGAAAGCTTAGGTTTGATCTCCTCTAGTACAGACTGGTTTGTTCTTCGGGCAGTCCATGGTATACACAGTATTCGCCGCCAGCACCTTAATTCAAAGGCATCAATTTTCTTCCTGTCTATCTTTTTCACTGTCCAGCTTTCACATCCATATGATGTTATTGAAAATACCATGGCTTGAACAAGTCGAATCTTTGTATGGAGAGAGATATCTCTGCTCTTGAGAATCTTATCTAGGTCTTTCATAGCCATTCTGCCAAGAGCAATGCGTCGTCTGATTTCTTGACTGCTTGTTGCTTCTTTATTGATAGTTGATCCAAGTAGGTTAAAGTTGTCCACAATTTCAATTTCTTCTCCATCAATGATGAACTTATTGATTTTGCCAGTTGTCAGGATCTTTGTCTTCTTTACATTAAGGTGCAGGCCCATTTCGAGACTATGTTCTTTGATTGTGAGAAGCAAATGTTTCAGATCATCTTCACTTTCCGCCAGTAATGTGGTATCATCAGCATAGCGAAGGTTGTTGATGAGTCTTCCACCAATCTTCACACCTCTGTTGTCTTCATACAATCCTGCTTCTCTGATGATTTGTTCTGCATATAAATTAAACAGGTAGGGGAAAAGTATGCAGCCTTGTCTTACACCTTTGCTTATTTTAAACCATTCTGTTTCTCCTTGTTCCGTTCGAACTGTTGCTTCTTGATCAATGTACAGATTGTGCAAGAGAACGATCAGGTGTTCTGGTATACCCATGCTTCTTAATGTGGCCCAGAGTTTCTCATGGTTTACACAGTCAAAAGCTTTGCTATAGTCGATAAAGCACAAATAGATATCCTTTTGGTATTCTTTAGTCTTTTCAAGGATCCATCTCACATCCGCAATGATGTCTCTCGTTCCTCGCCCTTTTCTGAACCCTGCTTGCACTTCAGGTAGTTCTTGTTCCAGGTATGATTGTAGTCTCTTTTGAATAATCTTCAGTAGAATCTTGCTGGCATGTGGGATCAGAGCGATTGTGCGATAATTTCCACAGTCAGTTGGATCACCTTTCTTTAGTATTGGTATAAACACAGATCTTTTCCAGTCAGTTGGCTATGAGGCTGTCTTCCATATTTCTTGGCAGAGCCTTGTAAGTACGGTAACAGCTGCATCAGATTGCTGTAATACTTCTATGGGAATGCAATCAATGCCTGGTGCTTTGTTCTTTGATAAGGCTTTCAAAGCTGCTTCAAAGAAAGACTACCAGATTTCTAAATTACTATATTCCAGTGCCAACCGTCAGACCTTTATGAAGTACTATAAACACTGCCCATTTAGAACCCATAGCAAACCCACTGTATCATAACAGCACTACCAGGACTCACAAAGCACCAAACCCTACCTATCAAAATGCAACATTTAACCAATACATCTCAGAGAATACCAATAACATCACCTACAGGGGAAAGAGAACAAGTGGTACTGTCAAATAGAAACTACATAAACAGAATATCTCAGCTCGGTTACACATGCAGAACATAGACCGTCACCACACAAAGAAGAAGGGATCACAATTTAGAAATAGGAAGATAATAATTAAATTGGGAGCCCCAAAATCCAAACATGAAATGTACAACAACACTGGAGAAATAAGACTATAATTTAATTTCCTCTTGCATTAAACAAAAACGCAAAGATGTTAGCGATACACATTTTCCAGAGCTGACATATTCAAGTTAATAAATTCAAAATAAAAAGTATTTTTCTACCCTTTATTTGGGCATTTTATTTTTTCAGTTGCAATTGCTCCAGTCACTTTCTTCTGGTTTCTTCTGTCTTCTGCTAATTATCCATTGTCTGCTGTCCATTTGTCCTTTCTTCTCTCTTCTAGATGTTTTCCATTCTCTCTTCTACATCTGCTTTAACATACTGATCTTTCCCCTTTTGCTCTTTCCCCCATTTCTTTCTTTATTCCTTTTTTATCCACTTAAATTTCACCCTTCCATCCTCAATCCCCACTTACTCTCCCAATACCCGGCCAATCGTAGATTTTTCTTCCCTCCCACACAAAATATCTTTTCCCCTCTCCATCTTCATTCCCCATCCCCATCCCCTTCTAGTTCTCCCCCAAATCAGCTCCCTTCTAGTTCTTTTTTTTTAAAACTTTTATTTTCATTTTACAACAAGCAAAAAGAAACAACACACCAAAGGAAACAAATACAAGCATACAATAAGGAAAAGCAACCCCAATTACCCCCCACCCCTATGCTTCTTCTCTAAGCTGATAAGTATCATCATATAAGCGCTTACAAACAACAGTTATTGTACATCAAAACAAACGGAAATAGTATCTACGATACAGAATGATCATGTGACAGAGATTAACACAGATTTAAACAGTCAAATGAGAGCATTTAGCAGTTTGAACATAGTCGTTGAGCATCTTCCATTTAGACAAGTGGTGGGGAGTCTGAGCGGAAGAGGCTGACATACGAGGTATTTGCTCATATTTACTGTAGAGACAGACATGATTCCACCATTCATTGGGGCTCAGATGGGAGCTATTTTTCCAGTATTTCGTAATTAGGGAAATAGCTATGCCCAGCATAAAGTCTAAAAGGAAGTAAGCCGATTTGGGAAGAGAGGGGATCCCCGCTGCTGAGCGGAGTCCCCCCTGTCGAATTTGATAGCTAGTTATAGTTGCACGGATGGACGCCTTGAAACCCTCCCACCAAGCCCAGCTCGCAGTGTCATGGGGTGAATTAAAATGAAAGTAGTCTTGGATAGCGGCCTTTATGTCAACCTGAAAATCTTTTTGGTCTAGTAGGGATCTATCAAAAAACCAAGCACGGGGATGTTCACCTTGCGTAGTGACATGTAATGAGAAAGATATGGCAGCATGATCTGAAATATGGAGAGGATGGATCCTAGCCATGTCCACTTGGGATATCAGTGCTTTGGAGATAAGAAAAAAATCTATTCTAGATTGTGAGTGATGAGGGGCTGAGAAAAAGGTGAACTCTAAGTCGGAGGGGTGAAGCAGCCTCCATATATCTACTAACGCTAGATCTTTCATCAGAGCTGTAAGGGTATCAAGACTCTTGGGTGGACCACTCGTTCTAGGCGGCAGTCTATCTATCAAAGGATCAAGTACTTGGTTGAAATCACCGCCAAGTATTAATGGAGTATTGGCAGAGGCCTGTGCCAACTGCGCAATACTTGCATAGTAAGCAGGGTTATCCACATTCGGAGCATAAATACAAATACACGTGAATTCACTATCTCCAACCTTAAGGTGTGCACGGGCCCATCTACCCTCCTTATCAGAACTAGTATCCATTACAGTAGCTTGCAAAGACTTCTTAACCAAGATGGCTACCCCACACCGTTTGGAAACGGCGGGAGAGTAGGCAGCCACCATGTAAGGCTTAGCATTAAGTTTCAGTGTTTCAACGGAGTTTAAATGCGTTTCCTGAAGAAACACTAAATCAGCATGTTCATGATTAAGATAGCTAAGGATTTTCTTTCTTTTGATTGGACTATTGATGCCTTTTACGTTCAGTGATAAGATCTTACATAAGGCCATTCAGAAGGGTTAAAAATTCTGAGAAAGAACATGATAACGCACATAATTGCACAATGACCCTCATATTAACTGTATATGGCTGTACACACGACATGATAAAAAGTAAGCTAATGCAAAACAATGAAGCGCCCCATATAAAAATATAAGCACCGAAGTGCATTAGAGAAGAAGCAGAACCCCAGAAATTGCTGGCGACCATATGTCTGCGGGGAGAAACCCCAGAGAAGGCCTAAATCGAAATATATAACCTGTATAGCTGTGCGTGCTCCGAATCCAACCGAGGTGCACATCATGGAGGGAAAGGAGACCAAGAAAGTTATATATAGAAAGAAAGAAAAGTCCAGGCAGTCTCTGTTCCAGGCTGTGATCACCGCGTCGGGCCATTCAAAATGGCGGGCAGATCCGGCGGATTACAGATCCAAGTTGTTGGATTAGCGCATCTGGTCTGCTTCTTTGGAATCTAGAAATGTTGCTAGCAGATCAGGATCTTCGAAGGTTCTAGTTTGGTTATGGAGAGTCACTCTGAGCTTCGCTGGATACAATAGGCCAAAGCGAGCCTGTAGCTGTTGAAGTCTAGGTCGAAAAGCAAGGAGTCTCTTCCGACGGTCAACTGTGGGCTTCGCCAAGTCAGGGAAGAAGGAGACTTTATGACTTTCAAACTCCAGATGATGATTCGCCCGGGCAGCATTTAGAATTTGCTCAACTTGCTGATATCTCAGTAAGCGAAAGATGATAGGCCGGGGGGTCGTCCGATTGAGCGCCATGTTGGTAGGAACACGATGTGCTCGGTCAATTTCCAGATCTCTGTGAAAAGTGATCTTCAGCAAGGAGGGAAGAGTTTTGACCAGGAATTCTCTTATATCTCCTGCTTCCGCCCCCTCCGGTACTCCAATGAGCCTTACATTGTTGCGACGGGCTCGATTATTGCTATCCTCTAACTCTTTTTGAAGATTCTGTATCTGACGCTCAGCCTTGTCCAGTTTCACCAAGCGCACCGCGTGCGAGTCGAGGACCCCCGCCATGTTGTCCTGCCGTAGTGAGAGACCTTCAAGCCGGTCCTGAAGCATACCGAAATCTTCTCGCATGGCTCGGAGCGCTTCTCCGTTGGACTGTACCAGTTCCTTCACACCGCGTATTTCCTCCAAGATCTCCTGTTGCATTTCGGGGTTTTCCCGAAGTGGAACCGTCTTTTGTGGGGAAGACAACTCTGTTTTGGAGCGTTTTCCGTGTGAAGAAGAAGGAGACCCGAAGTCTAAGCGCGCTGGTTTGTGGGCCGCCATCCCCCCCGAGGCACCCCGGTAAGTTCGGAGCAAAATATTAAGTTTATGTAGGTATTAAGTCAGGATTCTGAGTAGGCCTCTCGGGAGCTTCAGCGCGAAGCGTCTAACCCGCTGGACATCAGGCTCCGCCCCCCCCGCTCCCTTCTAGTTCTAGATCCACCAGCATCCGCTCCCTTCTAGTCCCATTCTCCCATGCCCCCACATGAGCCCATTTCCAGTCTTAGCCCTCCCCATCAGCCCATTTCCAGTCCTATTCCAGCTCCCCATCAGCCCATTTCCAATCCTAGCCCCCCCCGTCAGTCATTTCCAGTCGAAGCTGCCCCCCATCAGCCCATTTCCAGTCCCAGCTTACGCTCCCATCAGTCCATTTCCAGTCAAGCTTCCCCCCCTCCATCACAGCCCATTTCTAGTCCTAGCCCCCCCCCCTGCCCATTAAAGAGCCCTGCAGCCGTCTAAGGAGCTTCAGAGGGAGCCAGGGAAGCCTGCGTGAGGCCCCAGCTCCTTCTGCACAGCCGCCAGCGTGAAGAGTGTTTTCCCTCGTGCTGGCGGCTGTTTCTGTGAAGCGCGCTGAATGCCGGGAAAGGTTAAAGGGCATTTCCCAGCACTCGCGTGCTTCACAGAAACAACTGCCAGCATGAGGGAAAACATTCTTCACGCTGGCGGCTGTGCAGAGGGAGCCGGGCCTCACGCAGGCTTCCCCGGCTCCTTCTGAAGCCATCCGTTTGTGCGAAAATGAAGTTTGCGCAGGGCCCTGTGTGAACAACATTCTTGCACAATGGACGGGCCGGCCCTGCAGGAAGCTAGAGCAAGGAAGGGATGGAGAGAAAGGGTAAGAGTCAGAGGAAGGAAAGGAGGGAGACAGGAGCTAGGGAAGAAGGGGGCGAGAATGGCCAAGTTGGGTTAAACTAAACAGTCTGCCTAGCCCAGCATCTTGTCTCCAAAATTGACACCAGAGTTATTAGCACTAGCAAACAGTCCTAAACAAGAGATTATCGACTGTATGTGCTCCCAGAAAATGTGTAAATATGTAGCTACCTGGCTCCTACCTCAGAGATGCCAAATGTGACCCTTCCCAAAGAGTGAGATTTACCTCCCGAATGAGTGAGAATGAAGGCCAGTGAGTGAGGTTTTTCTCATTGCACATTTATGATATAATTTCAAAAGATCTGCAGGTTGTATTGTTTTGCAAATGAAAGGAGCACCACAAAATGATGATATTTAGCTTTCTATGGTTTTATTTTAGCTTGTGATTTTTCAAACCCTCCCTCCATAATTGAACTAGGACATTTCCCTGTAGAACTCACCAAAAAAAATAAATATCTGACAGTAACAACAACATAAATCTTCTCAAGTACCAGGTATATTATGAAGTAAGACAAAACTCTGCAAAGGTTGGTCTGGCTAGAACAAATCTGGCATTCCATAACAGCACCAGTGAGGACCTACCTAGAAAAAGGCAACACTGTAAATACATCAGTACAAAGCCACATTACTACAGATCCCTACACTGCTAACAGCGTACCTGGCCTTGGTCACAAATTCTAAACATACAGAGACCCTCATCGAGGTCAGAACAAATTACCATAAACTGACAATAAAAATATGTAGACAAAAATTAAACTGCAATCCCAAGAAGCCAGGCTCTGCATGCAGTGCAACACCAGAGAAATAGAAACTGCAATACATTTACTCCATACTGCATCAAATATTAATCAAAGATGATACTATTCTACTATAAATTATGGTGCTTTTGATTTTTCCTAAAGACATCCTTATGATTGATGCCAGAAAGTATAATGGGTTGGTGGTGCCATCATGTGGCCAAAAATGGAAGCAAACATTTCATTTTGGACCTACATGAGAGCTGTACAAATCAACTCATTTTATTAAACACATATTTGAGAAATCTAGAAATAGCACTATACTGAAGGGAAAGCTGTCAGTGGCTGCAGTGTATTGGCAGCAGCAAAAGATAAGTCCAACAGAACTTGCAGTGCAGTTTTATCCCTCCCCAAGCCTTTACAATCACATATTTCATTTCATTGAGATTTAGGAAAATTTATTGGCATGGTAATTTGTATATGTGTTGCCAAAATAATGCATAAAACAGTTAAACAAGTAGGGAAAGCATGTAGAGCATGGGTCATGGAGTTCTTTCCAGCCCTTCTGTGTGTATGAGCATGTATCTGCAATGCTGTTTGCATGTGTGTGTCTGTGTGTCTCATGCATGTGTTTTGGGTGTGTATGTGTGTTAGTGTGTGTGCGTGAGCATGTATGTATTTTTGTGGGCTGATATATGCGTGAGTGTTTGCATTTCTGTGCATATGTTTATGTGTCACTGCATGTGTGCTTGTATGTATGTCTGTGCATGTGTGGACATGCTAAAGTGTGTGTGTATTTATATCTTATTTATTTAGAAAGATTTATAGACCACCCATTCTGCTAAACTTATCTGGGCAGTGTACTATAAAACATATAAATTACAATAAATACTGAAGGTACAGACCCATCTTCAAAATTATTCTAGCCTGACATCTCTAAACAGCAACGTACATACATATAGATAAGAGGACAGGATCAATATCACACTCTAGTACTCAATCAAGATCAAAAGCATGTTGAAACAAGTAAGCTTTTGGCTGTTTCCATAAGGTAAGATAATTACACTTAGCTCATATCACTTCAGGAACAGCATTCCATATCATACTCCTGCTGGAATTCTGCAAACAAAATTTAAACTTCTGTATAAGAAGGTCTGAATTGTGCAAAGTTCTGAAAGCTTTGTTTGTCAAAATAACAAAGCATATTGTTTTTTCAGTGATAATTTAAAATTCAATACAGAAAAAAAATATAAGAAAACAGTGCTAAATGTGAAATTATTGTATGCAGAATTCCAACAGGAGTAATATCAGGGCAACTGCTAATAAAATTACACAGGTGTGCATTCATGCCAACTTGGCTACTTGCAAAGAGGACACAACAGGGTGATGGGTATTCACAGATCCTAATTCACTACTGGGGGAGTAAGGGTCAGGAGATCCCTCAAGCAAAACTCTGAACCCCAAACAACAGATCTTACATTGCATATAAACTTTTCTCCATCATAAAACACCTGACGAAAACACCATCCATCAATAACCAAGAAATCATTATAACCTCCCAACAACTAGCTCAACACTATAAACAATTTCATCCAAAACCAAATATCTACCTCCCACCCCCTACCGAAAACACTCACCCAGACCCCTGGAGCTCCTTCAACAAAATTACTGAAAGCCAAATTGAAAATACCTAAGAACATAAGAACATAAGATATGCCATACTGGGTCAGACCAAGGTCCATCAAGCCCAGTATTCTGTTTCCAACAGTGGCCAATCTAGGTCATACGTACCTAGCAGTTTCCCCAAGGGACACAGGTTCCACAATGCTTGTATTGGTTCAAGCATTGATATCCTGGGTCCCTTCTTAATAATGGTTTATGGACCTTTCCTCCAGGAACTTGTCCAAACCTTTTTTAAACCCAGCTACACTAACAGCCTTTACTACATCCTCCGGTAACAAATTCCAGAGTTTGATTACACGTTGAGTGAAAAAATATTTTCTTTTATTAGTCTTAAATAGTTTACCCTGTAGCTTCATTGCATGTCCCCTAGTCTTTCTATATTCTGATAAGGTAAACAATCGATCTACGTTTACCCGTTCCACTCCGTTCATTAATTTATAGACTTCTATCATATCTCCCCTCAGCCATCTCTTTTCCAGGTTAAAGAGCCCCAACCTTTTTAGCCTTTCTTCATAGGAGTAGCCTTCCATCCCCTTTACCATTTTGGTGGCTCTTCTCTGAACCTTTTCTAAAATTGCTATATCCTTTTTAAGATATGGCGACCAGAATTGCACACAATATTCAAGGTGCGGTCTCACCATGGAACGATATAGAGGCATTATAATATCTTTTGTTTTATTTTCCATTCCTTTCCTTATCATACCTAGCATTCTATTTGCTCTCTTGGCCGCCGCTGCACACTGGGCCGAGGGTTTTAACATGGTATCCACAAGGACGCCTTACTTACTTACTTACTTACCTTAACTTACTGATTGCATTAGAAACTGGCTAGCAGAAAAAAGGAGGTGATAATGCCTCTGTATAAGTCTTTGGTGCGACCTCATTTGGAGTATGGTGTGCAATTCTGGAGACCGCACCTTCAAAAGGATGTGAACAGGATGGAGTCGGTGCAGAGGGTGCTACCAAAATGATTAATGGGCTTCATTATAAAGCATATGAGGACAGACTTAAGGATCTTAATATGTACACCTTAGAGGAAAGGCGGGATAGAGGTGATATGATTGAGATGTTTAAATACCTCCGTGGCATAAATGTTCAGGGAGAGAGCCTCTTTCAATTGAAAGCAAGTTCTGCTACAAGGGGACATGGGATGAGAGTGAAGGGAGATAGATTCAGGAGTGATATGCGGAAATATTTCTTTACGGAAAGAGTAGTGGATCCGTGGAATAGTCTCCCAGTGGAGGTGGTAGAGATGAGGACAGTAACTGAATTCAAGAAAGCATGGGAGCAACACAGAGGATCTCTAAAGGCAAAAAGTGGACTGTTGTAGTTGTTATGGAAGGACAGACTAGATAGGCCATGTGGTCTTTTTCTGTCGTCATATTTCTATGTTTCTATGTTTCTATGTTTCTATGTTTCTATGGTTGAGTGAGAGGTGACAAATGGTACAGGTAAATGGAGCTCACTCTGAGGAAAAGGAGGTTACCAGTGGTGTGCCGCAGGGATCTGTCCTTGATCCAATTCTTTTTAACATCTTTGTTAGTGATATTGCGGGAGGGCTGTCGGGTAAGGTTTGCCTCTTTGCGGATGATACCAAAATCTGAAATTGATAGACACCCAGAAAGGAGTACATAACATGAGGAGGGATCTAACTAAGCTTGAAGAATGGTCTAGAATTTGGCAGTTGAAATTTAATGCTAAAAAATGCAGGGTCATGCATTTGTGTTGCAAAAATCCAAGGGAGTGGAACAATGTAGGGGGTGAAGTACATCTGTCCGCAAAAGAAGAGTGGGACCTGAGCATGATTGTGTCTTATGACCTTAAAGTAGCTAAACAGGTAGAAAAGGTGACAGCAAGAGCCAGAAGGATGCTTGGGTGCAAAGGGAGAGGAATGGCCAGCAGAAAAAAGGAGGTGATAGTTCCTCTGTATAAGTCTCTGGTGCGACCTCATTTTGAGTATTGTGTGCTGTTCTGGAGACCGCACCTTCAAAATGACATAAACAGGTTGGATTTGGCAGCTACAAAAATGGTTCGTGATCTTCATTATGAAGCATATGAGGACAGAGTTAAAGATCTTAATATGTAGGAATACAAATTCAGTTTTGTCTGTACATAGTTACCCTGTTAGCCTTGTTAGAAACCCCTGTTCATTGTAAGTCCAGTATAGGTCCTGCCTGCACTGCACAAATTTGTTTTCTGTAAACTGCGCTGATTTTAAAGAGCGCGGTATAAAAAAGACATTAAATAAATAAATATGTATTTTAGAGGAAAGGCGGTATAGAGGAGATATCATAGCGATGTTTAAATACCTCCATGGCATAAATGCACAGGAGAAGAGCCTCTTTTGATTAAATGGAAACGCTGCTATGAGGGGGACATAGGATGAGGGTGAAAGGGGATAGACTCAGGAGTAATATGCAGAAATATTTCTTTACGGAAAGAGTGGTAGATGGGTGGAATAGTTTCCCAGTGGATGTAGTCGAAACGAGGACAGAATCTGAATTCAAGAAAACATGGGACAAACACAGAGGCTCTCTAAAGATATAAAAGGGACTACTGTAGTAATTGATATGGAAGGACAGACTAGATAGGCCATATGGTCTTTTTCTGCCATCATGTTTCTATGTTTCTACAATTAAGCGGGATCAGTGCAAGCACCTGTATCACCTACCCAAAATCCCCTGTGGAAACGCAATGTTACAGACAACTTATCAACCACAGCTTAAAAAAGTCAGTCCTCAGTAACAAATGAATTTGAACTCTAAATTCTAAATGGGTATCAATTACGATCCCCAAATCACCGAAAAAACCTGATCCTTTCATGATGACTGCAGAGCATCATGAAATGCGCTCTCGACTGATCAAGAGTAGGTCAGTCTTCTAGACATTCAGCACCAAGTCATAAACTGCCACCCAATCTGAATCATAATCATAATCCAGCACTCTGATAACCTCCTCTGAATCTCTTCGGCTCCAGCACCCCATAAGACACAGCTAGATGTTATCAGCATAAATTCTAAACATCTCGCCCATTTCATGCAGAACACCTGCTAATGGGTATAGATGGAGATTATATAGAATAGCAGAGAGGATCCATGAGGGACATCTCTAGGAATCATCCACCAAGAAGAAATGAGATTATTGGGAGTGGGCCTGTATAGTCTGTGCAGATAGAAAAGAAAAAAAAAACAATGCAAGACCGTAGCACCAAACCAAATTGAATTTAAGCATGACACCAAAATCTCATAACTGTCTGTGTCAAACATGGCTAACACATCCAGCTATACCATCAACACTGACCAACCCTTATCTACCTCCCTACAGAATAAGTCTAATAGAAACCTCTAAGGTATCCATAATGTGTCCTTTATGAAAACTTGTTGTTGTTAAGTGCCGTCAAGTTGGTGTCGACTCTTGGCGACCCTCTGGATAGTTGTCCTAAACTGTGTTCGATCTTCAGTCAGACGGCTCATTGTTGGCAGACTGGCACCCATAGCTGCTGTTATTCAAATCGATCCATCTCATTACTGGCCTTCCTCTTTTGTGTTGACCTTCTACCTTGCCAAGCCTGATGTCTTTCTCTAATGATCTCTCTCTTCGCATTATGTGACCAAAGTATGAAAGTCTAAGTCTTGTCATCTGAGCTTCTAAAGAAAGCTTAGGGTTCACCTCCTCTAGTACTCACTGGTTTGTTCTTTGGGCAGTCCATGGTATACACAGTATGGTATTCATTGCCATCACCGTAATTCAGCCCATTTCCAGTCCTATCCTAGCCCCTCCATCAGCTAATTTCCGATTCCTGCCTGCATCAACCAATTTCCATTCCTTTCCAAGCCCCACCATCAGCCCATTTCCAATCCTAGCCCCCCCAACAGCCCATGTCCAGTACTATCCTAACCCCTCCATCAGCCCATTTCCAGTCCTAGCTTTCCACCCACAGCCCATTTTCAGTCCAAGCTCCCCTCCCTATCAGCTATTTCCAGTTCAAGCCCACCCCCCACTCAGCTCATTTCTAGTCCTAGCTCCCCCCACCCCACAGCCCATTTCCAGCCTCCCCCCCTCCCAAAGAGCCCCGCGGCTATCTAAAATGCTTTAGAGGGAGCCAGAGAGGCCCCGGCTCATCTCTAACAGCTGCCTTAGTGAAGTGCGCCTTTTTTCTTCACTTCAGCAGCTGTACTGAAGTTTAGAATGCTGCCACGCTGAGGTCAAAGGGAACTTCCTGTTTCCCAGCGCTCAGCATGGTGCGTTCTAAACATCAGTACAGCTGCCGAAGTGAAGGAAAAAGACACGCTTCACTTCGGCAGCTGTTAGAGGTGAACCGGGGCCTGTCCGGCTCCTTCTAAAGCCGCCCTGCCTGCCATTCAATGCGGGATGTTGTTGGTGCTGGGCCCCCTGAAGCGCGGGGCCCTGTGCAAACAACATTCTCGCATAATGGACGGGCCGGCCCTGGTGAAGGGGCCTTTCCAGGGTAGGTTGTTTTGGGGGATGGGGACAGATGTGAGGGAGATACTTATGGTGAGGGAGCATAGTTTGCAGGGTGGTGGGGTAATTGTGGTGGATAATTGTTGGGAGTGTGGCAGTTGCAGTGGTTTAGTTTTCGGGGATGGGACAGTTTTCACGGTGGTGAGGCAGGTGCAGGAGGTTGATTTTTGTGATGGAGACAGTTAATAGTGTGATGTGGAAGTTGTGGGGGTGTTGTTTATGGGGGTGGTGAGGCAGTTGTGTGGAGGGGGTTTTTTCAGAGTAGGGGGGCTTTTGAAAGGTTGGTAGGCCAGTTATAAGAGAGTATTTTTGGAAGATGGGGAAGCAGTGTGTGGTTGCTGGGACACTTTGGAGGCGCATTTTTTAGGTGCGTGGGTAGAGAATATGGAGAGGGAATTTGAAAGGAGGAATTCCATAATTGCCATATTTCAGTGTATGTATGTTTCTATTACTACTACTACTACTACTGAGCCTTTGTATGAGCAGACGTATGCAGTGCTGAACAGACATGTGAGAGACAGTCCTTGCTCATCAGATCTTACATTTCTATCCTATAGAAGCTATAATTCATTCTCTCATAGAAATGCATTTGTCTACTTTTTGGAGGGACGTGGAACCTGATTCACGAAGGGACACATCCGGGTTGTCCAGATGGCCCCAAGCAGGATGGGCCCGTTTGGACTCAATTTTGAAATGTGGGAGCAAAACGTTCCCGTGGCTACATTTCTATCCTTTAGAAGCTGTAATTCATTCTCCCATAGAAATGCATTTGGCCACTTTTTGGAGGGACATGGAGCCTGATTCACAAAGGGTCATCCAGGCTGTCTGGACGGCCCCAAGCAGGATGGGCCCATTTGGACCCGATTTTGAAATGTATGAGTGAAACATTCCAGTGGCATTCAGAATCTGGCCCGAGGATGGCCTGGTATTCCCCTGCAGCCACTGGGAGACATCCACACTGCCTCCCAGCCCTCCCTTCACCCCGCCACCCGACCCATGATGGGGCCAGCTGGGGCCCAATGTGTGCTGCTTGCTGCTTCAGGGGGTGCTGGCAGGGTCTGGGGGTGCTGCCAGTCACCTTTGGGGGGGGGGGGTGCCTCGTGCTTATTCCACCTCAGAGGTAGAATAAGTAGGGCATCCCCTGGTAATCCCTGGACGTACAGGGCCATCACTGGAATCGGCCCTGTATGACTGGGGGTCGTCCCACTCTTGCTGCACCCACTCTCTGCCCCATCATGCATCTGTCCACCACAGCATGCACAGTAGCTCTGTGCATGCAGCGGGAGACGGAGGTGGAATACCGGCAAGGTGGATAGCGTGGTATCATGTCCTGGCAGGATGTGCTGCCCCACTATCTGCCTCTTAGAATTGGGCCCTTATTTCTATGGAATCCCCAGTCCATTTTGGCCTATTTTTTAAATCAATGAGTCTTTTTATCAGTTTTTTCTACATGCCAAGTTTCATCCCATTCCATTAATTTTTCTGAGAGTTATTTTGCCCCCAGACAGCCATTCTCAATTCTTTTTGTATAATTCTTTTCAACTTCCATTGGGTTCGGCAGAAAAAAAAAGAAAAAAAGAGAAAAAAATTCTAAATAGTACTAACAGTAAATTAAAATTTCAAGGTACAGAGAGGACACTAACAAGGACAATTCCTGGGTTCTGATGCAGGTCCATATTGTCTCGGGTCATGTTATGTGTTACAGATGTTAACTTATATTCATGCCATTTAATGGTTCATTATTATATCTCACTGTTTTCCTACTTCCTCATTGTTGTCATCTTTGACCCTCTGATAAAATACATTATGGTTCCTATGCTCCAGCTATGTTAAGTGTATCTTTATTTTTAAATCTGAAAAATAGTTGCAGAAGTTTCTAAACCGGAACTATTTTTCTGCCTATGACAGAGGGAGTTTCTAAAGTGTTGTGGGCTGAGGGACCAGATATGCACAGCAAAGTTTACAGTGATACTGATCAGCCTAAGATAGCATCTGATCTCTCTTGACAAAATAGCAAAAAAGCATTACAGTATCATGGCAGCTGCTAACAGCATTCTACCCTTAGAGGACATGAAAGTTAGTGGTGACTTAGGTGGCAACTGGGAACATTTCAGAGCAGAGTTTTTAGACTCCAGCAACAGGCCTACATGAGAAACTAGCTTAAGTGTAGGCAACTATACTGAGAAGGGTGATAGGTACTGAATGTCATTTTTTTAAGCACAACTGAGCCTCACAGAGGAGCAGTGGAAGGATACCAAAGTCATCCTGAATGCATTAGAAACCTATTTCAAGCCCACCAAAAATGTAATAAGAAAGATTCATGTTTAGTAGCTGAAAACATCAACATGTGAGTACGGGCGACTGAAAGCTGAACTTATTCAGAATAAACTAGTTCTTGGCATTGCCAATGAATGCACACATCACCGACTCTTGAGAGAAGATATAACTCTGAACACAGCCACTGAAATATGTTGTACTGCAGAACTCACAGACTTACAACTAAGATCTATAGAACAGACCTGTACACAGACAGTGTTAATGCAACAGGCAAGCATCAGCAAGGTGTGCACTGCTACTGCAACAAGCAACAGCAGAGTAACTCATTTGCAACCAAATCTGCAGCATATAAATACTGTGGCAATGCGCGTAAGTGAATGAAAGAACACTGTTCAACATACAGTATGGGATAACTTGTTGGGGTCAATTTCTCCAAATGAGTTTGTTTTGCACATACCATGACAGTAATGAGCCTCACTCCTAAGCCAGGAAACATATCTGCTATGTGGTGCTCAAAATCATTTTGCAAGGGTATGCCTATCAAATAGGAAGCAGAATAAGTAAGCAGCATAAGTTGGAAGAGATATCAGAGTCAGATGATGCAGACTTGCTCAGTACTGATGGACTTTTCTCACATGAGTATCCTGGTGCTATGCAAACAAAAGGACCATAATGGGTTGTGAATCTCAGACTGAACAACATGGTGTACAACCTTGTCAGCAGGACTCTGAAGCAACATGCATTATCATGTTTCTGAAAGACAAAATGAGATTGGCAGCACACAGCCAAGTGGCACCGAACTGAAACTATATTCAGAGGAGTTCATGCCATCCTTGGGTCTTTTTTACACACTATGCACATGCACAAACTCATAACCTTAAATTTGAGATAGTGAGAGTAAATCAGAAACCATTGCTGCCTGGCTCAACATGAGAGCACCTTCGGCTGATCCAGTTCACCTTCCTGCAGAGCTGAACCAGATAGAGCATCAGTGCACCAGACCATTTTAAAGCTAACAGCTGGTTAGTGCCTATAATCTTCATAGTCCAGTGGCTGGGAGAAATTCACTTTTTAAAATCTTTATTTTGGGGGGCGGAGCCTGATGTCCAGCGGGTAGGACGCTTTGCGTTGAAGCTCCCGAGAGGCCTACTCAGAATCCTGACTTAATACCTATATAAATTTACTATTTTGCTCCGAGCTGACCGGGGCACCTCGGGGGGGATGGCGGCCCATAAACCAGCGCGCTTGGACTTCGGGTCTCCTTCTTCTTCTCACGGAAAACGCTCCAAAACAGAGGTGTCCTCCCCACAGAAGATGGTTCCATTTCGTGAAAACCCCGCAATGCACCTGGAGATTTTGGAGGAAATACGCGGCGTGAAGGAATTGGTGCAGTCCAATGGAGAAGCGCTTCGAGCCATGCGAGAAGACTTTGGAGTGCTCCAGGACCGACTTGAAGGTCTTTCATTACGGCAGGACAATATGGCGGGGGTCCTCGACTCGCACGAGGTGCGCTTGGGCAAACTGGACAAGGCTGAGCGCCAGATACAGAATCTTCAAAAGGAGTTGGAAGATAGCAATAATCGAGCCCGTCGCAACAATTTGAGGCTCCTCGGAATGCCGGAGGGGGTGGAAGCAGGAGATATAAGAGAATTCTTGCTCAAAACTCTTCCCTCCTTGCTGAAGATCACTTTTCACAGAGAACTGGAAATCGATCGAGCACACCGTGTTCCTGCCCGCATGGCGCTCAACCGCACGACCCCCCGGCCTATTATCTTTAGCTTGCTACGATATCAACAAGTGGAACAAATTTTACATGCTGCCCGAGCGAATCATCATTTGGAATTTGAAGGTCGTAAGGTTTCCTTCTTTCCTGATTTGGCAATACCTACCGTTGTCCGTCGGAAGAAACTCCTTGCTCTTCGCCCTCGACTTCAACAGCTACAGGCTCGCTTTGGCCTGTTGTATCCAGCGAAGCTCCGAGTGACTCTCCACAACCAGACCAGGACGTTCGAGGATCCTGATCTACTATCAACATTTTTGGACTCCAAAGAAGCAGAGCAGATGCGCTAATCCCAAATCTTGGACTCTTATCTGCCGGCTCTGTCCGCCATTTTGAAGGGCCCGATGCGGCGGTCATAGCCCAGCACAGAAATAGCCTGGACTTTCTTTCTTTCTCTGTATGACTTTTGTCTCTGGTCTCCTATCCCTTCATGATGTGTGCCTCGGTCGGATTCGGAGCACGCACAGTCCTACAGGTTATGTGTTTTTTCAATTTCGGCCTTCTCTGGGGTTTCTCCCCGCAGACACATGGTCGCCAGTAATTTTGGGGTTTTGCTTCTCCTCTACCGTACTGTGGTTTTCTTTGTTAATGTGGGGCGCTTCATTGTATTATATTAGCTTATTTTTCCTATGTCATGTGTACAGCCAGATACAGTCAGTTTGAGGGACACAGTGAAATTATGTGTGCTATCATGCTCAGAATTTTAACTTTTCTGAATGGCCTTATATAAAATCTTATTATTCATCGTCAAAGGCATTACTGGTCCACTCAAAGGCAAGAAAATCCTTAGCTATCTTAGCCATGAGCATGTTGATTTGGTGTTTCTTCAGGAAACGCATTACATTCTGCTGAAACACTGAAACTCAATGCTAGGCCTCACATGGTCGCTGCCTATTCTCCCACCGTTTCCAAATGGTACGGGATAGCCATTCTGGTTAAGAAGTCTTTGCACGCTACTGTACCTGATATTAGCGCTGACATGGAGGGTAGATGGGCCCGTGTACACCTTGAGGTTGGAGATAGTGAATTCACGTGTATTTGCACTATGCCCCGAATGTGGACAACCCTGCTTACTATGCAAGTTTTGCGCAGTTGGCCTCGGCCTCCGCCAATGCTCCATTAATACTTGGTGGCGATGTTACTCAAGTGTTCCCTCAATCTTTTCTTCTCAAACAAGGTGCTCGTTGGTTGGAAAATCCAGTACCGAGCAGACCTGTGTGGCTAGATATAGTTGCGGGCCTTTGCTAACCGATTTCTCTTACCTTACTCCCTGGTATGACTCTCCCATTAGACTCCCACTATCCACCAATGCTTTTCGACACTTTAGGTGCCTCTAATACTCTTATGCAACCTTTCGACTCCCGACTCTGGTCAGTGCAACTTCAGCATTGCATTCGGAGCACTAGAGTACTCCCGCCATCGGCACTCTCTGCATAGGGTTGATTGGAGACTTCCGATCTCTCGGTAGTTCACCGGGTGTAGCATCCAATTTTACTAAACCTTATGTAATGCTATCACTAGAGATACCTCTATAGCGCAGAAAGTATGGGAGAGAGAATTGCATGTGACTTTGACCTCGGAGCAATGGAGCCTTATCTGGAGCAGAGGGACACGGGTCCCCGACCCGCCTCACTCACTCAGACCCTCTTCTTTCTAGCCCACCGGTGTTTTTACACTCCTCACAGATTAGACAAATGGAACACTACTCAGGGTAATGGTGGCTGGACACGTCCTGCGGCCATTGGTTTATTGCTTCTTGTTATGCATGAATATCCCGCACTACAGTATTGCTGGCGTCGGGTCTGGGGTCGTATTTAGTCTATATCGCACTCTCAGGAGTCCCTTTCTTGGAGGATAGTGGGACTTCGCCCAGTTGCGGGGATCCCCTCTCTCCCAAAAATGGCTTATCTCCTTTCGAACTTTATGCTTGGCATTGCTATTTCCCTAATTAAGTAATACTGGGAAATTAGTTCCCATCTGAGCCTCAATGAATGGTGGAATCATGCCTGTCTCTACAGTAAATATGAACAAATACCTCGTCTGTTCGCTTCCTCCGTTCAGACTCCTTCTCATTGGTCTCAATGGAAGATGCTCAATGAATATGTACATTTTGCTAAAAGCTCTCATCTGACTGTCTAACTTTGTATATATCTCTGTCTCATGATCATGCTGTATTGTGGATACTTTTTTGATCGTTTGATGTATAATCGCTGTTAATTGGAAGCGCTCACATGCTGATACAAACGGGTAGAGAAGAAGCACCGGGGTGGGGGGTAATGGGTTTACTTTTCCTTATTGTATACTTGTTTTGTCTCTTTTGGTGTGTTGTTTCTTTTGTTTGTTGCAAAATGAAAATAAAAGTTTAAAAAAAAAAAAAATAAAATCTTTATTTTAATTAGCAGTTTTGCAACTTAATATAAACAAGGCATTCTATTCAATACAAAAAAGAAAAAACAAACAAATACTAATAACGTCATGAAACTAATAGCTGCATAAAATCTAAAAAGCACAACTTTATGAGTAAGGTTAGATGTCAAGAAGGATGGAAGGTAAATTTCAGAAAAATTGGAGACCAAATCCTTTCAAAATTTTCAACCTTGTCTTCTAAAGATCAGGTATGCTTCTCATAAACCATCATAGATCTCAGTCACTGGGCCCACTTATCAAATGAGGGGCCCGCCACCTCTTTCCATTTAAAAGCAACACAGAACCAAGCTACAAGCACTAGCTGTGGTACTACAGACCACTGAGAATCAAAGAGTGGAGAACTTCACTTTGAACTTGATCCCGTTATTTCACCAGTACAGCGGACTCCATGCAATGACTAGATGCCAGAACACTGAGGTGAAATCCCAGCTCGAAAAATATGAATTGTATTGCACCTGTGGCCAAATCAACGGATTAGATCAGCAATATGGTAGTAAAAATACCTGAAAAATTGAGAATATGTGTTGCTCTAAAGTTTCTAAACCTTGTACTGAAGAGTGCTCAAGGATGGCTTATACAAACTGCCCAGAGCTTGCTTGTTAACACTTGTTGATGCACATGATAAATTCTTGCAATGTAAGTAAGATGAGAAAAGCAGTCTCATGATCACATTCTGGACACCTTGGGACAGGAAAAAAATGGCTCAAACTACCATCTGGAATTACTTTAGCACCAGAGGTGTATCAGTGGAAGCAAACTGAACTTTTGACTGTGCTCAGTGGCACTGAGTCAATAGCAGATGACATCCTCATCACTGGCTGTAATGACCATGATGAGAAGGCAAAGCATGAGTATGACAACAAGCTGTTAGCCCGAATGGATTACCGAAGACAGAGGAAGCTACAGCTTAGTGTGAAGAAATTACAAGTCAAGGTGAAGGAGGTCTGCTTCCATGGATATATCCCGTCTTCACAGGGTTTGAAAGCAGAGCCGGGATAAGATTAAAGCCATACAGGATATGTCATTGCCTGTAGATGTAATATCTGTACAATACTTCATTGTAACTCACCTAGCAAAATTCATACCATGTCTGTTTTAGATATGCGAGCCCTTAAGAAAATGTTAAGGATACAGTTTGGTACTAGCTTCCAAAGCAGGACCAAGCAGTATAGGAATAAATTGCTTGGTCACAGATACTCCAGTATTGTAGTACTATGATGTCACCAACCCTCTTGTGATACAGTATGACTTTAGCAAAAATGAATTTGACTGCTGCTTAAAGCAAAAGACTCAGTTAGTGGCTTTTGCATCCAGGGCACTTACCCCATTGGGACAAAATTGTACACCGTCGAAAAGGAATGCTTTAGCATTACGCTTGCCTCCTAGTACTTTCATCATTACCTCTATTATCAAGACATTAGAGCAAAAACTGATGGCAAACTATTTATTTTATTTAGCAATGTTTATATACTGCTTTTCAATGGGTCAAAGTGGTGTACAATTCAGGTACAGTGTATATTTCCCTTGTTCCTGAAGGGCTCATAATCTATGTTTTGCGTCTGAGGCAATGGAGGGTTAAGTGACTTGCCCAAGGACACAAGGAGCTCCTGTGAGTCTAGAAACCCCAGTCTCTCTGGCCCAAGATTGCTGTCCTCCAGTGGTACTCCAAACTACTGATAGCAATCATCATAAAGCCCCTACTGTGTGCACCCAAGTGACTTCAGAGCATGTTTCTAATGTTACAGCATTTCAACCTTAATGTTGTTTATAAGCCAGGCCCAAGATGTTTATTAGTGATACACCTAGCATAGCCATTGCAGATGACCATCAGCAGTACATTGCTGGTTCTAAACACCTCAAGGTTTGTTGGATATGAGAACAAACTGCCATTACATAAATAAACCAGGCAGGTTATATGAATGTCACAGACCAGAGGCTGCATCAGATCATAAGGCATACCACAAGAGATGATACCTTGCAAGAACTGAAGTCTGTAGTTTTGACTGGATGACCAGACTTGAAGGAGGAAACACGAGCTGAAATTAGGGAATACAGTCAAACCTCGGTTTTCATGATTAATCCATTCAAAAAAGTCTGACTAAAACCGAAACGTATGAAAACTGAAGCAATATTTCCCATAAGAAATAATGTAAATCCAATTAATCCGTTCCAGACACCCAAAAATATTCACCAAAAATACATTTTATAGAGAATAACTATATTTTTCATACAGAAAACAATGAGAAATAAATATAAATGACTAATGAAATGGATAAATGAACATTTAACATCACTTTTACCTTTATTGAAGACTCTTGTTGGCATATGGAAGACGGTGAGGAGGGGAGAGGGAGGAGGAGAGGTTATTGTTAGGAAGGGGAATCCCCCTCCATAAGGACCTCAGGTATCAAGGCCCTATCCAGGGTTACTTCCCTTCTTTGTCTTTTACTGGCACAGGAATTTAAAAAAAATGAAAAAACAAGAAGGATCCACAAAAATAAAGCCTCTGGTAAAGGCACCAGCCACAGTCACAGGAAACACCATTCTACTGCTCAGGCAACCTGGAATGCAGAGCTGAGCATGCGTTCCAGAGCCATGTGGCAATGGCTGCAGCAGCATGGGCCCCGAAGCCTCAGCCAGGCAGTAGAACAGCTCCTGTCACTTCTCTCACCTGCCCGATCGTCACAGGACAGCACACACACACAGATACAGCACTGTAATCTGATCCCGACTCTCTCACCGGTCTCCGATTCCATCTCAAAAGCAAACTACAAGCTGGAAGAAATGCTCAGCAGCAAGTTTGAAAGACCCATCAGGACTGGCATGTTTGGAAAACCCATCAAAGTTTTGCCGTCATCAGGGAGTCCCAGCAGGGATTCCTCTAATTGAGCATGTCGGAAGCATCAGATCAGCCAGACTCTCACTCCTTGATTCTTGTTATTGTATTTCTCAAAGGATCGCTGAATGCAAAGAGGTCTGGATCGCAAAAACAAGCTAAGTAGTGTACTTTACTGAACGACCCCCCTTGGAATGGACCATTTTAAAATTGTACGAAAACCGAGCTGATGTACGAAAACCGGGACAAAATCTCAATGAAAAAAGATGTTGAAAACCGAAGCATACGAAAACTGGGGAAAATGAAAACCGAGGTTTGACTGTACTGGTCATTCAGGGACCTGGATTATTATACCCAAATCACTATGATCAGAGATGCGGGCAGGCATACATTCAAGACACATCAGTGGTGAAGCATGTCAACAGCTGGCCCATGATATCCTTTATTGGCCTAACATACAAGACTGAAGACATCTCTGTCAATATCCAGCAAGCTACTTCAGCCCTGTGTGGTACAGGTGCATCAGACAAACTCCAACACAACACAACACTCCCTCCCCAACACCCACACACCCCTGGGATAATCGTAGCTTTATAGGTACTTACACATCTTAAAAAACAGGAGGTGCACTCAGGTGAAGCTCATTACCCAAATCAGTCATACACTAAGGACATGAGATTAATTAAGCTTCAGGTGAACAAGGTATATTAAATGTATTAGGTACAGTTTTATTAGTATAAATATCCATAGCTACCCTTAGTAAGTAAAGAACTTAAAGATCTAAACACAAGCTTAAAACTAAGATGCAGACAGCAGTCCAGCAGTGAGATGGGGGCTTTCCAGTCTATTGCATTGAGTGTCACATGTATGATTTTCTCCCAGTTGGTGAGAGGTCTTACGTGTGCACTAGGTGCAAGGAGCTCTTTGCTCTCAGGGAACAAGTCCATTCTCTAGAGGCTAGAGTAGCAGACTTAGAAAACATAAGAAAGACGGAGAGGTACATAGACGAGACCTACAGGTATATAGTCCTGAATTCCCACCTCCAGTCTGGCAGCATCCCTGTTTCCATGGAGGAGAGAAGTCACGTGACAGGAGAGCATCACCCTGGTGTGGCAGGAAGTGATCCTGTAACCAGGACCTGTCCTTCAGGTGATGCAAAACCCTCTCACACCGAGGAAGTTTCTCCAGGGCCATGTGCCCATGAGGGAAGGGTTAGGATAGCCGTTATAGTTGGTGATTCGATCATTAGGCATGTAGATAGCTGGGTGGCTGGTGGACGTGAGGATCACCTGGTAACATGCCTGACTGGTGCGGAGGTAGCGGACCTCACGCGCCACCTAGATAAGGTCTTAGATAGTGCTGGGGAGGAGTCTGCTGTCTTGGTACATGTCGGTACCAATGACATAGGAAAATGTGGTAGGGGGGTTCTGGAGGCTAAATTTAGGCTTTTAGGTAGGAAGTTGAAATCCAGACCTTCCAGGGCAGCATTCTCCGAAATGCTTCCCGTTCCACGCGCAGGACCCAAAAGGCAGACAGAGCTCAGGAGTCTCAATTTGTGGATGAGACAATGGTGCAGAGATGAGGGTTTTGGATTTGTTAGGAAGTGGGGAACATTCTGGGGAAAGGAAGGGCTCTTCCGAAGGGATGGGCTTCATCTTAACCAGGATGGAACCAGGCTGCTGGCATTAACATTTAAAAAGGAGATAGAGCAGCTTTTAAACTAGATAATAGGGGAAAGCCAACAGTCGCCCAAGAGTGGATGGCTCAGAAGAATGTATCCTTGAAGGATACTACCAAAAGCAGAGAGGTTCCAAAAAAGAGTAAAGTAGCCCAAATGCCCTCGAGTATGGAGCAGACAGAGCTTAAAGATCTCAAATTACCAATAGCCAAATTAATATGAATAAAATAAGTCTCTAAAATGCTTGTATGCAAATACTAGAAGTCTAAAAAATAAGATGGGAGAGTTAGAATATATAGCACTAAATGAGAGGTTAGATATGATTGGAATATCAGAGACATGGTGGTAGGAGAACAACCAGTGGGACACTGTGATACCTGGGTACTAACTATATTGTAATGATAGAGCTGATCAAATTGTTGGAGGAGTTGCACTCTATGTTAGAGAGGGCATTGAGTCAGAAAGGATTAAAGTTTTGCAGGAAACAAAATTTCCTGTAGAATCTCTATGGATTGAAATTCCATGTAAAAAGGGGAAGGCGATGGCAGTGGGGGTATACTATCGACTGCCTGGCCAGAATGAACAAATGGATGATGAAATGCTCAAAGAAGTCAAGGAAGCTAACAAAAGTTACAGCGCAGAAATAATAATGGGTGATTTCAATTACCTCGGTATCAACTGGGTCAGTGTCACGGCAGGACATGCTAGGAAGATAAAGTTCCTAGATGAAATAAATGACTGCTTCTTGGAGCAGCTGGTTCATGAACCGAGCAGAGAGGAAGCCATATTAGACCTAGTCCTTAGTGGAACACCAGATCTAGTGCAAGAGATAAGGGTGTTGGGGCCACTTGGCAATAGTGATCATCACATGACCGCCTTTGATTTAATTAGTGGAGGAGGGATAGTAAGGAAATCCACAGTACTACCTTTTAACTTTCGAAAGGGAGACTACGATAAAATGAGGAAAATAGTTAAGAAAAAACTAAAAGGAGCAGTTGCAAAGGTTAAAGACTTACATCAAGCTTGGGTGTTGTTGAAAAATACTATCTTGGAAGCCCAGATCAGCTGTATTCCACACTTTAAGAAAAGTGGAAGGAAGTCCATAAAACTGCCAGCATGGTTTAAAGGTAAGGTCAGAGAGGCTGTTGTTGCCAAAAAAGCATCTTTCAGGTAATGGAAAAAAGAGCCAAACGACGAAACCTGGAAACAGCACAAACACTGGCAAGTCAAATGCAAGGCATTGATAAGGCAGGCAAAGGGAGAATTTGAGAAGCATGCTGCAGAAGCAAAAATGCAAAATAAAGACTTTTTCAAGTAAATTTGTAGAAAAAAATCTGTGAGAGAGTCAGTTGGTCCATTAGATGATAGAGGGGTTAAAGGGGCACTAAGAGGCGACAAGGCGATAGCGGAGAGACTGAATGAATTCTTTGCTTCGGTCTTTACTGAGGAAGATGTAGGGATGTTACCCATGACTGAAGTGGTATTTAAAGGTGCAGAAGAATTGAAGGAAATATCAATACATTGGGAAGATGTATTACAACTATAAGATAAACTGAAGAATAGCAAATCACCTGGGCTGGATGGTATACATCCAAGGGTGTTGAAAGAACTGAAATATGAGATTGCAGACCTGCTATTAGTAATCTGTGAACTATCATTAAAATCATCTCTAATACATGAAGATTGGAGGATCGCCAATGTAACACCAATTTTTAAAAAGGGTTCCAGGGGTGATCCGGGAAACTGAGACCGGTGAGCCTGATGTCAGTACCGGGAAAAATGGTAGAAACCATCATAAAGAATAAAATTACTCAGCATGTAGATAGTCATGGCCTAATGGGAGACAGCCTACATGACTTTAGACAAGGAAGATCTTGTCTTACTAATCTGTTATGTTTTTTTGAAGGCGTGAATAAACAGGTGGACAAAGGTGAGTCGGTTGATATCGTATATCTGGACTTTCAGAAAGCCTTTGATAAGGACCCTCATCAGAGACCTTTGGCAAAACTAAAGAGTCATGGGATAGGAGGCAGTGTACTACTGTGGATCAGGAACTGGTTAAAAGATAGAAAGCAGAGGGTAGGGCTAAATGGCCAATTTTCCCAATGGAGAAAGGTGAATAGTGGTGTACCCCAGGGATCTGTGCTGGGTCCGCTGCTTTTTGACATATTCATAAATGACCTGGAAAGTGGAATAACAAGTGATGTTATCAAATTTGCAGATGACATAAAACTATTTAAAGTTGTTAAAACCCAAGAGGATTGTGGAAAATTGCAAGAGGATCTTGATAAATTGGAAGACTGGGCATCAAAATGGCAGATAAAATTATATTTTAAGTATCTGCACAAACAGTGAGAAGTGACATTTGGTTTATACATCACAGCAGAGTTTGTTTGCCTGGCTAGCCCCTGACGAAGGGTACGAAACACGGCCTGTGTCGGGCGACCGTTGGTTTAAATAAAGGACTCTGTCTTTCCTTGTTCATTCACGCCTGTGACTGTTTCCACATTAGGAACCACCACCCAGGAAAAAGATTTAGGCGTCATTGTGGATAACATGTTAAAACCCTCGGCCCAGTGTGCAGCGGCGGCCAAGAGAGCAAATAGAATGCTAGGTATCATAAGGAAAGGAATGGGAAATAAAACAAAAGATATTATAATGTTCCATGGTGAGACTGCACCTTGAATATTGTGTGCAATTCTGGTCGCCGTATCTTAAAAAGGATATAGCGTTATTAGAAAAGGTTCAGAGAAGAGCCACCAAAATGGTAAAGGGGATGGAAGGATACTCCTATGAAGAAAGGCTAAAAAGGTCAGGGCTCTTTAACCTGGAAAAGAGACGGCTGAGGGGAGATATGATAGAAGTCTATAAATTAATGAATGATCGATTGTTTACGTTATCAGAATATAGATCGATTGTTTACGTTATCAGAATATAGAAAGACTAGGGGACATGCAAGGAAGCTACAGGGTAAACTATTTAAGACTAATAAAAGAAAATATTTTCACTCAACGTGTAATCAAACTCTGGAATTTGTTACCGGAGGATGTAGTAAAGGCTGTTAGTATAGCTGAGTTTAAAAAAGGTTTGGACAATTTCCTGAAGGAAAGGTCCATAAACCATTATTAAGAAGGGACCCAGGATATCAGTGCTTGACCCAGTACAAGCATTGTGGAACCTGTGTTATTTTGGGGAAACTGCTAGGTACGTATGACCCAGATTGGCTACTGTTGGAAACAGGATACTGGGTTTGATGAACCTTGGTCTGACCAAGTATGGCATATCTTATGTTCTTATGTTCATTATGTTAAGTCAAGATATGACATAACTGTAAGAGATATGGCTGAGCTGAATATTGGTGACTCAGTCCTGGATAAAGTCACTACTGAGACATCATACAAGTTGTTGGAGGACGGATATTTTTGTGTAAAACATTGCACCATGCTCATATCTAGCTGTAAGTCAATGGTTAATAAGATTGTTTTTAAAGTGCAGGTTATCTGGGGCTTTGAGCCCAGGACGCTTGGGCTGTGTTGGCGTTCATGGCTGTTGCAGTCCCAGACGTTGCAGCATGATCGATCATCTGGGAAGAGTGGAGCTAGTGACTGGAATCGGGCCATGGGTTGTGGTGGCAGAATACTGCACCATCAGTGCTGGTTCTTGTTGGTAGTGCAGTGCTGGGATCAGGTGGGGGGGGGGGATGGTTTTTTTAAGAAAAAACATAGGTTCCTGTGAGTTGTGCTACAGCGGCTTTAAGCGGTTTGGGGCCTGACATGTTCCAGGCTTGAGTGGAGGGGGAGGATGGGTATTAATATTTCCTGAGGTTCATGAGTAAAAAAAAGTTTAAGAAACCCTTCAAATTTGGGTTGCTATCCAGAAGCCCAGTGAAACGCACCTGCGCAGGGATATTGAGAAGAGCATGCTGTTGAGAATGAAAGGAGCCATGGATGATATAGGCTGTGGCAGGCACAAATACAGTAACCATTGGTATACAAATCTATTTTCTGGAGATTAAGAAGGAATATCAGAGGGCAGAAAGACTGAATAAATTCAGGAAGTTTGGAGTGAAATTAGAATGGCAAAGTATGATTAAAGAGTAAAAAAAAAAGAAGATAATTCAAAAGAAAAAAAAAGTCATTACTCCAAACAGATAATAATGGCTCTCCCCAGTAAGGGGAGCAAGGGTGCCCTATGTGGGTGGACTGCTTTGCAGCCCCTATTGTAGTTGTCAGGCCACAGGGGTGGGTGATATATATGGTGAGCCTTGTGGGTACTTCTTGACTCTGTGGACCACTGTGTGGTAGAGGTACAGGCTGGCAGGCTGCCCAGATCATGCGTGCTGATTGTTCTAGGTCTCCAGACCCCCTGCCTCTAGCAGCCCCCTTCCCCCAATGGGAAATGCACTCCACAATGACTAAGGTACTTTTGAAACCATATGAAAGGAGTGATTGAAGGAAAATTCCCTCCTCACACATACCAGAGACCTTGTACTGTGTTCCCTGCAGCCTAGGTGAACAGGTACCTCAGAGCGAGGGGGGTTCATATACCTGTCCCACATGATGGACACTGTGAACACCCTGCCTGATTCCATCCAAGGCCCCCTGCATCTGCAGATGCCACCTCTGCACCTTATCTACCACAGTGAGGGATGCAGCACATACGTGCTGAATTTGACAGTTACTACTTTGCTGTGGGTGTGGCTGTAGCGCATTTATTACTGTCTGCAGTGGTTCTGTAGCCCACTGCTGCTCTGACAATGCATTTGTAGTTTAGACTTGCGGGGTGCACGTAGCACATGCCTTCACAAACCACATGCACTGTGGCCACACATTCTCTGCTACCACGCTAGTGATGCAACTTGCATGCTAGTAGTAGCCTATCGTGGCTGTATACCTTGCATATAGTGTGGCCTCTAGGCCCTACCATGGTAACGATGTGTGCTAAACACACATTTTCTTCACTCTACTTGCGGCACTTTAGTAAACATGCCCCAAAGACTAAGGGGTATGTTTACTAAACTACAGTAAGATAGCAAGTGGTAATGGCAGCGATAAGGGGCACTAATCCTAAAAAGGCATTGGGCTGGTAGGGGGCATTCCAGCATAAAGGGAGCAAAGGGCCATTTAACGCACATCAACAGGGCGTCTTGGCCATTTAATGCACGTTAACAGGGCGCAAGACCATACTTAGCCCTGTGCCTTTTTCTTCTCTCAGCAGCGGCAGGCAATGGCAGACAGCTGAAATGTGCACAATAAGCCTTGTCATGCCAAGCTAAGCAGGTCTGGTATCTCCCTCCTCTGAAGCAACGTCAGAGCAAGGAGGGACAGATCTGCTTAGCACGCCAGTGACTTGCACATCAGGTTGCCTCTTCTCTCCCGTCGCCATCCAGAAACTGGCTAGATGGAGGTGTGGGGGGGGGGGGGCGCAATTCACGCTCAGAACGGCCCTGACAGGGCGCCTTGGCCATTTAATGCATGTTAACGGGACATCCCATGTTAAGGCGACAAACATGCACCTTAGGGCACTTTAAGGCTGACAAATGTGCTTTAAGATGCTCTAAGGGCTTTAAGGTGCCTTAACGTAAGGAGCTCTAAGGACTGTAAGGTGCCTTAACTTAAGGTGCTCTAAGGGCTTTAAGGTGCCTTAACTTAAGGAGTTCTAAGGACTGTAAGGTGCCTTAACTTAAGGTGCTCTAAGGGCTGTAAGGTGCTTTAGTTGACAAGCATGCACCATAATGCACGAAAACAGCTGTAACCCTAACGCTGGATAGAGCACCAAGGAAAGTGAATATAAAGGTGATGGAATTGAAGGACAGGTAGGAGCTGAGGGCTCTCGGAAGTGGAATAACTTCCCCGCACATGTCGCCGGCCCTGGACGTACAGGGCCGACATTAGAATCTGGATGGGGTAAGACATTAAGGACTACAGGAAGTGAATGGTTTCTTAGTCAAGGTGTATCAAACTCAGGAATTCATTTCCGGAGAATGTCGTAAAGGCTGTTAGTGTAGCTGGGTTTCAGAAATGTTTGGACAGGTTCCTGGGGAACGGTCCATAAACTATTACTGAGGGGCCCAGAATATTCCCTGCTTGCCCAATACATGCACTGTGGATCCTGTGTGTCTTTTGCGGAAACTACTAGGTACTTGTGACCTAGATTGGCCACTGTTGGACACAGGATACTGGGCATGATGGACCTTGGTCTGACACAGTCTGTCATTTTTGCACATCTTATGTTATTATGTGCCACCTAGGCAACTGCCTGGTCTGCCCTGTGCACCAATGGCCCCCACTGCATGACCCACATGCACCGTCCTTTGTCCCATTTGCACCATCAACATAGTTCCCTTTCATACTTGGACACTATGGGGTATGTTTACTAAACTGCAGTAGCGTTACAGACCGCGCATTAGGTAACGTTAACACTCGTTAGGTAACGTTAACGCGCACTATGTAACATTAACGCGCGTTAACGTTACCTAACGAGCGTTAGCGTTCCAGGCCACGGTAAACACCGCAGAGGGTGGAGAGAGTGCGGAGAGAAGGGATCAATGGGCGGGGAGTGGGCGGGGAGTGAGCGGGGAGAGGCTCCCTGCAGACTAGCGCGTTGAATTGAAGGGCTGAATCCCACCGCGAATGAAAACCTGCCGTTAGATGCACATTTGCAGGAGAGAGAAACCATTTCAGTGTCAGCACTGTACAGCATAGGCAGGGAGCCCAAGAATCGTGATAGTAGTGCTCCATTTGCAGCAACAGCATAGCGCCCAAGTATGACAGGCAACTATGGCGATGGTGCAAATGGGGCATAGGGGGCTGGAGGCGGGACATGCAGCGGGGGAAGCTGGGGCACAGGGTGTACCAGGCGGGTGCCTAGGTGGCACATAGAAACATAGAAACCGGAAATCAGCAAGACAGCAGCTGACAAAGGCCAAACACAATCCACCTACAGCTACCTGGTCCACCCGAGCTAACAGTTGCCAGGCACTGTACTGACATCCCCCCAGCCAACCCTCCCCCAAGCGGAAGGGACATACTATGGGTAGGCGGTCATGGGGGGGATGTGAGGATGCTCATGTATGCCTGCTGCCCCAGACCCCGCTCCCTAGGTGACCACCTACCCACACAGTGGATGGCCTGGGACTGCGCACTACCAGCACCGACAGCATATGGTCATGTCAGCATGACAGGGGGTGTGTGCCCGTGCTGGAGGGGGCAGTGGCACCTGCCTGCAGTGGACCTAGGCCATGCCCTGTACCAGTACATGGTGTGCAGTGCAACATAAAAGGTCCGGCTGAGGAAAAGTACAGGTAGCTCCAGGGACTCCCATGCCTCTGTGGCAACAGTGTGGTGCAGTACACCCAGCCAGTGTGTCCAGAAATAGAGGGTCACAGGTTCAAGTCCCAGCTGTGGTTCCTGCAGAGCATATCCCTATATTTTACTCTACAATGCAGATACCACAGCAACATGTGCAAAGCCCAAAGCAGCGGCGAACAGGGGTACAAACACTCACTCACACAGGCTCCACAATCCAAAGATGCATGGAAAGTCAGGCTGTTGGCCTCAGCATTGAGCTGCAGTTATCACCAGAGCACTACTACTATCTCCTGCACAGTTTAGCAATGTCGGCACTGTGATCAGGACCAGTGTGGCGGGCAGGGTTGCTGACCACCCCTATCTTTGCACAATGCTGCAATAGGAGGGTGTGTGTGTCTATCCATTGTTCTGTGGCTGCCCACCCTTCACTGGGCCCAAAATGTCCCACTGTTACCAGCGTTAGCCTGAATATGTACATAATGAGGAGCAAGGTATAGTGGGTATGGCACAGACAGGGTGGATTGGCCAGGATGCATCTTCACAGGGTGTGGGGCAATGGCTGGGACACTGTAGTACCCGACCACTGCCTGCATGGACAGGGTGGCCACAGCATGGCATGCTGGGAGGGCACTTACTCTGACCGAGCAGTGACCATGGCATGTCTAGGTTCCCACATAGTGCTCTATGCTATCTGCATTCAGTGATACTTTTGTGCTCCTAGTGCTGGGGCCCCAACCACTGAGATGCCTGCTTGGTGCACATAGTTTCTCTGTGAGCATGTACTATGGACTGGCTAGTGGACTGTCTGCAGTTAGGCTGTTCATGGTTGGAATACCTATAAGATGCTGTCTGCTGGTGACTGGCAGACAGAGGTGTGAGGCAGTTGGGGTTTTCCAGACCTAACCCCAGCATTGCTGCTGGTCTGCCACTGCCCCAGTCACAGGTATGGCTCTGGCCCACCAACCCTGGAGGGTTGTCTTATACCAGCAGGATGGAGGTTGCTTCACCAGGGCTGGGGCACCTGTCCCTTACCTACAAAAAGGGTGATGGGGGCCCTTTGGGGTATGTAGGGTATACCACTGTGACCTATAAAGGCACTGCTACACAAACCTCATGCAAGTCTAGAAACCTCTCTGCCCTGATAACAGGTGCCGATGTCACACTAATCTGGGTGGTGTTTGATCCCAGAGGGCCACATGTGACTGCAGGATACAGATGGACACCAAATTACCTTTGGCTGCACTGCAAGGAACACCTGTCACACACTGGTAGTGATGGGGATGTACAGCAGGACCTATCGCTAGAACCACATGTACTGCAGACCTAGTGCTGGGCTCCCATCCTATCCCTCAGGGTGAACACAGAACCTGCACAATGGCATGGTCTGTAGCTACACTGTGCCAGTATCACCAAGCTGAGGTACTGGAGAGGTGCAGACCCCATTTGGTGATCAGCAGTAGCCAGCTATTCAGCATGTACATTGCATCATGGGTACTGGTGGGGTTACCATATCCTGGCACTCAGAGCAGACAGTCCTTCTGTACCCAGCCATTGCTGTGACATACACCATGGAGTTATAGCCTACTGGTTAATACAATGCCATTCTCAGCAGTGTTCATGGGTTCAATTACTCATTGTTCCCTCCTCTCATGCCTGTCCTACTCAAATAGTGTGCATGCCTGTAACAGTCATATTTTTGCAGATCTGTGCTGCCAGCCCATAATACCCACGCCACAATTGCCAACATTCCCTCGGTCCATCTATCTGCGTCTGTCAGCTGTGTAGAGTCCTGTCTGTCTGTGCAGGTTGCCACCCCATGTCCTGCACTGCTACCCTTTCCTGCATTGCACCTCATCGTGCTTGCCTCGCTTGTGCCTGATCTGCATGGCACCACCACTCCTCTGTTCACCCATCATTGTAACCATCCTGCCACCTCCGCCTCCACTGGGGGACACATATTCCCATCGTCTTCTACCAACTGTCTTTCTAGTACTTTACATTGCCAACACCCTGTGCTGTAGTACAGTTGCCCCCACCATGTTTGTCATCAGTACTGGCAGCCACATGGGATGCCCGCAGATATGGCAGGTCCAGTGGTTCCCAGCTCTCCCTCCTTTACTCACCTGTTCATTGCCTTTCCTGAGTGCTCTATCTGTTGTTAGGGCTACATCTGTCTCTGTTCCTCACAGGCCATGCATGTCATCCTGTGGCACCTTGCAGCCCTTAGGGCACACTAACCTAGGGCACCGTAACCTTGTTGGGCCACCTTAACCTATAGGTTCCATAGCCCAGGGGGCCTTCTACGGTGCCTTGTCTAGGGGTGCCTAATACGGCGCTTAGCCTAAGGAGCCCTATAGGGCGCCTTATGAGGCACCTTACAAGGCACCTTATAAGGCGCCTTACAGGGTGCCTTGTAATGTGCCTTCTAAGGTGCCTTATAAGGCGCCTTGTAACGTGCGTTAGTCTAGCGCCTTGTAACGTGTGTTAGCTGATACGGCTTGCTGTAGTGGTGCACCACCCACGCCTTTATATGGGCATCTGTACCTTTACCGTGGAACCTAACGCGGGTGACATTACCGCAGTTTAGTAAACATACCCCTATGCTGTTGCTGCTAATGGAGCCGTACTATCACTGTCTTGGGCATCACATTGTGGATGTTTAAATAGGCTCTCTCTCCTCAAATTACACCCTTTCCGTGAGATTTTGATATGCGTTAGGGTTCCCAGCATTAAGGTGCATTTGTTAAGGGAGTGTGCCTTGTTCACGCCCACTGCCCGCCCATTGACCCCCCACTCTCCGCCCTGTGCTCACCTTATCTCCGCCCATAGGGCACTTTATGCTGCCTGTACTATTAGCGCATGCTAAAGTGGCTTTTTGGACATGCTAAGGGGGCAAGTGCGCAGTTAGTGCATACTAACAGCACACTTGCTCCTTTAGCATGCTTTAGTAAATATATCCCTAAGATTTTAATTACTGACTATGAAATATAAGGTTATTTGTGGACTTATACCAAGCTACTTGAACTAGTTTTTCTCTATTTATGTGTCATCATGTTCATTAAGATTGGAAATAGATGTTTTGTTAAAATATCCCACTAAGGCCCATACAGATGGTTAGCACAGAAAATAAAACATTAATGGGTTGTGTTCCTGTGGAATGGAATAAAAGAATTGCAATCACAAAAGAATTATAGATCTTTTGGAAAACTTAACTACTTGGCTCTTTAAATAAGGAAATGCTAGTGTCATGATTTGTGGAAAAAGTTAAGATTAAATTAGATTTACCTGCTAATTGCAGTTCCTGGAGGAACTCCAGTCTAGTCCCGGAATCTCTGGGGTTGTCAACCTCATCTAGCAGCTTTGGAGACTGAGAAACTTCAGTGCTGTGATGTCACCGGTATATAAGGGCTGGCACCGCCTCCTCACACCAGTTTACCTATTGACAAAGCAGACTCACCGAGCAACAAGTAAGTAATAAAAAGCAGAATCCAAAAACTGCCTAACTGAACTGTAAAAGTCTGCTAACCCAACTATTTACAAGATCTGTACGCATTGCATGCCATGAGATCCCCTGTGCAGCACCCTAAAAACATTGACCCCTGACTACCACGCCCTTACTTTGTGCTAATCAGCCTTATCATGCACTACGACCCCCAAGAGCACTAAAAGTGTTGCTTACCAGTAATACAGCTCCTGCTTCAGGCCACAGCACACCAACGAGATAGGGCGGGACACGGGACTAGACTGGAGTTCCTCCAGGAAGTACAATTAGCAGGTAAGTCTAATTTAATCTTCCTGATCGTCCCTCCAGTCTAGTCCCGGAATCTCTGGGGATGTACCAGAGCAGTAATTACCATTAACGGGAGGGTCCTGCTAGACCGGCCTGAAGCACCGCCGATCCAAAACAGGAGTCCTTGTCCGCCTGCACATCCAGATGGTAATGCTTCACAAAGGTATGTAGCATCGACCAAGTAGCCGCTTTACAGATATCCACCGCCAGCACCAAGCCACACTTCGCCCAAGACGCCGCTTGCGCTCTAGTGGAATGAGCCCGAAGCCCTTCCGGGACCATGCGACCATGCAAAATGTAAGCCGATGCGATAGCCTCCTTTATCCAATGAGCAATTGAACCTTTCGAGGCTGCCTCCCCTTTCCGGGGCCCCGCAAACAGCACGAAAAGCCTGTCTGACTTACGGAAAGACGCTGTTCTAGCAACATACTGCTTCAACGCCCGGCGAATATCCAAACTATGAAGTCACTCCACCACCTGACCCTTACCTTTGACGCGAAAAACACGCAATGACACCACCTGGTTCAAATGAAATACCGAGACCACCTTAGGCAAGAACGACGGAATTGGCCTCACTACCACCTTAGAATTGGAAAAAGACAGAAAGGGCTTCCTACACGACAGCGCTTGTAACTCCAAAACTCGTCTAGCCGAGGCAATGGCCACCAAAAACACCACCTTCAGCGTAAGATCTTTCAGCGAAGCCTCCACTAAGGGCTCAAAGGGCGCTTTCCCTAACGCCTCCAAGACCAATGGAAGATCCCACGCCAGAACTATACACTTATGCGCCAGCCGGAGAAGAGTTACTGCCTTCAAAAAACGCTTAACATCCGCATGACTACCCAGCGAGCTTCCTTGCACCTTTCCCCTATAGCAGGATAAAGCCGCCAATTGCACCTTGAGCGAAGCCGCCGCTAGGCCCTTCGGAAAACCATCCTGAAGAAAGGACAGTATCTGCGGAACCGACGCCTTCAAAGGAACACAGTCCCACTCCGCACACCAAGCCTCAAAGACGCGCCACACTCTGACGTATGCCAAGGAAGTAGACCTCTGTCTCGCCTTCAGCAAGGTAGATATCACTGATGCCGAATAACCTCTCGCTCTCAACCTCGCTCGCTCATTAGCCAGGCCGTAAGCGAGAATCGATCCACCTGGGGCATGCAGAGAGGTCCCTGGGTGAGAAGATCCTTGCGAATGGGAAGCTTCCAGGGCTGCCCCACCAAGAGTCTGACTAAGTCCGCGTACCACGGTCTTCTCGGCCAATCTGGAGCAATTAGAACCACTCGTCCCTTGTGCTGCTCTATGCGCTGTATCACCCGCCCGATCAACACCCACGGCGGAAACACATACAGCAGCTGGTCTTCTGGTCACTTTTGAATGAGAGCGTCTAGCCCTTCCGCCATCCTCTCTCTCCTTCTGCTGAAGAATCAATCGACCTTTGCGGACTGAAAAGTCGCCATGAGATCCATTACCAGCGTCCCGCAGTGCCGTACCAACATCGCAAATACTTCTGGGTGGAGAGCCCACTCCCCCGGGTCCACCCTTACTCAACTCAGAAAATTGGCCTCTACATTGTCCACTCCTGCAACATGCGCCGCCGACAAGGCCACCAGGTTCCTCTCGGCCCACTCGAACAAACTTTCCGCGTCAGCCTCCAGTGCCACACTGCTGGTGCCCCCTTGTCGATTTATGTATGCCACCGCCGTCGTGTTGTCTGAGAACACCCGAATGGCCTTTTTCTGAAGAAAGGGGCTCAACTCCTGGAGAGCCAGAGCCACCGCCCGCAACTCCAGTCTGTTTATCGACCATGACTTTTCCAGGTTGGTCCACTGGCCTTGCACCAGGTGACCCTGACAATGGGCTCCCCAGCCGTACAGACTGGCATCTGTCGTCAGAGAAACCCATGCAGGAGCTTCCAACGACATTCCTGATTCTAGACCTCCTGGCCTCAACCACCAACGCAGCGCCAATCGAGTGTGTGGAAGACATGCCAACCTCTGGGACAGAGAATCCCTTTGATGTGACCACCTTCTCAACAGGGCCCGCTGTAACGGTCTCATGTGGGCTCCCGCCCATGGCACCACCTCTAGGGTCGCCGCCATAGTCCCCAAGACCTGCAGATACTCCCAAGCCGTGGGACAGCTTTGTTTGAGAAAACAACGCACCAAGTGCCTGAGACCCAGCACCCGCTGCTGAGGCAGAAACACTCGACCCACGCTCGTATCGAAACGGGCCCGAGATACTCCAGGTTCTGAGACAGATCCAACTTGCTCTTTGCTGTGTTGACCACCCAACCGAGACTTTGCAATAGAGCTACCACCTTGGCTGTAGCCGCAACACTTTCTTCCCTGGACTTTGCTCTGATTAACCAATCGTCCAGATATGGGTGCACCAAGACACCTTCCTTCCGCAAGGCCGCCGCTACTACCACCATCACCTTGGTGAAAGTTCGCGGCGCAGTTGCCAGGCCAAAGGGAAGCGCTTGAAACTGAAAATGACCCATCGGCACTGCAAACCTGAGGAATTTCTGATGCTCCCGGCATATGGGAATATGTAGATACGCCTCCAATAGGTCCAGGGACGTCAGAAACTCTCCTTTTCTCACCGCTACAACGACTGACCTGAGAGTCTCCATCCGAAAATGAGATACGCGCAGACAGAGATTCACCCTCTTTAAATCCAGAATGGGACGCCAAGTCCCTTCTTTCTTTGGTACTACGAAATAAATGGAGTATCGACCGCAACCTAATTGGTCTGCAGGAACCGAGACAATTGCTTTGAGCCGTAGAAGCCTTTGCACCGTCTCCTACACTGCCTTGTGCTTTGCTCGAGCCTTGCGCGGTGACCGAACAAAAGAATCGGACACCGGTCGCTGCAGCTCTAGTACATAACCTTCTCGCACCACCTCCAACACCCACCGATCGGACGTGAGCTGGGCCCAGGCACGGTAAAAATCCTGCAGCCGACCCCCTATGGGAACTAGCTCCCCCTGGACCCCCCTGACTTCATTGTGACTTCTAAATCTTTTACCAACTTTTCCAAATCTTCACCAAAGAGCAGCTTTCCCCGGAAGGGAAGTTTACTCAACCTCGCTTTGGAAGAACCATCCGCTGCCCAATTTCACAGCCAAAGACACCTTCTCCCTGTAACCACCGAAGCCATACTCTTTGCTAAACCCCAGATCAGGTCATAATGAATATCGGTGAGATATGCCGCCCCGGACTCCAATCTAGACGCCTCTTCGGACACTTCTCCCGAATGGTCGCACTGGACTCTCTGTGCCCACCGCAAACAGGCCCTCGCTACCCAGGCTCCACAAATGGACACCTGTATGGACAACGCATTAGCCTCGAAAATCTATTTTAGCAACGTTTCCAATTTGCGGTCTTGTGCATCTTTAAGCGCCGCTGCACCTTCTACCGGGATAGTAGTTTTCTTGGTTACTGCTGAAACAGTCGCATCCACCCTGAGAGCCTTAAATAACTCTCGGTCCTGATCCAAAAGAGTGTACAGCCTTGTCATAACCTTATAACCTTTAAGAGTGGCTTCCGGCATATCCCATTCGTCCTGAATCATCTCCTTAAACACCCTATGCACCGGGAAAGCCCTCTGAGTTTTCCGAAACGCCTGTAGCAGCGGATCCTCAAGGGCAGCGTCTTCTACCGGCCCTGCATCCGGCATATTAAGAGCTTTGAGAGACTCTGCAATGAATGCCAGGAGCTCTTCTCTACGAAAAAACCTAACTACTCGTGCCTGATCTTCCTGTTCTCTAATCTCACCTTCCTCTAGATCCTCCAGGTCCTTTTTTATGTCCACCTCCTCTGACCGTACGTCCTCCGAGACGATGGAAGGAGCTAGAAGATCTTTACTTGGCCTGGCCTTTTTGGCATTGATGCCAGACGCTGCTGCTGACAACGGCGAAGGCGGCCTCTTCTGCCTCAGTGCAGACCCTGAGGTACTTGCTGCGGGCGTCCCCTGAGCGCTCACCAGCATCCTTTGGAGCAGCGCCATGAAATCTGATGCAAAAATCGCTGCCAGATTGCCCGCTACAGGCTGCTGAGAGAGCTGAGGCGCCACCGCTGAAGGTGCGCTGACCGCAGGCTCTGTAGCTGGTAGGGATGGGAGACTTGGCTCAATCAGTTCCTTCAAGACATCCTGTCCTCTAGCCTCTGAATTGGGAAACACCTCCCTGGCCTCCACTTCTGGAGCGCATCCCCTACATACACCGTCCTGCGAAACTGAACTCCTCTTAGCCCCACACAATAGGCAGAGTTGTTTGGAAGGCATGCTGCCCTGGCCCACGCACTCAGCAAAACCCCCCCAAAGAAATTTTTTTTTTTTTTTTTACATCAGTGTCTTCAGCGTTGCTCTCCCACCTAAGCCCTGAAGAAACCAATGAAAAATGAAGCTCCTAAGCTGAGCTAGGAAGCGCCAAGCCCCTCACTTGCAGCCGGCGATCTTCCCGCTCTCAGCACACACGGCGTGGCCTGCTTACTCTAACACGCCGTTTCCCGCCGAAACTGCCTTCGTAGCTGCCGATCTGCTAACGGATCATCTGCAATTGCCCCCTTTTTCTGTTCTCTATCTTCTTACCTGCACAGCAGACTTTGACCTGCTCATCACCTTTTAAAGCCCCACACAGCGCGAACACAGCCGCGGTTGAATCCTAGAGCTGTCAGCGACGGCAGGCAATTACCTCTGCACTCAATGCGCTCTGAAAGAAGGCGGCTCCTGTCCCTTCACTACCGGGACGGTAACCAGCAGTCACCGAAACCCCAACTCTGGTTCCTGACTGTCCCCCGTGGAAACTACAGCGAGGGGGAGGGAGCAGAGGACCTCAGGGCAAAATGAAAGCAGTTTACCCAGCCAACTGTAAGTAAAGAAAAACAAACGCTTTCCATTGCGATTTCCTTCCTCTTTTTTGAATTTCCTTTCTACCTCTACTTAATCGTTCCTCTAGTGAGCCCTGAAATCCCTGGGCTCACCACCTCACTAGCTGCTATGGAGACTGATAAACTGGTGTGAGGAGGCGTTGCCAGCCCTTATATACCGGTGACATCACAGCACTGAAGTTTCTCAGTCTCCAAAGCTGCTAGATGAGGTTGACAACCCCAGAGATTCCGGGACTACACTGGAGGGACAATCAGGAATGTAAGATTTAGAAAAAGTGGGCTTCATGTAATTATATTAAATTAAATTGAGAAAATACTTTCCTCCAAAGAGAAATATTTCTACAAATGCTGTCACGTGTAAAAATAAAAATAAAAAATAACCTTAGAGTTGATCTAAAAAGAAACTTGTTACAGGAATTTTGTGGAGATTGACACTCTGTTGGACAAGTGTTTCTGGTACCTGAAAAATAAAGAAAATGTTCAGAAAAGAATTGTTTTTACAAGAAAAAGAGAAATTAATTTGAAGCTGACTACTTTTAAATATCGCTGGTACTTATCCGAAAACGAACTCGAGAATCCTTTGAACTTCTGAAAAAGAGTTAAGAATTGCACTCTCTTAAAATTTTAACTTGTGAAGTACTGTTCTGATAACATCTGGCCCTATTTCCTCAGACAGGAATTGCCCATAGGACTCTGGTACACATTCATAACACTAACCACATCCTAATGGTAAGTTAGCAAACTCAGTAAATAGTGGGAGGAAATAAATCGAAAATATTATTTTTTAGAGTTTAAAAATGTGAGTCAAGATGTTATAAACTCAATAGTAAACTACTGACAAGTTGTATAAGTTATTTAAAGATGTATATTTGAATAAATAATTTTAAATAAATATAAATAATTCAAACTTAAAATTTCAGATACGCCGAGGCAATGGCCTCCTTAATCCAGCATCCCAAGGTCAACTTGGCTACCACATCACCTTTGCATGGGCCAGAAAACAATACAAAAAGATAGCTGGACTTACAAAAGGAATTTGTAATCTCCAAATACCAGAGGAGCACCCTCTGGACATCCACAATGTGAAGATCCTTATCCTTCCCCGACACTGCTCTTTAGAGAAGGAGGGCAAGAGTATCACCTGTTTCATGTGAAAGGGAGAAAGCACCTTAGGCAAGAAGGAAGGCACAGGCCGAATGGAAATGGCTTCCTTTGAAAAAGACAGATAAGGATCTCAGCAAGACAGAGCCTGCAGCTCAGAAATCCACCTCGTGGAACAAATCGTGACCAAATAGATGAACTTCAAATCCTTCAAAGTAGCATGCTTCAACGAATCAAAGGGTGCTTCATTATGACCCTCGGCACCAGACACTAATCCTAGGAAGGGATCACAGATCGGAGGGGAGGACGCAGATGCCAAACCTCATGGAGAAAGCGCGAGATGTCCAGTTGCAAGGCTAGAGACTTCTAACCACTGGACCTTGGAAACAGGCCAAAGCTGCCACCTGAACCTTCAGGGAGCTAAGAGAAAGACTCTTCTCTAGGCCATCCTGTAGAAAGGCCAACAGAGATGGCACCTTGGCCACCTTAGGAGTCAACTGTCGAGCACCAAACCATCACTCAAAGAGGCATCAGATCCACACGTAAGCTAGCTTGGTAGATCTCCCCCAGGCCCAGAGCAGAGTGGAAACCACTGTTGGAGAATAGCCCTTATGCGCTAGCCATCTCCTTCCAAGAGCAAAACCGAAAGCAAGTAGGGAAACGGGTTCTCCAGGACAATTGGTCCCTGCTGCAATAGGCCCCAAGATGGAGGCAACGGAAAAGGCAGCTCCTGTGGGAGCCACATCAGGTTTCCAAACCACACTCTCCTCGGCCAATCCGGTGCTCCAGAACAATCCTGCCTGGTGGCATTATACACACCAATCACACGCCCCACCAGGGGCCACAGAGGAAGCACATTCAGCAGGTGCTGACGGCCAAGGCTGGGATAGGGTGTTGATGCCCTTGGACCCTATCTCTGGGGTAGCAACTGAAGAAGTGTCAAATTCTGGCATTGGAGTGGATCACAATCAGATCCATTTCAGGATAACCTAGTGGCACAGAATCACTGAAATACCTCCTGACTCAACTCCCACTCTTCCCGGATCCATAAAGTGCCAGCTAGGAGGTTCTTCTCCACCCAGGCAAACAGGAGAGCTACCACAGAACTCCTCATGCTGCCTTGCCAATTGACATAAGCCACCACCATGGCATTATCCAAAAATACTTGAACTGCCTGGCCCTTGACCAGGGACTGGAAATGTAGAAGATCCAACCTGATGACCTTTTTCTCGAGGCAGTTGATGGACCACACCGCTTCCCTGTGGTTCCAACAGCCTTGGGCCGCATGGTCTTGGCAAAGGGCTCCCTAGCCTGAGAGACTGGCATCCATTGTCAGAAGAATCCAGGAGAAATCATCCAGCAGTATGCCCTTCCTCAAATGACAGGGCTACTGCCACCACCACAGGCTGGCCTTCAGAACCATTGGGAGCAAGAGCCTGTGCTTGAACTCTTGAGAACTCGGGGACAACTGAGTCTATAGTGTCCGTTGGAGAGATAGATAGGAATGGACACAGATTCCTTGGTGCCACAGTGCCGCAACCACCATGACCTGGGAGAACACCTTTGGGGCACTGAAAAGCCAAGAACTCCCCTTGGCACTCTACTTGGAGGGCAAGGTTTCCATCCAGAAGCGCAGGACATGCGAGTGTTTGTCGACCCTCTTGAGATCCAAAATGGGCTTGAAGGAGCCATCCTTTTGGGCACCATGAAATAGATGGAGTAACTGCCCTTGCCCTGCTCGTCTGGAGGGAAGGGCATCATCACTTTTAGGCACAGAAATTTGTCCAAGGTGATCCGTACAATGGATCACAGACCCATAAGGGAAGATGACAAAGGCATTTGGAATCGGCTCTTTACATTTCAGGACATAGCCAAACCGGATGGTGTCTAGTACCTAGCGAACCATGGTAACCCAGGCCCATTTCTGAAAGAAAAGCAAAGCCTGCCTCCAACTGGAGGAACCAGGGAATGGGCCCCAAAACCTCCACTGCAAATCCCGGGAGGATCTGCCACTGGAAGGGACTGGGTCCCTGGGCCCACACACTCTATGAAGGAACTGAGAACAAGCCCAAAACCCAGAAGCGGGGGGGGGGGGGGGGGGAAGAAAAGGTTTTTCCAGGTCAGTAATGACGAGATTCTCAAGACCCCCGGGAATCCAGCCTCAGTGGACAGGTGGAGGCTGACAAGAAAGGGCACCAGCCTACTTCACAAGCCCCTTGGACCTCTCTTCTAAAAGTTGGTAGGTTTTGTCTCACCCAAATCCTTCACGAGCTTCTCCAAAGTGGCTCAAACAGATGCTTCCCCTTAAAAGCCAGTTGGTCGAACTGGCCTTTGGAAGATGTGTCTGCTGCCCAGTGCCAGAGCCAAACCCAATGCCATGACATCATCAACAGGGCATCATCCCTGGCCACCAAACATACCAGGTCATACATGACATCAGAAAGGAAAGCTATAGCCAACTCCAAAAGAAGGAGAGTACCATCCGGCAGAAGAGACTGAATCCACAGGAGTAGGGCTCAAGATATCAGGCTGGTACATACTGCCAGCTGCAGAATAGCCACCACCATGGCGAACTGGATCCTCAACCACGAATCTACCATACGGTCCAGAAAATCATTTAAGGCCAATCCACCTTCCACAGGAATGGTGATCATTCTGGTAACCGCCATGACCTGTGCATCCACCTTGGGAATGCCAAACCACTCAACACATTCCTCCTCTGGAAGAGCAGAGATATTCTTACACACCCTTAACCCTTCAGAGTCCCACTCTGACTGGATCATAATATTGATCACATCGAGATACAAGAAGACAGTAGGGGATTTTTGCACCCCTTGAAGGAGTGGGTGTACCTTTGGCTCCTGCTCCATGCCAGAAGCATCCATCAAGTACAAGGTGGATAAGGCCCTGGCAATCAACACAGCCAGCTCCTCTCTCCAGAATAGGGGGATCACTCCGGCATCTTCACAATCTTCTGAAGGCGCAGGTACTTCTGCATCCATGTCAGAGCCCAGCACTTAGCCGTCTGAATCCAAGTAGTAGTCAAAATCTTGGACAGCTCCCAGCTGTTCCCCATCTACAGGGGGCATTGCATGCTAGAGATGCTTAAAGACAATCAAACAGGGCTTTCACTCTCCACCTGCCCCACATGAGACTGTGCCCAGGGGCACCCAGAGGTCACAGGGTCTGAATTTCCATGCCAAAAGAACCAGGCCTGCTGCAAATAAGAAAGAATTCTGGGGAGGTCAATCTGGAGTCCGGAAGCTCTCCTCTCAGAAATGATCCCTCAACCTCAGGGGGCACAACCATAAACCCCCTAGAGCATGAGGAGAGGCTCACTGCACGGTCATCAGCCGGCTGGATTCCTTACCCACAGTGCCTAACGCGGGTAAGGCTGGACTATTTGCATCCCCCAACCAAATGAGGGGAAGCAGGCCCTCCAGGGATGACTCAGAAACTGCCATGCCAGAAGAGCAGAGTCCAGAATCCTCACTTGCTACAGGTCAAACAACATTTCCTGGATGAAGACATAGAGAGTTAAGGCAAGTATCCAAACAGCATGCACTAAGGCCCGAAGGCATGTGGTAAGTGTGCTTTTACTGCAGCGTGCATTGACTGCGCTTTAATTATGGCATGCGTTAACTGTGCTTTTACTGTAATGCACATTACAGGTGCCAGGGAAGGACGTGCGTTCTAGTTGCTTGGGCAGAAAGCACATACAGACCATGTGACCGCCAGGCATTCAAGAGGAGAAAATGCTACCAACGCTTGCAGAAAATGCTGGAATCGGGGGCCCCCAACAAGGGCAATGATGAGGTCAAGCCTTGGTATTCACCTCCTGAGAGCCTCAGGCAGAGGATCCATGCCAGGCTCAGCACTACTTTCATGGCTTTTGCAGCACTGCATTTAAGGTGTCTGTTTGGCAGGCAGATCCCTCTGAGAGCCTTCTGCGATCTTCGGGAGAGAGCAGGGGAGACAGAGGAGGAGGGAGAGGGCGCTGAGGTTGTGTGAGGCTCCTGCACTCTTCTAGATCCTTCCAAATCCTTCCAATTTTGTGGCTGCTTAACAGGCTCTTATCATGATAAGAGCGTGGAGCTGAACCAATTTTCCCTTCTATGGCTACCTAAAAGGCCACAGTCTAGTGGAATTTTCCACGTCGCACGCAAGTGAGAGAGTCACCCTCAAGGTGCTCATTCACAAGTTTTTAATCAATCTTTTCCTCTCAATATTTAGATTTTCTTCAGAGAACAGAAAATCCATCCACACACTTCTAGAGACAAAGAAATACTGAAGAGACCTCTGGTGGCTGAGATGAATCAAGGTATGAGAGTGATGTCATTGAAACTGGGCCTTTCATTGGTTCTTTGTCTCCACCAATCTGCTGGTAGTGGAAAACAACCCACTTGTCTGGACTGGTCTATCAGGACGATATGGAAATTTGTATTTCTGAGAAAACCTGGATGGTTTCAAAATGATGCAACCTGCTGCTTTTGCACAATTATTTTCAGTTTTCTATTTCTTAGCAATTTTTAAGAGGAACTGTGTTATTGGCCTGATCAGCTAATACTTTTTTCCCATTCTGAGTCTCTGAGAAAAGATCTCGATGGGTAAGTCTTAAGTGGTATAGGGCAGATGTGCCAAAATGTGTTGACATTCAACTTGCCATAAACATCCTTGATTATTTCTAATCATATGTCTACCTGTTAAATCACAATAAATTGTTTTATCCTTGCCCCAGTGTTATCACAATTGCCTACAGAACTATGGTAATAGACATGTGATAAAGAATAAAGAGGTGATTAGGAATTCTCTCCATGTGTATTAACAAACTGAAATAAATCACAGCACTTAAGTCAAAATAAAACTAGCTACCAATTTACTTCTAGTAGCACCTTGCTAAAAAAAAGCCCAGGGGATAGTCACAACTATCCTCAGAGTCACCAAGATTCAGTGTTGACTCTACAGCACGCAACAAGCACCTGAAGAGTGATGTCAAGTGCAGGTTCCAAGTTGGAGAAAAGGCCAAACTACTTAGGATACCTTATTTTACTTCTAGCCTCTTTTTGTTGTGGGGACAGCCCCAAGTAGAGGTTAAGTGCAGGGAATCCACCTTCAGGGGCTGCAGCAATCACCAACTTCTTCAAATAGATGGATAGAAGATTACAGTTCTCACTCTTCAATCATTTATCACTCCTGAAGCTTGACAAATATCACCTTTGCCAACACAGCACTGTAACCTCTTGCCTGTGTGTAGTCCTTGCAACATCTTCACCCATTGCTTGGCAGACAGTGGTCACAATCATCCAAAAGCAATGCAGTCTTTCAGTGTCCACACCTGGAAAATGTAGTGGTTTCTTGGAATGGGACCAGAGGCCTTGGCACATAAAACTCCACTCACTCCTCTTCCCTTCTCAAAATAACCAAGCCAGAATGTGTGTTCTGAACCAAGGGTTTACTTAAAGAACTTTAGGATCACTAATAACAAGAGCAAAAATACAAATGGCAGAGACAACAAAAAGAACTATATGACAAGCAGTAAACTAATTTTCTTTTCTCTCAAAAAATGATACAAGCAGATTAATTCTTCTCTCACTCTGTTATATGTCACAATCAATTTACTCCTGTTTCTCCTTGTTCTAAGTGTTGGAAAGTTATTCCACACCACTACACTCCTCACAACTTTTAATGGGCCAGATATTCTAAAGGCATTTACACGGTTTACTGACATGTAAACCGTGTAAATGCCACTGAATGGGATATTTAATGACACTAACATGGTTAGTGCCACTGAAAATCCCCAGTTAACGCCGCTATATGCCCCGATGCTAAGCAGTTAGCATCGGGGTGTGTTGTCAGCGGCGACAGTCGCTAACTGAGTAGCTGCGATATTGCGCCGCTATGTAGTTAGTTTTCAAAAACACAAAAACAAAGCACACAGGCCAGTTGAAACTTGATCCCTAAGCCCAAACGTGAGGAAAGGAAATCTCTACCTTGGAATGTCGCGATCAAAACAAAAACACAAAAAAAACACAAAAGGAAGAAATTCCCCCCACTAAAGAGCATATTCAGTCTGCAGCTGTAACACCTCTTTGTAAACATTAACCGGCTAGCTCATAAAGGCATTAGGCATGATGTTCTTCTGGGACAGCTGTGTGCTGGTACAGTGCATAGCCATTGCCCCTGACCTTTAACCCCGGATATTCAATGCCGGGATCAAATACAATCCCGGCATTGAATATCCAGGTCACCGCACAGCCCACAAGCCCGCAGAAGCTAACCGGGCAGCAGAGATACTGAGCCACTACCGGTTAGTTCCCACGGGTACAGATAGGCCAGTTTTTGATGTGCCTATCTTTTACCTGTGGGTGCTAACCAGGCAGCGGTACAATATCACCACTGCCCAGTTAGTGACTGGTGCCGCCCCCAGAATGCCATAGAATGCCCATGACATGTCCTGAAGCTAAGCGGTTAGCACCGGGGCATGTAGCGGAGATTATTGGGGATATTCAGCGGCACAAACCATGTTAGCACCACTAAATATCCCTCTAAGCGGCATTTACACGGTTTACAAGTCTGTAAACTCTGTAAATGCTTTTGAATATCGGACCCTATGCTCCTAACTTTGAGAGTTAAGCTCCTAAATTCATCTCTTTGAAAATTTACTAGGGATGACGTCTAAATTTAGAAGCATAAAAAGTGACTGGCAATGGGGGTGGATTTAGAGTGGTGAAAATAAGTTAGAAGCTTAGCTAACACTGATTTTCAGCACTGGGAACATAAATTAGGCTCATAAATCTGGGCAAATGAATGACAGGCCTAAATTTAGGAGCATAAATTTTCAGCCAGGGCTCAACAAATCCGGGGGGCCAGGTCACATAGCGACTATAAATTGAACCCTGGTGTCTGGGATTCCATTGCCCCCTTTCACCAGCCATCATCAGATATATCTTAGAATTCCGGCCACACTGTTTGCTGCTCCACCGCGGTTGGTTCTGTATTAGCTTCAGCCACGTGGAGGAGGAAGTTTGCTGATCTCAAAGCTTCAAGTCTTGCAAGATCAGCAAACTTCTTTCACCACGCAGATTCAGCTACATGAAGGGGCGATCATGATGAAGCAATGAACATCACTGCAGGAATGGTAAGATATATCAGCTGGAGGAGGGGGCAAGGGAAGAGAAACACACTCGGCGAAGGCTGGGGGAGGGGGCAAGGAGAGAGAGAGACAGACAGAAACAGAACTAGCGTGATGGTGGGGGGCCTGTGAGAGAGAGATAAAGAGCGAGAGAGACTGAGGTGATGGTGATGGAGGTGATGTGAGATAAAGGCAGACTGGGATGATGGGAGGCTTTGAGAGACAGAGGCTGAGTGATGCCTGGAGTGCTATGCAAGACTGGTTGGCTGGGGGGGGGGGGGCTATGAAAGAGAGAGTGTGCATGAAGTCAGGGGCTATGGGAGATTTATTTTGCTTTATGTATTACCAGGCCATGGTGATTTGTGAAGCAAAAAAGGAAGTTGTCTCGGGTGTGGCTATGAAGGGTCACCTATATGCTGTTGACAATATAGTCATCAGGGAGGTGGGGGCAGGAGCAGGAGAAGGGTCACTGCCTTCTGTTGTCACTATGTAATGACACATTAAGAGCCTGATTTTATTAAGCTTTATTTTCTTATAGAAAATGGGAAAACAGTAAATCAGGCCCTTAAAAAGGAGCCTCAATACATCTTTTGGGCGATAGGGGGACTTTGACCGAGGTCTCGGTGGCTGGCTCCTAAATGTTTAAGCTGGCTCCTAGATTCCAAGAGAATTTGTCAAGGCCTATTTAAGCTCCCTAAATTGGGATGAATTTTCAGCTGAAAACTTAGGGCTTGATTTTCAGTGGCAGCGGCTAGTCCTTGTATAGTAGCTAGCCATTGCCGCTAAACATAAGACCCAGATATTCATTGCCAGGGCCATATCTGACCACTAGCATTGAATATCGGATCAGCTAGATGGCGCAGAAGCTGAATAGTCAGCAGTGATACTCAGCCACTGCCCAGTTAGCTTCTGCAGTGAAAGTCAAGCCAATTTTTAAGGTTCCTAACTGTTGCCACTTAAGGATAACCGAGCAGTGACTGAATATCACCGCTGCTCGGTTACTGCTGGGTACCACCTCAGCTCTGCCCCTGGAACACCTTAATGCTGGCCAGCTAGCATCAGGTGTTCAGCAGTGGCACCCGGAGATAGTCAGTGCCATTAACGGCGTTAGGGCCACTGAATATCCCAGTCACCACCATTAACGCAGTTAGCAGGTCTGCTAAAAGCATTAATCATTGTGAATAACGAGCCCTCAGTATACAACTCTGAACTCCTTAAATTTGAATGCCATCACCTACTCATATCTGTTTGCATCCATACATCTGACATTTCTACCCTGGTTTTATCTCTTTCTTCCTGTTGATATGCCGCTAAACAAATAAATGTGTGCAAGATACCGAAAAATCACAAAATGTTAATTGTGGTACACCTGCATCTTAATTCTTTCACCAGCGCTTCCATGAATGGTCATGCTCTAGCTCTCAGCAGGTCTGCAAGCACAGTATCCGTGATTCTAGTGTGGAATACTGCTGAAGTGATGCAGTGTTTGAAGGAGATGGGGGGGGGGGGTGTGGAGGTAATACAATGGGACAACTTTCTCCTGCTTTCTCTCAATATATAACCTCACACTTGTGCCTGAAGAAGAGAAGATTGTTTTGCTATTCTGAACTTAATGTGCTGACAGCAACTTCCCAGAGTCTATGAAAGTGTTCCTATGTACCTCCTACCCCTCACCCTTCCTCTGGTTCTCATTTAAACCACCCATGAGTTACAGGCATGATCTTCCATCAGATGTTTACAGTGCACCTGTAATGTGAATTTGATAAGACATCCCTACAGTGATAAAATATAATGTGATCTAATGTCACAGATGCTTTCTTAATGCTAAAACTGAAATCCAGGAGAGGTTCATTTAGGTTGAAGCCATGATTCCCTGACATTTGTGTTTTACCTAATTGAAAACATCTACTGCACATTCCTGTTTTAAAAAGCACACACCTTGTTCTATATAACCTTGTTCATGTAAATTTACAGAATCTCTGATGGAGCTGTCTTGTCAATAAATTTTAATGAGGACTGACTCAGTGGCTCAATGACTGCTGTGCAGAGCACCAGGGTTTGATTCCCAACTCAGGTCTTCTGCTGCATAATCAGGACTGGAGATTCTCCAAAGAACAACATTTACAGCCCATGGGGGTGAGTGTCTCACTCATCTCGCAGCTGTGCCGCCTAGTGACTAGCTTTAAGGTCCATAATTGCAGGGTTATGAAAGGGAGTGTGGCTTCAGTCTGAGGACTGTCATTACAGTGACTGTAGTAGGTGATGCATGGGGAGATATAAAATAAGGAATAAACCTCAGATTGTGGTGAGAGGTTCATGGTGCTGTAGTCCAGCAGAGGCCAGTTCTGAATGAGCTGGAAGCCTAAAGAAGCAGGAGGAAACCGGAAACTACATAGCCCAGTGGTGTTCTCTCCCAGTTCCCAATGGCTGCCAATGAGTCAGGTTTGCAGGATATCCCTAATGAATATGTTCTACCTCTATAATATGCAAATCTTTCTCAGGTTTATCCATTATAGATATCTTAACATCCTGCCCTGTTGGCAACTTCAAGGATTTGACAGCCCTCAAGGACTAAGATTGAATACCACTGGAATAGCCAAAAAATAACTCTCTTCATTGTCAAGTTAAAATTTCCTTAATGAAAGTGAAATCATAACAAAAGATCAGAAATAGTTAATAAGATGTCTCATCAATGAAAATGGATGACAGATGGATGACAGCTCTTCAGTCTTTATCAAAGCATTGTCATTGTACCCAGTAGATTCAAGGTTTTATAAAAACCCATTCAATAACTATTTCCATCCTGGCATTGTTTGTCATACCTATTTTATCTTGAATTTCATTTATATGTAATGACCCTCTCTCAGTGGTGTGAAGGTTTGCCCAGAGGGCACACAAAAATAGTAGAACACAATTGAAAGGGTTCTGATGGATGGGGGAGGCAGATGCCCCAAGAACCTCATTGACTGATTACAAGAAAGCTCCTTACATACTTGAAAAACTCCACAAGAAATCTCAGCCCAGGCCAAGGGGATTATTTTGATAAAAATATCTTTAGTTGAATGATGCTGAGAATATCAAGAAAAGGTGGAAAGAATATACAGAGTCATTATACCAACAACCGTTTCAACCTGTACCTTATGATCAGTAACCATTGGTGATGAAAGAAGAATTCGAAGCAGCATTGAAAGCCTTATCAAAGAACAAGGCACCGGGCATTGATGTTAGTCCTATTGAAGTATTTCAGCAATTGGATGCAGCTGTTACCATATTTACAAGGCTCTGCCAGGAAATTTGGAAGACAAATTCATGGACAACTGACTGTAAATGATCTGTGCTTATTCTAATACTGAAGAAAGGTGATCTGACTGACTGTGGAAATTATCGTAAAATTGTTCTGATTCCACATGCCAGCAAGATTCCATTCCAGATCATTCAGAGAGACTACAACCATATTGGAATAAGAACTGCCTGAAGTGCATGCAGGGTTCAGGAAAGGGCAAGGAACAAAAGACATCATCTTGGATGTGAGCTGGATCCTTCAAAAGACAAAAGAATACCAAGAGGATATCTATATGTGTTTTATTGACTACAGCAAGGCTCTTGCTGTGCAAATCATGAGAAACCCTTGGCCACAATAAGAAGCATGGGTATACCAGAACATTGATCAAGAAGCAACAGTTTAAACAGACCAAGCAGAAATAGAATGGTTTAAAATCAGCAAAGGTGTTTGACAAGGCTGCATACTTTCCCCCTACCTGTTTAATTTATATGCAGAACAAATCATCAGAGAAGCAGGATTGTATGAAGACAACAGAGGTGTGAAGATTGGTAGAAAACGCATCAACAGCCTTCACTATGCTGATGATACCACATTACTGGCTGAAAGTGAAGACGATCTGAAACATTTGCTTCTCAAGATCAAGGAACATAGTCTTAAACTGGGCCTGCACCTTAACGTAAAGAAGACAAGGATCCTGACAACTGGCAAAATGAATAAGTTCATCATTGATGGAGAAGAAATTGAAATATTTGACAACTTCTTTTTTTGATTTTTAATATTTATTGAATTTTTACAATACATTATAAGTAACAACTTGCATGGGCAAGGAACCTTAGACTCTAATACAAAATAATCCACATGGATTACACAAGAAGAAACTAAAAAGGAAATATAAAATTAGTCTAATTCCTACAAGCCCACTATGTAAGAAGGGGAGAAGAGAGACACACTGGATAAGGAAACAATTCACCAGGAATTAACAAAGAAACAAGGCTCCCTAATCATGACAGCATATCCATACCTAAGCGTCAGCTACACTAGACCCACTCAGAACATTAGAAGGTACTTCCCTAGCATTAATGAAGGAAAGCAATCCTGAAGGTTGAAAAAAATATATAACTAATAGAATTATATTATACCAAACATTTACATGGAAATTTTAGAAAGAATAATGCCCCAAGCTGCACAACTCCTGGCTTTAATAGCAAAAGCTTTCTATGCCGCTTCAGATTCTCTCTAGCAATGTAAGGGAAAACCCTGACAGAGCAACCAAGGAACAAACATTGCCTCTTCTTGAAAAACAATTTTAGTATCCAGTCTCTGTCCATGGAAAGTGCACATGTAACCAAGAGTCACCGGCACTACAGACTCTTGCTGTGAGTCTTCCAAAAGAGCAGACACGTCTAAAATATCCATTGGTGGCTCCTCTGCAGTAGCTCGTTTCCTCCCCTGAGGCAAATAATACACTCAAGAACAAGCGGAATGGCTTCTTTTGGAACATGCAATATTTCAGTCAAATACCTACAGAACATCCCTTTAGGAGAGCAAACAGAAGATTTTGGAGAGTTAATAAACCTTAAATTGGAGGCCCTTGCAATATTCTCAAGAGAATCCAACTTGAATCTTGTAGCAGAAAAGTCTTTCATAAGAGAAACATTCAAATCTCGAATGGCTTCAATTTGAACCCCATTCTCTGAGACCTTGATCTTCAAATCTTCAGTTTCTGTTTACTGATTGACTGACTTAGCAACATAATCCTGGAGTTCGGACTGGAACAATTGATTTTGAGCTGAGACAACAGATGTTAATTGGGTAATAAGATCCTATAACATCTCCAAAGTAATTTTTCCTGGTCTTACCGAAGCAGAAGATGACAACTGCAAAGAAGGATCAGGAGACGGCACATTTGGGGTCTGGAAAGCACCAACAGCCTGAGCAGTTGCCCCACCTCTCTTACAAGCTCCCCAGGAGTCACCACCCTCGCAGGAAGCAACTCAGATGCCTTGGCTCCCGCTGCAGAGGAGCCTCCATGAACACTGGAAGATGGGCCGCCATCCGACACAGCACCAGTGGCCTCCATCTGCAGTTGCGCCATCAATGTTGGGGACTGGAGGGGTGAACGCTCCTTCAGTGAGAGTGATAAATCTGCCTCTGAAGAAGACGCTGGGTCCACCGACCTCAGCGTCGACACAGTCAGAGCTACATTGGAGGTCATCGCTGCAGCAAGCTCCTGAACAAATAGGTCCATCAACCCCGAAATTGGCATCATCGGGGTGCTCACAGGTACTTTCCCCAATTATGCTTTTGCCTTCCTCTTGCCCATAATAAATATGGTGAGCAAGCACTGATTAAGCAGCTATCTTTTTTTTTTAATTTAATTTTTATAATTTATACATACTTGACATAAGCAAGTTACAAGTAATAAATGGAAAAAAGATAAAGATACATTAATCAAAAAGGAAAATACATAACAACCAATGCAGTCCACATCTAGGGGGGAATTACAAAGGAAAAGAAAGAGGTAAGTCAAGAGAGAAACTCTCAAACTTTAGAGCCATATATAAATCCGCTCTTATCCCTCATCCATCACCCGGACCATCCCTATCTGACAAAAGGTCTCCAACTGTAAAGAATCCTAGAAAAATATACGTCACACTCTGAAGTGTTATCACACACTTACAGGGGAACCTAAGAAAGAAAGATGCCCCCAGGGCCAACACCCTTGGCCTAAGCCCTAAGGGACAAAAAAGCCCGCCTACGCATCTGAGTTGCCCTAGAGCAGAGGTTCCCAACTCCAGTCCTGGAGGGCCAAACACCATTCAGGTTTTCAGGCTGTCCCTAATGAATAGGTATGAGATACATTTGAATACAATGGGGACAGTGCATGCAAATGCATCTCATGCATATTTATTAGGGACAGCCTGAAAACCTGAATGGTGTTTGGCCCTCTAGGACTGGAGTTGGGAACCTCTGCCCTTGAGACATCTTGAAACAGTTGTACTTTAGCACCACAAAAATACACATCCTTATGTTTAAAGTAACTCTTAAATACCAAAGCTTTATCTAACTCAGATACAAAAGAAGCCACCAAGGTGGCCCTAGTCACAATGGTATCCTGTGAATACTCCAGGAATTGAGTAAGATTAACTGGAGATTGAGGTTGCAATATATCATATTCTCCGGGAGTTTCACCTGATACCAATCGTGAGGAAATATAAAATATTTTAGAAAAAAGAATAGTATCTGAGATTGAAAGTTCTAACACCTCTTTTATATACTTACGAAGTAATATCTCAGGGGATATCAAAGATGTAACAGGAAAATTTAACAAACAAATATTTTTCATCCTAAGTGCATTTTCCAAAGAATCTAACCTATGATGAGTAATTAAACTATCCTTAACTGAGGAGGCACTCATCGACTGTAAGGAAGCATACCGGGAATCACATCTCTGCACCTGTACAGTTAAGGATTCCAACCGCTCATCGACTGCCTCCTGCCTTGTCACAGTTTCCTGAGAAAAATGACAAAGCTGGGATAGCGTGTTAGCCAAAGTAGCCTCAGTACGTGTTACCACCCTCCAGATGTCCAACAAGGAAACCTGAGATTCCGGTATACCCTGTGGAACATCTGGGGTGGGGGGGGGGGGGAAATAACAGGTAATAAAGAACTACCACTATGAAATGGGGTACTTTGTTATACCGGCAAACCAGTAACAGGCAACTCTGGTGGAATTATCAAAGATGGGGGAAGTGGCAGAGAGTGCTCAGGGGAGCTCCCTCCAGAGTCTGCAAAGGCGAGACAGTACCTGCAGGGGGGGAGGCCCCATCACCCCCACTCTTCAGATGCCTATCCATAGGACCAGTCTCTCCCGGAGCCAAAGGGAATATTTTAGAACATAAGAACATAAGATATGCCACACTGAGTCAGACCAAGGTCCATCAAGCCCAGTATCCTGTTTCCAACAGTGGCCAATCTAGGTCATACGTACCTAGCAGTTTCCCCAAAAGACACAGGTTCCACAATGCTTGTATTGTGTCAAGCATTGATATCCTGGGTCTCTTCTTAATAATGGTTTATGGACCTTTCCTCCAGAACTTGTCCAAACGTTTTTAAACCCAGCTACACTAACAGCCTTTACTACATCCTCCGGTAACAAATTCCAGAGTTTGATTACACATTGAGTAAAAAATATTTTCTTTTATTAGTCTTAACTAGTTTACCCTGTAGCTTCATTGCATGTCCCCTAGTCTTTCTATATTCTGATAACATAAACAATCGATCTATGTTTACCCGTTCCACTCTGTTCATTAATTTATAGACTTCTATCATATCTCCCCTCAGCTGTCTCTTTTCCAGGTTAAAGAGCCCTAACCTTTTTAGCCTTTCTTCTTAAGAGTATCCTTCCATCCCCTTTACCATTTTGGTGGCTCTTCTCTGAACCTTTTCTAAAATTGCTATATCCTTTTTAAGATACGGCTACCAGAATTGCACACAATATTCAAGGTGCGGTCTCACAATGGAACGATATAGAGGCATTATAGTATCTTTTTTTTAAAAATTATTTCATAAATGCAATCCTAATACATAGTTCAAAAGAAATACACAGTCTGAGATGAATTAATACAAAGAAATATCAATAATCATACTAAACCCAATACTGTGTAACAGCCCACATCATGGAGAAGACAGCTTAAAGGTACCTGGGAAAATTCTTAATAAAGGCTACAACCACCTAACAAAATAATCTTATCATTAAAGAAAGATAAAAGAAGCAAATTCAGGCTTGGAGGGACAACAGGCGCGCATCTAGTTGAGATGATTCAACAAAAACATAATCTATACCCTGAATAGTAACTAAGCATTTACAAGGAAACCGAAGGAAGAAGGTCCCCCCTGTAGCCAAAACACGAGGTTTAAGCTGGAGGAAGGACTTCCTCCTCAGTTGAGTATAACAGAAAACGTCAGGGAAAATAGACATTCTTAATCCATAAAAATCAACATCCTTTTTCAGAAAAAAAGCTTTCATAATTTTTGCCTTGTCAGAGAAATTTAGCAAAACAGCCCCACTACATTATGGAACCTCCACCATATTTAACAGTAGGAAGGGTGTTTTTTTCCTTATAAGCTTTATTTCTTCACCTGTATGAGATGTTTTGCTGGTCTGCATTGCCAAAGAGCTCAAGTTTGGTTTCATCTGTCCACAGAACATTTTCCCAGGATTGTGGTTTCTCAAGGTGGGTTTGGGCAAAGATCAGGCATGCCTTCTTATGTCTGTCTTTGAGAAGTGGGATCCTCCTTGGCCTTCGCATAGAGTCCTTATTTGTTTAGTGTGCGGCACATGGTGTGGGTTGAAACCACCACTCCAGATTACTCCAGGTCAGCCTTAAGCTCTTTGACTGTTGTACATGATGTTTTTCCAACTATTCGCACTAACCTTTGAAGACTTCTTGGATTAATTTTCCTCTTACCACCATGCCATGGGAGGTTCTTGACAGTTCCATGAGCAGATAACTTCTTAATAACATTGCAAACTATAGACACAGGAATCCCAAGGTCTTTGGAGAAGGCCTTGTACTCCTTTAAAGTTTGATGTTTAGTGATAATGGATTTTCTGATGATCTCAGGAAGCTCTCTTGTCTTCACCATTGTGAAACTCGAACAGGGAGTGAATGTGGCCATTTTGAACATTAGGGCCATCATTCATTGGTTGATTCAAGTCATGTGAGTACTGACAATTGATCACAGGTGCATCTAATTTTACTGCAATGGGAATGTGGTTCTTCTGTTCAAACTGATTTAAATTGTTTATAAGGGTACCAATAATCATATCCTGGCAATGTCCCAGTTTTTAAACTATTTCCTACCATTTCCTTTTTTAATTGGTCTTGTTTTATTTGATTCTTTTATGTGTCAAATATGTGTGCATATATAGTCCAAAACCATTTCACAGTCCACTTTTTTAGGAGATATTGGACATGAAGGGTTTGAATTGCAAAAGTGCTGTTAATGTTGACCACCAACTGTTCCGACGCTCTAATGGTAGAGGTAAGGGCACAGATGCCCCAAAGGTTAGCAGAGGCCTCCGTGGTAGTTTTGCAACTCAAACGCATGCTAACACACCTGTTAGTAAAATGCCTCATAGTGCCACAACTGGCATCATTTTACCCACATTAGGGGTAGGCATTCCTATAAGAGGAGTTGGGACAGGATTTGGGAATGCACATACACGTTTGAATTTTCAACAACAAAATGATACATTTCAAGAGCACATGTCAAAAGCCTTGACAAGTTGCAGTCATGTTTCCCTTATGATCTACAGTACTTTTCTTTTAAATATTTGCTTGAAAATCTGTGTTTATTTCACATCATCAGAAAGCAGGAATAACTGGAAACAATAAACAGAGCACTGAAAATGGAACTTGTGTAGCCCTGAATGAGCTATAGCAAAGCAAAGCAGCAAATAATGTTTAGATCAATAGGTGGCAGCAAGTTGTTTCCCAAGCCCAGAAAAAAGAAAGAATCAGGATAAAGTATGAACAATTAGAAAAAAAACCAAACAAAAATAACAGCAAAAATCAATAGAGCACACTGTATTTTCAAAAGAAAGAAGGACAAGTCATGAAAAATATCGATAGCAAAGATGCAGAACTTCAAACGATAGCAAGATAACCATGCTGTCATAATTATTAAATTTAGTTTTAAAACATTACCCATGACATCCTTATATGCCAAACAGAAATCTGTAAGTCTGTGAAGAGGAGCAAATATTTGTCTTGAGCAGGAAGGGAGATTATCTTCTAGGCCCTGGAGATTTATTCTCTTGGATTTTAATAAAATGCTGACCGCACATAGATCGGTATTCAACTAAAAATCTTACAGCAACAAAGTTTCCACTGTGATAATCTGACATACAGTACCTTTCCGCTGTAATGAACTCGTTTCTTCATTTTCGCCTTCACAAACTATACAAACCGGATCTCCTTGCTTCTCTTTTAGGGACGTGCTGTCATTTGAAATAACATTTCCTATTTTGTTTCATTTCTGGAGCAAAACAAAAAGAAAGCAGGTTGAAAAGTGCACACTTATAGCAGAACACAAAGACGCGTCCCATTCATTCATTTGCAAATCTATACATTTCTGGGTGGGGAAACTGGTGGGAAGAGACATGCTAAAATGCAGCTTTTAAGGGTGGTACACCTCTGCCTAATTGATATTGTGTCATTATTTATGTCTTATCATTGTATGTTTTTGTGGGGGAGGTGGAGTAGGTAGAAAAGACATGTATGGGGGGGAAGGGTGTGGTCAGGTTGGAAGATGGTATTGTATACATTTTTGCAAACTCATCTAAGTCAACCTTTGGCTAAGGGAGGAGAAATCCATAGTCATCCGTGAACAGCACTAGATCAATGAAAATGGTTTTCAGCTTTTAATAACTTCAAACACATATTTAGTGGCTCTCACTCTCCCTTCTGAATTCTATTCTAAAATGTTTAACACTGAGTGAGAAGCTCTTGTATCAAGATAATCAGATTTCACATGCAAGTCTTTGAAGGTATCTGTTGGATTCAGGGCTGGCCCAATCATCAGGCAAACTAGGCTGTTGCCTAGGGGGCAGCTTCGCGGGCTGGCAAAGAGCAAGATATTCAAAGCTAAACAATAGATTCAGACAACCGGGAGAGCATAATGCTTAAGGCTTGCCTAGAGCGCCAACACCTGGAACTAATTCTGGGGCCAGCCCTGGTTGGATTAATACATTCATCACCATTTATAATAATGTGCCAAGCACAGGCCTCATAGGAAAACAAAGCAGGACCCTCAGTACTACAGGTTAAATGCTGTGAGGTTCCAAATGTATTTTTAGTCATAAACACCTGTCAAGGCAAGAAGGCAGACCTTGATTATTTAGAATTGACAAAAGGCTGGAACTTATAAAGTGTAAAATGTAAAGAGTCAGAGTTCCCCAGCAGCAAATTCATTTGCAGGACTGTCTGCATGTTCTAGGGCCCATAACATTTTTCTTCAGTGTCCTTACGAAAATGGGTTGCAGATGTCTCACAGATGTGCAGAATACCATGATTTCTCATTTATTTAAAGCATGTTGTAAATCTTTTCTTGAAATATACCTGCCCCATGACTTGATTTTGTGGAGATCAGCACAGAATGTCCTTTTATGTGACCCTCATATATTACCATTAATAGCTGGTTTGGCTTTTAGTTTGAGGATTTTACAGAATGCTTTAGATTTACTAAGGGGCCATGTTGCAATGCATGCATGAGGGAGCTCAGCAAAAATGTTTTGCTGATTACTTAAGGCTGTAAGGTGGAAGAAATGAAAACGCGAAGTACTGTATGCTTCACATAACTTCATTTCTTAAAAAAATAGGAATATAATAAAAACATTAAAGTCAATTTCCCTGTCTATGTAAGGCTACTGCAAGATTTACAGCTGCCCTGTGATCCCTCACCCTCAAACCCATGGCCAACACCAGCACAGCTTCCTCTGACAGTGACCAATACATTTTGTTTTCTCTTCCCCAATCCCCTTTCCCCTTTCCCTCAGCTTAAGTCTTCATCCACACTCCTACCATTGTTAATACACCTATTCAGCATTTCATCTACACTGGCTGTTGCACAAATGTCTGAATACAGGAAATCAGAAGTGCTGCAAGCTCATAGTTCTTGTGGTGATGTCAGGGCTTGCTTAACCAGGAGGCAAGACCTGCTGATCACCTCGGGTAGCAGCTGCAGTCAAAGTGAAAAGATAGATCCAAATGACTCAAAGAACCATCAGCACATGCTTTTTCCTGACAATAGGGTGGGCAATTTTCGAAAAGCCCATTTATGCAGGTAAATGACTTTTGAAAATTATGTTCATTGCAAATTTTAGAAAGGCTGCAGTGATGTCCAAGTGAAAGCATCAGTTTGAAAGGAGAAGGTGGGCACGTGTAAGTCCGATTTAAAATCAACATATTTCTGCCCCTCCTCATTGCATCAATCAGGAAGCTCAGGCACACATGGGGAATTGCATCCAGGTGCAGAGGAAGAAAGTATTTTGCAGACAGACACGTGAAAAATTCATAGGGGAATCCCAACAATTTTCATGTGTAAGAGCTGGTATTTCAGAACACGCACCCGCAAAAGCCAGCATGCACACGTGTGTCCTGGCCATTTTGCAAACCTAGACATCCCACCGCTGTTCATGAATTATAGATGCTCCAATATCCACTGAAGTAACATGTGAAGGGAGCAAAACATTGTGAGATTGAGGGCAATGTTCCTTGTAATCCCTCCTTTAAAGGCCTGGCTGAAATGAGCATCTTTAGGCGTGTTTCATTTAGCATAGCACGTATTGTCAAGGGTTCACTAGGCTCAGGCAAAAATTGTCTGTCCGTAGGTATTACTGAGGCACAAACAAACATGAGTGTATTAGCCGCCCCCTCCCTCTAGAAACAGAAAAGGAGAGCTGTGAATAGAGTGCTGTAGTGTACCCACAGGAGCAGCATCTCCCACGGCCATAAGAGAGGAGGAAGGCCGCGATCATGGCCAAGAGTGCTGCAGGAAGAGAATTTAGGACTAGAGAGGCAGAGGAGGCAAGAGACATTTAAAGGGCAGTGACTTTGAGGGAGGGGAATGGATGGCAGGGGATGAGATTGCAAGGAGGACACATAGAAACATAAAACATAAGAAATGCCATACTGAGTCAGACCAAGGTCCATCAAACCCAATATTCTGTTTCCAATAGTGGTCAATCCAGGTCACAAGTACCTGGCAGGTTCCCAAAGGCCACGGGTTCTACAATGCTTCTATTGGGGAAAACAGTAGATTTTCTGGGTCCCCTTTAATAATAGTTTATGAACCTTTCCTCTAGGAACTTGTCCAAACTTTTTTTAAACCTAGATACACTAATAGCTTTTACTACATCCTCCAGTAATGAATTCCAAAGTTTGATTACGTATTGACTGACAACATATTTTCTCTTATTAGTCTTAAATATGCTCATCCTGGGGCAAGCAGTGGATTTCCTGGGTCCTCTTTAAAAATGGTTTATGGACCTTTCCTCCAGGAACTTGTCCAAACCTTTTTTAAACCCACTTACACTAACAGCTTTTACTATATCCTCTGGTAACAAATTCTAGTAACCGGGTAGCGGGACCCAATGCCCCCCCTTTCCTTTGCCTTCACCCCCTCCTCTCCAAAACCTCCCCCCACTCCCAGAAAGATTCGACACACTGGGTACAACAGGTCGCAGCTTTATTGCCAATTAACATTTTAAACATTAGTAACAACCAACATCAAACCCAACCCAAGCGGAGCGATACATCACCCACCATGCAATTAGCAAGGTGACCTTGCCTCCGCACCTGCAGCGGTCAAACCCCGTTCCACTCCATTCATCATTTATAGACTTCTATCATATCTCCCCTCAGCCGTCTCTTTTCCAAGTTGAAGAGCCCTAACGTTTCTAGCCTATACTCATAGGGGTATCCTTCCATCCCCTTTACCATTTTGGTCGCTCTTCTCTGTACCTTTTCTAAGAACATAAGAACATAAGATATGCCATACTGGGTCAGACCAAGGTCCATCAAGCCCAGTATTCTGTTTCCAACAGTGGCCAATCTAGGTCATATGTACCTAGCAGTTTCCCCAAGAGACACAAGAGACACAAGTTCCACAATGCTTGTACTGGGTCAAGCATTGATATCTTCGGTCACTTCTTAATAATGGTTTATGGACCTTTCCTCCAGGAACTTGTCCAAACCTTTTTTAAACCCAGCTACACTAACAGCCTTTACTACATCCTCCGGTAACAAATTCCAGAGTTTGATTACACGTTGAGTGAAAAAATATTTTCTTTTATTAGTCTTAAATAGTTTACCCTGTAGCTTCATTGCATGTCCCCTATCTTTCTATATTCTGATAACGTAAACAATCGATCTACGTTTACCCGTTCCACTCCGTTCATTAATTTATAGACTTCTATCATATCTCCCCTCAGCCGTCTCTTTTCCAGGTTAAAGAGCCCTAACCTTTTTAGTCTTTCTTCATAGGAGTATCCTTCCATCCCCTTTACCATTTTGGTGGCTCTTCTCTGAACCTTTTCTAAAATCGCAATATCTTTTTTTAGATACGGCGACCAGAATTGCACACAATATTCAAGGTGCGGTCTCACCATGGAACGATATAGAGGCATTATAATATCTTTTGTTTTATTTTCCATTCCTTTCTTTATCATACCTAGCATTCTATTTGCTCTCTTGGCCGCCGCTGCACACTGGGCCAAGGGTTTTAACATGGTATCCACAATGACGCCTAAATCTTTTTCCTGGGTGGTGGTTCCTAATGTGGAACCTTGCATCGTGTAACCATAGTTTGGGTTGTTCTTCCCTAGGTGCATAACCTTGCACTTGTCCACATTAAATTTCATCTGCCATTTTGATGCCCAGTCTTCCAATTTATCAAGATCCTCTTGCAATTTTTCACAATCCTCTTGGGTTTTAACAACTTTAAATAGTTTTGTGTCATCTGCAAATTTGATAACCTCACTCGTTATTCCACTTCCCAGGTCATTTATGAATATGTCAAAAAGCAGCGGACCCAGCACAGATCCCTGGGGTACACCACTATTCACCTTTCTCCATTGGGAAAATTGGCCATTTAGCCCAACCCTCTGCTTTCTATCTTTTAACCAGTTCCTGATCCACAATAGTACACTGCCTCCTATCCCATGACTCCTTAGTTTTGCCAAAGGTCTTTGATGAGGGACCTTGTCAAAGGCTTTCTGAAAGTCCAGATACACAATATCAACCAACTCACCTTTGTCCACCTGTTTATTCACTCCTTCAAAAAAACATAACAGATTAGTAAGACAAGATCTTCCTTGTCTAAAGCCATGTTGGCTGTCTCCCATTAGTTTGTGACTATCTACATGCTGAGTAATTTTATTCTTTATGATGGTTTCTACCATTTTTCCCAGTACTGACGTCAGGCTCACCGGTCTGTAGTTTCCCGCATCACCCCTGGAACCCTTTTTAAAAATTGGTGTTACATTGGCAATCCTCCAATCTTCAGGTATTAGAGTTGGTTTTAATGATAGTTCACAGATTACTGATAGCAGGTCTGCAATCTCATATTTCAGTTCTTTCAACACCCTTGGATGTATACCATCCGGCCCAGGTGATTTGCTACTCTTCAGTTTATCTAATAGTTGTAAGACATCTTCCCGATGTATCGATATTTCCTTCAATTCTTCCGCACCTTTAAATACCACTTCAGTCATGGGTAACATCCCTACTTCTTCCTCAGTAAAGACCGAAGCAAAGAATTCATTCAGTCTCTCCGCTATTGCCTTGTCGCCTCTTAGTGCTCCTTTAACCCCTTTATCATCTAATGGACCAACTGACTCTCTCACAGGTTTTTTGCTACGAATGTACTTGAAAAGGTCTTTATTTCGCGTTTTTGCTTCCGCAGCAAGCTTCTTCTCAAATTCTCTCTTTGCCTGCCTTATCAATGCCTTGCATTTGACTTGCCAGTGCTTGTGCTGTTTCCAGGTTTCGTCGTTTGGCTCTTTTTTCCATTTCCTGAAAGATGCTTTTTTGGCAACAACAGCCTCTCTGACCTCACCTTTAAACCATGCTGGCAGTTTTTTGGACTTCCTTCCACTTTTCCTAAAGCGTGGAATACAGCTGGTCTGGGCTTCCAAGATAGTATTTTTCAACAACACCCAAGCTTGATGTACGTCTTTAACCTTTGCAACTGCTCCTTTTAGTTTTTTCTTAACTGTTTTCCTCATTTTATCATAGTCTCCCTTTCGAAAGTTAAAAGGTAGTACTGTGGATTTCCTTACTATCCCTCCTCCACAAATTAAATCAAAGGCGATCATGCTATCTAATGCATCTAATTCCACTCTATCCTTTTTAAGCTACAGCGACCAGAATTGCACACAATATTCAAGGTGCAATCACACCATGGAATGATAAAGAGGCATTATAATATCCTTTGTTTTATTTTCCATTCCTTTCCTTATGATTCCTAGCATTCTATTTGCTTTCTTGGCCACCGCTGCACACTGGGCAAAGAGTTTCAACATGTTATCCATGATGATGCCTAAATCTTTTTCCTGGGCAGTGGTTCTTAATATGGAACCTTGCATCGTGTAACCAAAGTTTGGGTTGTTCTTTCCTAGGTGCATAACTTTGCGTTTGTCCACATTAAATTTCATCTGCCATCTGAACATCCAGTCTTCCAATTTATCAAGGTCCTCTTACAATTTTTCACAATCCTCTTGTGTTTTAACTACTTAGAATAATTTTATGTCATCTGCCCACTGCTCTTTGACTGGAGGAGTCCTACCCCAAATTCCGTTCCCTACTGAAAACCCACCTCTTTTCCTCCGCCTTTAACCTTCCCTCCTGACTCTCTCTTATCTGCTCTCTGTTGAACTTCAGTGTTTAAAGTTTTTCATTTCTTTTTTTTTGGACAATTGTAACTTCTTTTCTTTTTCTTTATATGTTTTTATTGTATTGTAAACCGCCCCGATGTAATGGGGTGGGGTGGCGGTATATCAAATGATGAAATAAACATAAACATCTGCAAATTTGATCACCTCACTCATTATTCCCATTTCTAAGTCATTTCTGAATATGTTAAAAAGTAGTGAGCCCAGCACAGATCCCTGCGGACATCCACTGTTTACTTTTCTCCATTGGGAAAATTGTCCATTTAGCCCTATTCTCTGCTTTCTATCTTTTAGCCAGATCCTGATCCACAATACTACACTGCCTCTAATCCCATAACTTTTTAATTTCACCAAGAGTCTCTCATGAAGGACCTTATCAAAGACTTTCTGAAAATCCAGATACACTATATCAACCGGCTCACCTTTGTCTACCTGTTTATTCACACCTTCAAAAAAATATAACAGATTAGTAAGACAAGACTTTCCTTGGCTAAGTCCATGTTGGCTTTCTCCCATTAAGGGGCATGTTTACTAAACTGCGGTAACGTAGCAGTGGCTACGTTACGGCACGTTATGTAATGTTAACGCGCCTTAACGTAAAGTTATGTAACATTAACGTGCCTTAACGTTATATAATGTGCGTTAGCGTTCTCGGCCACGGTAAATCCCGCAGAGGGTGGAGAGAGGGGGAGAGAAGGGGTCAATGGGCATGGAGTGGGCGGGGAGAGGCCCCTTCCACACTAATGCGGGTAAATGAAGGGCTGAATCTTAACGCAACTGAAAACCTGGCGTTAGATGCACATTTGCAGGAGAGAGAAACCATTTAAGTGACAGCAATGTACAGCATAGGCAGGGAGCCCAAGAAAGGTGATAGTAGTGCTCCATTTGCAGCAACAGCATAGTGCCCAGGTATGAAAGGACACTATAGTGATGGCACAAATGGGGCATGGGGGCTGCAGGCAGGACATGCCGTGGGGGCTACTGGGGCACAGGGTGGACTAGATGGTTGCTGAGGTGGCACATAAAAATTCAGAAAATGGAAACCAGCAAGACAGCAACTGACCAGGGTCAAACATGCCCATGAGTCTGTGTCCCACAGTGTCCCATCCAGGGGACATTACCCAGAAGGTACCCCAAGGGGCACATAACAGTGACAGGCAGTGCCGGGTGAAGCATGGACATCTATGTAGGCACCCCTACCCCAGAACCCACACCTTAGGCAGCCGCCTCCCTGCCCCCTGGATGGCCTGGGATGTCACACCACCGGCACCGACAGCATATGGTCATGGCGCCATGGCAGAGGGGGTGGGTGATTGTGCTGGAGGGAGCAGTGGTACCCGCCTGCAGTGGACCTAGGCCATGCCCTGTACCAGTACGTGGTGCACAGTGCAACAGAAGAGGTCTGGCCGAGGAACGTAAGGGTAGCCCCAGGGACCACTATGCTGCTGTGGCAACAGTGTGGTGCAGTACACTCAGCCAGCATGTTCAAGAGCAGAGCTTCACGTCCCATCTGTGGATCCTGCAGAGCATCTCCCCATAGTTTTAGCCCACAATGCAGCCACAACAACAACATGGGCAAACCCCAATGCAGTGCTGCACAGGGGTATGGACACCCACTCACAAGGGCTCCTCTATCCACAGCTTCATGGAGTGTCAGGCTGTTGGCCCCAGCACAGAGCTGCAGTTATCACCAGAGCATTACTACTACCCCCTGCACAGATTAGCAATGTCGGTACTGTGATCAGGACCAATGCAGCGGGTAGGGCTGTCAACCACCTCCATATCTGCACAATGCTGAGATAGGTGTGGGAGTGTGCGTATGTCTCTCCATTGTTTTGTGTCTGCCAACACCTCACTGAGCCCACATTGCTCACACTGCTTTCAGTGTTAGCTTGCAAATGTGCATAATGAGGAGCAAAGTATTGTGGGTATGGCCCAGACAGGGTGGATTGGCCAGGATGCATCTGCACAGGGTGGAGGACAATGGCTGGGACACTGTAGTGCTTGACCACCACCTGCATGGACAGGGTGGCCACAGCATGTCATGCTGGGGGGGGGGGGCACTCTCACTCTGACCGAGCATTGACCATGGCATGTCTATGTTCCCACATAGTGCCACATATTATTTGTTTCCAGTGATATGTGTGTGTTCCTGGTTCTGGGGCCCAATCATGAAGATACCCGCTTGGTGTCTGTGCTGTGCATCCCACTTCTGGGTGCACAGGGTTTCCCTGTGAGCATGCACTATGGACTGGTTAGTGGGCTGTCTGCAGTTTGTCTGTGAGAACACCTTGTAGGCTATTGTAGGTGCAGTCTGACTGTGCTGTCTGTTGATGAATGGCAGACCTTGGTGTGGGGCAGTTGAACTTTCCTCTGCCTACCCCAAGCATCACTGCTGGTCTTCATGGTCACAGGTATGGCACTGGCCCAGCAGCCCTAGAGGGATGTCATCTGCCAGCAGTGACTGTGGTTGCTGGTACTACAGCCATTCTGCAGGGTGCAGGCACCTGTCCCACCACACCCTCATCTACAAAAGGGGTGATTGAGGCCCCTTGGGGTATATAGTGTATACCACTTAGACCCACAGTAGCAGTGCTACCTAACCCTCATGCAAGTCTAGTCACCCCACTGCCCTGATAACAGGTACCCATGGTGCTAGACCTTAACACCAGGTACGCACTAATCTGGGTGGTGTCCAGCCCCACAGAGCCACATGTAACTGCAGAACACAGCTAGAACAGATGTGCCTTCAGTTGCACTTCTGTGAACACCTGTTACACACTAGTAGTGCTGGGGATGTGCAGCAGGACCTATTTCTAGCACCACATGTACTGTGGACTTAGTGCTGGGTGCCCATCCTATCCCTCAGGGTGAACACAGAACCTGCACAATGGCATGGTCTGTAGCTACTCTGTGCCAGTATCACGCACTGTCAGTCCGTCTTACCACACTGCAGTACCGGAGAGGTGCAGACACCATTTGGTGGTCAGCTGTAGGCTGCTGTTCTGCATGTGCAATGCATCATGGGTGTTGGTGGGGTTACCCTATCCTGGCACACAGAGCAGACGGTTTGTGTGGTGACCCGCAGTCCTTCTGACCCAGCCATTGCTATACAGAAAGCCTTAGAGGTGTAGCCTATTGGTTAGTACACTGTTGTTCTAGGAGGAGGTCATGGGTTCAATTCCTCATTGTTCCTTCCTGTACAGCACAGATATTTTGCTTGCTTATGACAGTCATATCTTTGCAGATCTGTGCTGACAGCCCATAGTACCCTCACCACAGTTGCCAACAATCCTTATAAGGCGTTATAAGGCACCTTATTAGGCACAGTACAAGGCACGTTACAGGGCACCTTATTAGGCACAGTACAAGGCACGTTAAGGCACGTGCCTTGTTACGTGCCTTATAACGTGCCTTATAACGCGCCTTATAATGCGCGTTACCTGACACGGCTTTCCATAATGATGCCCCACCCACGCCTTTATATGGGCATCTGTACCTTTACCGTGGAACCTAACGTGAATGACATTACCCCTAAGTTATGACTATATACATGATCAGTAATTTTATTCTTTATACTGATTTCTATAATTTTTCCTGGTACTGAGGTCAGACTCACCGATCTGTAGTTTCCCGGATCACCCCTAGAACCCTTTTTAAATATTGGCATTATATTGGCCATTCTCCACTCTTCAGATATTACAGATGAATTTAATGATAGTTCACAGATAACTCTTTCAATATCCTTGGATGTATACCATCTATTCTAAGTGATTTGCTACTCTTCAATTTATCAAACAGTTGTAATATGTCTTCCTGGTTTAACGGTATTTCTTTCAATTCTTCCAATACATCAATACCATTTCAGGCATGGGCAACTTCCCTATATCTTTTTCAATAAAGACCGAAGCAAAGAATTCATTCAATTTCTCCGCGATGGCTTTATTCTCACTTAGCGCCCCTTTTTCTCCACTATCATCCAATGATCCAGCTGACTCTCTCACTGTTTTTTTGCTACAAATGTATTTGAAAATGTTTTTATTATACATTTTTGCTTTCATGGCTAACTTTTTCAAATTCTTTCTTTGCCTGTTTTATCAATGCCTTGCATCTAACTTGGCAATGTTTAAGTTGTTTCCTGTTTTCGTCTTTAGGCTCCTTTTTCCATTTCCTGAAAGATGCTTTTTGGCAGCAACAGCCTTTCTGACCTTGCCCTAAAACCATGCTGGCAGTTTTTTGGCCTTCCTTCCACTTTTCTTAAAGCATGGAATATATCTGGTCTGAGCTTCCAAGATAACACTTTTAAACACTGCCCACGCTTTATCTAAATCTTTAACCTTTGGAGCAACTCCTTTAGTCTTTTAACTATTTTCCTCATTATATCATAGTCTCCCTTTTGAAAGTTAAATGGTAGTACTGTGGATTTCCTTGCCATCCCTCTTTCATTTCTTAAATCAAATGCAATCATGATATGATCACTATTGCCAAGTGGCCACAACACCCTTATCTCTTGCACCAGATCCTGTGTGCCACTAAGAACTAGGTCCAAAATAGCTTCTTCAAGATGCAGTCATTTATTTCATCTAGAAATTTTGGGGTATGTTTACTAAACCATCTTAACGTAGCAGCGGCGATGTTATCGCGTGATGCGTGATGTTATATCACGCGATAACGTTATGTATCGCGCGATAATGTCGGCAGCGACGTTAAGGCACACCAATGCTGTGAAATCCGGGTCTGAAGGGTGGAGGTAGGCCTCCCAGAGGGTGGAGATAGGGGTCAATGGGTGGAGAGTGGGCGGGGAGAGGCTCCAGGCACACTAACGCTGTGAAATCCGGGTCTGAACACTAACGCCAGTGAAACCCTCGTGTTAGAGGCACATTTGCAGGAGAGAGAAACCATTTCAGTCAGCAATGTACAGCAAAGGCAGGGAAACCCATAAAAGTGATAGTAGTGATACATGTGCAGGAACCAAAAAGGCAAATAAACATATAAAATGACCAGAACCACATTTGAAATCCCAATAACCAAGCTGGCCAATAGTGATATTAGTGATAAATATAAAGCAACACTACTGACAAAGCGCAAAAAGGAAGTTATCATGTTTGGAAGGGTCTATGCTCTGTCCCCCTACAAAGTGAAAGATCCACAGTGAAATAGCAGTGATCAGGGTTTTTGTCATGTATATTGGGCAGGTTTGTTATGGCATGCACATGTGCAGCAACAGCAGACTGGGCACGTAGGAAAGGGCAACTGTACTGATGCTGTAAATGGGATACAGGGGGCTGCAGGCAGCACATGCTGTGGTCCAGCTTGGGCACAGTGCGGACTAGGCAGATGCTTAGGTGGCACATAGGAATGCCGAAACTGTAAAGCAGCAAGACAGCAACTGACGAGGGTCCAACATGGGCACGAGTGTGTGTCTCACAGTGTCACAGGAAATATTACCCAGCAGGTAACCCCAAGGGCACATAACATTGGCAGGTGGTGCCAAGGGGAAGCACGCATGTCCATGTAGGCACCCCTAGCCAAGAACCCACACCATAGGCAGCTGCCTACCTGCACACTGGATGGCCTGGGACTGCACACCACCAGCACCACTGGCATAAGGGCATGTCAGCATGGTGGCGGAGTGTTGCTGGTGGTGGAGGGGCAGTGGCTTCTGCCCACAGCAGACCAAGGCCAAGCCCTGTTTAGGTGGGTGCCATGCAGTGCAACAGACAAGGTCTGTCTGACAAACACTAATGGTATCCCCAAGGAATGACCTGCCTCTGTGGCAACAGTTTGGTGCAGTACACACAGCCAGTGTGTTCAGGGGCTGAAGATCAGGGTGAGCATAGGACCCACACACTGTCACGGTCTGTAGCTACTCTGTGCCATTAACACACACGGTCAGTTCCCCTTACCAGGCCTAGGTGCTGTGGGGGTGCATACCCCATCTTGTGATCAGCTGTAGATTGCTGATTTGCATGTGCAGTGCATCATGGGTATGGGTGGGTTTACCCTATCTTGGTAACCACAGCAGATAGTTTGTGTGGTGACCTGCAGTCTTTCTGTAGCCAGCAAGCAGTATGGCAGCAGCTATAGAGATGTAGCCCACTGGTTACTTCAGTGACCATGCAGGTAGAGGTCATGGGTTTGATTCCACAGTGGTATTATTTAATAAGGCTGTCTGAGGCTTTTCCTTTTAATTTACATCAGTGCTGCCAGCAAAATGCACCCTCACAGTGCCATAGCCTAAGGTGCCTCATAGGGCACCCTATACAGCACCCTGTACCACGCCCTATAAAGCACCCTATAGGGCACATTATAAGGTGCCTTGGCAGACAGGGCACTTTATACTGTGCCCTCTGGAGTGCCTTATAAGGTGCCTTTTTCGGCACCTTAGGTTACGGCACTGTGAGGGTGTTTTTGCTTGCAGCACTGATTTAAATTACATAAAGGAAATACCTCAGACAGCCTTCTTAGGTAACACTTCTGCAGGATAAAACCCATGACCTCTGCCTCCACAGTCATTGTAGTAACCAGTGGGCTACATCTTTACAGCTTCGAGCACTGCGCTGGCATGAACTAAGGATTAACGCGTGTTAACGTGCCATGGCGCCCACTATCGTGCGATACAGATTCTTCCTACCTTGCCGCCGGAATTCCCACTCCTTATATGGCATCCTTCACATTATCGCTGGAACTAGCGTCGGTAACATTAAGCCAGTTTAGTAAACAAACCCCTTTATCTCCCTAGTGTGTCCTGCTTTGACATTGACCCAAACAAAACCTGGTTAATTAAACTCACCCATTATTACTCTGTTACAACTTTTATTAGCTTCCCTGATTTCTTTCAGCATTTCATTATCCATCTGTTCATTCTGGCCAGGCAGTCAGTAGTGCACCTCCCCCCCACTGCCATTTTGCCTTCCCCTTTTCACATGTAATTTTTATCCATAGAGATTCTACAGCATATTTTGTTTCCTGCAAAACTTTAATCCTATGTGACTCAATGCCCTCTATAAAATAGAGCACAACCCCTCCACCAATTTGATCTACTCTATCATTGCGATATAATTTGTACCCATGTATCACAGTATCCCATTGGTTGTCCTCTTTCCACCAGGTCTCTGAGATACCAATCATATCTAACCTCTCACTTAGAGCTATATATTCTAATTCTCCCATCTTATTATTTAGATTTTTAGCATTTGCATATAGGCATTTTAGAGGTATTTCATTCATATTAATCTTGTTATCAGTTGATAGGGGTAATTTGAAATCTTTCAGCTCTGTACTTAAGGACATCTGGGTAACTTATATTTATTGGAATCTCTCTGTTCAGATGTCCTAACTTCCGTCATTTGCTAGTATCCTTCAAGGATACAATCTTCCAAACCATGCGCTCTTGGGCGACTGTCGGCTTTCCCTTATTATCTAGTCTAAAAACTGTTCTATCTCCTTTTTAAATGTTAATGCCAGCAGCCTGACTTCATCCCAGATAAGGTGGAACCCAATACTTTGGAAGAGCCCCTCTCTTCCCCAGAATGTTGCCCAGTTCCTAACAAATCCAAAACCTTAGTCTTTGCACCATCGTTTCACCCATGCATTGAGACTCCAGAGCTCCGCCTGCCTTTTGGGTCCTGCACATGGCACAGGAAGCATTTCAGAGAATGCTACCCTGGAAGTTCTGGATTTCAACTAACTACCTAAAAGCCTAAATTTGGCCTCCAGAACCTCCCTCCCACATTTTCCTATGTCACTGGTACCAACATGTACCAAGACAGCAGACTCCTCCCCAGCGTTATCTAAAACCTTGTCTAGGTGGCTCGTGTGGTCCGCTACCTTTGCACCAGGCAGGCATGTTACGAGGCAATCCTAATGCCCACCAGTCACCCAGCTATCTACATGCCTAATGATAGAATCACCCACTATAACAGCTGTCCTAACCCTTCCATCATGGGCACATGTCACTGGAGAAACCTCCTCAGTATGAGAGGGTGCTACATCCCTGGTGGATAGGTCCTAGCTACAGGATCCCTTCCTGCCTCACCAAGGTGATTGTCTCCTTTCACAAGACCTCTTTCCTGTATGGCAACTGAGAGGCTGCCAGACTGGAGGTGAGGCTTCAATATTACATTCCTGTAGGTCTCGTATATGTACCACTCTGACTTCCTTAGTCTTCCAAGTCTGCTACTCTAGCCTCAAGAGATTGCACGTGTTCCCTGAGGGCAAAGAGCTCCTTGTACCTAGTGCACATGTAAAACCTATCACCAACTGGGAGAATATCATACATGTGACACTCAATGCAAAAGACTGGATAACCCACATCTCACTGCTGGACTGCTTTCTGCATCTTAGTTTTAAAGTTTTGTTTAGTTATTTAAGTTGTTTGAAGTTGCTAGGGATAGTTGCACTAATACAACTATATCAAATAAGTTTAAGGGACTTTGTTCACTACAAGATTAATTATTCTCAGGTCCTTAACTCATCTATTCCCGGTGAGGATAATCAGGTGAACCTGAAGGTGAATGTGAATACCTCTCCCCTTTTAATAGATCTAAGACCCTATAAAGCTAAGATTATACTTGGGGTAGGTGGGAGTTGGGGTGAGTGAGAGGGAGCTAACACTTATTAAAGGCTGGCAGACCTGTGCTTTTAAGGTAATCTGTGACCAATTTCTTGGGTGATTCACACAGCCCTTGCTTTGATAGAAGGAGCCTTTTAAATTGCCCCTTCGATCTGTTACTTGACTTTAACACCTATTTTCAACAATTTCACAGGTCTCTTGCCCCTTATCTAGAAGGCCTCTTTGTAAAGGTCTCTAGAAACAATTTATTCCTTTATGCTCAAAGAATATTGACTCTGCTTTTCCTTTTATGCTAAGCTATACTCTTATTTGATTTAAGTAAAAGCTCTCTACTGATACTAGACCCTGACTGAGTTTTAAACTTAAACTAGAAGCTCCCTGCTGAGTTTTAAATTTAAAATAAAAGCTCTTTTCTGAGTTCTAAAATTTAAACTAAAAGCTCTTTGCTGATACTAGGCCCTGACTGAGTATTAAATTAAATCTATCTGTTGGGTTTTAAACTTAAACTGAAAGCTACCTGCTGAGTTTTAAATTTAAACTAAAAACTCTTTGCTGATATTAGGCCCTGACTGAGTTAACAAATATACTGGATTCTAATTTACACAGATTAATCAGCCTTAATCTAAAGGATTCCTTTTTCCCCAAGATTTAGAAGGTTTCCCAGAAGTAAATACTTACAAGTACAGATCTTTCTCCAGAAGTAGCAGTCCCTTTAAATCCTTCAAGGTGATCTTAAAGTAGCTAAACAGGTAAAAAAGGTGACAGCAAAAGTCAGAAGGATGCTTGGGTGCATAGGGAAAGAAATTTGTTCAATTCTGGAGACCGCACCTTCAAAAGCATATAAGCAGGTTGGAGTCTGTGCAGAGGGTGGCTACTAAAATAGTTAGTGATCTTCATTATAAAGCATATGAGGACAGACTTAAAGATCTTAATATGTATACTTTAGCAGAAAGGTAGGATACAGGTGATATGATAGAGATGTTTAAATACCTCCATGGCATAAATGCACAGGAGGAGAGTCTCTTTTGACTGAAAACAAGCTTTGTTATGTGGGGACATAGGATGAGGGTGAAAGGGGATAGACTCAGGAGTAATATGCATAAATATTTCTTTATGGAAAGAGTGGAAGATGCGTGAAATAGTCTCCCAGTGTAGGTGGTAGAGATGAGAACAAAAAAAACATGGGACAAACACAGAGGATCTCTAAAGGTAAAAAGAGGACTATTGTTGTTGATATGGAAGGGCAGACTAGATAGGCCAGTTGGTCTTTTTCTGCCGTCATGTTTCTATGACACACACACATTCCACCTCCACCCCAAACATAGATATACACACATGTACCCCAACCCTGTCCCTTACACACACATATACACAGGCACCTCACCCCTGCAGCACATGTGCACATACAGGCACCCGACCCCCATCACACACACACACACACACACATATACTCAGGCACCCCATTCCTGCAGCATACATACTCGGAGAGGCACTGAACTGGCGCACCACACACCCACACACCCATACACACAGGCACTCTACCCCTGCACTACACAAATTATCTAAAAATAGATACATACATAAATAACACCACTTATAAAGATTCCTCATACAGCACCTCCTACCATAACAAGACACACTATCATCTCTTTTTGAACTCTTCCTCCACCTCCCCCCTCAAAGAAATTGATTTTGCAAATGAAGGAGGGGAAAATGTAGCTTTGTCACACTGTAAGTGTGCTCTTTTCACATGCATACACAGTCCCTGAAAGATAGGAACACTCCTAGTTATGCAAACACACACACATGCAACCTCTGACACTCCTCAAGATGCAAACAAACATGTATTCAGCCCATGACACTCCTCATGGTACACATAAGCACACAGCCCCAACAGTCCCCATGATACCTATATGCACCAATGTGAGGGTATGTAGCCTCTGATAGTCCCCATAGTGCACACACACATATGCATGTAGCCCCTGGCAGTCCACATAACACAAAGGAAGACACAAATGCACGCACCCCCTGACACTTCCTATGACACACACAGATGCACTCGCCCGAATGCCTGATTCTGTAAATGAGAGAAATGCATCATTGTGTCACATGGCAAGCATGCACTTTTCAATTTGTTAAAAAACCTAAATGTTCCCAGGAGCAGGTGTAAATACAGATGTGGAGAATTAATGATGGGCATGTGCAAACGTTCCATGAAATTGCCAGACTGTTTAGTGGGAGAAGGATGGCATAAGGCTTAAAGCTCACCTAGGATGTCCATTGACCCTGCATGATGTGGCTACTCTCCCTCTTACGTTGGACTTGTGCTCAGGAGAAGTATGAAGGAGGATTGTAACATCAAAGAGGTTAAGAACAGGATGGAGTCTGCAATCGGATCCACTTCTGTCCAGGATAGTAGAGAGAGACAGAGGAGACTAAGAACATCACGGAGGAGCCAGAGGCAAGAGGAAGAAGAGAGCAAGAGTAGAAGACAATTTTACCGCCCTGCTGACCTGAGAAAAAACTCTGAAGTGCACCTCAATACAACGCAAGTTTGGATTGTGGACATCAAGCAGAGAAGCACAGCACTTCCCATCTCAATTTACAGGACGCAGAGCTAACAAGCGGAGATCACCACCTATGACAAATGCCAGGCATTTAGCCTCACATTTCCATTCAGTGGCTTCAGGTGGATCGCAACAAAAATAAAAAATATGAATACCAAACCTGGATTACAATAAAGCACTACAAGCGCAATTAAATTAAATTAAAATACACAAAGGGGGTCATTTTAAAAGCCTTAGTTGTGATTTGGACATCCGAGAACATGCGTGCAGACGCCCCCAGAGCCATTTTATGGGGACAGCCAGGTAGGCAGGGGGCATGATGGAGGCATATCTGGGGCAGTGCAATGGACTTACAGATCCCCATTCAATTTCAAAAATGTCAAGGATGTCTGCGACCCCGTCTAAAGTTAGACCTGCTCCAGGCATCGGGAATGTGCTCGTTTTGGCCATAAAACATGCTGAGAGTGTAGAGAAGATGGCACTACACCATCCATAGTACTCCCTACAATCACAAGGATAGTAGCAGTGGGATTTGAACCCTGGCCATCCAGTCCTAACCCACTACTATAACCATTAGGTTATTCCTAGCAGTTGCTGTTGTAGAATACTATTATGGGGATGTCTGTGTAGACGCCCCCACAAACATCCATATCAGGCTCGTCCATGTTTGTGAAATCATGTATGAATGTGCGTCTGCAGGGCTGGCCTGTCCATTGCACGAGAATGTTGTTCTCACAGAGCTCTGCACCAACAATATCCCACACATGCTGTTCGGCTCCCAGCAGAACCGGCTTCAGAGGGAGGCCCAAGGCCCCGACACACTTCTGTACAGCCGCCAAAGTGAGGAGCACCATTTTTCTTCACATCGTCAACTGTGTTCTAGTGTAGGCTGCTGGTGCACCAGAAGTCAAAGGGCATTTCCTATTCCCCGGCACTCAGTGAGCCAGCAACCTACATTAGAACACAGTTGCCAGTATGAAGAAAAACAACGCTCTTCACCTGGCAGCTGTACAGAAGTGAGCCAGGGTCTCTCCGGCTCCCTCTAAAGCCAGCCAGACATCCACAGGGCTCTTTGGGGCTGGGAGGGGGGGGCTAGAACTGGAAATGGTTGATGGGGGGGCTAGGACTGGAAATGGGCCAATTGGGAGGGCATGGACTGGAAATGGGCTGATGGGGGGATAGGATGGGACTGGAAATGGTTGATGTGGGGCTAAGATTGAAAATGGGCTGATGGGGTGGGGCTTGAACTGGAAATGGGCTGATGGAGGGCTTGGACTGGAAATGGGCTGATGAGGGGGAATGGGAGAATTGGACTAGAAGGGACCAGATGCTGGGTGGGGCTGGAACTAGAAGGGAGCTGATGTTGCGGGAGGACTAGAAGAGGATGGGGCTGGGGAAGTGAGGATGGAGAGGGGAAAAGATATTTTGTGTGGGAGGGAAGAAAAATCTACAATTGGCTGGGTATTGGGAGAGTAAGTGGGGATTGGAGATGGGAGGGTGAAATTTGAATGGATGAAAAAGGAATAAAGAAAGAAATGGAGGAAAGAGCAAAAGGAGAAAGATCAATATGTTTTTTTTTATTTACTATTAGAAAATTTTCACAAACTCATTAAGAAAAAACTTGTACAGAAAAGGTGTTAACACCAAGAAAAAAAAATTACAAAGTTATTACAAACTTATTAGGAAACATTCAAAAGATGCTAAGGGGTATGTTTACTAAACCGTCTTAATGTGCGCTCTGCGACGTTATCGCGCGATAAGGTACCTTATCGCGCAATAATGGTGCTTTCTTGGGCGCACAGGTACCTTAGCGCGCGATAATGTGCGCAGCGGCGCAAACGAGCGCTGAAGGCAGAGAAAGGCTCCCGGAGGGCGGAGGAAGGCTCCCCAGGGGCGGAGAGAGAGGGTCAATGGCTGGAGAGTGGGAGGGGAGAGGCTCCCCGCACACTAACGCTGTGAAATCCGAGGCTCAAAACTAACGCCAGTGAAACCCTGGCGTTAGAGCCGATTTAAAGGGAAAAGAAACCATTTCCGTCAGCAATGTACAGCAAAACTAGGGAAACCTACAAAAGTGATAAGTGTGATACATGTGCACGGAACAAAAGGACAAATAAACAGTGAAAATGAACAGAAGAAAATGTAAAAAAAACATAACCAAGCTGGGCAATAGTGATATCAATGGGAAACATCAAAAAACTCTCCCAATAAAGCTCCAAAAAAAAGATATGAATTTTGGAAGGGTCTATGCTCCGTCCCCATACAAGGTGAATGAGCCCACAGTGTAATTGCGCTGAGCAGGGTTTCCGACTCCATTGGCCAGGTTTCCTATGGCATGCACGTGTTCCGCAACAGCAGGGCGGGCATGTCAGAAGGGGAACTGGACATATGCTGGAAAAGGGGACACAGAGGGCTGCAGGCGGCACATGCTGCGGTGCAGCTGGCCCACAGTGCGGACTAAGGTGATGCCTAGCTGGCCCATAGGAATGCTGAAGCAGTAAAGCAGCCAGACAGCAACTGCTGAGGGCCCAACATGGGCACGAGTGTGTTTCCCACGGTTTCACAGGGGATAGTACCCAGCAGGTCCCCCCCAATGGCACGGAACATTGGCAGGCGGTGCTGGGGGAAGCGTGGATGGCTATGCAGGCACTCCTACCACAGAACCCGTACCATAGGCAGCCGCCTACCTGCACACTGGAGGGCCTGAGACTGCATACCACCAGCACCACCAGCAGAAGGGCATGACAGCATGGTGGCGGAGGGGTGCTGGTGGCGGAGGGGGCAGTGGCAGCTGGCTGCAGCAGACCATGGCCTAGCCCCGTTTAGGAGGGCACCGTGCACTGCAACAGACAGGCTCCATCTGACAAACAGTCATGTATCTCCAGGGAATAGAACTGTCCCTGTGGCAACACGGTGGTACAGTACGCACAGCCAGTGTGCCCAGGAGCAGAAGGTCACAGGTTCAAGTCTCAGCTGTGGTACCTGCCAACCCTGTCCCCACACTTTACCCAGTAATAAACCATGGTAAGCAAGACAGAACCTTTATTGCAGATAACAGAAACATGCCTGGGACACCTACATTTTACCCTACAGAGCACAGACATCATAAACATGTGCATTACCTAGAGCAGAGTCTCCCAAATGCAGTTCTGGAGGGCCAAACAGTCATGTATCTCCAGGGAATAAAACTGTCTCTGTGGCAACACGGTGGTACAGTACGCACAGCCAGAGTGCCCAGGAGCAGAAGGTCACAGGTTCAAGTCCCAGCTGTGGTTCCTACCAACCCAGTCCCCATATTTTACCCACTACTAAAACGTGCTAATACAGACAGAACCTTTATTGCAGATGATGTAAACATGCCCAAAACACCTACATTTTACCCTACAGAGCACAGACACCATAAACATGTGCATTACCTAGAGCAGAGTCTCCCAAATGCAGTTCTGGAGGGCCAAACACCATTCAGGTTCCATGCTGTCTCTAATAAAGATGCCTGTGCTGCATTTCTATGCGCCGCCCCCATGGTATGCAGATGTATCTCATGCATATTCATGAGGGACAGCATGAAAACCCGAACAGTGTCTGGCCCACCAGGACTGGAGTTGGGAACCTCTGCCCTAAAGCAGCAGCCAACAGGGGCAAACACACCCGCACCCACAGGCTCCATTATCCAATTCCTCCTGGAAAGGCAGGATGTTGGGCCCTGCTTGCATCTCCCAATACCAGCACTTGCATACCTTAGCAATGCCACCCTAAACCTGGGAATATGGTACACAGCTATCAAAAGTTTGCTATGATTACTGGCAGATAGCAATTCCGAAGTTAAGTACAATTTTCTGAGTGAGCTGCATCATAGCAACCTTTCTGATGTCTGTGGAGTGTGCTACAGGTCTTGTGTCTGACAGTGTTTACCACCCTGGGGAGTGGCTCCAACAGTATTGCATACCATAGCCATGCCTGCACTGTGCCCAGGACTGGTGCGGTGGTCAGGGCTGCCAAACACCTCTATAGTTGCACAATGCTGGCATAGGTGTGGGGAGTGTGTGTCTGTCTATCCAGTGTGTGGTGGCTGCCAACACCCTCCACAGCCCACACTGCTAGCACTGTTGCCAGTATTGGCCTGCCAATGTGCATAATAAGGAGCAAGGTACTGTGGGAATAGCCTGGATAGGGTGTCCTGGCCTGGATTCATCTGTACAGAGCATAAGGCAATGGCTCGGACATTGTAGTGCCCGGCCACCACCTGCACGGACAGGGTGGCCACAGCATGTCATGCTGGGAGGTCACTCTCATCCTGACTGAGCAGTGACCACAGCATGGCTAGGTTCCCCCATAGTGCTGTACACTATTTCTCTCATGTGATGTTTATGGGTTCTCTTTTTGGGCCTAATCACTGATTTATCTGCTTGCTGTGTATGCTGATGTCTCAGTTCTGGGTACTTGCATCTTCTCCAGGAGCATGCACTATGGATGAGCTAGCAGACTGTCTGCAGCTAGTATGTGTCTTGCTGGAGGATTGTTGCTGGAGAAGGTCAGATCGTGGTGGGGGCAGCTGAGCATTTCCAAACCCACTGTCTGTCTGCTATTGCTTTATGGATGTGTACAGATCTGCATTGACTGCCCTGTAGGGTGTCTGTTCCCCAGCAGGACTGGGGTTGATACTCCCTCTACTGCCACCATTGCAGGGAGGTAGAATGTGGATCTGTTGGTGGAAGATCCTGTTTCCCACCCTGAGCCCCAGAGGGTGGGTTGTGTGGTGGTACAAACACCACCCACCCTCCTACATCATGTAATCATGGCACCAGCCCGGGATATGCACTATTCTGGGTGCATCATAGCCCATAAGGGCTAGACATGACTGAGAAATACAGGAGAACACAGATGCATCCTAGGGGTGGCTATAGGAACTACCTATCATACACAGTAGCACTGATGGGGACCTGCAGCATGGCATATTTTGGCCTTGAAAGGTGCTGTGGACCTGGTGCTGGACGCCCCACCTCACCCTCAGGGTGAGCACAGTAACCGAACAATGTGATGGTCTATAGCTACTCTGTGCCAGTACCACACATGGTCAGTACCCCCAACCAGGCTGAGGTGCTGTGGGGGTGCACATGGTCAGTTCTCCCTACCAGGCCGAGGTGCTGTGGGGGTGCATACCCCATCTTGTGCTCATCTGTAGACTGCTGATTTGCAAGTGCAGTGCATCATGGGCACGGGTGGGTTAACCCTATCCTGGTAACCACAGCAGTTTGTGTGGTGACATGCAGTCCTTCTGCAGCCAGCCAGGGATGTGTTAGCAGCTATAGAACTGTAGCCCACTGGTTACTTCACTGCCTGTGGAGCTAGAGATCATGGGTTCAAACCCACGTTGGGGTTATTTGATAGGGCTGTCTGTGGCATTGTCTATTTTTAATGTACATTAGTGCTGCCAGCAAAAACACCCTCAGTGTACTGTAACCATAAGGTGCCCTATAAAGCGTCTTATAAGGTGCCGTATCAGGTGTCCTCTAAAGCGCCTTATAGGATGCCCTATAGTGGACATTATAGGGTGCCTTGGTGGACTGTGCACTTTATAATGTGCCTTATAGGGTGCCTTATGCGGCATCTTATGTTACGGCACGTGAGGGTGTGTTTGCTGGCAGCACTAATTAAAATACAACTAAACTGCCACAAACAGCAATAATTACACATAAGAGCTAATGCCTCAGCCAGCCTTATGCATTAGGCATACTGGGGGTTCAAACTCATGACCCTTGTGTCATCAGTCAGTGTATTTACCATTGTGCTACACCTCTGCTTCTGTGCTTGCATGTCTGCGCGCGCATGTCTGCGCGCCTACTTAAGATTACTGCGTGTTAACATGCTTAGCGGCATCTCACCTGATAATGTGCGCAGCGCTCGTTATCGCGCGATAATTCCATTTTGCTACATTAAGACCGAAACGCCCACTCCTTTTATGGCATCCTGCACACTAACGCCGGGCTCACGTTAAGACGGTTTAGTAAACATGCCCCTAAAAGACCCCCCCAGGGTGGCAAACATGGTCTCCCATCAATAGATCCACACTCTACCTCCCTGCAAAGGTGGCAGTAGAGGGCAACATCAACCCCAGTCCTGCTGAGGAACACCCCCCCCCCCCACAGGGCAGCCAGTGCAGCTCTATACACAGCCATACCACAATAGCAGACAGACATAAGACCAGGATATGGTAAGCTGTACCCCACCACCATCTGATATTCCCCTGCAAGCCACTCCAGCAAGACACATACCAGATACAAACAGTCTGCTAGTTAGTCCATAGTGCATGTTCCCAGTGGAGATGCATGCACCCAGAACTGGGCTGTCAGCATACACAGCAAGCAGATGAATCAGTGACTGGGCCCCAAATGGAAACCCATATCTATCACATGAGAGAAATACTATATAACACTATGGTGGTGCCTAGCCATGCTGTGGTCACTGCACAGTCAGGGTGAGAGTGATCTCTCAGCAGGACATACTGAGGTCACCCTGTCTGTGTCGGTGGTGGCCGAGCACTACAATGTCCCAGTCAGTGCCCTATGCCCTGTGCAGATGCACCCTGGCCAGGCCACCCTGTCCGGCCTATACCCATGGTACCTTGCTCCTCATTATGCACATTGCCAGCCCAATACTGGCAACATTGCTGGCAGTGTGGGCTGTAGAAGGTGTTTGCAGCCACCACACACTGGATGGACAGACAGCCACCCCCACACCTATGCCAGCATTGTGCTACTATAGAGGGGTTCAGCAGCCATACCCACCACACCAGTCCTGGACACAGTACATGCATGGATATGGTACGCATTATTGTTGGGGGTCACATCCCAGGGTGGTAAACACTGTCAGAGACCAGACCTGCAGCACACACCGCAGACATCTGTTTGAGTGTTATGGTGGAGCTGAATGAGCAAACTGTGCTTTACGTAGGACTGGAGATCTGCCAGTTATAATGGGAAACGCTTGATAGCTGTGTACCGTATACCCAGGTGTAGGGTGGCAGTGCTGAGGTATGCAACTGTTAGTATTGGGAGATACAGGCAGGGCCCAATGTCCTGCCTCTCCAGGAGGCATTGGCCAATGGGGCCTGTGGGGGGGTGTCTGGCCCTGTTGGCTGCTGCTTTACGGCAGAGTTCTCCAAATCCAGTCCTGGTGTTCCACACACTGTCCTGGTTTTCATGCTATCCCTCATAAATATGCATGAGCTACATCTGCATACCATGGGGGTGGTGCATAGCTATGCAGCACAGGCATCTTTGTTAGAGGCAGCATGGAACCTGAATGGTGTGGGGCCCTCCAGGACTGCATTTGGGAGACTCAGGGTAGTCCAGGGGGAACACAGGTGGGGTATTTATGGGATAACTATGGATGCATGGGAGTCAGATGAGACTGGATTACCTGCCCAAGGTGGGTACGTTACCGTACACAGGAACTTGGTCGGGGATTGGGGACAGTGGCTGGCGATCCCACACAGGTTGTTGGTTCCAGCTGTGGATGCAGCATGGTAAACGGAGTGTGGTGTGTGGTCAGCAGTAGGAACGCGGGACATAGGTGGCACCATTTGCCTAGACGTGTGGATCCCACGATGGGGGATATTGGTGCATTGGTCACATAACATACACTGATTGGCACAGACTGTGCATTACATGTTTGTGTACAGTGCTGTGTACGACTGGAAACAATATGTACATGCTCAGTGGTAGTAGTATTGGCAGGAGTTAATATTCTGGAGGGGAGGTACAGCATACACACACAGGTACTGCATCATTTGCTCAGCAGGGTAACCTACACCTGGATGCATACACGGATTGTGAGCCAGTGAGGTGATTTGACAGAAGCAGTATTATGGTCATGGCGCAGCCGGCAGATGATGAGCCATGCACATGAGCCGTGTTGGTTGGTTTGGGGCAGACAAAGCTGATTCAAGGGGATAACAGCAAGGTGTAGGATACAGTTAGCAGATCGGGGGGTGACTGAGGGGTGCATTCACGTTTTAGTTGTGTGTTAAGGGAGGATGGGGAGGATATTGCTCATGTTACCTGGAATGACACTACATGTGTTAGCTACATGATGCATATGTGTGGGGGAGGAGAGGGAGGGGTCACAGACAACCCGTACATTGCGTGTCAACTTGCGGCAATGTGTTTCAAGCTATACAAAAATGCAATGTGTACCTTCGAGTCAGTCCTGACTCCTGGCGACCCAGAAGCTCCTGGGTTTTCTTGGCAATGTCACCGGAAGTAGATTGCCAGGCCTTTCTTCCGAGGCAATGAAGGGTTAAATGACTTGCCCAAGGCCACAAGGAGTTCTAGTGGGAATCAAACCCTGGTTGCTTGGTTACCAAGCCAGTGTTCAAACCACTAGGCTACTCCTCCACACATATGCAAGCTATACACAGACACCTAATATGGGGGCGGGGTTTACGGTGGAAGCTTAGATGTTGGGTCGTGGCCAGGTTCCATTTCAAGCAGCGTGGATACATCAGGCCAGCATTGTCAGACACACAAACATAGCTCTGGGTCTGGATTAGCAGGGGCTGTTCAGGGATGTTGGGATATATTTGGCACTCATCAGCATACAGTTGGCACTGAGCAGCAGGGGATCAGGTAGCCCCAAGACGGCATTTGGTATGGAGCTCTGGAACATGCTGACACAGGACATATCCCTGTGTTCCAGCATATGGGTGCAGGCACGCAGGGGAATTGGGACCATCACAACACACACTGAAGGTGTGAGGGGTGAGATATAGGGTGCAGGGGGTTGGTACGGAGGCAGTGTAGACATGCGAGGACAGTATATCAGGGTGACAGGTGTGGTCAGCAGTGTCTGGGGAAGCCTGATTTTGACAGGGCGTAGCGTTTCGCCCTATATAGAACAACAAGCAAGGACATTGCTTGTCTGAATACGTGATCTATTATTTACAATGTCCTTGCTTGTTGTTCTATATAGGGCGAATGCTACGCCCTGTCAAAATCAGGCTTTCTGAACATGCCTCCTGTTTACGTCATCGGATAGTTACAGCTCCAATAGTGGCTCACTGTGTGGCAAATAATCATACCTTTGAAGATTTAAAATGGTCCGTAATAGATCATATACCTTTGGACCCTTGGGTGGAAACCGCCTGAAGAAATTACAAATATTGGAACAACGATGGATATATTCTTTAAATACAATAGAACCTGCAGGCCTGAATCGAGAAATCGATTGGCAGGAGGTTTTGTGATGTGTTCTGACGTCAGCGCTTATTACACCAATGAGGATGAGAATGGGAATCCCCCTTTCAATGGGGTTGTCCCGGTCCCCATTGGATGTTTCCTTTTTAAATGCTATTACATTTTGTGTGCGCCTATGATGAGCGAGATTCTAGCCGTGGTGATGGCGTTTTTCTGTTGTTGCCGTTTTCTACTTTTGAGGAAGAGCACTTGATACAGGGCGCCCAGCCCGAAACGTGCACGTCATGCTGATCACTTTTCTCAGGAGCAGCGACATGGTTTGAAATTTAAAGATACAAAATTATTGGCAATTTAAAAAACGAGAAGATTATCGTAAGAGGACTGGATGATATTAAATAAAGAATAAAAGAAGCCTGCCGCCTGGTGAGGGACGGGTCTTGGTACTTTCCCTCCTACGGCTGACTCCGATATAAAGATAAGTTTATTCACATACTTATGGTGATTCTTAGATATTTGGAAGTCTATACAGAAGCAAAGAGACCTGTCTGGCTTCGGCACGTGGATGATTGGACTCGACCATGGGCTTTTCGATTCTTCTATTACACCCATGCTGAGCATCTCTCGTACTTGGGCGATGACCTCTTTCTTCTTTGCCTCAGGCAACAGATTAGTTTCCCCTGGCACGGGTGTTAAGACATCTGCAAATTTGGCTAGCATCTTACCCAACTCCTGTGTCTGTTGCCACGATAGCTCCGCACCTATTCTGGGCTCCGGGTTTTCCTTACAGTCGGCCAGCTGGGGGCCTAGGTCTTCCTCCATCTTCTCTTCAGCCGTAGCTGTCAAGCCCGTCACCTCATCCAGCCCAGTGGACCCAAATCCCCCTGTTCCACGATCCGTGGGGGTCAGGGAAGGCACTTCCTCCACTGAAGGGAAACCCACCCACTCACAAATAAGTTGTGCGACCCTGTCACCCACCCTTACTTTAAAATCTTCACTCCTGAAGTTAAAAAGTAGGACTTTAACTACTCCTCGGTAGTCAGGGTCTATGACTCCTGCGCCGACATCAATAAAGAACTTTGCAGCCAACCCTGAGCGTGGCCCTATGCGGCCTTAACAGCCCATAGGTATTTGCATCTTTAACCCTGTGTCTATCAGTGCTTTCCCTCCTTTAGGGACTATATTCTCTTCGGCACTGAATAAGTCGTAACCGGCAGCTGCGGATGATGCTCTCTGCGGGCTCTTTGCCTTTGCTGGCACTTTGCAGTATTGCAAAACAAATTTCTGTTTAATTGGAGACTTATCTCCAACCTGTGTCTTTGACCTTGAGATAGTGTTTCAGGGCTTTCCGAATAAGGGACTGGGAATGGCTGTTGCTAGGGCCTCTATCCCTGGAACACTCTGTGGGTCTATCCCTCTCTTAACCTCCTTGCAAGGGGCCTTAATCATTTTCTTACATGCAGGAAGCTTATCTTCACTCTGGGAGGGTTCGTTCCCTGCTCTTGAGGTTTCTACCTGGGGCCTAGTGGAGTCTCTGCTTGTTTTCATATTTAAGCCCTTCTCCACCCCTCTGCAAAATGGGGACCAGTCCCTCCCCAACACAATACCATAGGGAAGCCGTGGGACAACGGCCACCAAAACCTCTTTTTGGGTCCCCAACCCTTTTATGGAGAGCCTATACAGTGGATAATAGGATGAAGCACCATGCACACAACGTATCGTAACACAGCCCTCTGCTTGACTCGGTGCTGACCTACCGTGAGCTTTCACGGCCTGCCAGAGCTTTTCAGAGACCATGCTCTGGTCAGCACCCGAGTCAAGCAGTGCCTTAGCCATAATGCCTTGGACTTCTACATTCAAACGGAAGCCTTCTTGCACCGGTTTCCCTTTTCCAGACATTAGTGCTGTCCGCACTGTACAACTCTTCTGAAAATGTCCTTTCTTCCCACAATTGTAACACTTTCCTTTTGTCACAGGTAAAACAGCATTTACATTAGTCACATTTGCTTTTATGCTTCTTTCTAATCCTGCAAAGTTGCTTGTTCCAGCCCGCTTCAGAGCACCTCCTGTTGGCCTGACCGCCAACTCCGCTTCAAAGTAACGCTCTGTAAGGACGGCTGCCTCTGCAGTGGTCTGGCAACTTTGTTGGATTATGAATGATTTTACCTCAGAAGGTACTGCCTCCATGAATTGTTCCAGAATGACTGTGTCTATCACAGAGTCCAGGGTTTTCCCCTCTGGAACAAGCCATTTCCAGGCCAAGGCTTTGATCTTCTGATATAATGCCTTTGGCGTCTCATTAGACTTAAGCCTAGACTCTCTAAACATCCTCCTATAATACATTGGAGTCAGACCTAATCTGTCTCTCACTGCTTTTTTAACTTCTTCATAGGTGGACGCGAGAGCAGCGAGCATGGTTTTGTATGCAGACAAAGCCTCTCCCGTTAGGGACATGGCAAACCTTGCTCAGGTGGCCCATTGCTCAGGTGGCCATTTAACTGTTACTGCCACCCTTTCAAAAGCCTCAATAAAGTCATCCAAATTGTCATTGGTGTTTAACTGGCCAAAAGTTAAGGCTCCGCAGCCTTGCGGTCCTACCACCGTAGAAAATGTAAGACTGGCATCTTCAGCAGCCTTTTGCTTTGTCAGTAAAGCTTCCATCAGCTCTACAAGAGGCTTCTGCTGGGCTTGTATAGCCGCAGCCGTCTGTTCCTGTGTGCAGTGAGCCAGTTCCATATGCCTTTCAAATTGACTGGACATCCAGCGCAACACCTCTTGGGGATCCATCCTGAGGATTATTGTCCCTGCAAAGAAAGCAAAAGAAAAGCCCACCAAGTGCGGCAGCAAATTTTCTTTTTAAAACCTCACTAGCTTTCTGCTGAACAAACTCCCTTTCTCACTGGAATCCTTCTACACCCGTGCCCAGTTACCCGTTACCTTCACACGGTGTAGACTCAGATTTTGAGAAAGGAGTCTATCCTCCTGGGTCCTGGTCCTCCTGGCACGATTTGCCAGCGAAATCTCCAACCGCTCCACCAGCAGCTTAGCAGATTTCTCGTTCCCCTTGTATTTTCCAGCTATGGCAAACTTTCTGTTGTATTCCTGAAGTTCTTCTTCTTTTCTTTTCCATCAGTTGGGATGTCTTTTTTGTATTCCAAGCGAAAAAATCCGAACAGACTATGCCACTTGTCACCCTCACGGTGGCCAGCCCAACACCTATGACGCTGAGACTTGGTCTGCCTGTGGTGTTCCTGCCTCAGAGAGTGTGGGCTTGCTTTAACTCTGCAAGGCCTTCTGGGAATGTAAGTCCCTTTACTCCTTGAGCACAGATGAGTTGCAGTCGAGTGGTTTCAGGCAATGACAAGAATTTATTTTCCCCTTCCCAGTGGATTAAACGCAAGTGAATAACTCAGGACAAAACATTGCCATACAATTGGCTTGAGGAAATTTTACATGAACTCAGATAAGTTAGCCTTGTCAGCTTCAGGCTTTAAACATGCAGTGCTTGATACAAAACAAAATCACAACAGCTTCAATTAGCAAAGAAAATGTTCCCTTTTCTTCAGCTGCTTTTACCATCTCTCTCAGACACTGTTCAGCATAGGGAATTCACATGGTCAGCCAAAGATAATGTACAGTCCATCCGATCATCCACTATTTCATTATGGACAGAGTCTATCTGCATTTCTTCAGTATCAGGAATAGCAGGGTGTGTCAATAAACTGCTATCCTGATTTTTGAAGCAAACGGTTTCTCTGACCTCACGTGGTTTCTCTCTGTAACACTCTCCTGAGCAGGGTTGTAAACTACCATATATGCTGTAGTTTTTGTCCAGGGAGTTTGCTACTTTCTGGCAACTATAGGGAACTGCTTTATAGCTAGGTTCAAACTTGTATGAATTGTTAAGTCTACCTTTTGGCTTTGAAAGGGAAGGAACTCTCCACTCTGCAGGGTTAGACTGTTTCTCAAACACGACTTGTGTTTGCTTGCCTCTCAGCCTATTAACTTTCCCTTCAGACGTACCGGTATTCTCCAACCAGCCTGTCTCTCTCTTAGGAGCGTGTGAGCTTTGCCAAGCCTGCCTCTCAGGAAGATTCTTCTCTCTCCTGCTTTTGCCAGACAACCCCTGTCCTGGGTTGCTTCCTTCTGGCCTCAGGAATATGGCTCCCTTGGTTCTCACTCCTCTTTGACTCCTTCTAGTCAGCGTGCTCCTTTGCTGTCTTCCTTTTTCGTCCTCCCTTCGGTTCTGCTTGGTCCAAGCTAATGACCACTTTTTATCATTGTAACTCTCAGGGCTTAGCTGTGCCCTGCCCTGAAACAGGTGAACCTCATTACCTCCTGAGCTAGGGCATACATCACAGCAGGGGCGTGTCTCTCCAGCTTGTGACTCTCTTTGTTTACTTCTTCTTTGCAAACACTGAGCCATGTGCTCAGACTGCCTGTCAGTTTCTGAAAGCAAATCCTCATCTTGCCCTACCTCCATAGGCTCAGAAGGGTCTTCTTCATGACAATGGACTTACAGGTACATGGTGTGTGGGGACAGTCAGCCACAGATCATGTCTGGGGTCATCTGTCCAATGCACATATGTTGTGGTTCACCTCTTTGATCTGCACCCCCAAACCCCATATGTTATTGTTGTCACACACAGGCACATGTGTTCCTGCCCAGCTCATCTGCTCCAGCACTGTTTCTGGAACACATCCCAGAGAGCTGCGTGTGTCCACACATCCTAGGTGGTGGTGGTTCTGGTGGTGGGCTGCATGTACACCCCTCCGTGACATTGTAACATCAACCAAATGCTGTGTAGCATTGCTTTGGCCAAGAGCTATCTCCACTGATCTCAGGTTGTCCACAGACAGTTCGTTTGCTACTGGTTGCATGCTCACCTTAACATACTGTGTGTATGTGTTTTTCTAGCGTGGGTGTGTAAGGGTACAGTGTGCACACAGTTTGTATTATCATGTGGTGGGCGGTGTTTTGACACCTGTGGAGGGTTGTGGACTCTGCTATCTGTAACCTACTGCTGTTGACCATGTATACATTATGCGCATCTGTTTTATGTTGTGACCTGACCTATCTCTTGTATGCCCTCAGAACACTATCCATCAGCATTTCAGTATCACAGATGATGCCCTAATTTGGACATGCGCCAATGGCAGCTGGAGATGAGGATATGGTGATTCTATACATTCCTCTGGCATCTTCTGTATTCACTGTGATGTGGTGTTGCTTTTTCCTGTCTCAGACAGTCCCTAGCAGACACTTTCTGCAGACAGATGGTAGGTTGCATCTTGGATCTTTTGGAAATGACATCATCCGTTCTATGCTTGCGTTTTGTTGTGTTTTTCAGGGAGTAATCCTGTGGGGTCACTGTGCACCAATGCTGATGGACATGGGGTGGAGCAGTGAGGCACCTGTGTGACATGTGCATGGACATGACCATATCCATAGGACACCCTCGTGTATGGTTCAATGGTCACATTTCCACAGCATGCACTGTGTTATGTGTTGTGCTAATTTCATGTTTGCATGTCTGGCATTGCATTCTATACATATTGCTGTCTGCCTACCTGCAATGTTCCCTGGTGTTCTGTGCAACATACCATGACAGTGTTTCTCTTTCTTCTGATACAGGGCAGAGCACACATGCTGCACATCGACTACACTGCATCTGCAGGCACCATCACCCAAGTATCTGTAGGCCACAACAAGACCATGCAGCTATCCCTGGGATATGGTGGCATAGGATGGCTGACCTCTGCGTGTGGCCCACATGCCTATGATGGACATTGATGTTGGACTGCTACATTGGGCATAGGTGGCCTGTCCTACACAACATTGATGCTGTGCTCTGGCTGGGTGTGGGGTTCATTGCAGGGGACATACATGCCTTTTGTGTGCTGTGGCAGATTGGGATGTACCACTTGCGTATGCAGGACCAGGGATTCATGGACAGTCTTCATGGAACATGTTGGTTTGCAGAGGCTATTTGCGCTATGGACACTGTGTACAGGCCCCTACGTGTGCAGCAGGGTCTGACATACTTGCTGCATGTTGTACATCCATCTGACATTGTGTTACTTTATGTTACCTATGTGTGTGACCTGCACCGCAGGATATCCTCATCTGTTTAGTTCACCAAGAGCATACAGCCATGTGTGTGGCACAGGGGTGACATTGTATAGGTCCTCTGGTATTTGTGGGGCTACCCTGCAGTTGAACATGACACGGTATTTAGCACCACACCACTTTGATGTGTGCCAACATCTTTGGTCATTATTTGCCAACACCACGTGTGCTACTGTGCATGTGGGACATCACTATGTCATTGTTTACCGTACACGTTCCAGGTGCATGTGACTGAATATGTTGGTACACCAGGGCATGTGGCAGTGTGGCTTCTGTGCTGGTTACTGGGCCATATTTGACCTTTCTTTCAACCTCTATATACAGATTACTGTGGTTAGTGTACAGACGTGCCGCTCTACATTGATTTACAGACATAGCAATGCATGTCTGCACAGTCTTCTTTATCTCATGACATTCCGGGACTCACATTGCACCAGTAATTTGTCAGTGTGGCAGTGTGGGTGTGCGTGTTCGTCCTTCATGGGTGCATTCCATGTGCCGTGTCATATGTATATGCATACTGTCTTCACAACACCCATTGCAGCAGACCTGCATAGTCTTATCTCTGTATGTGTGATAGTTTGCATTTTCTTTATTATCTGGGATCATGTTCCTCTTGTACCTGTTACCATAGCTGGGTTTGGCATTTGCACAATGTTGTTTTCGATGTATATGGCACTTTATTTGCTATATTACGCATTATGCAACATCTGTGATGTGTATATATGTATGTGTGTGTGCAATTTCAGAGATTTTGATACATATGCTTTGTCAGGTTTGTGCCACCTGTTTTTTGAGGGCAGATATAGAAACATAAAAACATAGAAACATAGAAACATGATGACAGAAAAAGACCACATGGCCTATCTAGTCTGTCCTTCCATATCAACAACTACAACAGTCCACTTTTTACCTTTAGAGATCCTCTGTGTTGGTCCCATGCTTTTTTGAATTCAGTTCTGTCCTCATCTCTACCACCTCCACTGGGAGACTATTCCATGGATCCACTACTCTTTCCGTAAAGAAATATTTCTGCATATCACTCCTGAATCTATCTCCCTTCACCCTCATCCCATGTCCCCTCGTAGCAGAACTTGCTTTCAATTGAAAGAGGCTCTCTCCCTGAACATTTATGCCACGGAGGTATTTAAACATCTCAATCATATCACCTCTATCCCGCCTTTCCTCTAAGGTGTACATATTAAGATCCTTCAGTCTGTCCTCATATGCTTTATAATGAAGACCACTAATCATTTTAGTAGCCACCCTCTGCACCGACTCCATCCTGTTCACATCCTTTTGAAGGTGCGGTCTCCAGAATTGCGCACTATACTCCAAATGAGGTCGCACCAAAGACTTATACAGAGGCATTATCACCTCCTTTTTTCTGCTAGCCATTCCTCTCCGTATGCACCCAAGCATCCTTCTAGCTTTTGCCGTCGCCTTTTCTACCTGTTTAGCTACTTTAAGATCATCAGACACAACCACGCCTAGGTCCCGCTCTTCTTTAGTGGACAAAAGTACTTCACCTCCTATATTGTATTGCTCCCTTGGATTGCTGCAGCCCAAATGCATGACCTTACATTTTTTAACATTAAATCCCAGCTGCCAAATTCTAGACCATTCTTCAAGCTTAGCTAAATCCCTCCTCATGTTATCTACACCTTCCTGGGTGTCTACTCTATTGCAGATTTTGGTATCATCCGCAAAGAGGCAAACCTTACCCGACAGCCCTTCCGCTATACCACTAACAAAGATGTTAAAAAGAATCAGACCAAGGACAGATCCCTGGGGCACACCACTGATAACATCCTTCTCCTCAGAGTGAGCTCCATTTACTTGTACTCTTTGTCGCCTCCCACCCAACCAATTTCTAACCCAAGCAGTAACTTTAGGGTCCATCCCTAGGATGCTCAGTTTGTTTATAAGTCGCCTGTGAGGAACAGTGTCAAAGGCTTTACTGAAATCTAAATATACCACATCTAGAGCTCTCCCTCGGTCCAACTCCCTGGTCACCCAGTCAAAGAAATCAATCAGATTTGTCTGACAAGACCTGCCTCTGGTGAATCCATGCTGCCTCGGATCCTGTAATCCACTGGACTCCAGAAACCTCACTATTTTCTCTTTCAGCAGCGTTTCCAATAATTTACTCACCACTGAAGTTATACTAACTGGCCTGTAGTTTTCAACCACATCCTTACTTCCGCTTTTGTGTAAAGGCACCACATGAGCCTCTCTCCAGTCCTTTGGCACCACTCCCGACTCCAACGAGGCATTGAAAAGGTCAGTCAGTGGTGTTGCTAGAACGTCCCCAAGTTCCCTCAGTATTCTAGGGTGTATCCCATCCGGTCCCATCGCTTTGTCTACTTTAAGTTGAGCTAGTTTCTCACGAACACAGTCTTCTGAAAATTGTTCAAGATGTCCCTCGCTTCTGTTCCTATTTGTGGGTGTTTTCTGAGATCCTGCTCCTGGTTCTTCATCTGTGAAACAGAACAAAAATATTTGTTAAGCAATTCCGCTTTATCCTTATCAGCTTCTACATATTCCCCCCCTGCACCCTTGAGTCTGACAATACCACTTTTTGCCCTTCCTCTTCTCACTAATATATCTGAAAAATGTCTTATCCCCCCATTTTATTGCATTGGCTATTTCCTCCTCCTTTTGAATCTTTGCCTTCTTGACTACTTTGCTAGCTTCTCTAAGTTTTTCCAAATACAGATGCCTGTCTTCCTCTCTCTGTGATCTCTTGTATTTCATGAAGGCCTCCCTCTTTTTCTTCACTTTTTCAGCTACTTCCTTCGAAAACCATAGTGGTCTCCTTTTCCTTTTGCCTTTATTTACCATTTTAACAAAAAGGTTGGTTGCCCTTAAAATACCCCCTTTCAGTTTTGCCCACTGTTTTTCTACATCCCCCAGCTGTTCCCATCCCACTAACGACTCCCTGAGGTATTGGCCCATCTTCGCAAAGTTAGCCTTCCTAAAGTCTAAGATCCTCACCTTGGAATGGATTCTAACAGCCCTAGTCCTAATACTGAACCACACCATCTGGTGATCACTGGATGCAAAATGATCTCCCACTACAACATCAGAAACACTTTCACCATTGGTAAGCACCAAGTCCAGTATGGCCCCTTCACGTGTGGGATCTGTTACCAATTGCCTGAATAGTTCTCCCTGTAGAGAATCCAGGATCTCCTTACTTCTAGATGATACTGCAGCAGGAATGTGCCAATCAACATCTGGCATATTGAAATCTCCTATCAGTAGTACTTCCCCTTTCCTAGCAATGCTGCGTATGTCTTCAATTAACTCTCTGTCCACCTCTTCCTCTTATTTATTTATTTATTACAGGTTCTTATATACCGCACTATTTAGTATCAGCGTGGTTTACAGTATAACAAAAGACCAGAGCAACAAGCTGTTTGGTTTTACATAGAACAGGTTTTACATAGAACAGGTATGAGCAACTTGGATATACATGGGGAACATTGTTAAATGAAACTATTTACATGCTGTATATACATGTATGTACAGTATTCTTAGTTTGATAAAGTCTTGTAGAACAGGAGGTCAAAAAGGGGATAGACCATCAGGTCGGTGGTTGACTGGTATGGTAGTATTGTGGGAACAGGTGAGATTTGAGTGCTTTTCTGAATCGGTGATCGCCCGAATCTCAGGTGGTAACGAGTTCCAGCACTTGGGGGCATAGAAGCAGAAAGCCCTGTTAGACGTCGCTAGTGTGCATTTTGTGGCTGTCTTAGGGATTACTAGCACGTTTGTAGATGTCGTTCTCCTAGATCTGTTAGGTGGGATGGTCTGAATGATGTCTATTAGTGATGGGGAGGTGATGCCCTTAATGGCCTTGAAGGTGAGTACCAAGGTCTTGAATAACAGTCTTCCATGGATGGGGAGCCAGTGAAGCTGTTTTAGAATCGGTGTTACGTGGTCCCTTTTCGATGCCCTATAGAGGATTCTGGCCGCGGTGTTCATGGCAAGTTGTAAAGGGTTTAAGGTGGACTGAGGGAGGCCTTGAAGAATGGAATTCGCAAAGCCTAGGTGCGGTAAGGTTAAGGCTTGGAAAATAGTCCGGAAATCGTCTGGATCAAGTAGGGAGCGAAGGTGTCGGAGTGTTCGGATCTTGAAATAGATCGCTCTGACTACGTTGGTTATGTGTAATTTTAAATCAAGGCATTGGTCCAAAGTAACTCCAAGGTATCGAATTGAAGGTTTTGTTTGGAGATCGGCTTCTTGTGAGGGAGGTCTGTATATTACACCAATGCAAATAGATTTCTCTTTCCCTCTTTCTAGTTTAACCCACAATGCCTCCTCTCTCCCTTTTAAGCTCTGTAATTCCAAAGCTTTAATAGTAGTTTTTACGTATAGTGCCACTCCTCCTCCCCTTCTTCGTACCCTGTCCTTTCTGAATAAAGTATAGCCAGGTATAGTTACATCCCAGTCATGGTTTTCTGTGAACCATGTTTCTGTAACTGCCACTAAATCCAAGTCAGCCACTCCCACCAAAGCTTCAACATCAGGGATCTTATTTCCTATGCTACGGGCATTTATACACACTGCTTTCCATATGTTACCCCTGTTACCCATTTCCATAAAGGTATTTAATGTATCACCTACCTGGGGGCTTTCACTTACCTGGGGGCTTTCTTCACCTATCCCCAATGAATCTAGTTTAAAGCCCTCTTCAGTAGATTAGCCAGTCTACTACCGAAGATGTGTTGACCTTTCTTGGACAGATGGATGCCATCTCTGCTCTGCAACCCTTGGAACAGCATCCCATGGTCTAGGAAACCAAAATGCTCTCGATGACACCATCCATGCAGCCATGCATTCATCTCCAGGATGCGAGCCTCTCTGCCTTGGCCTTTACCCTCAACAGGGAGGATTGAAGAGAACACCACCTGTGCACCTAACTGCTTCACCCTCTGTCCCAGAGCAATGAAGTCACTTTTGATATGTTCCGAGGTATACCTGGCAGTATCATTTGTTCCAACATGGATTAGCAACATTGGGCAATAGTCAGTGGGCTTGATGAGTCTCGGCAAACTCTCCGTAACATCTTGGATATGTTTTGGTTATACCTTTATGATTGTTGTTCGTTGGGCTGTCATCATGCCCTACCTACTGTCTACATGCACACATATGTGAAAAAGGCATTTGGGGCATGCAGCAGCATATGGGGTGTGTGAGGATACTGCATAGTACATTCCATGCACCTACTGCATATTATCTGTACTGCTCATAATCTGTGGGGGGGGGGGGGGGCAGTGACTTGTATGCGACATGTGGGTAGCTGGCCTACTCAATGTGGTTTCAGTTTGTTCACTGTAAAACAACAACTTCATATCATGACACACAGTATATACAATATGTCCAGTAACTTTCCAAAATAAAATATGTCTTTAATGCACATTTGTCTCTGCTGCTGATTCAACACACTGACGCACGTATTTCTTGATTTACTGGTGATGTACATGGCCTACCTGTGCTCACATCCTTGTACAGTGGCAGCTGTCTGCCACGTCAGGGCATTATGGGTTCCCATACACACATTTCCTTTATGGAACATATTTGCATGACCTCTGTAGTGGTGGTTTGGGATAGTGGTTACAGACATGCATGGGAGTACCGTAGGATGCAGGTTTGATTCCCACATGCTTTTCCTTGTGCTGTGCTAACCTGACCTTGATCTGGCTGCAGCTTCATCAGCTCTCCTTTACACCCTTCCATCACTTCTTTGTACAGCACAGTGTGCCCTTTCTGCAGCCTATGTGCCGCATATTAGCTATTATATATGGCTGTTCCTTTGTACTGTCCATGTGGCTGGTATGCTTGGGTGACTGTTATTGCTGTTGTTGAGCTGATCTGTCTGAGCTTCTGTTTGCTGGTTCAATTCTTACATGCTCCTTTTCAGTACTATTCCCCATTTTGCCCTGCTACATACAGCATCCCCTGCCGCCCTTTGGGTTACCTTTCCTTGCTATTTTGCATGCTGTTTGGACTGCCTAACACTTTATTGTGTGTGTGCATTTGTGTATATGTGGCTCTCGTCCCAATTGCAGACTGTGATATGCGCTGTACACATCTCTTCTACATGTGCATTATATCATGGTTACTGTTGGGGTTGCCTTTTCCTGGCACACAGCAGGCTTTTGGTGTGGGGCCATGCAGTGTTGTTGTATGCAGCCTTTGCTGTTTGACTCACATTGGTGGGATAGGCATGCCAGTTTTTGCATTAACTTATGTGCTAGTGGTCATGGGTTCATTCCCACAGAGGGCCTCCTTTAGTCAGAATGTGCAGCATAACTCCCTTTTGTGGCTGTGTCAGGCAGACATATATCGGAGACCACCTTCACCTCATTTGTGTGACCTATGGTGCCCTATACAGTACCTTGCCTGTGTTTTTACCCTGCCCCAGTATGCACAGCAGATTGTTGGTATGATGACCTGCAGTTGTCATGTGGCCAGCCATTGCTACATTGGATACCATAGAGCAGCGATGGCGAACCTATGGCACGCGTGCCAGCTGTGGCACGCGAAGGCCTTGCAGCTGGCACGCGGGAAGGTCCGCATTTAAAAAAATAAAAAAAAGCTGTCTTCTGCCGCTTCCGGGGCCGCCGCGGCAGAATCGAGTGTGCCGCGGGGCCCCCCCTGTGCCTGGCAGAGCCTGCCCTCCAGAGCCTGCCTTCCCCGGTATCAGCTCCCTGTTTCCAGCTTGTCACACGCGCCGGCTTTCAGAGCGCGAGGGGAGAGTTTCTCCCTCGCTGCTCTGTTAAGCCCGCGGGGGCTGATGGGAAGTTCCCATCAGCCCCCGCGGGCTTAACAGAGCCGCGAAAGGGAAACTAGTTCCCTTCGCGCTCTGAAAGCCGGCGCGTGTGACAAGCTGGAAACAGGGAGCTGATACCGGGGAAGGCAGGATCTGGAGGGCAGGCTCTGCCAGGCACAGGGGGGGCCCCGCGGCACACTCGATTCTGCCGCGGCGGCCCCGGAAGCGGCAGAAGACAGCTTTTTTTAAATTTTAAATTTTGGCTGGGCTGGGCTGGGGGGGTTAGGAGTGGTGATGGGCGCTGCGGGGGGATTAGGAGTGGTGATGGGCGCTGCGGGGGGATTAGGAGTGGTGATGGGCACTGGGGGGGTTTAGGAGTGGTGATGGGCACTGGGGGGGGTTAGGAGTGGTGCTGGGTGCTGGGGGGGTAGGAGTGATGATGGGCTATGGGGGGGGGCTTAAACTAAAAATTGGGTGATGGGGGATTAGGACTGGAAATGGGCTGGTGGGATTAGGACTGGAAGTGGGTTGATGGGGGTTAGGACTGATAATGGGCTATGGGGGGCTTAAACTAAAAATTGGGTGATGGGGGATTAGGACTGGAAATGGGCTGGTGAGATTAGGACTGGGAGTGGGCTGATGGGGAGGTTAGGACTGGTAATGGGCTATGAGGGGGCTTAAACTGAAAATGGGGTGATGGGGATTAGGACTGGAAATGGGCTGGTGGGATTAGTACTGGGAGTGGGCTATGGGGGGCTAGGACTGGTAATGGGTTGGGGGGGTTGCTAGGACTGGAAATGGGCTGAGTGGAAGGGGGCTTGAATTGCAAATAGCTGATGGGGGACGGGGCTTGGAATGGAAATGGGCTGAGGGGAAATGGGGGGCTTGAACTGCAAATAGCTGATGGGGACGGGGCTTGGAATGGAAATGGGCTGAGGGGAAGTGGGAGGCTTGAACTGCAAATAGCTGATGGAGAGGGGGACTTGGAATGGAAATGGGCTGAGTGGAAGGGGGCTTGAACTGCAAATAGCTGATGGGAAAGGGGGCTTGGAATGGGCTCTTAGGGGAGGGAGCTAGGACAGGAAATGGGCTGATGGAGGGGCTAGGATAGGACTGGGAATTGGGTGTTGGGGGAGCTAAGTTTGGAAATGGGCTGTGGTGGGGGCTTGGATTGAAATGGACTCATGGAGGGGCTAGAACTGGAAGTAGGCTCATGGGGGGCTTGGATTAGAAATGGGCTGAGTGATGGTGGGGCTAGGAAAGGACTAGAAATGGGCTGATGGGAGGCTGGTATTGGAAATGAGCTGATGAAGGGACTCGGATAGGATTGGAAATGGACTGATGGGGGGCCAGGACTGGAAATGGGCTGATGTGGGGACTAGAAGGGAGCGGATACTGGGTGGGGCTGGAATTAAAAGGGAGCTGATGTTGGGGGAGATTAGAAGGTGATGGGGCTGGGAGAGTGAAATGGAGAGGGGAAAAATATTTTGTGTGGGAGGGAAGAAAAATGTACAATTGGCCGGGTATTGGGAGACTAAAAAAGGAGAAAGATTATTATGTTAAAGCAGATGAAGAGAGAGAATGGAAAAAAACTAGAAGAGAAGAAAGGAGAAATGGACAGCAGACGATGGAAAGATAGCAGAAGACACAAATAAACCAGAAGAAAGTGGCTGGAACAATTGCAACTGAGAAAAATGCACAAAAGGTACAAAGATATCTCTTTATTTTGAATTTATTAACTGGAATATGTCAGCTCTGGGAAATGTGCATCATTAGTGTCTGTGCTTTTATTTATTTATTTAGCTGTATTTATATCCCGCTTTTCACCGGGTCAAAGCGGTCAATTGGGGGATACATTTAACACGAGGGGATATGACATACATACGTTAATACTTACAGGGAACTTTGTTTAGTACAAGAGGAAATTAATTTATAGTTTTATTTCTACAGTGTTGTTGTACATTCCAAGTTTGGCTTTTGGGGTTCCCAGTTTAATTATTGCCTTCCTGTTTCTAAATTGAATGAAATCATTAAAACATTATAAATTGCCAATAAATTGAAATGAAAACCAAAGGATTGTGAATCAAATTGATTCTCTGACAATTCAAAGATTCCAAACTTTACAAATGATGTTACATAGTTCAGGCAACTTTATAAAGAGTTTTTAGATACTAAAATCTTGTTGTTAAGGTTTAATTGACGTGCTGGCACTTTGAGGAAATTCTTTGGTTTTGTGCGGCAGTTTGGGCACTCGGGCTCAAAAAGGTTAGCCATCACTGCCATAGAGGCATAGCACAGTGGTTAGTACACTGACTTTACAACCAGTGGTCATAGGTTTGATTCCTGTGTGTTTTTGGTTTTTCTGCCAGTCCTACACAACTATTTTTCCTTCCTCTGACAGTCATATCTGTACAGATGTGTGTGGCGGCACATTATAGCCTCATCACAGTTGCCAAGCATCCTTCTTTCCGTCTATCTGTCTCTGCCAGCTGTGCGGCGTCATGCCCTAATGTGCGGACTATCGCCCCATTTCCTGCGCTGTGACCCTTTTGTGCATTGTGGCTCTTCATGATTGCCTCTTGTGTGTTTGCTCGGCATGGCACTGCTACTCCTCTGTCCTCCTTTTATGCTGCCACCTCTACCTGCTCTGGTGGACACGTTTTCGCATCTTCTACCACACACTCTCATGTTGGCACTTTACATCAGCATCACCCTATGCATCGGTCCAGCTGCCTCCGATATGTTTCTGCATTTTTCCAGCTGCCACATGAGCTGCATGCAGATTTGACAGGTCCATCAGCTCCGCCATGTGGTACACTCCAGACGTTGTTGTTTGGCTTTCCTTAGTACTCTGTGCAGTGGTAGGGTTACATCTGTGTTTGGGCCATACATTTTGTGCTATTCAACTTGGGGCTCCTTACTGCCACTGGCCACCTTTTCAGGCGTCACCTTACCCTCCTTTGGGCATCTTTCGATGCACCTTAGTTTGCACCAGCTCATGGGGCGCCTTACACCGCATCAAATATAAAACGATACTAAACATATTCAGAATCAAGCACAAGAGCTCTGCACTCAGCCTACAAGCCCTCATACTCCCTGACCCCAGCATTCGACCTAGAAGAAGGACCACAGCAGACACACTCAGCACCCCAAGCAACTACACGAAAGCATGCAAATCCACCACAAAGAGCCCTATCTCTGGCAGCTCCAGCAATATGGAACAAGCTACCATACGACCTACGATCAACCGAAGATCAGAAAGACTTCCGAAAACTCCTAAAGACAGTACTCTTCACTGAGCACTACGGCCCAAGCCCATAGCCAGACTCTACAAACTTGGCCAACCTCAGACTCAATGAAGATAAATCGCAGCCCACTGCAGTCACAGCAATCATGTATATAGATGTAAATAGCACACGTTGTGAATAACTCACCCTAATCAGCACACCCTCACCCATTCACCCTCACTGTACATAGACTTATCTAACATAAACACTCTGACATTGATTGTTTGCTGTGTTCACCGCCTTGATTGAAGGATAAGGCGGGATATAAATACCCTTTAAATAAATAAATAAATAAATAAATAAATATATGGTGCCTTGGAGGGTGACAAACTATGGAGCATCATAGGGCGCCCTAATATGCACATCTGGTTACTGCACTGCAGCGTGGATTTTTCGATTGGCAGCACACACTGTTCAGATGTGTCCTATACACGCATTAAAAGGAATTGTTTTGGACTACCATATTGTATGCACCAAGCAGGATCAAACTCATCACCGCTGTCACGGTAAGCATTGTATCAACCAGTGTACTACACCTCTGTAGCTATTAGTGCAGTGTTTCTACGCACTTAGGCTTACGGCGCACAAACGTGCAGCGCCGCACACTATAGCATGAAAACAGCAAGGCACCCTCTATCACGCAATACACGGCTTAACGCCGGAACGCCCACTTCCTTATATTGGATTCTTCATATTAGCGCTACAACTAGCGCCGGTAACATTAAGACGGTTTAGTAAACATACCCCTTAGTTAATTATAGTGATGGAAATTATTTCTTTTGTCTCTTGACTTAGTTTAAGGGAACTTAAACAATTTATTTTTTATCACTGGTTGCCTATCAGGTTAGTATTTTTTTCCTTTTTATATTGAGCGCCTCCTTGATGTGGACTGGGGTTATGTTTAATTGCTATATGGTATTGTATGTATAGTATGTTGTATTTTTTATTTCCTTGTCATGTAAATAAAACATTATAAATAAAAAAATGAGTTAAACAGGTAGGTACCCCTTGCCTCTTATATATCGCCTGCCAGGCCTTCCTGATAGGTCCAAGGAAGAGGTGGGCAAGTACATGGTGAGCATCCAACTTCTCACGTAAAAATAAAACTGTCTAAAGGGGGATGGGGCAATCTAGGCCTCTTCTAGGTGTATCCATTCTGAGCTCAAGCTAGTCATCCAAAAGAATACTCCGCGCAAACATGAAGACCAGTTATAGAGTTCTGGGACAGGGAAGTCAAGGCCTCCATTGGTTTTCGGCAAAATGAGTATGGACCACCAGACCAGAGGTTTGTTCCCCAGCCAGAGAAATTCAGGGAGAAGTCACTGAACTGCCTTAAAAAAGCTGAGGGGCACCTTGATGTGAAGTTGAGTAAAAAGGAACAGTAACTTCGGAAGGATGAGCATCTTGATTGTGTTAATGTGGCTGAGCTAAGTTATTGAAGAAGCCCTCATAGAGCTGAGTTCCTTGTTGAGTCCATCAACGCGTGCACAGTAGTTGAGCAAAAAAGTCAGGTAAGGACTGCAAGGATTTGTACTCCAAGGTACTTGAAATTGTCAACCCGAAGGAAATGTCCAGGTGTTGTGGACTGAGTCAAAGGAGCGTTGGACATACAGAAGAGCAGGGCAGATTTCTTTTTTATTTATTTATTAATTTATAGAAATTGTAGTCAATTTACAAAAAACAAAATGTACAAAGACAATCTAAATTCATAGAACAAATCCACAAACCAATCAAGATGATACATACAATAGATATAGCCCATATTAAGGGAACCAAAGCTACATCTAACAAAAAGAAAATTATACAATGTCAAAGAAAATAAGGTGATAAGCCTACATTGAGGAAGCAACAGCCTATTGCTATCCATTAACCACCTTTGCTATCTCCTGTCTCTCACACAAACATTTCCAGATGTGACACCTCGATGAAAACAAAAGATACACCATCTAAAGTGCTGAAGCATTTGCAAGGAAAATGTAAGTAGAAAATAGCCCCCAGAGCTAATACCTGGGACTTCAAAGATAAAAATTGTCTCCGTCGGAGCTGTGTGCCCCAGGACACATCTGGAAAAACGCTCACTGTTTGTCCACAGAACTTAGAAGTCTTGAACTTAAAAAAAGCTCTAAGAATGCACAGTTTCATAGCTTCAGATATAAATGTTACCAGTAAGGTACAACGTGAATTAATAATATTGAGAGAATCCTCTAAGAAGACAGTAAGATTTTGAACAGATGGTACCACTACATCCAATTCTCCCTCAACAGGATTAACCTTTTTAACATTAGAGGGACTATAATAAATCTGAAGAACTTCAATAGAATCTGATATGGCTAGTACTTCCTTCAAATATCTATCCAAGAGAATTTTTGGTGATAAAAGAGAAGTCTGAGGAAAATTCAAAAAACATGAGAGCACATAGAGTTTTCAAGAGCTTCCACTTTTGGTAGAACAATGCCGGAAGTGCCTGCCTGGTTAGGACATCATTGAACAGGGGCAAAGAGCTCAGGTAAGGTGTTACAAATTTCGGCCAGCAAGAGGTCTGTTCCAGGTGCCTTGGTAGACCTCAGTTGGCGAATCATCAGCCGCACCTCCTCCGGTGCGAAGGTTAGGTCAATTGCCTCTTGGGTCTCTGAGGAAAGAGACAGAAGATCAGCATTCCCCAGCTACTCCTGGATCTCTGCTCCATCTGTGGCTAGTTGAGAAGAAAACAGGTCTTTATAGAAGTTAGCAAAGATATCAGCAATTTCTTGAGATTGATACTGGACTAGAGTTATTTAAGGAACACCAATTAGCAGGTAAGGTCTAATTCTACTTTCCTTATCATTCCTCCAATCCAGTCCCACACCTCTGGGATGTAACAAAGCAGTACTATCTACAGGAGGGACCTGCGATTCTGGCCTGCATCACTGCCGCTCCAAAACTGGCATCTTCTGCTGCCTGCACATCCAGACAATAGTGTTTCACAACGGTATGGAGGAAAAATCACGCTGCTGCCCTACAAATATTGGCTGGTGTAACCAAGATAAACTCCGCCCATGAGGCCGCTTGCGCCCTAGTTGAATGAGTCCCCAACCCCACCGGCACTGACCTTCCTTTCAACACATAAGCTGACGCGATCACCTCTTTCATCCACCAAGAAATGGAGGCCTTCGCCGCTGCCTCACCTTTACCAAATAGTGCAAATAGATGATCTGACTTACAAAACTGTGCCGTTCTATTCAAATACTGCTGTAATACTCTTCTTACATCCAAGAGTCACAACTGCTGATTGGCACCTGCCATCTCTTCCAAGAGGACCAGTAGGGAAACTGGCTGATTTAAATGAAAACTGAACATAAGATATGCCATACTGGGTCAGACCAAGGTCCATCAAGTCCAGTATCCTGTTTCCAACAGTGGCCAATCTAGGTCATACGTACCTAGCAGTTTCCCCAAAAGACACAAGTTCCGCAATGCTTGTACTGGGTCAAGCAATGATATCCTGGGTCCCTTCTTAATAATGGTTTACGGACCTTTCCTCCAGGAACTTGTCCAAACCTTTTTTAAACCCAGCTACACTAACAGCCTTTACTACATCCTCCGGTAACAAATTCCAGAGTTTGATTACACGTTGAGTGAAGAAATATTTTCTTTTATTAGTTTTAAATAGTTTACTCTGTAGCTTCATTGCATGTCCCCTAGTCTTTCTATATTCTGATAACGTAAACAATCAATCTACGTTTACCCGTTCCACTCCGTTCCTTAATTTATAGACCTCTATCATATCTCCCCTCAGCCGTCTCTTTTCCAGGTTAAAGAGCCCTAACCTTTTTAGCCTTTCTTCATAGGAGTATCCTTCCATCCCCTTTACCATTTTGGTGGCTCTTCTCTGAACCTTTTCTAATAACGCTATATCCTTTTTAAGATACGGCGACCAGAATTTCACACAATATTCAAGGTGCGGTCTCACCATGGAACGATATAGAGGCATTATAATATCTTTTGTTTTATTTTCCATTCCTTTCCTTATGATACCTAGCATTCTAGTTGCTCTCTTGGCTGCCGCTGCACACTGAGCCGAGGGTTTTAACATGTTATCCAGAATGACGCCTAAATCTTTTTCCTGGGTGGTGGTTCCTAATGTGGAACCTTGCATCGTGTAACCATAGTTTGGGTTGTTCTTCCCTAGGTGCATAACTTTGCACTTGTCCACATTAAATTTCATCTGCTATTTGGATGCCCAGTCTTCCAATTTATCAAGATCCTCTTGCAATTTTCCACAATCCTCTTGGGTTTTAACAACTTTAAATAGTTTTGTGTCATCTGCAAATTTGATAACCTCACTCGTTATTCCACTTTCCAGGTCATTTATGAATAGGTCAAAAAGCAGCGGACCCAGCACAGATCCTGGGGTATACCACTATTCACTTTTCTCCATTGGGAAAATTGGCCATTTAGCCCAACCCTCTGCTTTCTATCTTTTAACCAGTTCTTGATCCACAGTAGTACACTGCCTCCTAGCCCATGACTCTTTAGTTTTGCCAAAAGTCTCTGATGAGGGACCTTGTCAAAGGCTTTCTGAAAGTCCAGATACAATATATCAACCAACTCACCTTTGTCCACCTGTTTATTCACACTTTCAAAAAGACATAATAGATTAGTAAGACAAGATCTTCCTTGTCTAAAGCCATGTTGGCTGTCTTCCATTAGGCCATGACTATCTACATGCTGAGTAATTTTATTCTTTATGATGGTTTCTACCATTTTTCCCAGTACTGACATGAGGCTCACCAATCTGTAGTTTCCCTGATCACCCCTGGAACCCTTTTTAAAAATTGGCGTTACATTGGCGATCCTCCAATCTTCAGGTATTAGAGATGATTTTAATGAAAATTCACAGATTACTAATAGCAGGTCTACAATCTCATATTTCAGTTCTTTCAACACCCCTGGATGTATACCATCCGGCCCAGGTGATTTGCTACTCTTCAGTTTATCTAATAGTTGTAATACATCTTCCCAATGTATCGATATTTCCTTCAATTCTTCCGTACCTTTAAATACCACTTCAGTCATGGGTAACATCCCTACATCTTCCTCAGTAAAGACTGAAGCAAAGAATTCATTCAGTCTCTCCGCTATCGCCTTGTCGCCTCTTAATGCCCCTTTAACTCCTCTATCATCTAATGGACCAACTGACTCTCTCACAGGTTTTTTGCTACGAATGTACTTGAAAAAGTCTTTATTTCTCATTTTTGCTTCCGCAGCAAGCTTTTTCTCAAATTCTCCCTTTGCCTGCTTTATCAATGCCTTGCATTTGACTTGCCAGTGCTTGTGCTGTATCCAGGTTTTGTCGTTTGGCTCTTTTTTCCATTTCCTGAAAGATGCTTTTATTGGCAACAACAGCCTCTCTGACCTCTCCTTTAAACCATGCTGGCAGTTTTTGGACTTCCTTCCACTTTTCTTAAAGCGTGGAATACAGCTGGTCTGGGCTTCCAAGATAGTATTTTTCAACAACACCCAAGCTTGATGTAAGTCTTTAACCTTTGCAACTGTTCCTTTTAGTTTTTTCTTAACTGTTTTCCTCATTTTATCATAGTCTCCCTTTCGAAACTTAAAAGGTAGTACTGTGGATTTCCTTACTATCCCTCCTCCACTAATTAAATCAAAGGCGATCATGCTATGATCACTATTGCCAAGTGGCCCCAACACCCTTATCTCTTGCACTAGATCTGGTGTTCCACTAAGGACTAGGTCTAATATGGCTTCCCCTATGGTCGGTTCATGAACCAGCTGCTCCAAGAAGCAGTCATTTATGTCATCTAGGAACTTTATCTCCCTAGCATGTCCTGCCGTGACACTGACCCAGTCGATACCGGGGTAATTGAAATCACCCATTATTATTACTGCGCTATAATATTTGTTAGCTTCCTTGATTTCTTTGAGCATTTCATCATCCATTTGTTCATTCTGGCCAGGCGGTCGATAGTACACCCCCACTGCCATCACCTTCCCCTTTTTACATGGAATTTCAATCCATAGAGATTCTACAGCAAATTTTGTTTCCTGCAAAAATTTAATCCTTTCTGACTCAATGCCCTCTCTAACATAGAGCGCAACCCCTCCACCAATTTGATCAGCTCTATCATTACGATATAGTTTGTATCCAGGTTTCACAGTGTCCCACTGGTTGTCCTCCTTCCACCATGTCTCTGATATTCCAATCATATCTAACCTCTCATTTAGTGCTATATATTCTAACTCTCCCATCTTATTTTTTAGACTTCTAGCATTTGCATACAAGCATTTTAGAGATTGTATTTTATTCATATTAGTTTGGCTGTTGGCAGACATGGGTAATTTGGGATCTTTAAGCTCTGTCTGCTCCATACTCGAGGGCATTTGGACTACTTTACTCTTTTTTGGAACCTCTCTGCTTTTGGTAGTATCCTTCAAGGATACATTCTTCCGAACCATCCGCTCTTGGGTGACTGTCGTCTTTCCCCTATTATCTAGTTTAAAAGCTGCTCTATCTCCTTTTTAAAGGATAATGCCAGCAGCCTGGTTCCATCCCAGTTAAGGTGAAGCCTATCCCTTCGGAAGAGCCTCTCCTTTCCCCAGAATGTTCCCCAGTTCCTAACAAATCCAAAACCCTCATCTCTGCACCATTGTCTCATCCACGCATTGAGACTCCGGAGCTCTGCCTGCCTTTTGGGTCCTGCACGTGGAACGGGAAGCATTTCAGAGAACGCTACCCTGGAAGTTCTGGATTTCAACTTCCTACCTAAAAGCCTAAATTTAGCCTCCAGAACCTCCCTATCACATTTTCCTATGCCATTGGTACCGACATGTACCAAGACAGCAGACTCCTCCCCAGCACTATCTGACATGACCTTAGGCAAAAAGAAAGGCACTGGTCAGAGTACAACCTTCTCCGTGGAGATAGAAAGGAAAGGCTCTCTGCAGGAGAGCACTTGTAGCTCTGAAATCCTTTGCATCAAGCAAATCGCCACCAGAAACACTGTTTTAAGCCTCAAATTCTTCAATGAGGCCCTGGTCAAAGGCTCGAAAGTTACTTTGTCAGGGCCCCCCCCCCCCCACCCACCCAATACTAGATTGAGATCCCAAGGAGGGACAATAGACCTTCTAGGCGGCTGGATCTGCTTCACTGCCTTCAGGAAATGAACCACATCCAGGTGTGTCCCCAAAGCCTGTCTGTGTATCCAGCCTTGATAACAAGAATGGCCGCTACCTGCACCTGCAAGGGACTATCAGCCAGACCCTTCTCCAAACCTGCCTGCAAAAAAGCTAAGACTTCTGACACTAGCTAGAAACAGTCGACTCTGTCTCTCTTGGCACCAAGCCTCAAAGATGTGCCAGACCAGATATAAGACAAAGAATTGGACCTCTTCCGGGCCCTTACTAATGTTGCTATCATGGGACCAGAGTAGCCCCGCCTGCTCAGCCGAGTCCTTTCAAGAGCCATGCTGTAAGCGAGAATTGATCCAACTGCGGCATTCTTAACGGTCCCTGTGTCAAGAGGTCCTCCCTGACCAGAAGTTGCCACTGCCTATCCACTATGAGTCTCACCAGTTCAGCATATCATGGGCACCTCGGCCAATCTGAGGCAATCAGGATGACTATTTCACGATGAGCCTCGACTCACTGCATGACGCAGCCTATGAGAATCCATGGAGGAAAAATGTATAGGATGCCCTGCGTGGGCCACCTCTGCACTAGGGCGTCCATTCCCTCTGACATCCTTTCCCGTCTTCTGCTGACGAACCGACTCACTTTGGCTGTCGCAAATGTTGCCATGAGATCTATGACTGGCATGCCCCACCACCTCACCACCTGCAAGTAGACTTCCTGGCAGCACCCGGCTCAGGTAGTCTGCCACAACATTTTCACTACCTGCTACATGTACTGACGACAATGCCTGAAGATTCTCTTCTGCCCATGATAGTAGCCCTTCAGTCTGTGTTTCCAAACTCACACTGCCCGTGCCTCCTTGCTGGTTGCATTATCCGAGAAGACCCAAATGGCTTTTCCCTGCATCCCTACCTTGAGCCTCTGCAGTGCCAGGAGGACTGCACTCATTTCCAGTCTGTTTATGGATCATCTGGTCTCCTGTGGTCTCCACTGCACCTGCACAATCTGTTCCTCACATTTGGCCCCCCCCCCCCCAGCCTACCAGACTGGCATCTGTCGTCAGTGCGATCCAATTGAATGACTTTAGGGGCATCTCCACTGCCAGTTTCTCGGGGCATAACCATCACCTCAGCGATTTCCTGGTCCCTTTTGGGCAGGGCAGTTGCTTTGACAAGGGATGCTTCTGGGGCGACCAAATGCGGAGTAATACTTTTTGCAATGTATGCATGTGTGCCTTTGCCCACAGAACGAGTTCAGGCGTTGATGCCATGATTCCTAATACCTGTAGATAATACCAGGCTGTTGGAGCTGCCATCCACAGGAACTGCCGCATGAGCTGTCGCAGCCCCTTTGTCTGTTGTCTTGGAAGAAACACCCTGCCACAGCAGGTGTCAAAGCGCGTCTCCAGGTACTCAAGTTCCTGTGATGGCATCAAACGATTCTTGATCACATTGATCACCCATCTAAGACTGTAGGAACTGCAGCACTGTTGTTGCTTGCTCACTTTCATCCCTAGACTTTGCCTGAATCAGCCAGTCATCGAGGTACAGATGCACCAGGACCCCTTCCTGGTGGACTGCCACCACCACCACCACCAGGACTTTGGTGAAGGTATGGGGGGCTGTTGCTAGGCCAAAAGGCAAAGCCTGAAACTGGAAATGCCCCAGAGGCATGCGAAGCGGAGAAACTGTTGATGGTCTGGACGGATATAAATGTGTAAATATGCCTCCATGAGATCGAGGGACGTCAAAAACTCTGCGCTTCTCACCACCATTATGATAGACCTCAACGTTTCCATGTGAAATTGGGATACTTGCAGACACCTGTTTACATGCTTGAGGTTGAGAATAGGCTGAAACGAGCCCTTCTTCAGCAGCACAAAATAAATTGAGTACCGACCCGACCCACACTGGTCTTTGGGTACTGGAACGACGGCCCCCAAATGTAGAAGCTGTGAGAGGGTGTCTCTTACTGCTGCAATTTTGCTGCGTGCTTTACAGGGAGACTATATGAAGGACGGGCCCACTGGTTTAGCCAATTCCAGTGCGTAGCCCTCCCGGATAACCTCTAGCACCCACTGGTCGTACGTTATCTGGGCCCAGGCAGGATAAAAGTCCTGTAGCCGACATCCTATGGGCCTCCTATGGGCCTGGGCCTCCCTCACTTCATTGTGATTTCTTGGGCCACAAGGACAAGGAGGCACTGAAATAGCCTCTCCCCGCTCCCCAAAACCTCCAAAAACTCTGACTTCGCAAGGGAAAATGCCCCCTCTGATAAGGTGCAAAATGAACGCTGCGGAATCGTCGGAAGTCGCTCGACTGACCCTGAGCTGGAGTCGAGCTACGGATCTGTTTCTGTTTAACCTCAGGAAGATGTCCTCTTTTTGACTCCTTTAATTCCTTTACTAACTTCTCCAATTCCTCACCATACAGAAGTTTCCTCTTAAATGGCTACTTGCTAAGCTGTGCCTTGGAAGAGCCATCCGCCGTCCAATTTCTCAGCCAGAGACAGCGGTGAGCCCCCACCCTTGAAGCCATACTCTTGGAAAGGCCTCTAAACAGATCGTTACAGGCATCTGTGAGATACACGTCTCCCGATTCTAGTTTGGCCACTGCCTCCACAGGATCTGGAGCCCCATCTCCTGGCTCTCGAACCCCTTGCGCCCAGAGCAAGCAGGCCCTGGCCACCCAGGCCCCACACATGAAAGCCTGCAAAGAGAGCGCATTGATATCAAACGCCTGTTTCAACAAGGTATCCAGCTTCCTATCCTGGCCATCCTTAAGCATGGTACTGTCCTCTGGGATCGTAGTTTTCTTAGTTACCACCGAGACCGCCACATCCACTCTTGGTGACTTGAATATCTCCCATTCCTGCTCCAGTAGCGGGTACAGCCTTGTCATGGTCCGCACCCCTATGAGCCCAACCTCCAGCAGATCCCCCTCATCCTGGATCATCTGCTTGACCACTCTATGCACTGGAAACATCTTCTGCATTTTCTGAACCACCTAGAGCAGCGGATCCTCTAGCACCTCTTCCTCCACCAGTAGATCTGTTGGCATGTTAAGCGCCTTCAATGATTCCGCAATGAGCGCCGCCA